>OU744306.1:12433214-13636071 GCA_916610205.1 Griposia aprilina
ATTTAAGTTATGAAATTACTAAAAAGAACATGATTTTTTGATGATGGTTGATTTTGAGTGAAGAAAGTCTTCCTAGATTCCGAAAGAAATGTACTAACAGAAAGAAGTATGTATACGTACAGAAATATAAAAGTACATTAAACATTAAATTCTAATATTAAAATGTCCTAGAAAATTCATGGCTGAAAGGGGAAACATAATTGACATTACATACTTAATTAAAAATAATTCAACAAATAATTGACAATACAATAAATAGTTACACATATTTAAAACTAAATATTTATAAAATAGAAAATCAATAACAATGAATAATTATATTTTTTTATTTAATCAGGCACATAATATTTTATTCAATGGTATTCAATTATTATATTTGGATAGGTAATAAGAGGAAATCAATGAAAAATATTTTTTGAGAATGAAAATTAAGAAGTGATTGCATTTATTTCCATTTTATAATCGTCAAAATATTATTATCATGGCTTGTAAAAAAAGCTGTATTTTTTTTAGCATACCGCGTCGTTACGGCTTTGGAATTTTAAATTAAAAATGTAATTTTTACTTGTTGTAATATTCAACAGCCGTGATGTACTAACGGCAAAATAGATAAGTGTACAGGCACAATTTTAGTCACGATGACGGTTTGGCTACGCAGTACAGATATCTATGTTAGAGTGCGCGCAAGATAAGTCTGCGCGCGTGTTTGGCCTTCAAGACTATATTCTTGCCAGCAATTTTAATCACTTTTGGCATGGCGATTATGTACTTTGGGAAACACGGAACACAGCATATTCTCTTGACACCTGATATAAACATCGACATGGCGGAAAACGATTATTTCCGATTTCGGCCGCGCGCAGACTTATTTCTAGTGGCAAATAACTTTATACTTTTTTTTGCCGCGTGTATGGTAAACATATTTTTAGCTTAATATATTGATTATTTTCGTAAATGACACAAGAAAGACACTAAGAATTATGGATATGTATTGAATCAAATGTTTATTAAATTGAAGCACTAGTTTATCAGTCTTTAGAATATTTTCATCAGGTAAGGCCACATCTGAACTCATAAAATGAGAATTGATAGTTCTATTCCAGGGAAGAAGAAATAAATCCTTGTATAGGTACATTTTCAGTGACTTTTTCATGACATCATGTACTGACGTAAAGTAAGTTTTATTTTTGCAGCAGCCATTGAAAGCTTTAGTGCAGTTGCTCTGTAGCAATACTATTTGACCTAGTATGCTTTGATTATAAGATATTATATAAATATACGCGAGGTATATCATAATATCACTCAGATATAAACCAGAATAACGCACGGAAACTCATAGCTACAGATTCGTCATCGTTCAACATGAAAAGTCCCAGAAAATGTTTTTTTTTTTCTAAAATAAGGTACCTATACTGTAGAATATCTGTCACACAGCGCATTCTCACCTATTTTAAGTAACCTATCAAATAATTGTACTAAAATAGGCATGCTTCTACTCTACGTACAAACTTAAGAAACGTTTGTCAATGTTAGTACATTAATACTAAAATATAGACTAACTATTTTGAACTTCATCTGATACAGATGATTATATTTTTTTTGGAACACTTTTTTTTCTATTTGAACTTTTTTTTTGCAGTGAGCAATTAAAGATGTCTAATAATGCGAATGGATCTATAATTAACTTCATACTGCCTTATAAAGGTTAGTCATTCCAATAGCTTGGTCACATCTAAGTAGTTTTCCTATAAAATCTTCTTGTTATTAACGTAATCATAAATTGGTTACTCCTACATCGGTACGTCGATATTTTTTTTGGATTTTTCTCCGTTGGTACCTACGTACGTTTCTATGTTAGTAACAACGTCAATCAAAACCTCTACTCATCCCTAATCATCTCGTTTAGTCATCAAAATGTTAGTAAAATAATAAAAATTATTGCTTCACGCAATCCTTGCTCTACCGTCCGATATCTGTAATTTATCTACCGTCAATAAACGTCGTAGTTCCAAGCCGTTTGAATACTTCAATTGGCAAAAAGTAGCACAATAGAGTGCTGAATACTGAAACCCGTAGGTTTTAGCTAATACTAGCTAGTAATCATCTCGTGTGTATTTGAACACGTTTTGTGGAGTGTTCAGACTGGGGGTGGTCCTCGTACGTAGCGCAGTTGAGGAGTGAGTGTTTGGGCGAGTGAGTTGAGGGCGTCACAGCACCGTGGGCGCTCGACCAGCCAAGCGGCTAGTAGTAATGCAACGAGGCACAGTTGAATGGGCAGAGAGGAGCGGAGGACTCGCCACACCCAGCCCCCGCGGGGACTGTAGTCAGGGTCTCCTGCACCCGTCTTGCTGCCAGCTACCGCGGCGATGCTTTTGTCCCTGCTGGAAAATAAATACATTTAAAATTCTGTATATGGATTGAAAAAAGGTTAATCAAAATAGATCCTTCGTGTGATTTATTTGGCAATGGATAATAGATAATAGTGGGTTTGCAGGCAACTAATTGCATTTCTTTTTTACCAGTATCGCTTTGGGCAACAGTTAATAAAACTTTGTTATAGTTTGTCCCAGATTTGACAGTTGCCGAAGTACGAAAAACAAAAAGAACGGTAAATTATGAATGTTAGGTAATTTAACTTACGTCTCCTCCTCAATCTTCAGATCCGGAATGCTCAGCTCCACTAAAGCACGACACGATTCTTGTAACGTGCGCACTTCGTTTTCTGTTTGTTCCATACGCTGTAACACAAAAAAAAAAATGTTTAAGTTGTAATATACAAGACATGGTTCCGTTCCCTGTACATAATTTAAAAACCTACTTAATTCGCCAGTTTTTTTTTTCGAAATTGATTTTCCTCCTCACATCCGTAAGTTTAGGTCAGTAGAGACTGTTGTACCGACTCGCTCCACACTGTTATTTCAAGAGTGGACCAACAGTCCGGAGCGAGTCTTGTACCTATTTTATGCTGTTCCCTCAGATGAAAACTTCATAGTCTTCACCTTTGGGCACATCGCGACGACTAAATCGTAAGATAAATCGAAGTACCTACTTTGAAATATTTACCTTTGCAATAGCCCTCTGGGCAGGCGAGTTAGGCGCCAAGGCAGCTTGCAGCCGTCTGGCCAGTTCCCGCAAGGCGCTCAGCCGGCGTGCACGGCGTCCGGCTCCGTCGCTGTCTCCGTCCGATATGCCGGAATCGGACAGCGAGTCGCATGTTGAACCACCCTGGAAAAGACAAATTATATTTTATAATGGTCTACGAAGGTACAGCTCTACGCGGGCGTTATAATTATAAAATATCGAGATTTAAAAAGAGCCACACAACACAGGTGTTTGTCAGAGAGAACGTTCTACAAAACCGAACTTTTTGCGAAACTTGTTGTGCCATATTTCATCTTGAGTGGTCATATTCTCATTGACTGCTAAAATTCCAAAAGCTTTAATTATTGTTGGAACACAAATGTTATTAAAACTTAGTATCGAACGAATAAAGTCAAATTTTAATGCAATATTCTTTGATTAATAATGATTGATGATTCACTATAGCAAAAATTTGATAATCTCTTAAATACTGAAGGATTTTTCTTTGTGTTAATTAAATGGTTATCAGTTGATATAAATATTGCCTAATCACTAGTGACAGTGGTCATTAATAGAAATAAAATAAAATATTGCTATGAATTATCGTAGCAATATTTTATTAAATTTTATAGAAAGAAGACAGTTCTGATCAATACCTTCTTTTTATCCACAAGTGACGCAGCCAATTGTCTGATCTGGTTGGCGACTTCGGTCTGGTCCCCAGTTACAGCACCGCGGTCTCTTAGGGCTTCTAAAGTCAGCAGATCACCTCTCAAAGCACCCTGGAGCTCTCGAAGAGCACCCTCCCATTCTGCCCAAGCGCAAACCGCTTTTTCCAAAGATAAGAGTTCGTTTGAAGTCCTGAAAAGAGATTATTGTTGTAGATTCGTATAGAAGCAAGTAAGTATTAACGGGGTTTTACTTGACTTTAACTAACTGTCCAAAAGAAAGTATTAAGTTACGACTCAAAAATACGACACAAATCTTTGCAGGCCTGCACATTGAACTCTTTTACCGTGTGTAATTTTATGGACTCAACCATGTAAGTGTAAATTATGTATTAGCTTGAAAACTATAAGGTAGGTAGGTAGGTAACGAATACAGATTTCAAGACCATTCAATGAGCCAGACAAGAGACAAATATTTAAACAGATGCTGTTCCTTTTCAGGTTATTGCTAAAAATATTCAGTAGCCTTGTCGTATCAGCTTTTAGGCCAACAAAAACGACACAAAAGTATTGTCATTGCACTGAGTGACTAACAATACGACGAACAATGAATGATTCATTCGATACTTAGGTTTCGGTTTAACGCTTCAATAGTCGCTAGATTTTGTTTTTCTTCATCTCACGACTTGTGTCTACTTTAATTATTTGGTTTGTATTGGAATTAATCAATAATGTGTTACTTTGTATCTTAGGAAGATAAAATCAGCCAATGGTACCGATTCTCTTGTACACCGAACTAAACTAACTAAACTATCACTAAAATTCCTTACTTTTGGCTATGAGACTCATAAAGCTATTTATTCTGCACAAAAATATCTCTAAATTTAAAAATAATTTTGACGCAACTAAAATTTAATTTGACAATCGCGACCGCACCCCGTGTTTTTTTTTTTAAAGCCGGAAGCACGCCTGCGGGCCTGTCTCCACGTTTTTTATATGGAATTTTTCACTTTTTTTATGGAAAATATGAAAAAAATATTACCTACATGTAGAATTTTAGAGATTTAAGAGTTTTATAAAGGGGGTTGAAATTTTCATTATTTTTGCGATAGGACTCACCATTTTTGAGATAAAAGCAAAATAAGATACAGTACTGTTTTTCACTTGAAGTCGAGGTGTTGTGGTGAATTTTATTCCACACCATTTTAATCGCGATTAAAAATAGCCAGATTTAGTTAGACAACCACAATAATAGGTGAAAAACGTCAAATTCAGAATCGCTAAATTGGTATTTTCACTAAACTAATAATTCAGTGCCATCTTAGTGCTGTCAAACTAAAATATAGTTAAGTTGTGTCACTTTAGTCTATTTCAGAAGGAGAAATCGTCGTTTGACAGGAATAAACTATTTTTTTTGTGATTTTTAGTCTAGTTTAGAGAATTTTGTGACAAGAGAATCGGCACAGCTTTCCGAATTTGCCTGACCAAAATTTTGTTTGGAGTTTAAAAGAGACTGAGTTGACTGAGCACTGAGTTTGCTTCAGTCGTTCTTCTCAGAATAGTCAGTTAGGAGACACCAAACTCATTTACTTCTAAAAACATAATTTAATGTTGACGTGTAAAAGTGTTTTTTTGAACTAATTCACAGAAATAAATATCATGTATCATTATAATTCGATGCTGGGTACTCAGGGGTTATGTAATCGATCAATGATATAGGCAGCAGAATCTACTTTTACTCTTGGGTCAGCACGCGCTATACAAGAGTACAAGAGGGCCCAGGCAAAGTAACATTCGATTAGCGATGACGCTAGTAGAAAAGCCAAAAAAAAAAATGGGGTTGACATAAGCTATCGAAATGTCACGTCATCGTAGGTCAATGAATAGAAATTAGCTAGAAAATGTTAGTCGATTCTATGAAACGGATCGACAGCGTCGAACGATTATTTTCATAGAGATGCGAAGCCAAGTGGGACTTTTTGACAAGCGTTATCGCTAGTTTTCGATTCGTATGATGGAAACATTAGTGAAAGCGATAGCCATTGTAGAAAAAGAATCGCTCCGAAGCGAATGCCATTTGTTTAGGCCCTCTGGTCCCTGTTATTTTTAAATCTTAAGGCAACCAGCTAAATTGGTAAGGACCAAAACTGCCCAGAATGCTCCGTATCTATGGTTTCACTCTTAATAACACCGGATCACAGATCCGATCCGTTAATGCCATGATGCTCTTACGACCTTCATTATCCAGCTAGAGTCCATGAACATCAATACTCACCGCTGATGAGCGTCATCCCACGCAGTTAGCAGTGTTGCCAGGTCAGCAGCTAAGCCACCATCATCATTCTCCATGTCGCCGAGCGCGCGACGCACTGACACCGTCAGTTTTAGCATCGACACCTTGCATTCTAGCAAGCGGGACAGACGCTCCTGGAGATAAGGTTTTGAGTTTAGAATCACTTAGGAAACAAATGAAGATATTTAATTTGGAATGTGTTTGTGATCAACTTAGTCGATTGCTGGACATAAGCCTCTCCTTAATTGCGGCACGACACTCGGTTCTCCGCCTTCTGTACCCAGTTTTTCTCGCGTGTACAGTAGTCCTGTCGGTTTTCATGACAGCTAGGTTCTCTTTATGGAACTTGAGAGTAAGCTAGACTAGGAAATGGTGAAGAGTTTTTGGTGGTTGCCCTTGCCTTAGGTCTTACAGAAAGTGATAATTAGTTTATGGCCAGTTTAGCTTTGGGCTATTGCAAAAAAAAAAACCATTCAGAAAGATACTAAGTACGTATGAGTGGGAAACATGAACTTATGTAAACTAATCATATTATTTTGTAGAACATCGTCATTAGTCCCAAAATGTTAGCTATTAAACTAACCGGAATAGATTACACTAATGTGTCCTTGTTCTCCTCGTGAATAACCAATTAGATACCTAATTACAAGAAACAAGTACTTGTAGGTAGTAGTAGGTGTACGATTAAGGTTTCCGCATCAAGACTCCTGCAGACAGACGCGACGCGACGGTGCGACGAGATTTTGGTAGAACAATTTCCACCAGTTTTCATAAAACATGTTCTACTAGAGTCGCGTCGCGCCTGTCTGCAGGAGCCGTGAAGGTTCAATGATGGCTTCAATGGTTCGACGTTAAACCATAATCGTTGAGCTTAGTTGGACGTAGTACTCACATGATCCAATTATAAGTAACATTAGTCATTTCAATGGTGCATGGTTATTTGAAGCTCTATGAACTAAGAATAAGTTGGCAGACCTAAGATTGTATCTTCCACAAGAAATCTTAAGTCCTATCGGAATCGTCGTCCTGCCAAGAGTATTTAAATATTGACCTTTGTATTAAGCCTTTTATGACTTTTGTCATAAGGATATTGTAGGAAGGCTGTTGGTAAAATAAATAAATGATTTATTTATTTAGGCGAGGACTATAACGTCCAGTTGTGGAGTGCAAAAGCTTAGTTTCTGAAACTCTAGTCTTTCCAAAGCATAATCTGCAATATCCTACCTTCAACTCTTCAATCCTCCTGTGCAGCTGAGCCCTAGTATGCGGCTGCGGGGCGCAGTCCCCAGGCTCGCAAACATCGTCGAGTGTCGCCCGAAGGGCCGCCATTTCCCGGCGTAGACGCCGTGCACCGCCACGTCTGGTTGCTGCAGCGCGAAGAGCTGACCATCTTGCTGATACCGCTGTTGAAGAAAGATGGGGTTAATTTTCGTCGATTAAGGTGATTTGGTCTTAATAGTGGTAAGTGAATTGTGATCGTGTCCTAGAGATCACAAATGAAAAGGTGTTTTCTTTTTAAAGAATTTGTAGATTCTGATGAGTTTGATATTGTTTAGGTGCCATAGATACAGCTGATAGATAGATAGATAGATAGATAGAGCTTTTGAAATAGTATAGCAGTATAGCTGTAGGTAAAAATATATTTTATTAGTAAGAAGTATTTCCTTCATTTATCCACCAACCCGCACTGGGCCCGCGTGGTGGGTTATGGTCTTCTCCCTTTCACTGACGGGAGGCCTGTGTGTGGCCCTGATATGGGAACGCTGTAGGCTGATTATGCTTATGCTTCCTTTATTTATTTTTATGCTTTTTGGAGAACAAAGAAGTCCATGTCTTCCCGTCAAGAGAGAGGTTGTAAATAATCTCGAAGTCATTGGGATAATCAAAAGATTAAAGAGAGCAAACGCTTCATTCAAAGAGCAAAGGCGCAAATCGGGGCCAATCGGTCAATTAACATACAGGCCTGGAGTAGGTACGAATAAATACACTTGATGATACAACGATAAAAACGCAAGATCAAACGAAACTTCCGTATATAAATACATTTGGAAGATGATCCAGAATAAATCGAATTCAGATCATCCTTTCACCTCTCTTCTCTGGCAAAAAAGTACGTAGATAGTTTATATTTTACTCAAATTTTCTAATAACAATAATAAACATCTCAGTTGGATATACCGTTAAAAATACACGTTGTTTACGTGCATAGGCCATAGGATGCGCAGGCGCAAGTGGGTCGGGCTGCGCGTCCGCGTCGGTATATCAGTTAGTGGGTTAATGTGCACCGCAATAGTACTCGTTGAATGCCAGGTGACGTGCTTTTGTGTGCTTTTATAGCTTTTATTACAGTTGTAGAATTTTGGAGTGGCTAGCTAGACGATACGGCGCCTGTTTGCCAATAGTTTTGGTTGAAGAGTTTAAATTGGGCAGAAAGAAAGCATGTGCAGGATTTTTTTGCAGCATTACCGGTGTAAGTATCGTCATCATTGAATAGATAATAGGGAATCTGTGTCAGATTTTGTTTCGCCTAGGGTCTAGTGCTGAATCAATCGGGATAGGTCGAACATAAGATGAACCAACTTAAAAGGCAACCATAAATATTTCTACCTGTTTGAAATCCGAGTGCTGCCACTACAGATAATTAAACTATCAATAAAACTTGAAGAACGTCCTTCCGTTACAGTTGCTGCTTTGCGTTACAAAAATGAACCCAAAAAGAAAGTTACAAAAACACTGACTATCTGTAACCAAAAGGAAACAGTAAAAGAATTAGGTAAACACGTTTATAAGTCATTCATTGTGTAAACTTGGACATAACGAAACGAGTCTAATCTATTTGGGGCGAACGAAAATATTGACGGTTAAAAATACACTGAGTAGGGGCGATGGAAACGCAACTCTGTGACATCAAGAGGTAAAGTTATATATTTGAAACCTTAAAAGCAAGAAATATAAAAGAATTTAGACGTATTAATATATTTAGAAGTTAATTAGTTTGAAAAACTATGAAAATTGATGAAATCAAAGATGTTTATGAAATAATCATTGATTTAGAACCTTATTAATCTTACACATGACACACCATACGTCCAAAGGTAAATCAATTGAAGGTTTACGAAGCAACAGTGGTAAATAAAGTAATGCCAATAAAACAGAAAAAGTAATGAGACCAGAGGACTTAGACAAATGGCTTTCGCTTAGGAGCGATTCTATTTCTACAATCGCTATCGCTTTCGCAAATTTTTCCATCATACGCATCGAAAACTAGCGATAACGCTTGTAAAAAGTGCCACTTGGCTACGCATCTCTATGGAAGTGATCGTTCGACACTGTCGATTCGTTTCATAGATTCGAATGATTTTAACATTGTCTAGCTAATTTCCATTCGTTGAACTATGATCACGTTATATTTCTATAGCATAATTATGTCAACCCCATACATTTTTTAGCTTTTCTACTAGCGTCATCGCTAATAGAATGTTACTTTGTCTAGGCCCTCAGATTATTTAAAACTATTGTACATTCATGTACAAAACAATATACCCACAACAATAAAACAAGTACTAATAGTTACGAGGGAACCAATACAAAATGGCGATGCAATTCTACATAATTATAGTGAATTATGCACGTATGCGCCCGACTGTATTTATCTCGAACTTTAATCGGTATTATTACGAAATTGCACAACTTATATGGAGGAGATTTAAAAACAATGATAGTCAACGGTAACAGTATTTTAAATGATTTAGGAAGCCTATATGTATACATTTATTGATGACTTCAATGAAAAGCATTCATTTCAGAATGAAATATGAATTAAGACTTAAAATAAATAAAACGACCAAAGAATTTTCGACACATTAACTAAGACAGCAGATTTAATTGAATAATCCACTTACATAAAGTATGATTATTGCACAACACAAAACCAGAAATATTACCATAATACTTATGGAACTATAAATTACAATATTACACAACTACCATCAAAGAAGTCCAGTTTTAGAGGAAGGGAAACACATTCATAAGAGCTGATAGCTATCTTGCAACGGAAATTGGCGATGCCTAAGACCTATTTAAAGATATAACTGGAATACCGGCCATAATTGAAACAGGACTAGTTATAGGTAATTGAGGATTTAATGTAGGCGAATTATGAATTAGAAAGATTAAACTAATGCTTAGATATAAACAGGTAATTTACCAGTTTAAAGTAGCGTCTGTAACTAATCAACATGGCAATTTAATCCGTAATTTGCCATATAATAATGAGCAGTAAAGACGTAGATCGTTTTCTATAATAGAAATTGACTTTCAATTTTCAAGTATGAGAAATATGATTGACTAGCTTTTGCCCGCGGCTTCGCTCGCGTTAATTTAGACTTTGACAATCAATTCGGGTTATAATTCAATCATGATTCCAAAGTTACGTGCGCCATCTATTATCATAAGAACGTTATTGTTGTTTTCTTCGGGAACAGTACTTTTTGTCGGGATGAAAGGTACCCCTATGTCCGTTTCTGTACACCTGACAACGTATATGCAAAATTTCAGGATGATCGGTTCAGTGGTTTAGGCATGAAAAGGTAACAAACAAACCAACAAACTTACTTTCGCATTTATAATATTAGTTATGATGTTGACAGCAATTTACTTTAGATATACGATAGGTAACGTGGAAAGACTGAATAATATTGGCACAAACAAAATCTGCATAAAAACTTTTTTCCAAAAAAACAACCGACTTCCAAAAAAAACACTAAAAGACGTGAAAAATAACTTTAATTTCGGAAGTCGGTGTCTTTGGTTTTGTATTTTCTCTTTTGGCCACCGACTTCCGAAATTAAAGTTATTTTTCACGTCTTTTAGTGTTTTTTTTGGAAGTCGGTTGTTTTTTTGGAAAAAAGTTTTTATTTATCACTTTTTAGTTGCGGTACCTACCCCACACAAATTCGTATACCACTACTTGGTGTGTAAATAACAGTGACAGGAAATTATTAACACATCATCCATATAAACTAAGTAGAAAAATATGCAGTATTAAGGATAACTCAAAAACTGCTGGTCAGACCTTGATCAAATTTAAATGGGACCACATGTGAAGCATCACCTATCAAATAAAAAAAGAATCATCCAAATCGTTTCACCCAGAAAAAAGTTATGAGCTAACACACAAAAAAAAAAAAAAACATACAGACGAATTGAGAACCTCCTCCTTTTTGTGAAGTCGGTTAAAAAAGAGGACTGAAGTGGTACAAAAAGGGCTGTGGATGATGATAATGACATCAAAGGCTCCAAGATTTCTAAAATAATGCAGATTCAAATCATATAACACAAGTAAGATATTTATGGGAGACCATCATTTGTCTTTACTACAGTCCGCAATCATATAAAATATGTCCTCCTCTTGTCAAGGAAGAAGTAAAACGCAAAGGGCATGTTTTATCACTGCATTTGTCGTAAACCAACCATAAATCAGGATAGATACGACAAAGCGCAGCCGGCAGCGCGTGCGCAGCCAAAATAGCGCCCTAAATGTCACTGGGTCCCTGAACTTGTGTTTTGCACATAATCTTTGCTAATTTGGTGTCAACGGACTTGGGACATTTCGCATATGTGTGGGCATCGGTTTTTGCTTCGTTTGTTGTTGTTGAATCTGTATCGGGCTAGAAAACTGGAAAAAAGTGTAGGTAGGTGGAGTCCGTGACAAATCGGTTGAATTTATCGGAGTACATGTTTTTAAATTTTTGGTGACACCAATTATTATAACTAATGTTGAAAATATAAATTGTGTAGCTGTTCATAAATTTAGCGAGCGGCTGCGAAAAACAATAGGTACGTTATTTTGTATAGAAAGCTACACATCCCTTCTTAATAAATACTTGAAATATTTTCACACTGAAAATTATTTACATAAATCATACATGACAGTATAGTGTAAAGAATACCTTTAATACTCAAAATGTGATTTATTTCCTAACAACTTAGCTTAATCAGACGGATATATAATTTTCAAATACATTATTTAACCATGTTGCAACCACATTGAAAATCAATACACGACCGCATTTGCAAGAACATTGTGAATTTTCATACAATAGGAGCAGATTTGTAACCGATTAATCAATTCGAACATTCGATTACTGGTTAGTCGCAACGCAATCGAGTATTATAGCCGTATAGAAGGGATGTGACGAAATCACGACTGATTCAATTCAAATATGGAGCAAACAATTTTGCGTCCCGTGAAGAACGGAGGCAATTTCTGAGTAGGGACGTCACTAAAATATCGATACATTTAGGTACTAGTATGGCATCGAAACAAAAATATAGATAGTTCCATGCATAGTAAATGTGGACGAGCTAAACCTAAAATTTATATTTGTCTAAACCTTGTGTCATCAATCAGTCTCATAAATATTTTTGACGAATAGAAAAAGGGCTGGCACGTTATCAGTTTCGAGAATTAAATAAAGAATCGAAATTAGTACTACCAGATTACAACTTGACAACTATCGAGTCCAAAAATATTTATCGATACTTTTTTGGATCCCTATCTGGAAGTGAGTCGGTCGTCAGTCAAATTCAACGAACTATTACCGCTTCCTATGGACTGCGGGCCGCTTGAGAACTAACAGAACGTTACTCGAGTCATATTTGCGTTCTATTTTCATATTTTGGTCGTTATTTTTGAATTCCTATCCAATATGGCGACAAATCTGTTGCCGTAGTCATAGAAATACACTTAATATTTATGCGTATAGTTGTTATTGGCAATAATTGGTTGTAGTTATTATTCTACTTCAGTTTGACTGTAGTTTTGTCAACGGGACGTTGTATTCATAACACCATAGATGCAAAACCATTCTTGTGAACTGCAAAACTGACTATTTCTCAGCAAACTAAAACATGACGCGTGCGCGCAGTCGAAATTGGCAAAAACCGTTTTTACCGTCACCCGTTATAAAATCAAGGCTAAATCGTGTTGCTTCGGTACAAGTACCTTTCTGAACTGTGTTCTTATAAAAGACTTTTTTACAAAAAAACAACCGACTTCCAAAAAAACAGTAAAAGACGTGAAAAATAATTTCAACTTTGTAATTTCGGAAGTCGGTGTCTTTAGTTTTTGGCCACCGACTTCCAAAATTATAGTTAAAATTATTTTTCACGTCTTTTAGTGTTTTTTTTTGGAAGTCGGTTGTTTTTTGTAAAAAAGTTTTTATTTTTCACTTTTTAGTTGCGGTACCTGTCCCACACAAATTCGTATACCACTACTTTGTGTGTAACTATCAGTGACAGGAAATTATTAACACATCATCCATATAAACTAAGTGGAAAAATATGCAATATTAAGGATAACTCAAAAACTACTGGTCAGACCTTGATAAAATTTAAACGGGACCACATGTGAAGCACCACCTATCAAATAAAAAAAGAATCATCCAAATCGGTTCACCCAGAAAAAAGTTCTGAGCTAACACACATAAAAAAAAAACATACAGACGAATTGAGAACCTCCTCCTTTTTGTGAAGTCGGTTAAAAATATGGCACTTGCTGAATCATTTAACACCTTTTCGCTGAAAGGAAAATATATTTGAGCAAGATATAAAAGTTTGACAACATTATTGTATCTCTTAAATAAACACGAAGTGTGACATACATATAGTTACGTTTTTTAAACAGTTCTCCATACTGTTCATATAAATCCGGATTACAAGAAATTCGCAGCATTTCTTACAATAATGAATATGTACGAAACTGTATGTTGGTATTACTGGTAGCAAAATGACAATCTCACATCCTCGCTCGGTGAAAGCAAACAAATTGTAAAGTAAGCGATTACCATGCGCCCGCGCACCTCATAAACCTGCTGCGGACGGAATCCGTAATCGGTCATCAATATGTGCTAAAGACACCATTAACAGTCGGACGTGATAAATTGTACAATCAAGAAAATATAAATTCCGGAAATCAACATAAATTACGTCAATCTGGCAAACTTTACGGATTAATGTTATCATATTATCGAATACCTACTGATAACGGTTCTGATAATCATAAATCGGCAAAAATCTAAGCCTCTTAATATTTGTATCTTAGATTAAAGACAAAAGGGAACATAAAACTCACTGGCAATGATCATGTTCAAAATGTACAAAAGGATGGAAGTATTTTAAGACACATCACACAATACCTGGGTACTGGACGTAGCAATCCATTAAAAAGTTGTCAACTCGATCATGCGCAGGATTCGACAGCAAGGTCGCAGTTGCACGACTGTGCACCACGACGCTCAGGCAAACATTGAGAACAGCCTGGCAAAAACCAAGCCACGTCTCTATTGCAAGGCACTAATGATGACTAACTTGCAAACACGAACAATCAACTATTTCACCAAATGCAAATCCAATTTTGTCTTTTGTCATAACCATATGAATACTAATCTAAAATGTACCTATTGTGGAACACAATAAGGTGTCGGTTGCAATGTCCAAACGCTACACACTTGCAAATAAGGTGTGATTGACGGAAAACTAACGGTAGACGAAAACAAAGTTATAGCTGTAAATGGGTCACAGGAAAAAGTGCCTTGAGACAAAGATATTCATATTTGTTTAACTGCAGAAACAACGTTGCACAATATAAGTACAGCGCAACGAATGCAAGGTGACCCCGGCGGAGATATTGAGTTTCTTCATAGATCTTAGAGATAATGTATTCAATATGTATAGACATTATATATACAGATACGCAAGCTGTTGCAAGGTGAGCTCCTTGGAGAACTTTATGATATTCATCCGCAGTGTTTAAGAGATTCAATTTATAGTAGTTTCATTAAATTTCTAATTGCAGGAAAGTTGGAAAATAAAAAAATCAATTAAAAAATAACGACGAAACCGTTTTGATTCAGAGTCAAACTGATTTAACACTTGATATAAAATTGGATCATGATTTAACACCACACACGTCACATTAAGACATCACACATAACTATTCAATATGACTGAGCGAAAAGACCACTAAATGGATTAACAAGCATGCTGAATTCGATATCATAGGTTATCAAGTCAAGGAGCCGAGGTCTTGACCGCAATGAAACAAATGAAGTCGTAATAGAAACTCAGAAGCTAAAACGATACGGCCTTGTATAGCTCTACGATAAGAAAATAAACAAGACAAGATAATGAAATAACGGAGCAATGTTTTAATATAAATAAAAAAAACTGTGGCCTCGAATTTTACTTTAGCTTTCATTGATGTTCTTTGTGGGACCACTATTGAATCAAGCACAGAAGCAGTCTAAAATGGTTAGACCAGACTAATTTCCTTATTCGTTACGGGACAGTTAAGTTAATTAAAAACTGCCAGCGTATAACTGGAAAAAGATTTATGATCAAAACAGGCTATCTTAGAGGCAATTAAAACTTTCCGGAGATTGAATGATCTTGCAGGATCATGGTATAATCACTATGTTTGACGCGTGGATTGTGGATGTAGACGTTATCGGAATTCAAGTGCTTACGCAGAAAATGCCGCCAAATCACAAGATAAATCTTGTACAATTAACTTGTCTTGGTGGCATTAGGAATAGAAAGAGCTCTATTCTAAATGAAGACCAATTTTAAGCCGAAAACAAAACCTCGTCGGCATTTAATCTGAACATAATAAGACAATATTATGATGCTCTAATAATAGCTAATGCACTTTAAAGAAAGTAAATTACAAGCCGCTGTACTCAAAGAAACACGCGGTAAAATCTCTCATGATTTACACATTACGCTTCCTAAAGTAGAAAATAGCTTATTAAACCATCTCACTCCTTATGTTTGGCATCATTCAATCACGTAACGATTTTACATACCAATTTGTGGACGTTGGCCGCATATTAAAGCCATCGTAACCTAAAATAATCATGCCGGAACTTATTGCGTGAATCAAATCATTAATACTTAATTGTATAATAACACTGAGTCACGTTATAAGAATGAATAAAATGGAAAATGTTATTGGTAGTACACTGTGTAGCTATTTCGTTATATAATAATTACTTAATGTAAGTATATTGTTTGATGGCTTTAGAATACGGCAACAAAAAGTGAAATGAATACTTTTATTAATACTTCCAATTTCAATTATGACCGATTTCCTCAATCATATTTCGCCAATGTCGAATGCATTATGCTCACATTAAAATTTAACGTCAATTGTGTCGTGCTCTCGCTGCCAATATACGTTGTCCTTGCCAGTTATATTGGCATAACAAGTGCCAGTTTTTGCCAGGAGTTGCGCAATGGATGCAGTTGCAACATGGGAAAACGTTGTCGAGAAAACGAACGTTAAAAATGTAACCGTCACTGCTGGAGTGACCTACTCACGAATTTCACTGCACTGCTAATTTTAGACATAATCTTCTTTTGTTTATAGTTACTCAAGGAAAGTTTGAAAGATGATGCAGTCGTGAGTCTTGCTACCTGTTTTGTGAACTAATCTGAGAACTCTATTTCGGTTTTTCTGTATTTAGTTCACTGTCTAGTAAGTCTAGGTAGTGTCTCATGCGCAGTTATTTGTCTGGTACGGTGAGACGTTGCGCAATGGCTGACATTGTTACATTAGGAAATAAATTACTTTCAAAATTAAGACATTCTGAATAGATGACTTAACATCTACTATCTAACATAATTATGATGAATTTGAAGACATTTCCTTAAACATCTTCTAACAAACCCATTGTTAGGAACCACCTACGCTCCTGATTCATAATTTAGCCAACTTTCATATTCCTATAGCCAACCACGGTGCCGCAAATTATCCTCTAGAGTAGGCGTAAGACCACAAAGGTTATATTACGGAAGATGCGAAGTATTAAGGCAGGATTAGATAGCAACCAGAAACCAAGCTTAACAAAATGTGAGCTGCCATCATCACCTTTATCAGAAAAAGTTTTGCTGTTTTGTTTTTTTGTACCCGGGTTATTAAAGACGAAACTAATCGATGTTTCGCTTTTATAATTTGTGTTGAAACTTGAAACCTGAATCTTCTATAATCTAAGGGCTTCCGTGCCCTAATCGGGTTTGGTCTCTGTAGGATATTTTATCTGTGGTTTCAGTACTTAGAGAGAAAATGGCGAACGAACTACGACGAAGAGCGGTGTGGAGTTGTTGACAAGCGTAGGCAGGGTGTAGGCGAGCAAGTCCTATCGGGTCAAGTACACTATACCATTCTGTGTACTTAAAGGTACCTACTTGATTAAATAAATACATGAGGAATATTAATGTTGATTATTTCTGTTTTGCGTTGAAGTCAATAGGCAAACTTGTTCTATAAATGTTGACCAAGAATGAAATGTATCCAGATATTTTTGAGTTTTTTGACTTATCGCGTGCAGTGCAGTCTTGATATGTGTTTACCAAATTGAAGTATACGGTATAATATTATAATTATAAGACATGCACAGGTGCACTAATTGAATTTTTGCACGTTTCAATATTTTCGTGTGTTAAAATTGGGTGACACGCGAAATATTTAAAATATTATACTAAAACACAGGAAATAAATGATAAAATATCTAATTAATTTTCTGCTTGAAATAAATTTCTAATATTTAAGTAAGTAACAACCAAGTTTAACGTGCTGTATTTAATTACTTATGAGCGTATGACGACAATGTGTTGTAATTTGTCTTGCAAAGTAATTTAAAACGTTCATGCAACCACTTACCTACAGTTATGATTTATAATCGATCCCCATCCCTTCAAAATCGATGGGAAAGCTATTCACAAATTCATAACAGACCTGACAATAAAAATAAAGCTAACCATTCATTATGCTACTATAATAATAAAACAAATACTGTATGATTTGGCAATAACTCACCGACTTCCTCATTGTTAGCGGTAGCTGTAGATGTCGCAGATAAGTTCATTTTGGCAAGAGTATCACTGTGATATAATGAACACTGTTCCGTTAATACATCACTTTCACACCGTACGTAATGAGAAGCTGTTAGATAAAAATGTTAAGTCACTGATTTGAACACTGGCAGCACTGTGCTAGGGTTGGAGAACTGACTGTCGGCACTGGCACAAGTCAGGTTGACCGTTTGTTGTAACAAATTGCGAGGAAGTTAGATTCAACAGACGGGGAAGATAAGAGGTTATCCTTAGGCTATGATGTGGTTTTTACCTGATCTTTATAAGGTTACCTACTTATGGCAAATCACCGAAAACCATTAATTTTAAAATAAAGTCCTAGATTCGATTAAATCGAAAATTCGGCAAGCGAGCTAGAATTTGGCAGCGCAAACTAAGCTGAACCAAAGTATAAATCTGTGCCAACAACTAGTTCTTTCACCCCAATACAAAAAGCATAGAGCTTCATCAAATGGTTTTAATTTAAAACAATGATGCAACGTCACGAATTATTTTGATGATTATCAATTCGAGGAGGCCTTAATTGAAATAATGATAGTTATTTAACAACTGAATGTGATTTAGTGAATGCGCATGAGTTTCAGTTTTGAGTTACGGTTACATCATAAAAAGTCACTACTTTCGCTTCAAAGTTAACAATATTGCGCGGTTTCTTTATTTCTGATGTTGCAATAAAACGAGGTCTTAATTCAAACTGCTATTACAAATGGCTCGCTAAAATGGACACAATTTATAATTAAGAACCAAAAAAAGGCGCATCAATAATTATGATTAGAAACTATTTGGTAACAGCTAACCTACTTCCTATTGTTTTTTCTTGTAAGTAATTAAAAATATCCACCAATTCGAAATTGAAAACATATGATGCACTGCTTAGCACAAAGATGTCGTTCAAACTGGCACTATTTTATTCTTGTTTACATCGAAAACAAAACGTCAAATAATTTATAGACATGTTCAAACGTCAAGGTACAAGCGACTCAATCACTACGAACAATTGTAGCAGGCCGGCAATACATCAGAGAATTCAATGCTAGCGGTACTCGAGAAGCCGAGACGAACTAGAATGTTCGTCCGTACCGTTAGCCTGACAAATGTAATTAACGGATACCTAATCTTTAGGCAACAATAGAATATAGGTAAATGTTCTGTAGTAATTAAAACCAGCCATTATTATTATTGGTTTATCAAAAAATACGAACTTGGGTGTTTCCGTTTTCGCATTTACGTATTATTGAAAAAGAAATGATAGTAATAGAGCCTGAATTTAATGACTCTCCTTGCATGTTCTATGAATTAGAGTTGGTATTAATGAAAACAATCAGAAATCAAATAATGGTTCACGAAACATAACAGTAAAACACACAAAAAAATACAATTATGTCAGCTCATAAAAAGAAAATAAGAAAAAGTTACGAACTTATTGTAAGAAAATTAAATTAAATTTAAGTAATACGATTTTTTTTAATATAGACAGGAACTTTATTCAAACCCGTCTGAGTAAGTAGATCTGGTATGTCTCGGTGATTAGCAGTCCACCAGTGTGTAGAAGTGAAACTGTCGTATGTTACCGACATGTGTGATAGAACGAGTCGCAGAGCCACTTTCCTTAACATGACACACGGATTCCTGTGATCAATTCTGAACCTGAACTACAAAATATGGAGATTAACATAGAAACTTTAACTGTACAAGCTTTTAATTAAATTATAGTCAATAAATCACTTTAGATCCGCAGATAAAAATAATAAAACCATAGACTAAGTTGGATGACTTAGAAAAAAGTAGGACCCGAACATAAATAAATGAGGAGCTAGCCATAAAAACAACGGATTCTTTTTTCGAACGTACAATATTATTTGGGAATTAGCGACACGTGTAGAGAAATAAGTACACAAAACCACAGTCATCATAAAATTATAATTCGCTGATATTAAACTAAAAGCATAAGCGAGACATTGAACTTTGTAAAGCCAACTTCAGCTTAAAAACATAATTTACGACTGGAACAACAGAAACAGAAAAACATGACTAATAGGTGTTGAGTCTATAATTTAAATGTTCTCATCTAAATTAGTTTTAGTTATTCGATCCAATTTTTAAGTGGCCAGTTACAACAGAATCGAACTTCATAATGAAATTATAGACCACAAAAAGTATCGATTTATCATATCTAATAAGTATCGATTAGAATATAATTGCAGTCAATTGTCACAAGGTGATCAATAGTGACCTAAAGGAATCAGATCAATGTCGTTTGTTAGTGAATAGGTACCTACCTAGTAGGGTCACCATCAAATCTACCTCGACATGTAAGGAGTGGCTCTGATCTCATAAGATGACTGATGTCTAACGGAGGAGTATTGACCTTCGGTTCTTTTGAAAAGCCAGTCCGTTCAAGGATAACATGGTTGGAATATTAAGTATGTGTACCTATATGATTATTTAAAAAATATTGAAGATCTTGTGAGATGATTTTTAACTTCTAAGAACTGATTTCTGTAGAAAAAATTGAAAATAATATGTATAAAACTTGGCGAAAATTCCACTGCAAAATAAATAAAGTCTGCCTCTCAACACATAAAACTTGATCGTAAAACCATAATTAAGTATCTTGCCAGTTGCAACCTCTTCCTTTATTTTTTTACGCGTTTACTGGTTTTCTGGCATATAATTTACTTTAAACTACGTGGATGCATAAATTACCCTGAAAAACGGATAACTTAAAGTCCGACCGCAAGAATATAAAGTAAAAAAATAACTTTCACGATGTATTTATTTAAAGTCGAGATATCTCGGTAATTTTTTTATAAGTTATAATAATATATATGCATAGGTAAGTTATGCAAAACGTTTGCGAAAAATATACATGTGCGAACTACGACCTTTCTGCACGTAACGCTTTGTTCAAAATGTGTGATTATTAAAAATAATTGTATGCGAGGTGAGCATTTTTTGCTTGCTTAAGCAAATGTCAGGTGCCAAAACGAGATGCAGCCCAGTCAATAAGAAGAGGTTTACAATGAATTATGTTTGAATAACGCCTCCACTGGCTGGCAAGAATAAATGTTTTAAAGATCAAATTATGTGCGCCACTGTAACGGAATCTGCAGAGGTTATTTTTCAAATCAATTGTACAGTTATTCTGATTTCAGAAACAAGAACAGGATAAGGTCTTGACTGACAGAATCTATCTTAAAACTTGGTTGAACATTTCCTATAGGACTGTGAACATAGTAAGCCCACAAACAATGTTATCAATTCTGGGCCATTACAGATAATCTGAGCTTGCAAGTAGCAATGCTGTATAACAATATCGGAACATTAGACAATATCTTGTCTGCAAATGCACTTACAGGGCCATAGATATAAGGCTGCTTTACAAAGAGAAACTAGTTACACAATCTTTTGACGTTACACAGTGACTTTAGAAAAATTAGTCACAATTATGGGTCAGGCTGATGGAGCTGTTATTGATGTAATTTCGTTGAATGACGTGTTAAATGTAATTGAGGCAATTTAAATTGAATTATGATGTATTTGCGCTGGCACATCAGAATAAAGAGCACAAGAAACTGCCTACGGCAAATTTAATGGTTTGCTGCTCGTTCTGCGAAAATTGCATACTACTGAGTAGCAATTTTTCAGTTTTACGCGATTTCGTACCAAGCAATTATGTCTTGTTTCAGTATCTTTTATTTAGCCTGTTTCGGCTGGATATGCGAAATCAATGCGTTGGCAGCAAGTTTTAAGTTTTCAAGTAAGTATATTCGTAAAACCAGCCGTATTAACCCTCTTATTGGTATACCCTTCAAGGGCTGGTGGCTAAGTAATAACAGCCGCATGGGTCGATCGATCAAGTTAAGCTATGCTTGCCGCAGTTGGTCCGTGGATGGGTGATCATTTTTACATCCCAAGACCCCTCCGTGCCTCGAAAAGCACTAATCCTGGCTGTCATTCGTGGATCTTTGACAGTAGTTACGGGTCGTTAGTTTGACAACCAGTCTTACCAAGGGTTATCGTATTACCCAATAACTGGGTTGTGGAGTTAAGATAGACAGTCGCTTTTGAAAATACTGGTATTCAGCTGCATCCGGTTAGACTCGAAGTAGACCCCAGCATAGGTGGGAAAAGACAGGCAGATGATAATGACCCTTCAAAGCATAACCGTTTTAAATCTAAAGATATTCCTATAAAACAAAACAACAATTCCATCAATAAAACTTTCCGCGGTTGTTATAAGTTTTCCCTTTTTATCACTTTACAATTATAATAAAAGCATCATTATAAATGTTTCCATCTATAAAATGATGCTAATAAAAACTTAATAGTTGATAGATTCGATATCAGAGGAGAGTAAAATAAATGAAAAGTTTGTCCTCAATTCAATGGCGTAAAGCAAGTTCGTAATGTGTTTGATAAACAAGTTTTGTGTCAACATTAAGTAAAAAACAGTGAAAGTGATTATCTAATTCTAAAGGTATAAAGGTATCTACTTAAATAGTGGAAATACGTAAACATTTTAGTAGGAAATAGTTTCTACTTATAACTTTCATGGGTTTATAAAACCTGAATTTCTGTCAAGTCTTATGGAAGATAGTATTAGTAGTAGTACTTAAGGTGAATCCCCAGCTGTAACCCGCGAAATTCAAAATGTCATTGTTTTTTTGCGAATTGCAGCTCTGTTTTACGACGTATGTTGATCAAAATGCGATTCGCGACTGTAGGAATGATATATTTACTGAATAATAATCATCAATTTCGAATTTCAATCAATTTGATGATAATTATTCAGTAAATATATCATTCCTACAGTCGCGAATCGCATTTTGATCAATATACGACTTAAAACAGAGCTGCAATTTACAAAAAAACAAAGAAAACTTGAATTTGGCGGGCTACAGCTGAGAATTCACCTTAAATTAGACTTCAAAAAGATGTAACTACCTAGTTGTTTGAAAACCAGAATGAAAAAGAAAAAACGTTTATTCGTTGCTAATCTTACTTTGAATATAATGGAGATACAAATGGCGTCTTGCGAAGTAAGAATCATAATAAAAAAATACTCTTGAACCCTTGACCTTAAGTGATGGTAAAGGTGAAGACATAAAAGCCAGAAAAGGAATTGATGTAATATTTAAAGTAGTAGAGGCGATTGGATATCATGCA
Organism: Griposia aprilina; assembly: GCA_916610205.1. Lineage (NCBI taxonomy): Eukaryota > Metazoa > Arthropoda > Insecta > Lepidoptera > Noctuidae > Griposia > Griposia aprilina. The sequence goes on from OU744306.1 coordinate 12,456,360, forward strand.
GATGATATAACAATAAAGGTGCTTAAACGGATTAGTCAAACAGCTAAAACAAATTCTCGAATACGATAACGTAACAAAATTGCATTGCACCAATCTTGAACACGTAATGCATAATCAAATAGTTCGCCCACACTTTGAATATAATACGTTCGAACCAATAACTAAGAATTAAAATCACAAGGAAACAATTTCTGAATTGTGTTTTCAGCTGGCAATTTATAAACATTTGAGACATTATTCGCGAAGGTCGATTTAAGAACGCAATTAACATATGAAACGTTTCCAGTAAAACTATACTTTTCATTACAAACGTAAATGCAATTTATGCTAAATTAGGACGCCGTTGCAACCATAACACACTGCCAGAAGCGAAAGTCAAATAACCACTCATGCGCATCCAGTTTCACTAAACGAGACGAAATGCAAACCTAATAAAAATGATAAATTAATTACGATCTAAACGGTTAAATAAAAATCCAATCAAATTTCATGTTTACGAGGAAATTGGCACTGTTTTGAAACTTGGTGTACGGATGCGAATCGGAAATGTAAACACGGCAACTCGCGGACTAAGCGACGACCGACCGACGTGCGTCGCTTCCACGACCAGCTGATACACTGCTCTGTACCTTTGAACACGAAAATACCTTCCAAGCGCTTCAAGCGACCGATTACCAACTCCATCTAATAATACAACATTAATCATAAACCGCTTGCAGCGCTGTATTATCAAGCTCTATTTATCGGATGATATCACCTTGGTTCTACACATAAAAGTATTGGGTTCAAAATTTATGGAGTTATAAACATCAGTTAACCCATTGTTTTGTGACAAAACAAAGCTGATTTCATTTTTAGATCCGGTCTTCAAGAAAGACAATCATGATCAAACTACTTTTAGTAATGAAAACTTGCCCGCAACCGCAAATCATCAGTTTAATTAAAATACAAAAGCAGGCCCAGATATACACGAGCAACAAAGAGAAAATTATAAAACGATCCACAAAACTTGGGAACGCGAAATGAAGACAATGGCAGTAATTTGTCCCACAGTTTTGCAAAACAGAATCTTATGACTTTTATATATGCACACATGCAGGGGGTTAAAATTAAACAATAGAAAGTAAATGATCACATACGGCAAGATACGTAACAGAAACATTTGCTCACTCCAGTACCTACAGAAACCCATCACAAACTCGATGATACTCCTACTGTTTTATATGCGTGTAACGATTATTTGTCGTGTCCAAAAGCAATATAATAAATTTCCAACAAGTAGCGGGCCTACCGTTTATATTAAAAACAAGAAAGCACGCTAGCATAAACGCAACAAAAACAAAAAGGGAAGAAATGTGCCCACGACCGACGTCGTCCTAATCGAACAATTTGTATGAATCGCCTCATAGTCCATCGGTGGAACATTATGTGTCCGTCATAGCAATTAGATTGCCTTTTCTGTTCCTACGGCTATCGTAACTGCATTCCTAATGATTATCCCTTGTTTGTAAGGCATTACGGCCTGTCTCCTGGCAATTAGTAGTTAGGTACTTAAGTAATTAGATTGTCAGTCTTTTTGTTGGTTTCGAGAATATCCGGGCTTATGTTCTTCTCGGAAACGATTGAGTTGTACCTAGTGAGTATAAAACTGAACTTGGAGATCGAGATTGTGAGTCTTCCGAGGATGTAAAATGGTTGGTTTTAAAAAGTAAATTGCACTGTTCTCTTATTAAAAAAAATTAAAACTATTGTCCTGCGCTGGTAGTAAAGGGATGTTCAGTTAGTTTGGATACCTAGCCATTGTGAGGGTAACGAATGTGCAGATGCTTTGGCTTTCATCTGAGAGGCTGTCGTTTTGTCCAGTTAATCAGATTTACAAGCAAATAATATTGTTTGATTATCATCATCATGATAATCTACAGTCTGAATCTAATCTTTGATAATAGACTTCTCTGTTACATATTGCCTGCTACTTTATTTATCTTGTCAAGGATAATTTATAGGACTAGAAGAAAATATTTCTTTATCATCATTATTTCAGCCCGAAATCACCCACTGCTGGGTAAAGACTAATAAAAAAGGATAGAATATCGTTTTTTATTTTTCTGTAAGTATGTGAAATATTTCTTACGCAGTCCAAAAGTCATCAAAGTATTGCAGCATTGTTGTTCTGCCAGTTCTAACTGGAGCATGCCATCGGCGAAACGAAAATATCAATGTTCGTTTTATTTTTCAAGGAATTGGTCAAAAGGTCACTAATAAGGTCGCTAATGAGGCCACGAATAGTTTTTCAAATTCTTTAGTTGTTCGTGGACCCTTAGAAAATTTAGCACGGATTAGGAAACACGAAAGGGTCCATAATTATAGCTAAAAAATATTACATTTCAACATATGTTCATAGATAACATATCAGTCCCAGATATTACTTCTAATGCTTTAAGAACCCCAACAATTTTCAATGATAATGAAAGACAAACCAATTAGCTACCTGTTATCTTTATTGCTTCAAGATAGCAATGTTATTTCTTGTAATACGTAACCTCCACCCACGTTTCTTCGGCCTTGGCGAGATTGACTTTACCAGTGCAAATATCATACCTATCTATTAACTAGGCTAACAATTGTTGGCTCCATTGCCAAAGAATGCATTATCCGCCATTTTGACTGACGTCACGTACATGTTTAACGAGTTAACCTTGTGACGTCGATATAATTATGCTGGAGTTAACACTGGCTTTCCGTTGGGGCCCAAAAAGTTGGAAGAATTTGAAAGGTAAGTAATCCATTTTATTTGTAACATCAAGGTATTCTGGATTCGTTTTGTCTATTTGTTTAACAAATAGATACAAAATAAGCCTTTTATCAGCTTATTGGGTAAGTGGATGACATCATGCTGCATGAATTATCAAACAAATTATACTTTGATCTCTGCCTTTCTCTCTGTCTTTGCTCAGCTTTTTTAGTTTTTGGTCCATTTCTTATTAAGTAATAACGTCGTTATATTTCCACGTGCGAGAAGTTGTCATAACATCAAAGTGTTAAATGTTTCCGTCACGCTCTGTTAGTTCGAAGATCTGAGCCACTGGAACATAAGGCGTGACGGACGATTTAATGAACCATTGATCCGAATCACATAAAGACATTGTCGTAGCTAGATTTAGTCATTATGGTACCTAAATAATGTATGGAAATTAATTAAATATTTAAAGCCTATTCTTATTAGTTCGTGAAAAATATATATACTTTCATGACGATTTTTTTACAGTCTGTATAAAAGTCTCCGTAAAAAAAAAACAAAAGAAGAAACTCACTTTTCCGAGGCGCCGTATGTTTCCTAAACTCCTGAACGATTACCAATAATTTTGTAGAAACCACCATTTTTAATACTTATTCACTGAACAAAAAACAAAATGCTACTGACAAGCTTAGAATTCTAGGTACAGTATCAGAATGGTTATTTATCCTTCTATTGACATGTAAATGATGTCATCAATCGTGATGTTATGTTTACTTAGCCAGGAAAAAAACCATGTGGATAGTTTATATTAAATTCTGTGTTTCACACCTACCTTGTAATGTATTTGGTAATTTGACATCATAGTGGTTTAGAAATAAAGGCAATAATGTATTTTTGTTTCTTAAAACTGTCTAGTTAAAATAAAAAAAAACGATCTTCATGTTCTATTTTTGAAAAAGAACAGTTTTTTTTAATGGACTATCTGTCTAATGTCTATGCTTTGTTCATGGAGAGTGACGTAATAATTGAAAATTACGCAATTATTATTTTCACCTATGATTATGTTTCTTTTAAATGAATACCCTATACAAGTTGCCATATTACTGTTTGCTACCTTACGTAAATATAATTTTATGCTAATACCTGCATTATCTAGTGCACACTAAGTCAGCAGACTGCAAAGTTTGCATACATGTGTCGCAATGTAGATTTTGGGGTTAAACATTATGTAAACCGCTCTTGCAATTTTAATAATCATGGCAAAGACATAAGGTCGAAAATCATTTGCTCGTTCTATGTAGTGGACTAAAATAATATTTATTTTGGGACATACATTTTGTTAAAAAGAAAACAAAATTAACGCAGGGGTAACTCGTTCTTGTTATAATTTTAGATAAAATTATACGTATTTATGAAGTGTTTACTTAGGATTCTATCTACAAATAGGGCCTTTTAAATGGGGGTTTAATTTAAACTAAGTGCTCATTGATTTTTTTCTTTTTAAGAGGTTTATTTTAAGACACTCTCCGGTATCTACACCATTTTGGTTTGAACGTACGTTTAAATTAAACGATGATCCTCTATTGTTTTTAAGTCTTATATAATCTGACATTTTCAGAATAGAGGGCATTGTCTATGTTTTATAAAGATCCTACATAGGTAGCCACGTATCTATTCAGATGATAAAAAAAAACTTAATTAACAATACGTTTTCATTTGTAGGTACTGACACAATTAATATGAGTGATACAATAAACTATTGTGTAATTAATAATGCATTCCTTTGAAGATAATAAGTATGTGCAATACCATGTAGTACTTGCATGAACAGTCTTTATTGTTCATACATACACACTTACATAAACTCACGCCTTCTTCCCATGGGGGTAGGCAGAAACTACAGAACGCCACCTGCTACGATCCTTACATACTCCTTTTGTTGTTCAAGTACAATGAAAGATTCTCTTTTTCAAAGGCGCTTTGTTAGAAGTGTATAACACTATAACATATCTGATGGAATCTTTTGTCGATATAATCCTGCGGAGCAATTACGTAACACACTAAACAGTAGGAATGGGTTTCATTTTGACAGTTCAACAATATTCATTGCGTTATTTACATTGTTGAGCAGACATTTTTTTCGAACATAAGAAGCAATGGATTAGCAATAGGCTTCAAATGATTCAGATTGTGATAGATAGAGTGTTACGTGATTAGGGCGCTGGTCGTTTTTTTTTTTTTTTAATAACGTTGCCCGCTCTAGAAACTTCTCCTGTATTGTGGGTGCGTTTACAAACATTCAAACTCACATACACAATCAACCTCCTCCTCCTCCTCCTCCTCCTCCTCTACTATTTGCTCCTGCATTGTTTCATAAACTATCGACGACTTACCTCTTTCTATTTAATAGAATGAGTGTAAACACTACCTGCAGGTAACACTATCTATCTTTATAGTAGAACATCAGAGTAAGGTAGCTGTCACTAATGTCAACTGTCAGTTTACCACGAATGGCGGGAGACTGTTGAAAAGTGAAGCGTGCCTGCACGAAAGGCTTTGATGTGGTGATGAGCCAGTGTAGTGATATAATCAGCTTAAACACAGGATCAACAGGATTCTACAGTAGGTATAACAATGTTTATTACTGAATTCGGTATCACTCATGCGTTTGTTTGGGGTTTGCCTGACTAGTCTCGGACTCAAATGCAGCCTTGCCTTTAATTTTAAATTACCAAATTATCACGCGGTCGGCTTCACTAGCCACTTTCACGTAAGTAGAACCATAACCCAATTATAAATATGAGTTTGGCTCTCGATAGTTACAATATAAAAATTGTAAAAAAAATACTTCTTTAGAATGACGTCAGAGCAGTGTTACGTGAATAAAAAATCGATGACAAAGTAGCTACCAATATTTGATGCCCAATCACCTTTATTTACGATTCAATACGCAAAAATTAGCCCAACACTAAAGCTAACATACGGGTCTCGCAAAAAAAAACCGCAACAGTGTCCACACTTTCGTAGTTGGCGAGACGGTTCCGCTTTCGTAGGCAGAAATAGATGGAGACGAACGAATGGGCGTGTGATCGCCCGGCGTGTCGCCGTTTCCGGGGTCCAGGGTTGCCACCATATAGCTTCTGCCCGCGTGAAATTTATTGTAAGTATCCCGTCGCATCGCATCGCCCGCCCGTGCTATTACTTCATTTTCGCTTAGCGTTCGTTGTGACTTTTTTTGTTGCTGCTCGGCTCCTAAGACTCGTAGCGTGATGTTAAATAGCCTATAACCTTCCCCAAAAATAGGGCTATCAAATGCAAAAAGAATTTTTTAAATCCAATCGGTAGTTCCAGAGATTACCCCTAGGATACAAACAAAGAAATTTTACCTCTTTATAATACTATAGTATAGAGAGTCATAGAAAATTATTGTCACTGCAAAAGGCTGACTTTGATATCACTGGTAATTCTTCAGGCGGTGAAAGACACTCATAGCTTCTTTACAGAAAAGTAATTGTTTGCATCTAAATTATTCTTAGATTGTGTTTGTCAATTGTGTAATATTTATTTCCTAATTTATGTTATAGGTAGGTATTTTGTACCAACCTTTACTCTTTTTTGGTTTTCTAATTCTAGTGTTTATCAGTAAAAAATTGTAAATGGCCTTCAATTGCATATTATATAGGAATACTGTATAAGTTAGCTGTAAGTATCCCGAATAAAAATAAATAAAAAAAAGGTTTTTATTAGTGAGAACTTTTATCCCCTGAAAGATTGGTAATGAATTCAAAGTCAGCCTGTCTACGTCTCTTTCTTCCCAAAGATTTTACGGAACATCCTATGAGTTAGATGGAGTACCTAAACTATATCGTACCTAAACTATATCTCCTCTGCTGCTGTTTGTAGTCATAGCCGCTAGTTACTGGGTATACGAACAGTGTTATTTTCAGACGGTCTCAGTACTTAGGATACTGTGAGCCGGTAAACATGTTTGGCATAAGCATAGACGAGACGGTGTTTATGGTAGTTATTACTCCGAGTGTAGTTTAACACTTCATAACACGTCGTATTTGTAACTATTTGCGTAAGCTTGCTCTTCAAAGGACGGACCTGTTATAGGGTTAAGTAAATTGTGGTTATTTAGTAAAGTGCTAGTGTCATGTGGGTGTTTCATATAGACTGACAGCAGGCTGTAATAAATTATGGGGGACTAATCGATATCTTATGAATATTTTAGCAGCAAGGTGGATAATTTGTCTGAGCGAGTCTCTGCTATCTGCTTGCAACAACTAGGCCCACTTATTTATTTCAAATTCAGAGAATCAGCACTTTTCGACCGTCAAAATTGCAGACAGTCCCCAAAATCGCCCGCCCTTCACAATTTACGGCCTGTATTGCTTTTCTGCTTGGCAAAGACACGCTTTCCAATCTTTTTACACTTCTATCTGCTTGTAGACAAGTACTTATGTTTGCTAATTATGCGAATAATTAGCAAACAGAAGTACTACCGTACCTATTCAAATTCTGGCAACATTAAGGAACCTGGCAAAATTTAAAAATGGCAACTCTATATTGATCATACGAGGATGCTAACGGTTCGCAAATCGTTCAGGCCCCGAAATACCTAAATAAAATGGCGTCAAAAAATAAGCTCTTAAACCGACGCCCAGATTTGCAAGTTCGATGTCAAGGTATTTTTTGAACTTCACGATGAATACAGTGACGTGTGCCGAAAGTTTCGGAGAACTGTACACAAATACAGTTAAATATTAAAGAGTTAAAAAGTATAGTATAAATAACTGATCTCATTGTTATGTTAACCCTAGTCTGTAGTGTAATTGGGCATACCTTTTTGAAAATTATAATCCGTTAATTAATGTTAAAATTAGTGCTAGGATAATATTATTCTTAAATAATGCTATTATATTATTCTCTGTGATAATATGGACTGTACACTGTAATGTGTGACATTGTTTGAAATAAAGATTGGTATGATTTGATGAACCATTTTTAAATATCTGCACCAGAAAACTTCCCCCAGGACCCCTTTTTGGGCTTGGATTAGCCGGCCATTACTTAAAACCATGTTTCTGCCCATTGATAATTCTGCAACTCTATACAATCAAATGAATCAAGCATCCGCCTCTCATTTTTATGTATTTGCCTATCTTTAAGAAGTAGAACAGCAGAGATATAGGTATGTAGAATTGTAGACCTCTACGTACTGCTATGTATGTATGAAGATTAGGAAATCTCAGATAGATTAGTTTCCGGATACATCGACATAACGATGATATAAAATACATGACAACGTGAAAGTATATTAAATCCAAACTTTATTACTTTTACATAACATCGATTCCCTTACAAAACGGTTTTCTGTACGACATGCAATTTGCAAACAAGAATACCAGTTTTTGGTATAATTTAACGTTCCTCCACTTACAAGCGAATAAAAAATAAATCAAAAAAGAGCAAAGGCGTCGTCTGAAAGTCCAAATAAGGCTGACAGCCTTGATCGCGACCGAGATTGGAAAATAATCGCGAGTTTCGTTCGGAAACCGGTCGGAACATGAGTAACCGCGGTTCACGACCACCAACCGTCCGGAGTTTTGCATGAAACAAGATATTCATGCTTACAGTTGCGTTCATAATACAATTGCATTGTCATGTCATGTTCTTTTTTTGAATAAAGTTTTTTTGTTGTGGTAGGTGAGCTGTCAATTTGAAGTTGACATGAGTGACTTTTGCGGTCGTTTCACACTGTTTACACCACATTAGTGAATTAACGCTCAACCATTTTTTCTTTCCTAACTATAGGTTTATATCTGTTAATATTTGCTGGCTTTTCTCAGTCAGCAATTAAGTATTTCCGTTACATTTAACAGGCAGCCTTATGTCCAGTTATTTATGAAGTGTACTAACCTCTAACATCTCGTTGCAAAGTGGTAGAAAGCGAGCCGCCTGCCAAGGCCGCATCTAATAGGTTGATATTTTCCCGGCATCGAGTGACGATCTCCGTCTGTGCAACGAAAGAATAATGTTTGCAAAAAAGAAAAATAACCGAAAATAAAACATTAAAGTAATATATTTAGCTGTAAACATATTTTACATTAACTTAATAATAATTACGGCTAACTCACTTTATAATCCATAACATCTTCGTCTTAGACAACACCATTCAATTAAATAATTTTTACAATGTGTGTATGAGAACAACCATGCAGCATTCGTCTGTATTTTATTCAGAGGTTTATATTTCAATGTGTATGCGAACATAACGCCCAAGCTATCAAGAACTAAACGCCAAACATAATTATATTAGAAAAGCAGAAAAAAGGCCCACTGCAACAGTAGGAAAAGAGATTTTTGGATATTCGAAATCTGTGTTCTGATTTTTTATGTACTGTTTTTTGTGTAGTATTTAGAGTAGGGTGTTAATTGACTGAAACTCCATATTTAATTTTAAAATTTTGCATTTATTTTTCAACCACTTATACAAAGATCACTTGGTTCTTTAACATTTTGTAAAAAAAATAAGATCAATTAACAACCTATCCCTATTCAACATAATATTAATACATGTACAACTATTCTGTGAGATGTAGGAGTTCAGTCAAATCACATATTACAAGAAAAAGTAATTAATATTATGCGAAGTTTAACGTAGCTAATAATGATACAAAAATACAACCAAAGATTAAGTAAACTATAGACAAAGTATTACTAATGTTAAGTACGTAAAATTATATCACTCTTTGACAAGAATTCACGTTATTCAATAACGATGTACCAAGTCTAGTAAATAAATAGAAAAAAATATTTTGAGCGATTGAAAAAGATTAAATCCCTGTTTTCGAACTGCCTCGAAAACGTCAAACTCAAACGTGACAGCTGTCAATTTGACATTTCAATATCTCAGTCGTAAAAAAAAAGATTACTGCGAATTATTTTAAACCCAAGCTTCACTACTTCAGCACCTAACTTAAGACTAAATAATGAATAAAATGTAACGCTTTCCCTAAAATTTTGACTTGACCTAGCACCATGTTATCACCACCAAAAAGATGAGGATGATTAAAAAAAAGAAAAAAATCAGGCAGTTAGTAAATCACAATCACACAACAAACGATCAATGTTAGTAGAAAGAAAAAAATCAAACATTTAAATAGAATAGAAAATGAATTAATTTAGTTGTGATTCCAATCATGATAGTTTCACTTGTTTCCTAAAGCCAAAAATACTGATTGTTATCTAGTATAATAATCATCTGAGCAAAAAACATGAAAAAAATTACATTATTGTGAAACTGTCACAATTTTGACGAAATAAATTAATAAGTTAGTAATTTATCCATATGTATACTGCGATAGCCAGACTTACGTATTCACTTGCATTTATAGATTATAAACTATAAATGCTTGAGTTTGTACATAAATAAGTATTAACTTTTAATTACAACTATTCACACTATAAGTACTCACGTCATATATTGGAATGTCTATTAGAGATCGTAGTTACTTCTAGCTACCTATGCAAGTCTGCTTACATTTTTACATGCATTTGTAAAATGCAGTTAAAACAAGCTGACAATTGACTATCAGAACAAACGTAACATTTCCTATAATTAACTATAAAAATGAGTTCGTGGTCAATGCGTATACATAGGCACGTATACGTTTTTGACGCGTCTGACGATCGCAGCGAACCTAATGCGAATACTTACATAAATAAGGATAAATATCACACAAGCCCAAGCAATATGTCATTGGAGATGTATGTAAACTATAACTAGGATGGAGATGGCGGCGACGGCGAGGCACAGGCGCGCGCGCAGGCATGCGGGGCGCCGCGTGACGCACGACATGGCGTCGTCACTGTCAGAGTAGCTACTACTGAAATCGTTATCGAATTGTGTCCTTACGTAGTCGAACGCGCGCAGCAGGTCGGGCGACGCGTCGTGGCGCGCCAGCTGCGCCTCGGCGGCGTCCAGCGCCGTGCTGGAGCGCCTCACCAGCGAGCGCACCTCTTCGGCCTCCGAGTCCGAGTCACCGTCCCAGTTGCGCCGGCTGTGCTTCTTCGGACTCGAAGACTCGCCCTCGGAGTCCGCGCTCTCTGTAGATCTTCGTCGCAGTTCTGACAGCACGATCTTTTGCAGCTCTGACTCCCCATCCTTGTCTGTCCTCCTCCGTCTGTTCAGCGAGTCTAGTATGTCTGGGCGGTTGTTGACCTCAGTGTACTCTAGAGAGCTGTTGATCTCGTCGCTGGTCAAGTTCGAGCTGTGTCGCCTGCGGCTCAGAGCCTGTACGTTGAGTAGATCAAACTCGGGCGATCGCTTGCTGTTTTTGCGTTCGCTCTCCGAGGGTTTGCGGCGACGAACGCCTTCGCTGCTTTCGATGCTAGTGTTGTTTCTAGATCGTTCGAGACTGTCGAGGAGTGACTTTTTGCGTTCAGCGCTGGACATGGACTTTTTGGGTTTTCTGGAGGGCGTTTCTATGGGTGAGTTTCTGGTGGGTCGCTTGTATCGTGGGAGGCTTCGTTCGCGCGACACTTCGGAGGGGGGGCGGCGGCGGCGCGTGGCGCTGGGGCTGGCGTCGTGCTCGGGCTGCGCCGACAGGCTGGAGCAGCAGTCCGACTGCGAGTCGAGGAAGGCTCGGTAGTCGTCGCCGAACTCTAGCAGGCGACGCGCGGCGTCCGAATCGGGAGCTTCCGAATAAGGTTCGGAGTTGTATTTTTCCTGTTGAGAAGAAAAATGACTTATAAATAAATCATAGATAGAATGCACTTCATTGTGCACCAAAATTTGAACACAGCTCTTTTACAGTATTGCTAATTCTATATTCAATTCTGTCTGGTGTCTGCCAACGGGGCTTGGGTTTTAATTGTTGAGTCGTAAATGGTTCTATGAGATTTCATGAAAGAAGTCGTTTTAGATGGAAAATATAAAGACAACTGAACCAACCTGATAGAAATCCCATGCCTGCTCCGAAAACGAGCTATGCTCCTCCGTCCCAGCTGTGACACTCTTATCAACATCAGAGTCTTTGTCTATAGATAAGTCCCACAACCGACTGGGGTCCCCTAAACTTAGGGCTATAAAGTTTCTCTCCCTCTCTAGGCTTCTGGCCAGTCGAGGCCTCACGGGGCCCCCAGCTGGGCCCAGTTTAAAGCTCGGGGCCACAGGTTCGGCCTCATTTTGTTCTGGAATGGCACTGTCGGGTTCCCGGGTCGATATGTGGGTCTTTTCGATGCTCTTGCGCAAATGTGCGATAGTTGCTAGTTGTTGTTTTATTAGTTCTTCGTCGCTGTCGTTGCCTGATGTTGATGTTGTGTCGAACCTGTTGAGCAAAAATCATTCGAGTGAGCTACGATGGTTTCTTATAAGTAACTGAGCTCTAAAGGGTTTTGAAAACTCTTCCATTCGGAGACTTGTGAGTAAATAATTTATTGCATTTCGTTGGGTTGTATGTACAGGTAAACTTCGTTTCACGATGATTTTTCTTTTCGTTTGAATAACTAACTCTTCTTATGTTTTAGATCTTCAAGCGCTATGCTAGAAAAAAAAACTGACTCTAAATATTTTTGCACACGAAATTCTTTCATATCAATACATCATTACTAAAGGTCTGCCAAGGACAAAAAAATAGGTCAAGGCCATCATATTGGCAAAACCTCAGCTAAGTATTGGAAAGAGGCAATTTTTTTTTTTTTCACATTAGTTAATTGTGGTCTAACTTTTTCAATGCTGATGTATCTTAGTTACTCCTTATCTAAGTAAGAGTCCTTGTTATGATCATTGGAAGAGCACTGCTTTCCAAGATACAGGTTTTTACCTAGTTTGGAAATCAGGAGTTCATTTAGGTTAGAAGCCTGTTATATGTTATGTTTTTAGTATTGAAACTGTAGTAGGCTGAGTTCTGATTTTGTCCAATAAACGTTATTATTATTATTATTGTTATTAATTCTACCTACTTTTTTGGGTTTTGTATAATGTACTATTTGGGTTTAGCTTATTTGGAACTAGCTTTTGCCCGCGGCTTCGCTCGCGTTAATTTAGACTTTGACAATCAATTCGGGTTATAATTCAATCATGATTCGAAAGACACGTGGCGCCATCTATTATCATAAGAATGTTATTGTTTTTTTCCTCGGGAACAGTACTTTTTTTCAGGATGAAAGGTACGCTATGTTCGTTTCTGTACACTAGACAACGTATACGCAAAATTTCAGGATGATCGGTTCAGTGGTTTATGCGTGAAAAGGTAACAAACAAACTTACTTTCGCATTTATAATAGTAGTTAGGATAAACCGGTTTCCGATGACTCTTGTGACGATTAAGGTGGTTTTTATGGAGTCTCTAGGGTATAATGTTTTGGTATTGTATGGGAGTTTCATTGTACATGATGTATGATGATGATAATTATAAGTCAGGATATTTTTTTGTTATCCACAAACCTGCTCTTCCTACTGGTAGCCGGATCACTGGCCGCACTCCTCTCATGCTTATCCTCAATCTCAGGGCTCAGTCTCCCGCAGAAAGAGAGAGACTTCACCAGTCTCTCTCCTCTTCTCACCGCCGTGTTGTTGCGGCGTAACTTCAGCCTCTTGCGCCGCAGCCAGCCGTGTTTGTCGCCCGCTTCCACGCAAGATGTGCACGCTTCTGTCATTGTGTTGGTGCTTGATACGTGGCCCTGGTGGGGAAATGGTGGAGGTGTGGTTCAAGATAAGGGTTTAGTAAGAATAATGAGTTCAAGTTGAACAGTATGAGTATCCTATTAACAGTTTTAAAATAGTTATATATAAAAGTTCTCCTTGCAATGTTTTACTATGAGTCGAGTCGGTGTTGAGGTGTTACGGTGTGCCACGGACATGATTATTATTGTTGGTCAAACGAATCGATTATGTCATGGACAGTAGTCCCCTCTAAACCGCACTCGGTTGACTCGATTCAGAGGGGAATACAAAGACGAGTGCAGATATAACAATTTTTTGCTATAAACATTTAAAGCACATAGAGACCGTTAAATTAATAACAAATAATGAGATTTGAAAGCAGAGTATATGCAGGTGTTCCCATAGAAGGCATTTTTGACCTAATTTGCCGAAAAACACATAAATAAGCAACAATACCTGTACAGTAGTCGAACTTCCACGAAGTTTCGAGTTCGAATTTGATGGAGTCACTCTTTGCGGAGACGCGAGGGTGTTCAAAGCAGATTCAGAGATTGACATATTGTGCGACATAGCGGTAACGTCGCCTGTAGTGGGCGTGGCGACCAGCGATGCGCCTGCGCCGCTCAGCTGTGACAGGCAGGAGACTGACCACGGCCGTGCACTGTTGCCAGCTCGCTTCTTGCGCAGTGTTACCTAAAGCGAGAGTTTTCCTCAACCGTTGGTTATGTACACTGTGCGTTGAAGTTAGTCAAAATCAGTGTGGCAATGTGATTTGAAGGTTATCACAAAAGAATAAGATTTAAATTGGTAAAAAGATTTTAGGTATTCCCTCATACTATGTATAGTGAATTTTCAAAGTAAAAGTTAATCAGAGATCTGAAGTAACCAACTAAGCTATATTTATAAATATGAGCAGAAAATTAGAACTGTACAACATAAAGTTAAATCAATTAGTAACAAGTAGTCACACTAAGCGTTTACGATATTAGTCTTTATAGCACGTTTATAAAGTCTGTTTTACCTTGGCATGATGTGTGGGAGTTACAGTGCAGGTGGAAGTGCTCATATCCATAGATGAATGAATGTTTCTTTCTTCGGATGTCAGGGATGTGTCTACTTCACTTTCTGTTGTGTATTCTCCTGAAGCGTCATAGCTTTCCGTGCCCTGGAAAAATAAGATATCAATAAGTATATGACTCTAGAAATCTAGATCCTTGTAAAGATACTCAACTATCACTGGGGATAATTAATGTATTCTAGTAATTGAAAATCAAAGTGTAAGAGAAGATATTTTAGTTTGAATACAGAAATTAGAAAGATTCTTTTTAGAAATTACTCATCATAAAACAAAATGGAACAGCTAATAAATCTGTTTAAAAACTACGGTCGAATTTGCAAATTGGATTCAATTGACTCTCATAGCTAAAAGAGGTCTCGTTTATCAATTATACCACCAATTTCATTGAATAAAATTCTCTCTATTTTTAAATGATTAAACTAACCTGATTATTATCACTCTTGCCTTCCGAACTCTGATTCAACCACTCCTTGATCCTGGACATTTTGTTTCTACTGGCATTCTTTCCTTCTTCCTCAAATGATAGCGGCTTGAAGCTTCTCGGTCCCTTCTTCTTTGACAACGCCTGCTTCTGTACTAACTCCTCAGCCTGATTCACCAGTCTCTCTATATCTTTACATCTTTCTACTCTAAGTAAATCAGGGGTCGATGACTCTAGCTTAGGTTTCGGCGACGGTGGCTTCTCTTTCTTTTCATCTACGGGCAATTCGCACTGGATTTCAACTGATGACGTCATTATATCAGTAGAGTCTTCATTCCCAATTTTAGCACCACCAACGTATGTCCATTCTTCCTCTGAAGATTCTTCTTGTGACTTTTCTGTTTCTATCATTTGTCTGTCTGAATCCGTGTCGTGGTGTTTGAAGTAGAATGTTGCTAGATGTTTCGATTTCCGGTCTGTTTGATTGAATTTTGATGAGTCTACTGGCTTTTTCCTTTTAATAACAGTTGGAGGAGTTTTTAACTGTTCGTCTATACCCACGTTGTGCACTTCTAAGCCTGCAAAAGAAACTAGCGCTGTACGATCGAATTCAAATATGCAGACTTTATTTGTTTGTAAAACAGTGGATTTTTAAGACAATAAACACAATGCTATTGTTTTTAAATTCAAATCAGTTGAGAGTTGAGTGTGTTTACGTGAAAATGGAAAGCAGCGTTATTCATTGATGGTTTATGAGTATTCATGAGATTCTATACGTCATTATTGATATGGTAAGAAGGGATGTATGAAATATCTAAAACTGAGCAAGGAAATATGAATGCTTGTTAAATTTTAGACACTGCCGTTTAGGGACGAAGCTTTTAAAAATCGTATAGCTAGCAGAATGAACTGAACGCGAACATGAACAATGCTGGTGAGTTTGTTGCGACACTTCGTCTTCCCAGCTAAAGCACTAGGAAGTGGCCAAGGGCGGACGTTTTGGGGGACTGTCTCATGTAAATTTAAAGTTGAAAAAGTGCTGATTCTCAGTCTAGTTTAAATAAATGACTTCTGATTTTAATACTATTGGTAAAGCTGCATTTTCAGCAGACAGCCGACTGAGAAGTAAGGTGTTTATCCTTCAAGATCGAAAGCAGCACAGAAAAGAGGATTTTCTAATAGCAGTCAGTAATTAATTTTATTGTTCTTTGCTATTCGTACAACTTAACATTTCGAAAGAATTAAATTTTATCACAAATTCCACTGTCCTACGCTGCTCTCGATTTATTCCAAGCATAATAAAATTTGACCAAAGAAAATTAAATGACGGTCTTATAGTGGTTACAGTGTTCTCTTACCATCCACATGGTCAGTAGCGGGCACGGTCTGGTCCGTGGCCCTGGCAGTGACGTCACAGGCGCCGGGCACACGCCTTTCGTCCGCCATGTTTGTGTAGCGCGCTCGCTCCAGTTCCGACTCACAGTCTGACCCGAAGCCGCGCCAGGTGTACTTTAGCACATATTCTTGTTCCTCCTGTGAAAAATCGGACTTGGTTAGTATCTGCAAGTTAATGAAAGAGACATTGGTAACTGCTAAGTAGTGAGCTCATGTCACATAGTTAATTTGGGTGACAAAACGTCTGTACAATAGTAGATACCACAGGACCGGTTATTTGGATCAGAGGGTCATATTGGAAGCGAACAGGACCCACACTGATCTCCGTGCTTTTGGTGTGCCCTGAGTCGTTATGTGCCACTGACAGGAAGCATAGTTTGACTAGTTTTTGAAATAGTAACTTTTAAGAAAATATTTCATAACCCTACGTATAAGCGGATCTAAGGGCCGGTATCCACCAAAGCTGAGATGTGAGAAGACGCCTTGAACTATCACTAGGTTTGAGGTATTTTCATATATTTTGCTTATATCTGTATCTGGTAGGTATTAGCTAGCTAAGCGGTAATCTTCGAGCCAGTGCCGGTTTTAACATTACAGGCACCCTGAGCGAAATTACAGCCGCGGCGCCCCTCTCCCCCTCTTGGAGAGTAGAGGGTCGAAAAATTTCGGCACTCCGCCTAGGTTTTCTTTTGGCCATTCATAAAGAAATAGTAGTTACTTTGTCAGCTTATGCAGAAAAGTTTGAAAATTCTGAGAATGTCGGTTGCAAGAGCAAGCGAGTTCAATTTTTTTTTGGTTTTCTAACTCCAAACAAACTAAAACAAAAGTACTCTGCAGGCGCCAGAGGTGAAGAGGCGCCTACTCACAGCCCCTTCGGCGTCCCTTCACCTCTGTCACCCTGGGCGGACGCCCAGCTTTGCCATACTCTAACGCCGGCACTGCTCCGAGCATTACCTATCTACTTTATCCTTCTCCTTTTTCTTCCTTTTTTTTTCCTTTAAGTACTTAATTTTCTTTTTGCTTTTTATATCTTAAATTTAGACTGACGCACAACGTACAACCTGAACCGCTGGGTCTAGAAGTAGGTTTTGCACAAGAGTGCCTTACAAAGAAAGGATTTTTTTAAATACATTCTCGAAAGGGGTCAAATAGGGGATGAAACTTTATATGGACGTTCGCCATGTTTGCCTATGGTATGAAAAAAAAGGACTGTTCGTCTCACCTCAGACGCAGACTGCCTGCTGTCAAGCGAGCTGTCTCTACGCCTCGCATTGACCGGGGTCCGTTGTCTGCGCGGCGACCCTCGTCTACTAAGCCTTGGCTGTTTTAGAGCTGGCTCGTCGTCACTGTCGCTTGCAGCCTCTACTGAGAGACAACCCTGGAATAAGGGAAATTAAAGAATTACTCATGGACCACGGTAGTCAGTTGCAACAGATACGGTGTGGTTTCAGTGCTTAATAAAACATATCAGGGAATGGAAAAATAAGCCATGTTGAATCAAGACAAAAACTGGTTCGCTTATGAAGTTGTATGTTAGAAATCCTGTCATCCATTTCCTAAATGATGCTTACGACAATTTTAAACAATCTGTTAAAACAGATTGTGGGGACGAAAAGTCAAAACAGATTATGAAAACTAGATATGCATCAGGTACTCATATAAAATGCAAAGTGTAACTTCGTTTAATGAGGTCATCCAATCCAGAATTACATCACACACTTGGGTTTTTAGTTCAACAACTTATTCCCAAGAGTTCTGAGCATTCAAGCATACTCCGATCACACGCTCACCAACATAGTCAAAACGCCATAAACTCCTCCGATATTTACTGATTCCATTCATACGATATACAACCAAATCCATTTAAAATTAATTTACGACCAATAAAAGTCATTTTAAGATACCGCAGATATTTATAGGGAACCACAAACGGTTTATATTAACCCTCAAATAATAATGGTCTGAATTATACTACGCGTACTATTAAATGGGTCAACGGTATCCAAGCAACGAGGAATCATAACATGGCGTCTGAATTAAATTATTTATTTGTATGAGATAGGTCACGTGACCAACCCTTTAATGTTCATGTGGTCTTTGTTTTGAGAACAAAACAATGTATTTGTGGCTGTAGTGGCATTTTCGTCCTTGATCGGTTAAAAAGTGATTTATTTAGATTAAACGCTCGTGCACACTGGCACGACGCGACAGCCCGACACAAAGGCGCCGGCAGTCGCGCTGCACGCGGTGCCTTTGTGTACGCTGTCGCGTCGCGCCAGTGTGCACGAGCCTTCAGTATACATGGTTTTGGTTAAGTAAATGGCATTTTATTTTTAACCTTTTCGTTTTTGTTGCTTTCTGTATCGTCTTTAACAATAACCATAAAGCTAGTGTTTCAAAACAATTGATGCTCGCTTTATCGCTTAGTTTCAATGTGATTCAAAGATAGATGATTACCAAAATAATTGACACCTGTGTAAGCTTTCTCAAAATAAAATCAATAAAAACTAGTAGCATTCATAAATAAGTCATTTTAAAGCCAGTTATAAATCAGAGGCTATTAAGGTAAATCTACAGGATTATCGTCATCAAAAAATATTACCAAAACAACGATAAACGAACTTCAAAAAAAGAACTGCATACTGGGTAGGTAGGTATTAGAGCAGTGGCAGTTCGTATTGAAGAGCGCTAGAGCGTTGAACCCCCATATAAAGTTACGTTATCCAATTCCACTTTACAGTATTTTCAAATTTTAGCAAGGCCCCAGTAATCTATAAGTATACTCGTAAGTTGATACGCATAACACAGAGCACAATAGTGACTGTAAACAAAGCGATATTAAGGTTTGGGGGGCGGATGTTCAGCGCTCGGCTAAGCGCTCTTATGAACAAAATGTCTCATACAAAATTTGTGCGTAGGAAAGACAGAGAGGCACGGAGCATTTTCTATGCAACTTATACCAAAACGCTCATTTAAACAGGCGCGACACAAAGGTACTGCTTGTCGTGCGACAGGCGGTGACTTTGTATCGCGTCACAAGTCGCGCCTGTTTGTAGGAGCCTAAAACGGTGCGCCGCTCTCCAACCGAATTTAGCCGAACTGAGTCGGAGATCTACAAGCGAGTGTGTCCACAAAATAACAGAGAGATATTTGAACAACGTTTAGATATTCAAAGTAAAGATCGCCCTTGTCCAGACATTCTGTTGACACGGGAGTGTTCTTCGAAAGCAAAAAAGTTTATGGTGAATCCCCAGCCGTATCCCGCCAAATTCAAATTTCCTTTGTTTTTTTTTTTGCAAATTGCAGCTCTGTTTTACATCGTATGTTGATGAAAATGCAATTCGCGACTGTAGGAGTGATATATTTACTGAGCAGTAATCATCAATTTCCTATCAATCGTCAAACTTTGTTCCTCCGAAGCATTTTTCAGAATATTTCATATGAAACTTCTTAGGTGGAACAAATTTCCAAAGTTTTTACTAACTATTTTCAAAGACCAAAGTTATTTTTAAGACAAAAAAAAAAACAAATGAAAGACATAAAAATCGTCACCCTATCGCCATTTCACTCAATTGCCTTCTAAAGGGATGATTTAATTCCCTACACCGCTTGGGGTCTAGTCGAGTTTGTAAACAGCACCGGGTGGTTGATTAGGCTATTGTGTTGGTGAGAAATTGTGCAAAGTAATATGGAGTTGCATGTGCTTTTTAGGTGAAAGGGGGAAACTTAATGCGTTTCTATGGGTCCCTGATCATGCATGACTATTCGTGATGGTAGTTTATGAAAGAGACTTAAGGCGGTTATCACACTGCACCGGACACCACCTGAAGAAAATATATATTCAAGTGTTTAGATATTGGGTAGTTAGGAAAAGGTAAGTTTTAAATTCTGCAGTGACATGCATGGTTTTTTCGTTCCTATAGTTCTAAATACTCTCGATTACTCTCTCTCATGTTTGCAACAGAAAGAGAGTAATCAAATGATGAGTGCGAATTTAAAGAAGCACGAGGGTAAGTGTAAGTACGCTCCTCAAAGATGACTATAATTTACGGACCGTTATTGGTTAAAATTAAGACTCTTGTATCTTTACCAATAATGAAACAATGAATCTATTTGTATGCCCAGTTTGGTAATAAAAAATGATACCATTTCGTTTTTGTTTATAGGTTTTGTACCTCCTATTAATGGTTCATCTTTTTAAGGACTAGCTATAGGTAATAATCTAATAGTAAATGAAAGATTAGCCACCATACCTGATTATCAATCCTAGCGAGACACGCTTCCAGATGGCACTGCCACTCAATCGCCCGCAGGTACAGCAGATGCCAGCGTCTTTCAAGCGCACGCGCAGCGTCACCGCCGCCGCATAGGCGCACCACCGAGCTCACGATCCGACCGTGGCATTCCACGTCGCGTTGCAATACCTGGGCAAAAGGAAATAAACAAGGGTTATTACAAAAAAAAACTTCTGTAGTTTCTCTATGGTTAATTTTACTGAGCAAAGCATAAGCAGACGTCGCATTTCCGACGATATAAAACAGACAAGATTGATGAACAATGGCGAGGAGGGTAGGTCCCAAATGTAATGGGTTAAGACAAAGAGGGATTAATTGAATTTGTGAAGTTAAGAAGTGAGGGTTAGAAAGACGTGTGAAGTTTTTGAATCAAACTGACTTATGGCTACCACAAACGGGCGCGATGCGACAGCGCGATTCGCGTCGCGTGTCACGCCTGTTTGAAGGAGCCTTTAAGTATCGTACCTATATTTTTCCCGTGAAATAACGTCATAATTCGTTGCTATAACCGTTGTCTCTAATTTTAAAAGAGAGATCACTACTCCGATATAAAGCATGGTTAGGTGAACAAATTGCCAAAACATAAAAACCTTTTAACAAACACAATGCTTTTATCGATACTCATCGAAACAAGAATGCGGATCTCATAATAAACAAGATCATAGTTTCCGATACGAAAATTCGTTGCGTAACACAGAACCAATACTTAAAAGAAGCCGGTCCTAGCCTTTACAACGAAAAAATAAAAAAATAACCTCAAAGTTTACACAATAAAATATGGCGGTACCGAAGACCGACCAATCAAAATTAACAATAGCCGTTGACACAATAAGTCAGAGCCATTTAATCGGAAAAAAATAAAATTGAAAATCGAACAAAGGGCGGAACGTGCTCTGTAGTAGCGCACGCGCATTTGAGTATGACATGACAGTCGATATTTACGGTGTTTATCCAACAATGAGAATGTCTTCAAGAAAGGCGGAATGCCCATCTGAAATTATAAAATTTTCCTGTTCAGAAAACCTAGTTTAAAAAAGTTTCAGTGTTCTAAAATTTCTAGGTAAAAAGTTGTTCTAGGTAGAAGTTGTTATTGAATCGTGGTCTTAAAAAGCGTGAAATCAAATAGGTATGCCTGTTACGTCCTGTTCGCATTTTAGTAACTTATATTCAGCGGCCAAAATAGGAAAACTTTGAAATCTAGTGTCAGTATTATTCAGCAAAAATAAAGACCTAAAAATCGACGTTAAACGATAACTGAACTTTAACGCCAAATTAAAACTGAATATTCCCACTATCCAAGTAATGATCTTATCTTAGAATGCTAAACTATAGTTCCAGATTACGTCGAACATTGGCCTATCTAGAAGAAAAAGATGACAGCCCAAGACATGTCGACGGCTGGTAACAGTTTCTTAGTGAGATGAACGACTACAGATCGGATCAGTTCAGTAACAAACTCGCGAGGGGATACCATGTTGGGCTTTATCTTGAGACAAGGACAGTTTAAGAGGTGTAGGAAATGTTTAATATCAGATGGTGTTAGAGATTGGGTTCTAGGAACTCGGTTTTAGCCTTGTATTATGAGCTTTTTGATGGTGTAATGTTTGATTACTATTGTTTATGTGGCTATTGATTCGCAAAACAATGATTATTGGTCCAGATTCAAATTTTTATGCCCAATTACCGCCAAATGGTGTTGCATTTTAAGTACTAAGAATATTTTTTCTGAACATGAAACTAGACAATAATAATTATTTCATGCCGAGTGGCTTCATCCTCGAATTAAATCTGTTGTAATAATTATAACTTAAAATGCTAATAACACCGGTCCACGTTTACCGAGCGCTGTGGCTGCTCTAGTGTTGCATCCATATAAATTACAACCAGATGGATGCAGCGATTACATACCAAATTACGAATTTATCGAGATCGTTGGACGTCGTTTCGATTCCGATTGCATGGGAAAACGATACGGAATAGCAATGAGAAAGTTAACTATTAGAACGGACAGTTGCTTAATTCAAATCATACATAATTTCTTGAAGATGCTGCTTCCTTGATAGCTCGAGAGTTTCCTTTTTAGACTAGATACTTGTAAAAGCGAGCCAAGTCTTATCTGATTTACCATACGCTACCTTAGGATAGTATCGATGTTTCTGAGCGTTGAAATGTTTTTCACCGTAAAGTATAATTTCTTTTATATGACATCTCAGAGGTAGGTTTTACATTAAACGCTTCAATTTATAGTTCAGCGTTTATAATATCATCTTTGACATAATCTCAACAGTTTACTACAAACTTTGTTGTATAAAGATGAAACTTACTAAACATAATATAAATGTGAGAAAAAATTATGGCTATATATATCGTAACTTAACATGAAACTTAATATCATTTTATAACTTTGATTATGTTTTTTATAGCTCCAATACGAATTGATACGAAATAATATTATCGCCCACATGATATTTTAGTGTAAGTCCATTTCTCATTGATGATAAAATAATATTTATTTTCACACGTTATTTGAACCTAATAAGGAATAAAACAGTGGGAGGTTGATTTTTTTCTCACTTATTATAAAATAACAAGTTTTGTATATTAATTTCATTGATAGGTACAACGAAAACTTCGAAGTTATTTTAATTGCATTTTGAATGGTATTTGTAAATATCAAGATAGGTTGTATTAAGATTCAAAAGATATATTCAGGTTTGATGTAAAAATAATATTCCGTGAGAATTTATAATTATCATGAATTAAATAAAAATTAGAAATTTCTCAGTAGCAGCTGAGAGTCTGGATTTGTGTCCGGATGCTAATAGCCACGCTACCTATTACATGGGACTTAAACATAACTGGCGAAATGTTGGTGTACTATAGGTACACCTCTGCTTAACCCTTCGGGGCTACGGGCGTTGTGTTATCTAATTCCTAATTCTTTCAAAATAAACTCATTTGATCTTAGTGTCTTGTCTCTCATGCCAATGCAAAGATTTAATAACTTCAAACTTTAATGAATTCTTGAAATACTGAGAAATAGAGGTCGACTTATACCCATATTAGTGTAGCGGTATCAACATCGCCACATGCGAGCTACACGTCATACTGACGTCACGCAAATCCTGCATCGCGCAAGCAGAGTTTACCGCGCGACTAGCATATATACAAACGTCCCGACATCAACCGCCGGGAAGTTGTCCACCAGACACAACAACCGTCTGGTCGGAGGATCCTCCCTATTCCATAGAGTATGAGTGAGTTTTACACCCAGTTCCTCATACCTCTATATTAGTACTGCACATTCAAAATCCATTAAGCAGTTCAATCTTAAAAGGACAAACGATAAACATTTAACTCGTATCGCAATTACAAATCCTAATTACCATCTTCTCATTACCTCGACGGTTACAAATGAGTATAAATTCGATATAATTATCACCTTAGACGAAGTTTAATACCAAAAGGTCGGAAGTGTCAAGGCGAACGATGTCATTTGGCATTTTCTTCGCGATTCTAATCGTGTGTGATGTATGTCTAATCGTGATATGCCGAGTTGTTGAGTTCAGACACTTGGGTCTTTTGAAACCTCAGCGTCATAGTGATTAGTACGTGTTGTTGAATACATGTTGATGTGTATTTACTGATTGTTTATTGGGTGCAGCTAGGTGTAAATATCTTTAACGCTGGAGACTGTGAAGGTAAAGACCTGATTATGGTTTATTAGTTTAATTAATATCGATTTAGTTAGGATGCTTGGGACTGGTTTTTCAAAAACAAGGATCACTACATTCATTATCAGAATGGTAAGGAAAGGGTTTTTTTGAAGTTCGAATTACGGGTCAAGCAGTGTTGCCATCAGAGAAATTTATTTTATAGGCAAAATAATTATGCAAATCTTAAATGTCAGTTTATTAAGGGAAATTATTATTATTTAGTATTCGCGGGACAAGGCATAAGCTTAACCCAATGGCCAAGTTATTCGGCTTGGACGATGGAGCAGCCCTACTTAGACAAGAATGATCTGGTTGCGGCTGTCGAACTGAGAAGACGTCGATTGCAAAAAAATCGCTATGGATAAATAAGATAGTAAGATATTAATTAATTATTCAATAATTTGACAGTACTGTAGTTACAGATTAATATTTATGCGATGACTATGAGTACAAATATTATTTAAATCTTTATTAAGGGAAAGACGTGTGTTCATCAGTTCAGTTATAAACTTTTACTACACTATTAAATTCTTTAAGCCGCTATAAATCATCTTTCGCTTATGATTGTAATAAATATTAGAAAACTATACTTATAAACATTAATATTGAAAATACATATAATAAAGAAATCTTCTTGTTTTTTAAGTCGTAAAAACCGTGCGAAGCAGTTAATTAGAGGTTACTTATACGTTAGAAGTTGGTAAGTAACTAAGAAGGAAAAAAAAAACAAAATAAATATTCCTAGGAATGGTCAGTAAATTCTAGAACATAACTTGTCAGCAATCTAGGCTTCACAGAATGGTAACTAGTCTTAGGTATTTCTCTAGCCATAAAGATAATGGTCAAAGTTTTAGTCTTGCTTAAAAAAGTCAAGTCATATAACATTACCTTATGTTAACGCCATGTTCTAAGTAGCTTTCTTTAAGTATGATGTTGTTTTGTTTTGTGTGACGTAAGTATTAAAAGAGGTACATAAAAAAAATACGAATAAATAAGACAGTAAATAAAAACGAATCTATACAATTCAATATTATTTGCCCATAAGTCAATGCAGCTGCCAGTATTTCTAAAAGCTTCATAATGCATTGTTCCACCCACTTCTGATAGCCGTCTTTTGTGCCATATAAAGTTTCCATTGATTCGAAATAGTATTAACTCAAATACCATTTCACTTCAAACGCCATCAAAATATTATAGTTTGAAGCAATATTTCCCTTAAGTAAATGGTTTCCAATATCAATTGACGTTAAGTGATCATTGACTTGATGAAGCCATGTTAAATCAGTTCACCATGGTGATAAAACTCTTCAATAGGATTACGCAAGTTGAGAGCCCAAGCTTACCGTTGTGCTTAGGCGAGCCACGATTTTGTTTTTATTGGATTTCGAAGTTGCAACAGCTACCAAGGTATATCTCAGAAAGAAGTCACTTTTAAAAGAAGTACTTGAAACTTTAATACTATGAATAGTAAAATTTGTTTTTTAACCGACTTCACAAAAAGGAGGAGGTACTCAATTCGTCTGTATGTTTGTGTGTTAGCTCAGAACTGTTTTCTGGGAGAACCGATTTGGATGATTCTTTATTTTTATGTGATAGGTGGTGCTTCACATGTAGTCCCATTTAAATTTGATCAAGGTCTGATCGGTAGTTTTTGAGTTATCCTTAGTACTGCATATTTTTTCCACTTAGTTTATATGGATGATGTGTTAATAATTTCCTGTCACTGTTATTTACACACCAAGTAGTGGTATACGAATTTGTATGGGGTAGGTACCGCAACTAAAAAGTGAAAAATAAAAACTTTTTTACAAAAATAACCGACTTCAAAAAAAAAAACACTAAAGAACACTAAAAGAAGTTTTTTTAGAAGTCGGTTGTTTTTTTGTAAAAAAGTTTTTTTGCATGTTTAAAGTTGCATGGATTAAGAGAACGATGAGCGGAAAAAAATAGAAGACGATGTTGTGGTTGAAGATGATGATTTAAAGATAGCTAATGAAGATAACATACAGATCCTGAATGCAGAGGCATGAGCTCAGGATATTTGTATACACTGTTATTCATGCTATGAAGATTTAAATGCAATATATCCCATATCGTAGGAGTCTAATATCATATTTGGCTTTTATTTCCAAAGACGGTCTCCACTATTACCTCATAATTATGACATCTCTTCGTATTTACTTTCGATATCACAACAATAGCTAAATCCGTTTCCTATGCATTGTGCTGACAATAATAATTGTCTTCTATGTCATTATTGCCGGTTGTGGCGCAGACGTCATGTACAATGGTTCGGTATCATGTTGCAATAACTATTCAGATGTTTGACCCAAAATCAGACGTGTTTTATCATCGTAATTGACAGATGCAAGAGAATGCTTTTTTGTTTTGTGTTTTTTTAAGAGTTTTCAACAGTTATACATTTGCTTTTTATTCATTAGCTTTTCATTTTGTTTGGAAGATCATACTGTGACCATGATTGGGAACTGGATTCAAACAATTAATACCATAGATGATGGTAAAGCAAAATCATCCGCAGGCCACGTTACTAGAGCGTAGCAAGGTTCTGGGATACTTTTATAGGATAGTAAATAAGCATGTGTTCAGCACAAAAATTCGGTTTCTCTATGTGCAAAATCAGTTCGATATCTTTTCTACTTTCTGGGTTACAAGTAAAAAATGAGCTGACATTTTTGCCAACTTTTTATTACGAATACCTACTGTTACGAGTTATGACTATTAAACATAGTCCAATTTAAATTCACAATGACTTTAAGTAGTTCCTTTTTATCTCATGAGTATGTACTGCATAATTTGTTCCTCTAAAGAGATCGTAGGCAATACATAGCAGACAAAATATTGCGTACATTTTTTTAGACATAAATTATAATTAATAATAATTACTGGTTACAGTGGAACATGTGTTAAAGATAATTTTAGAGGGACAAGATAATTGTAGGCTGTCATCAAGGCAAAATGGTGGTAATTACATTAAAGTATTAACAAGGCCGAATGTAGTAGTTATTCAAAGACGGAAAAAAATATCTTGAGGCTATGTTGAGCCTATTCTTAATATGGAATGTGATCTCATCTTCTTTGAAAAAATAGCAATGAGTTATGATGATGCTAACATATCATCAATGTAGAAGCTTCTTTGTGAAGTTGTGAAGAAAGTTGTTTTGCCTTGGATGGGATGACAGTTACTTACTAGAAATTCATCAGACCGATTTGGATCCTGAACTTTCGGACAGCTTTTCACAATACTTATTTAGATTGCTTTAAGAATATCCATGCACCGAGAAGCTTGTTATCTGTCAGGGCTTGTTCATAAAGGGACCTTCGAAGCCGTGAGAGTTGTAACTACTAAGCATTTCATATTCATATCACCCTTTTGTAATAAACAAAAGTGCGACTTAATTCTTTGAATTAATTTGACCCCAGTTCGTTAATGGATTTCTAATTATTTTTCAGAAACACTTTCGATTTGCTATGGCACGAGAATAATAATAGAATATAGCGTTTTAGTCTTATCTCAGAAAATAATAGACGCTGCCAATAAAAATCTAAAGGATTTCATGCATGACATCAAATCATTTTATTACAGGTGTAAATCATTTCCGATCCGCATATCCCATACGGAAATGATACAAACTTAATTTGCAATTCCACTGTTCTTTATGTCAAGGCAATAAAATTGCAAATTGATTGTTCTAACTGCACGTCAAGTTTACGCCAAGGTCTAAACAGCGCATGCCGGCGGAGTCATCGTCCGCTGTCGACGGATTTAGCCGAACGGTAGACGGAAATAGCCGAATGTGAAGAAATATGCGCTTGTTCGCGTTTCTGCAAATGTTTAAGGTGAGACGGGGTGCGCACGCGCGGTCAATGGCGGACTATACCTGTGTATATCATTGATTTTTTTAAACTAGTTTCACGGTTACTAAACTGACGTACTTAATAATTTGCGATTTTATCGACTTAAAACTGCATAGAACTTCAATGACAGGATGTTTTGACGTCTTAACAAACTATACACAAGTAAAACGCAAACTAAAAGACATTAAACTAGAACTTGTATGGCATACAAGTTCGCACATTACTGTTTCAAGCCATATCAAAGTGCACAGTGTTCATGGAATAATGACACACGCACGCTCTTACATTTTGTTCACATTCAAGTGCGAAAAACGCCGTTGACACAACATGTCACATTTGCAAGCGCCGAAACAATACTTGAAACCTTATGACCTATCACGTTTGACCATAAAGACGATGCTATAAAAGTTGTTAGTCTCACTTTGTAGCATACGAATATGAGCATATCAATAAAAGGTCTCAAGAAATATGGCTACAAAACATTGGTCTAGCGCGCTAGAAATCACTTTGAGCCATCGAACTCAATTGAAGGAGAATCGTTTTCATGTTCGATATCTTTGCGGTCTCTAAACAGTTAACTTGATCAATTCCTTTAACAAGAGCGTCTGTTTTATTATATCTGATATTTCCAAAAACACTTGACCTTGAATGATGGATGATAAGGATCGCAAGAAATTACCCACCCTTCGTGCACCCTTTTCTGCCTTCTTGTCACAGTCATCGACGTGCAGCTATCGACTATTTCTGTTTTGTGCTCGTGATTATATCTAGATCTATTTTGTTTGTTTTTATTTTACATTGTCCAGATCTAATTATCTTTTTTGTATGAGCGTGTTTCTGTGACAAATAAACCTATTTTTCTTTCTTTCTTTTACGTCAATAGTTATCCATCAAATCTCAGTGAAGATGTTTTTAGTATCAGCCTTTTTAAAAGACTTTCCTAATACGTGGCCATGGACTTTCCCAAGTGTCGATATAGCTTCGACTTATTTACTAATATCGACAAACTCGCCATTGTTCGTTTCGTGCACGTGCACTTTAAAGTCAGTGATAGGACAACAGACTGTCATGGCGGTTTTAGCTTCAAGGCCTTTTGCATTCCTAGCTAATTGTCTTTCAGCTCTATCACTGTTCACGACTTAGTCAGTATTGTTTTCGTACTGTTCAAAAACCTTGAGTCCCTATTGTGTCTTAGATTTAGTATTTAATTTGTCGTAAGGACATGCTCATTTAGAGATATAACTGCCGCTAATTACATTGAACCTTACGAAATGAAAGGGTTTGATAATTGAAAAGAAACATTAACTCTTAGAATGTGGTAAATGGTAGCTTATATGCAGAAGCAATTTTATGGAATGTGTAGATTGACAATCTGGATAATTCTGACTAGGTTTTAACCACTACTAACACAACAACAAGAGCATACAAGTGAATCTGGTTTGACTGTCAGGGATGTGGATAGTGGCAAAGTTAAAATACATATTTAGGAATTACAGTCTAGTTTTGGCACCAATCTAAAACTCCATCCGTTTCAAATCTCACCACGAAAACCTTGAATCAGCTCGTGCGATATCCGAGACCAATCAGCCGCAATTATGCTGTCGCTATTTATCCGAGTACCCGAGAACTGCCCACTTTGAGGTGCCGCTGTGTAAATCATTGGCAGAGAAATCAATCTAGAAGGTGCCGTTATAATATGGGTTATGTCAACGCAAAAGGGAGGGACGGACGTTGGACCGGATTGAGGTAACGCAATTTTCCCACTACATACGCCTAGGATATTCTCAATTTACTGTTGGTCAGGGCTGGTAGGAACGTAAAAAGGGCAATTACTGCATAGCCAGTGTAGTGAAGGTGCTGCAATTTTAAAATAAAAAACTGGATACAAAGAAAAAATCTGTAACTGCCATAATTTGAAAACCGGCTGGTCTTTTTGTCAAAAGTGTAGACCATATTTTTGAGAGACCTTCAGGTAGGTATGAGAGTTCTCTGTATAGAAAAGGCATTTGGAAAAGTGGAACGACACTTTTGGCTGGCTATCAAGAATGAGCGATCTTTGTATCAAAAAGTCGTTTGCTCTATGGCGGGACAGTTATTTTAGGAAGCAGGAACCCGTTTGCAAAAATTCTATTTGCTTATTTATAATTATTTTCGAGCGTGACTTATTTACTGATCATCAAAACGGAGTACCATGCTCCTGATGAGATGGTGTGGATAACAGACCGCTAGGATCGAAAACCAGTCCTGCCAACCCTGATTTTAATCCGCAAAGACATGAACGTATTAGATCGAACAGACAGATATGTTACACTAATCCTTTGTAGAATAAGGGAGTCCATTGGTAAGCAGCAAATTATATTCTGACAAGCAATGAAGACGAATGACCAAGTGTAAAGAGTTTTTACTAGTAATAGATTATGTACGTTCCTGGATGGGAACGCGGATTTTCTCTCGCTTCTAAATATCGATGCTAAATAATGTATTATTTAGACTGCTATAAACGTAGAAAGAGGGGCATATACCTAAGTAGGTAGTGGAAAAACAAGTAACTCCAAAATGAAGATGGCATTAAATAAGGCCCGGTCAACACTTTGTCTATTTTGAGGACTAAGTCATTATGTTGGTGTAACCACAAGAACAATACGATATAAAAGATTACACAATAAGAAGCTTTTTGCACCTATTGTACTCTATTAAGCTTTATCTTTTTTTGTTTTATATTACTTTTATTCGCAGAAGAACTGAGTGAGGTAATACCTGTCACTTTCACAGCATTCTGTTAGAAAAAGACTGACAATTTACAGATTCATATATAAATGGTTTATATAGATGATCACCCTCAGAGCAAAAGAAACACAAGAATGTCTAGCTCACAAAAGAGCATAAAAATACTAATAATACTAATAATACTATCTTTCCTAATTGCCACTACAAAAAGCTAGACTTTAATTGCTAGATCAGATATCTGAACAAGCCGCATACAAGGTCGTAACAAATGAAACACATTGATGAAGCTACATACAGAAGTTCCGTTACTCATTGTACAAAGTTAACAGTAACCGTCTAACATTTGAGTACACCCGCGAACACAGATTGTCAAATAGCTGCCATCTTCCCACAGCCTGTATATACCCGTGTAATTGGCGCGAATTAGCTCAGATTCACATAATGCCGCCATTACTGGCAGAATGTTGCCAGCGTAATTAAATAAACGTTCTTCGTAAAGGTGTACTACATAAAACATTACTTGTGTGCTCCATAGAATGGGAAGATTGAACTAAGTACGATTATAAAGCAATGACAGTCTGTCAGTCGGGCTCCGAGGAAGTAATTAGGTAGCAAGAGTGATTGGACCAATAACAAGAATCATTACCTCAACTGAAACGACTAGGACTGCGGTTGGCGCAGTGGTTAAGCGATTGACTGCTGCGCTGCGTGTCGCGGGTTCGATTCTCGCACGGAACAAATATTTGTATGACCTGCAAGTAGTTGTTCCGGGTCTGGCTGTTTGTGTATGTGAGTTTGAATGTTTGTGAACGCACCCACGATACAGGAGAAATTCCTAGTGTGGGGCAATGTTTTAAAAAAAACAAACAAACAAACAAACAAAACAATTAGTAAGAAATAAAATTAAAACAAAAACCACTACATAAAGTCAATCCAATCTTATTTTTCCCGCATCCCATGAAAAAGGAAAGACGATTTATTATAATCAGATATCTAGATAAATTCCAAAAAATATATATAATTTTCATTGCTTTTATCCTAACTAATATTATAAATGCGAAAGTGAGTTTGTTTGTCACGCTTTCTCGCTAAAAAGGCTGCACGGA
The DNA here is from genome assembly GCA_916610205.1 of Griposia aprilina. NCBI lineage: Eukaryota > Metazoa > Arthropoda > Insecta > Lepidoptera > Noctuidae > Griposia > Griposia aprilina. Next base: position 12,488,383 of record OU744306.1, read on the forward strand.
TCGATATGAAATTGACAGATAGGTAGCCTAGTATTAACTAGAATTAACAAACCTCAGTAATTATACAAAACTCAACATCGCTAACATCTCACATCACACAGGCAACAAAGCATATCGATATAGAAGTCACTACTACTGTATTAGAAATTGATGTTGATGATACAAGGAATTCTCAGGCCAATTACGGCCATTCAAAAATTGCCAACGCGGACGGTATTTCACGTCCACACGGCGGGGTATTGGTAAAGTTTTCAACTAGCAATAATCGCACCTCGGATTAACCTCATTGGTTACGATATTGCCTCTGCGCAAAGTTAACTCCACAAAGTGTCGGCCCGACTCCAAGCAAATGGCGGTAACGAAACCATAGCGAGACCTAACTCGATCTCAACACCATCTATCGAGCAAGGGGTAAGTCTTTTTCGCAGCGTCTTGTACTATGGGAGCGAATACAAGGGGCTATTTAAAGATAAACGGAGTTAGTTTTAAAGAATTTAAATATATAGAATAATATATTGAAAGCAGACATTTTATTAAAATAAATGCTTGTGCAATAAATATGTTCCTGAACTGGAGAACATACTGCTATAGGTACTATAGTGAATGAGGATAAGATAATTAAGCTCACAATTTTGCAACCAAAAAAAAAAGCAGATATCTGAAGTAAATTAGCTGTAATTATTTTTAATATCATGGAATAATAGATTAGCTTACCAAACTCAAACAAATTGGGGACAATTTCATGCAAGAGCGATGTCATAAAAATGCGAGAAAAACAAAACTATAACGATGAGAAAGTTTTTACAATGGAAGTAGAAATTAAAACTTAAGTGCTGACAAATGTTGTGAATTTGTGATGTAACAATCGAGTAATTAAAAAACTACAAATAAAGACGCAAATTGAATGTAACCTATTATTTCAATTTTCTTCTTTTTAGTTATGAGTATGTTATTAACTTATTAGACATCTTACTTGATTTAACTCTTTGGAAGATTTCAATGTCTAAAGTTTCAAGTCTTTTGCAAAGTATATGAGCATTTACACCACATTACATCAGATCACGATAAAAACAACTTGACGTACCTAAATACAGATAAACAATACAAACACTATCGCATCCCAATCGCAATCAAATTCGTTACAACTCATAGAAACAAAAAAACAACAATATTATGAAACACCATCGCAATTCTTACGTAAAAAAGTGAGAAAGAAAGTTAAAATCATACGCATAGTGACTTTAGTGAGATAGACAGCCGTTGCGAATTGCAAACAGTCGTTTCGAGAGGGCAGCAGAACGAATTAAAATGGAACCACCATTAAGAGGTCATTCTGACGTAATAGTGTAGTGCTATCGAGTATCGATAACAAGTGCTGTATTAGGTAAATCAAATGAGCCGTGAACGAATGACGCCGTGAAATTAGCTATTTCAGATTGATGTAATGGGGACGGTGTGATAGGCAGACATAACAATCTATATGTGCCTACCGCCGTTGGTCTAGTAATAAGTATCGATGTTCTTATTTTATCGGAAATGTGTTGCAATTTCGTGCAACTTTCCGCGGTATTGCGGAAGTAACAACAGTTGATTAAACTGAACGTGTATAAAAAGAAAGAAAATCTGTGAAAGGCAACAATGATGAGCGTTATCTTATTTCCGAGAAAAATTGCGCTGCAACGTTTAGTCCTTGATGTAATTCATACAATGATTGAACTCCTGCATAAAACGCAAGAGCAATATAAATTACAAAACAATGGAAATTAAAACAAGCACTTTTAATAAAATTACGATTAGATAATACGGTTGCAATACATAATATTGCTCATATATCAAGTGCATTTAACAAGAAAATTACAAATGTTTCTATTACGAAGAATATTTCTGTATAATTCTGCAAAGTCAGATACATCGGTTGTCGAAATTATGAACAAACCACAGCCTGATGGTGGCTTACGAAATATAATGACTCATTAAAATAATGGAGTTGCGAAACTGTGATGCCCTCGAGAAGCACAAAAAGGACGGTTGAACACATATTTTATAAAGCCCTTTCGAAGTGAGAGATAAATAAATGCTGAAATTTACCTGAGCTAGAACAGAAAACCAAACTTAATTTGGATGGCAAAAGATTCGGATGATGTTGTTGATAACAGAGACAAATAAAGGGTTCGTGTTGGGCTAAAGCAATATGCATATACAAGTCAAATTATGTTAGTACTAAACATAATATTTAGCTTTTCACTGAAATCCTTCGATTTATTCACGCTACGCTGCATCTCAAAAGTTGTTAGACTTTCGATAAATGATTCTACATGTCCTAAAAGCCCGACCAGTTTTAGTTTAGTTTGAAAGTAGTCCAAGTAATTTTTTTTTTAAACTTAGACTATTATCTAAGTTTAAAAAAAAATTGAACATACAAAACACTGACCTATTGGTCAGTGTTTTGTATGTTACAGTCAAAATCTAGAACAAATTCCATAAAACAGGTGATTTGTCTAATTTTCCCTTAATTTCCATAAATAAACAAAGCATTTTCCTTACATCACAAATCGTTGACCCGATCCACACCTCCATAGTGTAAACTTGTTAATATCTATTCATTATAAGCAATGATTACCATATTACACAACATTGCCTTATGGGACTGCTAATATGACAATTTACATATTCAAATTAGCCATGAGTCATTCTTGGATGAATGAAGACATTTTGCGAATCCTTTTTTGGATCGTGTAGCTTCGGTATAAATTGTAGGTTCCTTTTGATTATGCATCTCATCTTTGTTTATGCTGCCCATCCGGTGTCGGAGCTGGCAATCATAAAATCCGTGCTATTATAGAACTTGATGTTAGGTTGAAGTTCAAAAGATGAAGCGATGGGTTTACAAGTTTAGAATGTTATTTGGTTAGAATTGAATGAGTTGGTATTCAAGTAAAATTAGTTTCGCTATGTCAACAGTGTGTATTTGTTAAGCTTAAAATGAAGAACGCAAAAATATTTAATATCTCTGTAAAAGCTTATTCAGGATCTTCTCGTTATCCTTCTACATATAAAGACTTATTGATACGTGTCAATAAACTAATTACGATAAAGCGCCAGCTGTATTTAACATTGCTTTATCACTTGTAACCGTTCATTGCCCAAGCCCAACGCACAGCTGCGCGTGCGCTGCTTCGATCCATACATCGTAAGCACATTTCACAATACGCCAGTGGAACAAGCCCAAATACTGCTTTGTTTACATATAATGGCTGGAAGCTGGAAGTGGTAGGATGTAAACAAATTCGGTAACGGATAAACGTAATGTGTTCGATTCGTGTAAATAATGAAGTGTTTATTTATAAAAGAAGCCGATTCCATGAGTAGGTGTTTGCATAGTCAGCCTATAATGTTACCACTGCTGGGACACAGGCTTCCTCTCTTCGAGGGGGAGTGGGCTGTAATCCACCACGCGGGCAGTGGTTAGTGGGTGGTTACAAAGATAAAAATTGCTAACGCTACTAACGTCTCTAAATGGGATAAATTGTTAAATACATAGCGAAAGGGATACATTACTTGCAAGAATCGAAAACACTTGCTAATGATATCATCAAAGAATAAGGTAATCCAAGTATTATAGTCTTGAATGAGACTTAAGAAAAGGAAAATAAGAGCAAAGATAACAATTTAGAGGCAATAAAGACTACTGATGTAATAGAAAATCTAACAAATCTGACATTCTAACTTCCAAAAGTTACGTCGACAGAATATTTCATCAACATAGATTAAACTACATACACAACGACAATTGAGAAACTATAATGACTGCTATAAAACAATTCGAAACCTGTGCAGCACCACGATATGGTCCATTACAGAACTGCATAGCGCATATGGGAGTGCTCGATCATTACTATGATTTGCGGCATTGCGCCGTGGTCATTGTGGTCGGATTGCTGACTTTACAAACTTACAGTTTCATTTTACATTACTTTATATTCTACACTCTCTAATACTTTTTAGTCTGGAGAGAAAGGCTGGGGAATTTTGTCATCGGCTGCATTATGATTGTCTTATTCTACTGTCATTATGATATCACTTTCTTGATGAAATCTCTTGATTTGAAAGACGGTTGTGTAAACTATTGCTGTTGGTTTTGTTGTTTGTACTACGTTGGGAAAAGTTGTCATTTGATCAGGTAATACAAATAAGCCTACTTTTTAAATGTACTTTTTCGTTACTCTTGAGTCATACGGATTTTGGTGATGTAAAAGAGAAATCGGTAATAAGACTGATTTCGCACCTGCATGACATTAAACAGAAGGTTATTATTATTACACATTCTCAAATTAATCCAGATCTGCATAATTTTATTATTGTTTACGAAAATAACGACGTACATATTCCCATCGAAATCTCTCGAACAACATTACATACATCTCAATATTATCAGCAAGATAACACAAAGCTAATTATGAAATTATAGGAAACGGGACAATACCGCAATTGCAGTTAAATATGAATTACGCACCAGGTGCAACGGACGGAGCTAGTCTGATAACGTTTATACTTTATAACTTCACTTGCTTAAGACATCATAAATTACCCATGGACACTTCTATAAGCCACCATCTTTGTGCTCAGTTATCGACGAGCACTATCTTTGCAGAGTAGGCGTACTACTTGTAAGTTACTTTATGTGTGTATATTTTACTATAGCACCTGTTCTAGGTGCTTTGGAATTCCAATCGTAGGTCCAATCTTGGAAATATAAATATCCTTCAAATATAAAATAATGAAAATTACAAGTGTTGACGAAACCTCTGTTGATAAAGTCAGTTGATGAAGTGATTTTCACGTAACACAAGTACTTCTACAGAATCAAAAATCAATAAGCCTATTTAGTCTGTGTTATGTATTACCTTTAATATTTGCAAACTATCATCTTTGTAAAATCAACAAAACTTGTCAAACCTCACTCTTTACGTAACGGCAGCTCCCAATATGTTACCTGTAACAAAAGAGTAGGAAACATTAGATTTTCAATACAAATCTGAAGTACATTTTGACCCCTCAAGCCGAGTTCAAGAACCCACGGACACTTCAATACAGTTCAAGTACGTTTGTAATTGAATTACAACCAAAGCCGAGGCTGTACTGTTTGACTCTGACATTAACAACTCCTTTTCGAAATAAAACAGCAATGTTTATGAAGTCTGTGTTAGGGACGGTACAATGTTGCATAATGACGTCCCGAGGCTTGGAATTTTTCGTTTAAACAATATGGTATGGCACGAACACAAAAGCTTCAATAGCACTGTTGTGTTGAATAGTGTTGTTACTGTTGTTTGATTTATAAGTAAACATTCATAAAGACTTGTGACATTTTTCTTTGTTCAAGTATTTTCCAAACAATCAACCACACTTCTCTCGTTAGTTGCTATAGTTTTTATTATAACGTCAAAAATTATCTACGTGTGTATATTTCTGTAATTTTATAATATCAAACAATCAACATCTAAGAGTATTTTATTTTACCGTCAAGAATTGAATCTGGATATCATAGTTAATATCTTCATACTTAATTAATTTCAAGGTAAACATTGATATATTTTAGTATATCAATGAAGATAAATTAACAAAATCATTACAGCGTCCTTGCTTTCAACAAATTATTTAAGTGGATCGAAGTCAGTAGCTCCAAATTACTATAAATTACATATCTACCAGCCACCTATTCTTTTCCGCATAAGATCAAATTGCTATTTACATTAATAAGATCGACACGTAACACGGTACAATTGATCATCTGTCAAATATATTATCACGTTTATAATTTATTTGATGAATTAAATGAAAGTCTGCCTGTCATCATACCGCCAATAATAATAAAGTGTAAGTGCTGAAATGTAAAGCATAGTGATCTAACAGCTATATTATACAACTGGTAATTATGCGTTGCGGTTGGCAACATCGGTAAATTGCACGATTGATGGGGTTTTTTTTTTTGCCTGTAATGATAGTGAGTAAGGTCGTGTTAACGAGAAAATTAAATACTCCTGTGGTCTATTATAGTAGTCTCGCATCTCAAATATCGCAATGTAGATCTACCATAAGAACCAATTTCACCTATATTAATAAATTACCTGTAGGTCATTTATGAATATAGGTGCTTCTGTAGAAGAGTGACAGAAAACGACCAACTAAAAACAATGTCCAAATATTAAAAAAATTTGATCACTCAACACATGTAACAACACAGTGAAGATAGATATAACAAGTCAATTTAAATTAGAAACCTTAAAGTAGTCCATCATACGGGTTCAGGAAGTTGCAGTTGTTAATAACTTAAAGATGCATTACATAAATAACGAAGAACCTTCAGGCACTCATAAAAGAGAGGAAACACTTATTTGCGTGTTTGACTGACAGACAGACAAAGCAATTGTAATTGCTTGAACGTAACACCAGTATGAACCAGATAGTAATAATGTAATTGAACATTTGAAGCTTGAACCTTGAAGGTTGCCCAAAAACAAAGGCGAATTGCTTTACATTGTTAAATTTTGTATAATGCCATGCAGTTGCACAACAAATAATGTAATTACAGTTATTGAAATCGTATACATTTGAGAATTATTAGATATTGCAGCAGCAAACGTGGGTTTACAAAATGATACTAAGAATATAGTAACACCTATACAATATCCAATACAATATATATCAATATATATAATACTAGCTGCTGCCCGCGGTTTCGCCCGCCTGGATGTCGGATATTATCCCACGGGAATGTGCTAACGGGACAAAAAGTACTTAAGTTACTCCTTATAACATTAGCTATCTGCCAGTGAAAGTCCGGTCAAATTGGTCCAGCCGTTTCGGAGATTAGCCGGAACAAACAGAAAGACGGACATGAAAATAAAAAATAATGGTATTTTGTTCTAAGTACCGTATATACTTTCATATGCATTTAGATAAAAGCTATTATTTTTCCATTACAAACAAACACTTCAATTTTATTTATTTGTATGTATGTATAGATTGATGAACGAGATGATGAAGTCACTTTGTCTATTGAAAAAATCACTGATGAAAGATTAGAAAATGTGCCCAAGAAATAGAAGAAGAACTCAAAAGAACGTGGCGATCCTATAAAACGCATTGACATAATACATTTTACTACAATGACGTTATCATAGTATCGCCCACATTACGTAGTGGAAGGAGTAGTAACGTCTTATAAATATGACAGCAGTTGCAGCCAAAAATGACGAGACACATAATATCTAGACAGGAGACACAGGTTGTTCAACCCGTATGAAAATAAAGTTACGATCTATCATCATTCACACCCACATCATATTACTAATTCGTTTACGATCCGAGCGTAGTGCATCCCACGTGCCATCTCGAGTATTCACTCTTTATGGTAATCTACAAGGATTATCGATAGGATATATTATACTCATTATTTTTGATGAAGGTCACCGGTAGTTGAATCTTTGAAATGCATTTGCATCTTGATAAAGTGATTCACGATGAGCGATGTTACTTTGTTAATGAAAAAAAAAACAGATATAATTTAGTACTAATATTAGTTAATATCTCTTTGAAAGGCATATAGTATTTTAACTGGTATCATAAAGTCATGACGATTTTAGCTTTAACGGTAATCGCAAGCTGACACGTAAGTCCATCAAGCTAACTTCCTTATTAGTTAGTGTTAATTACTAAATTGACACTCGATATAAATTAATATGCATGAAGGATATTACGTGTGTGAGGTTTGTGTGACAAAAATAAACATAATAACGAAAGTGAGAACATGTCACGTCACATTAAACTCTTAAACTGGCGTGGAAACTTGTTTTGCTTATTTTAAATGTAACACTTTTTGTGTATAAATATAACATTTGTCAAGGAAGTCATTCGAATAAATGCATAGTTTCTTCTACCATTTGTGTTTAATGGGTCAAGACTTGTTTCACTAGTTACATATGCGATTATTTTTATAATAATAATAATGATTCTTTTTATTAAACTTACACAAAGTTCACAATCATACAGTTTTATTATGCATTAAATTATAACGACCGAAAAAATCGATTTATTTAACAGAGGGTCCCAAACTAGGCGCAGCCTGTATCTTGGTGACCCAAAAATAAATTATATTAGAAAGAATAGAGAGTGTGCGGTTTTGTTATTTACCTGTAATATTGACAATATATATAGAACTGTATAACATAAAATAATAATCTGTGTATTTTATATACAACATTGGTCAGGCAGGGGCTGTAGTCTTTCCATAGTACTAGATAACCAGTCGACTTAAGCTACCCAAATCAGTAGCCCAATAACCTTGTTTCCATATCCTGCAATAGTCCGACACCAACCGGGGGTTGTCCTTGGGTGCACTTGCACAGTGCATACAGGTATAATCGTCGGTTGGTGCCTCATTCCATTTAAAATTTTCTAGGGGGCCTCTGCGAGTTGGCCTCGGCCCCTCGTACGCCTTCCAAAGGTCCGGGACCAAAAGGTACCGAGATATGTTAACATAAAAATAAAATAATAATAATAAATAGAAATCAGTAACACAAATTACTTGGTGCAATAATTAACCAAGCCAAGCCTGACTTTACATAATAAAGAACTGGAAGATACATACAATACTGACAGAAAACAAATAGGTAGGGGGAACGAACTCACAAATAATTATTTATCCACACAAGACTAGAGGCTTACTTAATTAAGTTCTAATGACTTCACACACAATTTAGCAGCAAACGTTAAAGACAGTTTCGCAAATTAAGATCCGTTATTAACAGTAAAATATAGTGAGTGGTCGCCAGAGCTTGAATATGAAGCTTCGGGCGATACCTGATGAGTTCAGGCCATAGTTACCTATTGTTCACTAGTTCCTGGTATTAATATGCTAGATTGCAAAGAGATATTAACTAAAACGAACGATAAGCAGGAAATTATTGAAAAGTTCTGAGAAAATCGGGAGTTAATCTTTATTGGCTAGTCGTTAGACTTAAGTGGATAGATAACACGGTTAAACCTGTGGGTGAGATCTGGATTTAAAAAGCTAAGACTATGGGAATATTTAACAGGTTACGTTCAATTAACAACAACGCTGGGCTAAATGAAGGAAAATGCAAATATGAGGTCGATTCAATTTTTTTTTAATTAACTTGGACACCTTAATTACAAGCACTCAATGTAGGATACATTGAGTGCTTGTAATTAAGGTGTCCAAGGAGAAATAGTTAGGCAACAGTATACTAATTGACATCAATAGCCACCAGACCAATTGAATTATCGCAGAATGATTTATTTGATTCTTAAACAAAATGCAGTGACTGGATGACTTTGTCAGTTTGTCTGAAGCTTTTAATTTATTTATTTATCTAACTTAATAGACAATATGAAATGACTTTCAGTTTTAAAATTTATATTCGATTCACTGACGTAATAAAGATGTTTCTTTATATATTATTTAGACAAATGGTTGAATGGTTTGTTGCTTAAGAATTTCGCAATCGACTTCGGGTTTATTGAAATATTAATTGCAAAGCAATAATGTACCATAAATATCAAAATTTAGACGAAGTTTCCGAAAGCAATATTGTTGCGCTTTAAGCAAACAATGCAAGCAGTTAGATTGTGAGGTGAACCGAAGCTAACAATCTAACGGCTGCAAACTGAGTGAGATAACCAATTCGACATGTTTATGAAGCACTAGTTACAGCAACTGAGCCCATAAGTACAATTCATGCCTTTAAAAATATGATAGCCCAAGGAATGCACTTATCGACATATTTTACTCTTAAGAAGTAGTTAAGCAAACAATCTCCTCTCGAAGTCACCGAGAGGTACGTGAAGGGTTTATTATGTTATAATAATGTCAAGTAGTAACAGGCAGTCTGCTGGAAATGGACTGTAAGATTATAAGATGATAAGCAATTGATGAATACAAGATTTTCCACAGTCTCAGATACGGATAGACAGTAAGCAAGATAAAACAGTGAAGTACATACAAATCTATTTAGATATGCATACTATTTGTAGGGTTTATCTTCTAAGTAGGTACATAATTTTCCAAGTAGTTCCAGTTCGTGCGGAAATGTACAACTCAGTTATTAGGTTAGTCACAGACGTTCATTCTAATGATCTCTTGTAGCAATTCCAGAGATTTACAAGTTCCCTAACGTAACGCGAGTAGGCGGAGCCCAGATTCTAAATCATGAAGCCACTTACAACGTGGAACAAATTGAGTCATTTTGTCTGTTTCAACATACATATCAGCGACCAAATTATCCTGAACCTTAGCCGGACACGATACTGCAAAAATTGCTTCAATAACGATCAGTTTCTCAGAAGATACAGGTTAAGTTAAATCGGTTATGCAAGCACTCAAAGGGCATTGTCGATTTACGAAGATGGCGCAAGGAAAACGGCAAAAAGTTATGATAGCATTATCTATTACCGCTAGAGCCGTAAGATGTTTGTTCAACGACTCGAGTTAGAATGTAAAAGAGAGACTTATATACGGGTGTTGAGTTACGGAAGTCTGAACAACTGAACAGGCTCTTGAACTTGTGATTTCTACTCAATTGCTTTTGAGAGCAGTCGTTGATGTGACCAAACAAGTCGATTGTATTGATCAAGATAACATAAATGTTTTCGATCAAACTGCAGTTTACGAACATTCCAGTGAAGTAAAAAATCCATAACATGATGTCAGATTTGGAAGAGCATAAAGTATTAGCGTGTTAAAAGGTAATTTGAATCATACAGGAAGGTAAAAACAACGACCTTGTGGTGCCGACAGTTAAATGCGCTTCGAGATTTGTTCAGCTCTCGTGAGATCATCAATAAAATGGCTAAATAAATTATGAGGTTTGCAAATGTTCATATTCTGCACGGTACATGAAAAACTTACCATTATTAGGTAGCAAAGAAATGCTACCGCGCGTTGATAACGATTTGATAAAATAAAAGAACTACGTAAAGTAGAAATCCAAAATCAGATTTGTACCTTCTACTACGGCAATCTGCTGTCTGTGACATTAATTACTTTTAGAAGAAATAGTACTGATTAGACAAAAAAAATACTTTGAGGAGGAGATACAGAAGATAACGGAGGGGCCACCCGAGTCCATCGATCAGGTTTAAGCTACGCTTGCCGCGGTCGGTCCGTCGATGGGTGACCATCTTGACATACACCCCTCCGTGCCTCGGAAACACGTTAAGCTGCTGCTAGTCCCGGCTATCATTCGTGGATCTTTGATAGTCGTTACGGGTCGTCAGAAGCCCTAAAGTCTGACAACCGGTCTTACTAAGGGATATCGTGTTACCCATTAACTGGGTTGTGGAAACCTCCACAACCCAGTTAATGGGTAACACCTATCTAACCTAGATAGGTAGTCGCTCCACGTAAAATACTGGTATTCAGCTGCATCCGGTTAGACTGGAAGCCGACCCCAAAAATAGTTGGGAAAAAGGCAGGCAGATGATACAGAAGATAACGATTGCGACAATGATGAAAATCCTCAACAAGAATCCCAAAATGGTGTTAACAACATGATATTCTTGTACTAGATAGTATTATAAGGAAGTGTTTTTATTGCTTGTTAACAACAGAGTACTAAGAATGAGATCACCGGCATGTGTGAGTCATTTAATCTATTAATTTACTACGAACATAACTTGTTTCTGGTTGTTGAGGCATTGACCTATTTAGAGGTCTATTTGCTACCCTTTGTCTATTAATTCGTTTGTATGATATTGAATCTGCCATATGTTTTACTAACGCTTGCCTTTTTTTTTTTTTTTTTTGGGATGGGAAATCATCAAATGACCTCTCCCGCTCTGGGCGGAGCGGAAGGGCGTGTCAGACTCTTACTGACTAAAACCCACCCGTGTTCCTTCAGTTGCCTGTGCGCCAGGGCCACGGTAACTCTTTCGAACAATCCGCGACCCCGGCAGGCATCGGCCCTGTCGGACCCCGTCAATTATGCTGACAACTCTTTGAGGCGCGCGTGGAACACAACGCGCCGTCGACCCGGGCCTGGTCCTTACCGGACGGCGAGCTGCCCATTGCTCGCCGTCCGCAGGCCCGTGCCTACGGTGGCCGGGAGTCGGCTATGGACTCCCGACGCCCAGGGTGTCTCCTCCTGCGGCGACTAGGGGCGTGAGGGCGCAATGATTGCCTCTCCCTCACGCGCTCCGCCTCCTCCTTCGCGAGCATTACTGCTTCGCAGAAGGAGGTGACTGCTTCCCATTCTTTCTCGCTCCGTACTATGGCCCGAACCAGGGCCGGACGCGAGAGATCGCCGCCGCCGATCGCCGCCACAAGGACACGGCGGTGCTCCGCCCAAGCCGGGCAGACCTCCACCGTATGCTCCACCGTGTCCTCCGGTCGATCCACACAATGCCAACACCCGGGCGTTTCCTCCCGCCTTATCCGAAACAGGAACCTCCCGAAACAGCCATGTCCGGTGAGGACCTGCGTCAGGCGGAAGGTGGAGGACGCCGTGGCGCCTCTCAAGCCACTCCTCAAAGAGGGGACTTACCGCCGCAATTGTGGCGTGCCCAGCGCTGGGTTGCGACAGTCGCACTCTCCATGCCGCCATGAGATCCCGCCGGAGCTCTGTCCGCTGTGCCGCGATTTCTCGCGGCAGCGGAGTAACGCCCCGGCGTTTCGCCTCCTCGCGCCACTCCCAAATGTGCGCGAGGACTTTTGCCTCCAGATCCCATGGCGACTAACGCTTGCCTGGTATTGGTATATAGCGTCCGACTAAGTACACTGTAGACAAGTTCATTATAAGAAATTGGTGAAGCGAAAATAACGATCAAACCACGAATCAACTTTTAATGGAGTTCCGTGAATGAAGTAGTGTTCATATACCTGAGCCCACAACTAGCAACAGTAAAACTGCAAGTAGAAGCTAGCTTAAGACATAATTAAAATGGCCAGTTAATGTTATCCACTTGGAGAAAGGAAAACTTAGATCCAGAAAATTGATATTATCCAACCACGGAAGTTTAACAAATCGTGCTGAGTTTTATCAATAAACATAACTCAATCTATTTAGCTGTAAATTTATCGAGTACAACACGAATAATTTCAAAAGTACTTCAGCGATGTGGTAATTGGGAACAAATCGCAGTACGTGCAGACAAATTAACCCACATCTCGCATGGTTTAGGTTGACTCTTGTCTGATGATGGCAGAAGTGGACGAACCGACAAGCGACAGACATAACGGGACGAACACGTGCTCCCGATACTTCGAACATTGCATCCGCAAACATTATTGTTTGCCAACCGGTTCTGCCAGCTTTAATTAGCATTCCTACTAAGCCACTTAATTCAGAAGCTGATTACATTGATTAATGATCAAATAGTGATCGCAGATATATTTCAGACTTTATTAAGAAAGCATTAGATGATAATGAAGATGATGTAACGACTAAATATTTATGAGAATTTATTTCAACAGCATTGTGCGGTAATTCACGTTGTCATTTGCGAGTGTGTTGATAACTCCCAATTTGTGACGCCTCATAAAATGAAACTGTGACTAATCGTAGCACTGTAACGAATTTGTAGGCCACATTGTTTTACTAATCAAAAACAATTATTTGAAACTATATACGATTTCACGTGAGATCACGTTGATATTATATTACTTCCATTAGTTAATCTTAATGAATGTCATGAATACACCTAGACTGCATCAACTGCATGGCATTTTTAAGTTGAGACTGATTCATCAGTGTGTAAAAGTGGTCTTTAGTATGTAATGTTCAAACTGCTCCATCAAATTGTTTTGCGGTAATGCAGATTAACCTTCACGGACTGGTAAGCACAGCATTGCAAAACAACTTGTATGCTTCAGAGAGCGGTTCGTTCATGTTAGCATTGTTATTGGTTTTGGTTAAATAAGGGCCTAAATTAGATTAAAACCCATTAATCAATGAAACAACAGAGGAGCAAGAGAAAGTAGATACGACTAAAACAGTAGATACAAAGCCTGAACACTACGAAGGATTCAATAGTGTACTCGATTATCCTTTCTGAAAGCCGACGATAAGGCTTGATAATGGCAAGCTGTTATTCTGAGATAAAACATTGATCGGCGATTCAATAAAGCTTCGTTATGAAGTGCGACCTATCGTGGGGTTCGATATATCTGGGACGTGGCGTATTAAGGCCAAGAATGGTGAAGTGCAATGGAATAAAACCAGTTTAGGAGAGCGATTTTGTATATTTGTTTGTGCGAGTCGCTTTGGTTTTAAAGAGAACGATAGTCTTCTTGGAAGGTTTTCGGACTCGTTTTTGGTCTTGTTTAATAGTGATTGTTTTAATGCTTCGAAGGGAAGTGAAGCAGAATATCGTGCTCTGACGTGTTCTAAAACGTTAATTGGAAAGGTTAAACGTGTGGTAGTTGTAAACATGAATCTTGTTGTTCTTATGCATAAATTAAATCAATGTTTCTGTCAACTGTATCCAGTGATTTCTATCATATTTCCTTAATACTTCATCAAGAACATTGTTCTCTTTCGTTAACAATTCCATGTTTAAGCGATGATATAATGTTATGAATATCTAATAATAATAATATAATATAATAATAATATCTATGCACTAAGATTTTTTACATAACATTGTTTTTAGAATATGTACAATCTGATAAAACAAATCCTTTAACAAGATATCATATGACATTGATATGCAGTATGTTACGTTAATCGAGGAATGCATTGTTAGTGCTAGATATCATATCGGATCACGTTGCATGTTTTTCATTTGAATCATTGTTGCTTGTTGGAAACAATGATGCGAGTCTAATTTATAGTATTCTAATCTACAATTATATTGAAGCAAGTAAGGATTGATAATCAACATTCAACTACACCGATGAAGGGCAGAGGATGTTCCTGTTTATGGGTGATTTAGGTACACTCTTTCATGTACCGAGAACACTATCGGCTACTCTACATAGCTAATCGTTACCCAGCGATGGTTATAAAGAGTGGTTGGCTATCTTTGAGTATATATTATTCAGCTAATGTATGGAAAAACATAATTGGAATTTTCTTTAACAAGGTGCTACATTATTTCCACACTCATCTATCAACTCCATCATGACCAGAAAGCAAAAGGTTGCCGACACCATGACACAGGCTTCCTCAGAATCGATTCCACCGATTGCACCATCATCGATATCTGAATCGATTAAATCTAAATCGATTCCTCATACAAAGTCTTCTACTTTACGTTGTAAATCCGTTAATGGCACACGTCATTCCGACTGCATTACGGCCCTAGACGCTGCATTAGCTTCAACACTTTCACGTTGTCTATCACATTGTTCAGTTCCTATACCACGTCAAGAACTTACAACACCTCTATTACTTCTTACAGGGTTGGTACATCAGTAAATTTGTTTCATATATCGGTTTATAATTGCTAATTGATTGAGGCAAAGGAATGGGACAGAGAAAGGGAGGCCTTTGCCCTACAGTGGGGCAACATAAGCAACAACAATATGTACTAATAAAAAATAATTATTTATGATGACAAGTCTTCAAAATTTAAGAAAGCAGAAAAAAAATACAAGCAAAGCTCGTGTGTTATTTGCTTGTTGTTCATAACAATGCAGAAGTCAATTTATTTGGCAGTTGCAATCCATTTAATGCAGTATGAACAAGAAAATATTGAAGATAATTTGTATTGTCTTACTTTCCTAGAGAAAATGTATTAATTTGCGTGATTGCCAACCTTAGTACTCAATACTGAAACCATTAGTCGCTGTTCCGTCTAAGCTATTGATTACAGTAAAAATATTAGCATATTAGATTTGTGATAAATCTCAGCAGGTGAAGGTAATTCTAGAGCTACTAATAAATATTTAAGCGATTGATATGTACTGCCGGTTAGACATGATGGAGATAGATGTCCTAAGGGGAATGAAAGAGAAACTGAGAACGACACAGCTGTTGCTTGATTGAGGGAAACGGAATAAGTGATTTAGACAATGAACCAGTAATCAAAGTTTATGAGGAAGATAATCTGCAAACTGCTTCTTGGATCACTCAGTTCATTAGGGACAGTAGTTAGTATAATGCATTTAATATAAAAACGATTTCATAAAGGTATACAATTAATGGAACAGACTATACGTTCTTTTCACTATAAGAAAAGGTGAACGCCCAAATAAATTAGAGGCTTTAATTAAGGAGGAAAAGCATGGTGACAGGGTCAAAGATATTTATGGGAGGGCCGTGTATATTTTAAAATATAATTACATGTCAATATTGTAATGGAGTGGTTTAAATGGAAGGTGAAAGTGTCATCCAAAAACTATATAAGACTTTGATTTGTGAATAGTTATGCAATGTTTTAATAATAGAAAATAATTGAGGAGTGTACACATGAAAGTGAACACTTGAAGATTCGGTTTGGTAACGATTTAAGTAAGTAACAGTCAATGGCTATAAAAGCTTGAACTGGTTTTAAGGAACGCAAACACTCAAAAAGCTACGATGAAGAAGCATTTTCTCATTTAGGCTCCCAAGGACATACCGAGTTAATTAATATTGCAATAACAATTTTATTGCGCACTGGACCATATTGCACGTGTAAGGCGAAATAATTTTACTTTTATCTAATTTCAAAATTGTGTAAGGTTTGAATATATTCAGGTTCACGAAAAACTGGCGCTGTTATGTATCTACACAGTCTACACATTTCAAAAGTATCAGAGTTGTTATTACCATAACGCCATTTATAAATATTTGCAAAAGCTCTATCAATATCTTCATTTATAAATGTCGCCATAGTGATTAAAGTTAAGTACCAGATCATGCATCGCATCATAATCTTATGTATTTGCATTTAAAAGACATACTTTACCTTAACAGGTCTTCGCAAACGCCCTATTTTCTTATTCTATTACGTTCGTATTGGAGTAGTATAAAGTACAGACAAATTCTAGGTAATGCTAAACATCTACTTGATTGACTGTACACCTCTGAGTATCAATTACTTTAACGGCCTGACCATGTACGAACCTGTAGAAGAGAAAGTACAGATTTACGAGAGAAGTGCAAAATTTTACTGTAACGTCGCTCGGTAATTAAAAAACAAATCCTATCGGAAAGATGGAAATGTTTTACATATAAATATGGATAATTTAAGTAAGTGGCAACTCAAAGCTACATAAAATATATTGAAAGTGAAGGTAAAAACAAATAAATCCGGAATTATTTACAAAGATCCTGAATATAGGAGCAACTGAGTATGACACTAATACAGCTACGATTCCTGAATAAGTATTAAAATACGTTATATACAAAATAAGCCCAACGAAGCTTCATTTGTAACACTTGCTCGACAACAAACAAAAGCCGACAGATATAACACTAGAGCCAAGCACATTATTTAATGCAACAATGTTACATGATTTATTGCTCGAAAGGACAATGTACAATCGGTTTTATTGTTACCGCATCGATAAATCCATTCGAGTTATTAGAATTAAGAATCGAATCGCGAGAATCGATTTATGCATCACGCTGTACGGAAACGATTATTGAAGGACCTGAGTTCTTCGCTGCGACAGCGATGGTGAAATTGTCATGCTCATGAGTATTGCCTAACAGTAAGTTTGTCAGTCTAATGGCATCATCATTTACTTTCCTTCCGTCAAGGATAGGAAGACATTCGACGGAAATTGATTTTGATGTAATTATGCTAAATGCATTATTGACGGGGTCAACATGTTAAACATAGAGTACGCTTAATTTTGCAGACTTGCCTATCAGGCTGGGTAATGAATAATTTTGAAAGTAATTACTAATACAAGGCTTAGAAAATTGGTAATTTTAAGTCGTTAGGGAAATGGCACCATTTCTGTGGAGCCACGTGAGTTATAAGCGATCCGAATTTAAGGTAATGAGTTTAAAGCGAAAGCTGCCACAGGAATTTCTTCTCATCGAAAAATAAAACTTTTCAGTTGAAATCTTTAAAGACTTTCACACTTCGCAACACTTACTGCCTACGATGATTCTCACAACTCTCTTTCAACTAGCATTATTAATCACATTCGTCAACACCTCGCCTAAGATACTTAAACAGAGGAAGCTCCTAAAAAAGAGTCCGTCTTATCTATAGAAAGACAAACTGTAGTCGAAATCCAGTCGACAAATGACACGCGTGATTTACGATACCCTTCCTGGTAAACACCGTGAACGTTCCGTTTATTAACGACACTTCAGCATGAGAAATCATCGTTAACTTTGTAGCTTCACAATGGAAGCTTTATACATAGTTTTATGAGCGGATAATTACAGGTTTTCTTTGCTGAAGGTAACTTTGCATAATTAGTATGTCTAGATACAAATTGGTAGATTCAGACATTTCTTCGAACTGTGGAAACTACCACTTTTATGGTTCCTGTAACTAATTTTATTGTAGGTAGATATCACATTGCTTTTGAATACGTTAATTAAATTATTCTAGACCTCAGATTGTTAGATAAAAAATACCATGATGATGCCCAGAACAAAGATGACGATGAATACTTTTGTAAATACATATTATAATTATCCAATAACTTCGTCTTTCCAGGTTATCATAACAGTAACAAAATATAATGTTAGGGAGACAAACATGCAGCATGGCAGGGTTCACTAACAGGTGATATCACAATGATTACATTACTTCCATTTGCGTTCCGTTATTCTCCGCTGTGGCCATATCGTCATTGTGGCAACAATAAACATTATTAAAGTGCTCCATAAAATCTGCTGCAATCCTCATTGTAACGGTTTTGCTCTTCATAACCTCACATCATTTGGAGTTATGTTACGTATTGAAGATATGTTTTACTGTTACACAAAGGTAACTAATTATTCTGCAACTGAAATGACTTTCGTTGTAGAAGCAACACATTGTATTGACATAACTTTTCTCGTAACTGAAAACAGTGTATTGTTTTCATAGATGAAAACAAGGTTCTCCTGTTGATCAAACATATTTTATCAGAATCCAATAGTATCTTGATAAAAATTGCTATCAACATCCACCTACCACGCGTATAATGACAGTATTCTCAACCATTATAAAAGTCGATATAGTAGGCTCATGTTCAACGAATGTCTTAGAACTGTTATGAATCTTGGGATGTAACTTACAAGCAATAATTCTACCAACTACTGACCGTTGCAATTAACCTTTACCGACCTCAAATTGATGAAAACCGCAGATTTCTTTGAAGATTTAATGTTATCTGAAACTTACGCAACGCTTTCTTCCAGCTTCTAATTGAACCGTTATTTAACAAGAACGTTACTCTGATACATCCGATAAAGTTTCTAAATTAAGATTAACTTCGTTTGCGGCCGGTTGGACGGGATTCTGTGACACACACAAGTCGACATTCACATAAATAAGACTGTCACACTCATTTAGATAAAAGTGTGGAAGAATAGATTTACGATTTGTGATACTATCGCTTGATAAACAGTAATGTGCGAATTTTGTGTGTGTTGACCGCCAATTAAGCAGATATGACTTTATGGTTTCATCAGAATTTTCTACTGAGCTTATCTGTTACATTCTCACGTTAATTATACGAGTTTGTGTTGAAGGAAATGTCATGAATGATCTTTGCTGTTTATTTTTGTCAAGTTAACTGTAAATTGCTGGGTTATTTAGAAGATATACGCAAATCGCCATAAAACTCCATCGTAACGACACAAAAACATCATAAAATACAGAAAACGAAGCCCATAAAGTTCAAGCTAATCATCGTTATACTAAATCCACGAACTCAATACAAATCCTTCAAAACAAACTAGTGCTTCGTGCGCAAGTCTTAGTTGCAATGATTTACAGTGAGCGCGTTCAGCGCGTGCGCAGCCTCACTCGGCAATCATCGGCGGGCGTCGGGCTGTCTCGGTGGTCACGAAGTTCGTTAGGCCATTGTGTGGAGGAAGCGGAAACTGAAGGAACCTTGAGTGTTACCTCAAATGGGGATATGTATGAATTTGTATTATTGTGCGTGGTAATGCATGGGTTTGCTGTAAGCTAAAGTGTAGAAATGAGTCATATAAAATTCACACGTTTTTAACACCTAATTTAAGGTTTCGAAGACTTAAAGCTACAATTTGTTACTAGAATAACACCAGAAAAAGAAGGAATAGTTTAAAAAATTGATTGAGCAAATGCTTAGATAAATAATGCAAATCTAATCATTATTCTGCAACATGCTAATTTGCTGACAAATTAAATGCGTATGCACCGGGCAAATGATCTTTTTAACATTGATTATGCTTACAAGGTTTCATATTAAAGTACACACACAGTGACATTTAAAGCGTGGGAATATAAGCTAGGGTTCACAAAAACTAGCTTTGTTTCATAATTAGAATGATACAAGTTATGAAAATATCTTTTGTTTAATACAATTAAGCATGGAGAACATTTTTTTTGCATGATTTGTACGCCATTTTTCGCTTGTGATTTTGTATACTTATATACCTCTAAATTGCTGGACCATTTTGATGAGATAGCTAAATAAAATCATTATTTGAATAATTTTTATATCGTTTTTATTTAAGGATTAGTGACCCCAAATAAAAAACGTGTTTAATATGATTTATCTAATAGCATCATGTTGAGTTTTATGTAACTACCGCAAATTAATATTATTAAATATGCAAAAGTTGACATAATTAATGTTATTGAGAACAGCAGTTTTATTTATTATAAGTTTGACCGATACCGCTGTACCGCGCCTTAGGAATGTGCGCGGCGAGACGGGGGGGCAATGCAGGCCACTCATTCGTCAACGCTCACGGCGTTCCGCCCCCCGCCTCGCCGGGCATAACTAAGGCGCGGTACAGCGGTATCGGTCAAGCTATAGTAATTTTACTTTGCTTATTTAGGTCACCAGTCTTAGTAGAAGTGGGTAGTAACCTACAGTAAGATTCACGAAAGATGACCACGGCGCAGAAGGCATATTTTAGGTCCCTTTGGAGGTGCGAGGTGAGGCGCGGGCGGAAATTATTATTAAATATTAATTAACCAATTATTTAACCAACATTAAAATATTATTTTGTCTTAAGTCTTTTCTTCATGAGTGTACGTGCGCAGACGGTCGCCATTTGTGGTCATCTTTCGTGAATCGTACTGTACTTACCTATAATTAACACTACTTAGGTACCGCTCTCTTGGTCTAGTGGTCGCGAGCGCCACTACTGAGCACGAGGTCCTGGGTTCGATTCCCGGATCGAACAAAGTGTTACTGGGTTTTAACATCTGGATTTTTTTAGTAGCAGCCCGGAGTCTAGATTAGTGTCAGTTTGATGTCAATAGGCTCGCTCCGTATTACACGGGACTTAAACATAACTGGCGAAATGTGGGTGTACTTATAGGTCTAGGTACACCTCTGCCTACCTCTTTGGGGAACCAAGGCGCGATGTTATGTTAATTAGGTATAATTTTCTAGCTCTTTAGCCAGCATTAGCATCTGTTTACCTAAAACAGATTCTATATATTATGCCAAAGCTAAATAAATAAATGAAAATACCAATAATAACAGCAAAAATATCCTAATAAGGCCTTCAATATAAATTATATTCAAGTGTGTACACATGATTATTGCGCTTACTGCATAAATAGAACCTTGGTTAGTCTTTTAAGGAGTTAGTTAAGTAACTAACAAGACCAGAGAGATTCTTGATATGGTTAGTATGTAAATGTGAATGATTAACATACTTTTTATTAATGGTTTAATTAGGCGAATAATCTTGTTTATTTGCTTATTAATCGAGTTGCGTAGTAAGTGAGTACTGAGAATGATGTTCTGGGTTCGATTCCCAGATCGGGCAAAGTATTATTGGGTTTTTCCATCTGGAACTTCTCAGTAGCAGCCCGGAGTCTGGATTTGTACCCGGTTGATGGCAATAGGCACGCCCCCTATTACATGGGACTTGAACATAAATGGCGAAATGTGGGTGTACTATAGGTGCACCTCTGCCTAGCCCTTCGGTGAATACAGGCGTGATGTTATGTAATCATAACTTAGAATCAACAAACATTTGCATTTTTAACTTGGACTGTCCGACTTAGAGCCTCTAATCAACACCTCTCCTTGGGAACTAGAATTGTGAAGAATTCCTGAACAATCCTACATGTCTTATACTTTCATAGGGATTTAGAAAATCGAGCAGAAAGTCAAAGTTTGAAAGAATTTGATAATAAAATTAGGTTTGGAGTTTTTATTTCCCATTTTCAGTCCTTACTTTAACTGATTCTACTTTCTGAGTTTTTCTTAGGAAATTATTGACATCGATGAAGGTAAATATCCTGAGGAAACCTTCACCATAATTATTATTACATAAACACACGCCTCCTTCCCATGGGGGTAGGCATAAACTACAGAACGCCACCTGTTTACAATCCTTACATACTCCTTTTGCCTCGTTTATGTTCATACATTTGCTCTTACACGCACACCCGCCGGTTGCGAAATTATTAAGGCGCAGATATGCGACTTTTAATGATTTCAAATTGAACATCACGTTTAAACGAAT
Organism: Griposia aprilina; assembly: GCA_916610205.1. Classification (NCBI taxonomy): domain Eukaryota; kingdom Metazoa; phylum Arthropoda; class Insecta; order Lepidoptera; family Noctuidae; genus Griposia; species Griposia aprilina. The sequence continues at coordinate 12,510,981 of OU744306.1, forward strand.
ACTCTTATTTGTTTGAAAAAAAAATATGTTAAATTAGACTATTTTCTTCGTAATTTCATGTGAATAAAAAAAATGTATGTGTGTGTGTGTTGTAAATGGATGTCCATCCGCCAAAGGAGAAGTTTGCGCTCTTTGACCACGCTTTTCTCGTTTCTCAACTCTCCCACCCCTCCCTCTTATCTTATGTCTCACTTTCAATATCTATGTTCTTCACACGCTAAGAATCTGCGTTCTTCCAACAATCTTCTCCTTGTCTGTCCTTCTCATACTTCTGATTTTATTCATTCTTCCTTTCATATTTAGTCCATTCTTCTCTGGAATGCGCTTCCTCTTGAAATCAGGACGGCTACCAGTCGGTATGCATTTAAGCGGAAATTGCGGAGTTATTTTCAAAATAAATAGCGTAGAGTCATCTCAATTACCTCCTTCCCTTTTTGTGTATATATATAGTATAAATATAATGTAGATATATATTATAGAAAATATGTATGTATGTGTAGGTATTATAAGTTTATATTCTGTTTAGGTACTTGTATACCTATTTTATTTATAAATACTTATGTTATCTTTTTAATATTTTATTATTATTATTAGTAACGTCTGTTATACAGAGCATCTGCCATCTTATCTCTTCCCACCCTTGGTTGACTGGTAGAGAATGCCTAAGGCATTAAGTCCGCCTTTGTATACTATTGTGTGCGAGAAGTTTTAATAAATAAATAAATATATGAAATTATATTTTTATAACAGTGTAATTAATTTGTAAAGTAATGTCTTACGTCAACACAAAAACGATAATCACGCAAAAACTATCGGGCGTATTTTCATGAAATCTGCACCATCTAAAATACAATTTAATTACCCAAATATTTGTATTGTGTTTGATAAATCAAGGGGGGTTGTTTTTGCGAATAAACTTGATGCGCGTTGAAGCGGGGGCGCTTGCGGGCGACGGGCGGCAGTGCATCGTTGACCAATGTCCGGGTAGACGCTGACGCTCTGTGCAATTTTATTCGCTTAAAAGTTTCACATGCTCCTCCCACTCGTTCAAGGCCGCTGGCACTTATTGTCGCCTTAATATAAGTCTGAAATCGCTAACCCGTCTTGAGCAAGCGTCGTGATCAATGCTCGTGCCTTCTTTGTATGAGAAGAGGCCTTTGCCCTGTAGTAGGACAATAATAGGCTGGTATTATTATTATTTATTACTCTAACTGCATGTTTATTACCATGTCAAAAAATATTTGGTAAAAGGCAATTGTCCATTCTCCTTTAATCCATGGTCTACTGGTATGTAAATTCTAATAGCAATGCTGAATTTGTAAAGCCGATTGTATTCGAGCTGCCTTTTTTGGCCGTACAGCAATTCCATTATTTGAATTGCTTTCGGAATGTGTATCTAATCCTTGAAAGCCTATTGCTGAAGCGAATATGATTGGCTTTGGGTCATTTAGCTGCCATAAAACCTATGATGTCACAATCATGTTTATGCTCATTGTTGTTATAACCTAAATCGCCATTCATAGCAATATGCTTCGTTTGTTTTCAGTGTTCCTTTATTCAGATTTCTTCCTTATTTATGACTAGCTGTTGCTCGCGACTTCGTCTGCGGCATCATTTTTAAATTCAAATATCCAGGATGAAAAGTAACCTATGTCCTTCTTCAGGTCCCTGGGTTTGTCCAATCTCATAATGATCGGTACAGTAGATTAGGTATTAAAAGGTAATAGACAGACAGAAAGAGTTACTTTTGAATTTAATGTTATTAGTATGGATTCGCGGTTTGAAAAACGTTGCCGTGTGGCAAACTATCTATGAGTAACATGGCTTCTAAGGCTCGGCTGTAATTATTCTCATTTTCAACATATTTCAATAGTGCATAGAACCACGGCAAAGGTTAATAGCTACGGCTAAAGTATAAAGTAAAATATCCGTAACTATACTAAAATAAAACATTAAAGCTAACGACACTTTTCCCAGTTCTATTAACTATTAAACCTAATGGCGCAGTTTAGCATTTCATAGGCGTAACTAATTCTACTGGGTTCTGACCGACCTAGTTCTGACAAGAAAGAGGTACCTAGTTATGACTTATAAATAATTAAATAAAAAAAAATATTCAGTTCAGAAAAAATACTCTACAAAAAAAAACTAGTAACAGATTACAAAGGAGGTGCTAGTTGTTTAATTTTTTTAAATTGTCCTGTGCAGTCTCGACATAGATAGCGACGCTGTCGCAAACTACCGATCGCTAAATATTAAGGTGAAACCACAGTTGTAACCCGCCGCGTTCAAATTTTCTTTGAATTTGACGATTGATATGGAATTGATGATTATTATTCGATAAATATATAATTCCCACAGTCGAGAATTGCATTTTGATCAACATACGACGTAAAAAAGAGCTGCAATTTGCAAAAAACTACAGAAAAGTTGAATTTTTCGGGCATCAACTGAAGATTCACCTTAATATGTAGCGGTCGGTAGTTTGCGACAGCGTCGCAATCTAGTCGAGACCCCACACTAGGATTCCCTGTGTCGTTGGGAACTTCTTCGTAAGGATATCTTGAGTATTAAGACATTTGCCGTTAGTGGAACTGTGTGACAAGGTGTGAGATGAGATGCAGATTTCAATAGATTTGCAAGTCAGTAACAAGCCATTGTCTGTTTTGAATTTAGTAACGCTGTGAGAGCATTTGGTTGTCCTTTCATGGATGACCGCTTCAGCTTTGTAAGCTTCTTGAAAATTATTAAGTAATAATAGCCAGAAAGATATTGGCATGGTAATGTCCTAGAAATACACACTACGTAAAATATCACTGATGATTTCAAAAAAATTAAATCCGACTACAAGCGCAGGATATTTTGTTAACATAACATTTTAAAACTAAACATATACATGAACCCGACCAGCCATAAACATAAATCCTCAATACAAACCATGACCCATCAATAAAAAAATCTAAGGGTATAAAATAAAAAATATACAAAAAGTATAATTATCAAACTAACCCTGCTCTCGGCGGCGGGTGGCAGGACCATCCACCCTCTTGAAATAATTGTTTACACAACATGCCAACCCCGCATGGGATGCGACGGAAACGCGATATTTATGATACGTTGCACAGAGTAATGTGAAGAATCAGAGTTTTAGATTTACTCTTAAAACGGTGTTATAGATAAGTTAAATAAGTTTGTCCTATCATCATTGGACAAACTTATATAATACATAATTTAATTCTTGTCCTGAGTCCTGATCAATGATAAGACTACAGATTACGAAAAGTATTAACTTCATAACCTGCCACATATTACACTTTTTTTTTATAATGTTTGTATAACATTACCAATTTCTATTTAATTTTAATGAGAAACTTATAAAAACAGTCATCACTCAAATATCTTACTAAACAGTTTTCACTTTTTAATTGCAGCCTCTGAACTTGTTACTACTCTATCTAAATTCAATCACCGTCAGATAATAAGGCATAGAGTAGACTCTTGTGCCCCGACCCCATGTCTAATCAACATCCGAGTGATGAGTGCAAGGCCTTATGTTCCCTTACCCACATTACTACACCACGCTTTTTATTCGTTAGTAAAGTAAAGTACGAGTACACCATAGAGGAGAATCATTTATTTATCTAACACAAGCTTTAAAAGTGGAGATAAAAGTGTACGTAGTTTAGAAAATACAGATAATTTTAGAGTAGTTGTCATGCCAGGTCACTGAGCTAAAATATAAATTGTCATCGTGGAAAGTTTAGCCAGAAAAGCTGTACACAGCGAATTTATGAATAAACATGACGAAACCATGAATGAATGTGTACGAGACGCGAAAAGTTGGCAACTTGACAAAACTACGAATCTGTGTATCTGAGATTAACTAAACAATATTGACTGAAAAGTTATATAATCTGCATTAACTATATTATAGACCAACTACTTAATCCGAAGATCAATATCATCAGTATAAAAGAATAAAGCACATAATTATTTTCTACAATCGCATAATAAATCAGTAAAAGTGACGCTGTATCTTAAAAGGATCATTATTACCTAATAGGCGATAATATAAATAATGTAAAATTACCGGATGCTGACGATTTGAATGACATAACGTGTTTAAGAAATCAAACCAACTAAGATTGAGTAATTAAAAAATATAAATATTGCATAAGACATATTTTTAAATAAATGAGCTAGCTAGTTTTTCAGCGTATTACTTAAATTAACTTCTTCTCTAAAACAGACTTGTAATAGTTCTCAATATGCAAGTTTTTGATTAATCTGTACAGTTTATTACCTGTACAAAAGTGAATCAGACAATATTACAAATATTAAAAAAACAGATTATAATATCTATGGCTGACAAAACTGGAACATATTTGAGATAAGATAACGTGTGACAAAATGATCGATGTCCCAAACATGTCTCGTCCAAGTGAAACTCCACCGGATGCGGTTTTAGCCAATAGAAGAACATTCGGTGACATATCATCAACTAACGCCGAGTGACGTTTAAATAATCTGACAAAAGAGACAATAGATGACAGGTTATTGTGAAATGGTCTACATAGAACAACACACCGACATGAAAAATAATCGAGGTCAAAGGGTTCTTGACTGTGCTAAGTACTAAAATATCTAGGACACAAGGACAAAGATAGCATAAAATCAATATTATGAATAAAATCATCAACACATGACTTTCAAGAGTATCAAATGACAAACAAAACCTTCAATTTTAAGGTTGAATTACATATTAAACTACCATTGGTACTGAATGGGCATCTGTCAAATTACGTCTATAAGGCAGGGGACAGATGTACGAACAATATTGAAACCGATGAGGGAGAACAAAATGACCCGTAATAAAATGAACGGAAGCACTTTAAACTTCGGAATTATAATAATGAATGGGTATTATTGATTGGTGTAACTGGTAGTTAACGGTTTTAGTTGTAGAACGTAAATTAAGGGTGGATATAAATAACGTGATATGTGTAAGTAAAAATTGATGCTATACAAAGTTCCAACAAAAATACACACTCTAACTGTGCTCCCCAGTCTCTGAACCACACCATACAAATTCTAGAAAACTACGTTTTTGTTTTTGAGGAAAGAAACATTGGAGGGGACGTGACTACTGTTCTAAATAATCCTTTTCTTAACTTCATTTGTAAACTTTAGTTTGAAATTAACGATGACGGAGGAACTGTTGATAAATGTATCTCTAACTTTAACGAAGATGATATAGATAATAACGTTATTCATGTATTAGAAGCAAATAATATAAGGCAACGTAAAGAAAATTAAAAGGGAAATACTTCAAAGCAGCAAATCAAGCGACCCGCAATTCCTTAAACAACAATAAGGCGATAGCGAAAGCGGAACTGGAAATCGATTCACAATTAGTAGTAAAAGCAGTCAAAGTTAATCGATAAAGGAATAATGTGATACTAGGCCAAGACTTAGGTCGAGCAATCGGAGCGTGGCATGACCTCGAACGTACTTGGGAAATTTAGAGCATCTGTATGACCTAGGCACACAATGGTAAAAGATACGGTCATAATAAAGTTATACCATGAATTCTAAGATTTCTGTTGGTAATGGCGGTGAATGGCAATTTTTTCATATACTTACTTTTTTTTTAAATTTAATGTTTCAGCATTTGCTGTATTGTGGACTGCATTAGTGGCTCTCTCTTACTGCTTAAAAAATATAATATCTCTCTATTTGCACTGTTGTTTATCTACTGTATAAATGTCTTATGATGATTAATCACCTTTTACATTTCCATCTGAACTAATCTCTTTTTTGTTTTATCCGCCATTATTTTCGCTTCCGTTGCGTTAATTAACAAAACCGTTAGAGCGTGATCTACACCGAATACTAATTGTGCATTTGGAACGAAATTCATTTACCTGTTGAAACTTTCAAAGTATTAATTTCAACGAACGTTGGTATGCTAAACAATTCATTTAGTGTCGAGTTGTGCATTAGTTGCGGGCGCGCAGCTGAACAAATGCGCGCGAAGGCTGGACAGTTCGTGACAGAGTCACTGTGAGCGAGTAAACAATTCATTCGGTATCAGTTTCTAAAATCGTTTTATTTATGTTGTCCTTTAGGCGCTAGCGCACTTTATAGACGTCAAACGGTTATAAATACAATCAGCTAACTTTGTTACGGCAACCGATTATCAAGTCTGTCGTAAATATTTGGCAAGAGTATTTCAAGGTGCTGGGTGCATTATTGGTAACAATATTATTATGACAATCTTGAAGATATTTCTATCAAACCACAAAATGGTCTACGTTTGTAATCTTGAATTTGAACCATCTGCCCCCAAATATCTATAACCACAAAATTTATTATGACAGCCTTTAAACTAAGTACTTTGCCCTCTTAAAGACATGATTAAAACTCCGTATCTCATTTTCTCTCAAACTAGATGAAGACATCATCACTTAAGTCGTAACACTATCTTTTGTCAGTGAGGATTACAGTAAGTTACTCTATCATCCTTATTGTAATATAGGGTAATCTGTTATTGAAAAGGAGACGGCTGGGGAATAAGGGTAATCCTACATTATGTAGTCAACGTAGGCTTTATCCCTTAGTGTGCTAGTTTCGTAATTATTTGTAGTCGTATAGTAAGAAAGATGTAACGCTTTCTTTAAGTTTGAGGAATTTGTTTTTATCATCATCAATCAATTAATCTGCCTGCTTTTTTCCAACTATGTTGGGGTCGGCTTCCAGTCTAACCAAATGCAGCTGAATACCAATATTTTACATGGAGCGACTGCCTATCGGAACTCCACAACCCAGTTATTGGGTAACACCTTGGTAAGACTGATTGGCAGACTTTGGGGCTTCTTACTACCCATGGGGTATTGCAGCCACCTTTGGGATGGCTCAGCTAAATACCAACTTGCCGCGCTTGACTCGGCGGAATGCAGAGCTAAGAGACTCATTGGCGACATACAACTGGTGGATGCCAAGCTTCACAGCTTGGCTCATCGCCGTAAGGTTGCCTGCTTGTCGGTCTTCTACAGATTGTACTTCGGTGAGTGTGCCCAAGAACTCCACGACCTCCTTCTACCATCGGACATCTAGGCGCACTGTAAGTTACCATCCCTACCTAGTTGCTATTCCACCAATTCGCACTAAGCGCTTCCAAACTCCTTTTATAATGCGCACAACAAAAGAGTGGGTACGCGTCTGTATTTCCGATCGCATACAACCCAAATCTCTTCAAATTGGCTTTGTCTCTATCATCTCTGACCTAGACTAGATTCAAGAGCAAACCCATCTAAAATAAATAATAAAAACCCATAACAACTGTTTAAGATCTACGAATGACAGCCGGGACGGGTTCAACGTGCTTTCCGATGCACGGAGGGATCTCGTTATGTTATGTAATGGATGGTCACCCATCCACAAACCAACCGCGGCAAGCATAGCTTAACCTTCGATCGATCCGTGCGGCTGTTATTATTTAGAAACGAGCACCGTTGTTTTTATCATCATATGATTTTTTTTGACGATTCTTAGTATTTATATTCATAATCTGCTATAATTGGCGCTTCCTCATTTTACGTAACACGATAAATGCACTCTAGCACTTTAATTAAATCAAAATTATGACACTAAGAATGATAAACTAGATCCCCTCTTGCTGAATTTTATAAAAAAAAATCTTTAAAGGAAACTACCAGTCACAACACTACAATTTATAAAGCTTTTGCGATTAATATTTTTAAATACAGGGGGATTTATAGAAGCAATTAATCATTGCTGCCCCACTCATAATAATGTTGCTACTAATGATTTGCAACGTACATCGATACTATTCAATAATTATGTTTCACTATTAAGGAGGAAACAGATTTACAACACGATAATGCCACGCGATATCAATGCAGCCTGCTCATTGGCCACATTTCATTTCGTGAAGCCAGGTCTCATCATTTTGCCAATGGACACGCGTGGGGTGGCATCGGCTGTACCAAGTGTGCTGCAGCCTTTATTATAACTGTTACAGTAATATTCAATGTTATAATAAGAGCTATAATCGATATAAGTTCGCCAAATATCGGGTCGTTGATCTATGGTGTTACGGATAATGTATATCGATAACACGTGCCTATAAATGAGCTAGTTTCAGCTACGTTCGATAAAGATTGTTTTAATACTATTGGGATTGGTTTATTGTTGGCTTTCTTTCAAAGGTGGGAATTGGTATTTGGACAAGAAGAATTTAAGTTGTAGTAGGTACTGGAAAAACCTTAGAAAAGGATGGCAAAATAAAAATAAATAGCGCTCCAATTATTGCACATTCTCGGAAACTAAATTAATATTCTGGCGTCGAAGGGTTTACCTTATATCAAATTGTAGTGTCTTTGGAAAATATTGATGATTTACCTGTAACAAATAAAGATATAATAAGTAAATTTATAGTAGATTCAAAATAACAACAAATACAAAAGCAGTTTAAAAACATAATGACTATCAAAAGCGACTTTAAGGTCAATAAGGTGGGTCACAGTACAGACTCACAGTTCAATTAGAACATTGTTTCCGATGATGATTTGAAGATCACAATAACTGTAAACAAGTTTACTTGAAGGAATCCGGATTTCGCTCCAGCAATTTTAAAATTCACGCTACAATCCAAAGAAGAATTTACTTTAACTTCTATCACATAAGGCATTATATCCAGTAAAGCTAATCTACCAATAGTAGCACGGTGTAGAACTAAAGTGCTATAAAAACGATTTAATCATGGACTCGGTATTAAAGTTGCGAATAGTTCGAAACAAGTTACAGATTGCTAGTAGTCATCATTGTTCTAAGAATTTAACAAAAAATATTACTACTGGCAACACCGTCACCAAAAAAGTTTGTGATCCATATCTACTTTTATTAATTGATACTGTATGAGATATGGATCGTGTTATTAAAAATTATGATTAGTATTATGGGAGCAAAACGCCGGAGTTTAATATAATTTATAATGCGATGAGGTTAGATCACCAGGTGTTAAGCGATGGGAACCTTGTTAGAACACGAAATGGTTTGACAGGTTATATGTAGTTACTTAAGAGAGGCTCAATATTTCCCTCCTTTCCACACACCCCCCTCTCGCAGAGAGGAGGACTGTGTCCCAGCCTTGAGAACTTCTAGGCTGATGTAATATTTAGTTAAATTATTTTTATCTCACGAAGCGACGTTCGCTTTACTTGTGGTAACCAGGTGTACAAACACGCTGTGAATGTGTGCATGAAGACGAGTAGCATCGACACATAACACAGACATACACGTTCACAGCGTATTTGTACGCGTGGTAACCACAAGTAAAGCGCGCGTCGCAGACAAAGAAGTCAACTACGAGTAAAGTTACATTTTAGCAACTTCATAATAAAAACTCGGATATAATAAATTCTTGTAATGATATACTTATAGCAAAGCCTAAAGTAATAATATAAACTTAGCATTCGTCAAGGTCCTGCCAACTCAAATGGTCTAAATTAATTACGACTATAAATTCAAGAGGAAAATCTATTTGTGATTCGTAGATTGATTACTGGCATAAGTAGAACATTCTAAATTAAGGGAAAAAACCAAGCACACCTGTGCTTTGTCAGATAAATATATTGTAATATATATTTATAAAATGGTCTGTTTTTTTGGGTGGCAACACTTGCGGTCATTGACGTGGCCTTGGCCAGTGCTGCAAGAGAAAAAAATTAAGTGGACACGATAAATCGATTACGTCACCGCGTTTGGACCACTACAGTGGAACAGCGAAGTTTTTATGATGTTTTTGGGCTGTGAGTCGATGTTTATATTCACAACTTTTTAGTTTAGTTGATTGTTTTATACACTTCAGTTTAAAATGCTTTCAGGATCTTTAATAAAACATATGAATACAATCATCCTAAAAGCTACATTTGAATAATCTTGAGCTAGCATCGATACGTGTAAAAAAAGTCATAATAGCCAATACAGCAAATACAACGAAAATATCTACAAAGAAACTCCAAGGTTTCACAAAAAACGAACGTATTGAAATCACACAGTGCCTAGGTACCAATAAAATGAGTAATGCTTAAAAGTCATGTCATATTTTGTTACATGCCCACGGCATGTTAACTTAAACTTCGGTAGTCGGCATTAAGTTTCTTGCGAACAAAAACATGTAAATTTTTTGCAATAAAGAAACCCGTTTGAACTGTACGTTAAACTTTCTCGATTATCAAGAATATCGATATTTACTCGTTAAGAAATTAGGACTCGTTGCACGGTTTTTAACTCGACTACTTATTTACAGTTAAGGAATTTAGTCGGGTCAGATTGTTTTTTTTTTTTAAATAAAGTTGCCATTCACTGCGATTATAATGTAAAAGGTGTAAACATAATTATATTGGTATTTATTTATGATCTTGTTTGCATACGTGCCGTTTAGTTCTATAATTATTTTAAACTAGCTGCGCCCCGCGGGGATATTCTCGCGGGATCGAGACTTATGTGGATGAACCGGATAAGTCTCGATCCCGTGAGAATATCGGGATATAAAGTATCCTGTGTTCTAATCCAGGGCATGATCTACCCATGTACCAAATTTTATCCAAATCCTTTCAGGCGTTTTTGCGTTTTTGCGTAACAAACAAACAAACAAACATACAAATACTCAAATCTTTTTTCTTTATAATATTACTAGCTTTTGCCCGCGGCTTCGCTCCCGTTCATTTAGACTTGGCAATCAATTCGGGTTATAATTCAATCATGATTCGAAAGACTCGTGGCGCCATCTATTATCATAAGAACGTTATTGTTGTTTTCCTCGGGAACTGTACTTTTTTTCGGGATGAAAGGTATCCTATGTCCGTTTCTGTACACCTGACACCTTATATGAAAAATTTCAGGATGATCGGTTCAGTGGTTTAGGCATGAAAAGGTAACAAACAAACAAACAAACTTACTTTCGCATTTATAATATTAGTTAGGAAGTTAGGATATTATAGTTTAGATAAGAATTTCTATATCCACCGTATTTTTTCTAGAAATGTTGCACTCAATCTAAATCATAAAACCACCAATTCATCTACTTCTAACCTCCTATTAAACATAAACAATAACTCACAGCGTGCATTCACAGAATTAGTTATAAAAACTGGCAACACATCCAGTTCGCATTTTAAAGGCACCACCTTCCCCGAGAGAATTCAATAACTTTCTCCTCAAACGCATTCTCAATCCATTGGGCGATAATCGATATTTATTATCGATTTTATCTTTTATACACTCGAGATAAGTGTCAGTTTGTTTAATAAAAGTGTGAGCAAATTAAGATTTTAGTGCGAAACATGATAATTTCATTGAAAAAGATTGGTGAGAGCACGCACTAGCATACCTAGTAAAATATTTGTTCTGCAATTAGCTGAAGTTGGTGAGTGGTATTGTATGGTTTAGGGAAAAACGCGTGAGATTGTTTTCTTTTCTCAATTTTTTATCTATTAAAAAGCGATCAGCAGAGTTTCTCCTAATTGTCATCTTCTTAAAATAAACTCCGGAGAGTGACAATCACTTTTAGCCATAATCAATTTCACATAATTTGCGGTTATTTTTAATAGCCTAGGAAAGGCCTCCATTTCTAAATGGAGGCCTTTCCTAGGCTATTAAAAATGACCTACATACACTAGAATGTCTGCACTTATATAAACTACTGCGATAAAAACAAAACTCACACCTATGTACAGTACAACTATTTTCTTAATGTCCCTCGGCAAACTTCGTGTTACGTCAGTTTCCTCCCATTTTTCAAATAAATTACATTAAGTTATAAGAGTATTAACGACTCTATATACTTCCAAGTCGATTTAGAGCGTCCGGTCTGCACCAAGTGCAAAGGGCGACTGATAGAAATCAGACAACTGACGAAACTCGAAGTTTGCCGAGGGACATTAAGACAACAGTTGTACTGCAGGCTTACCACAAGCACCGTTTTGTCGGCGGAAGAATAGACAAAAATGACGTTTCGTGAAGACATTACGACGGCAGCAAAGTAGAAAGAGTCAACTGCACTTTTTACGAAATTCAGTTTTTTATTCACGTTTTTCTTTTATTTTGCTTATTTATAACATATCTCGAAAATGGTGTGTATCGCAAAAATAATGAATATTTCGACCCCTTAAACCCCTAAAACTCAACATGAAAGTAATAATTTTTCACATTTTCAATACAAAAAGTGAAAAATTCCATTTTCCATTCCATTTTTATACTTTGTGGCCGTCGAGTAAAAAGGTTTCTACTGTCTTTAGCATGGCGATTAAAAAATCAAATTGCCTTCACTACCTTAGACAACTGTCTTCTGAAATAGTCTAGATTAAAAAGGACCTAGACAGCGATCGGTAGAAACGAAAGACAAAATGACAGATTTTAGAAGGATTTTTACGGTGCGATGTGAAAAAATGGAGAAACGAAATGTCACTTAGCATGGAAATAGCCGTGTCTATTCTTCGAAGAAATAGACAGCGTCATGCTAAGCCTGCTGTAGGTGTCTTTAAAACTCAAACCATATCACTACTAAACGACTTTTAACTTTGGTGCAACCTTCGAGCCCGTTTTAATGTTTCAAACCCTTCAACTGACAAATAAGGCCCACTAGCACTAGAAGTCACTAAATGCGTATAACGCTAAACGTATTTAAAACATCCTTCTGTTTCTATCAATCGTCAGAAGATGACATTGACAGAATGAAGTTTTAAACATGTGATTTGTGGTGCAAGCGAGCCTTAGAATCAGTTTTTAAATTTACAAAACTTTTTCTGAAATAAAGTCCGAAATAAAAAAATGGCTATGGTTTAGAATAGCAATTAGAAATAATATCTTATTGACCAGGTAATACAGTATGCCGTTCACAGGTTAACAGCAAATTGAGACGATATGAGCAGCTTAAAATATTACCTACAGCTAGGTTACAATATGTTATTTACCAGTGACCCCCAAACAACAGTTAGTCTGTATCCGTCTTATTACAAAACACGATCCAACTTTAACCCGGGCCTAAACCTTCGAGCCAGTTTATATATTTTGAATTATATGCCGACTTTAGTAAAGTTCTTAATACAAAATTGACAACCTAAGGCCGGACTAAGTTGTCAGTTTTGTAAAAGGAACTATATTGATAATTTCTGTTTATCTTTGGGTTCTTATTTCAAAAACCGGCTCTGTTTTAAAACATTTCTAAAGAAAAACCTTGTTTTGTAATAAGCCCGTGTCTGTTTATACATGGTTCTAAAGAAAAACCATGTTGTGTAATAAATAAAGCCTTATTATTTCAAAGTACTACCTTCTCTGTACTAGATAAACGTCTACGGAACCAAACGTAGCAATGGCAGAGTTTCATTTCTATTTTTACAATTAGACAGGCAGTCGTCATAAGTACCGTACGATCGCCGCAAATTATATATTGTGTAACATATAAAAGGTAACGACAAATTGCCGAACAGAGCAGCCGATGAAAAGCTTTACGTAATATTTTAAGTGATTGTGAAGCTAATTGTCCAGTAAGTGTTATTTGATTTCAATGAAAAGTGAGGAAATCTATCAAAGAAAAGGGAAAACTTGTAGAACAAAGTGTGAGGTGATTTAAGACGGTGCAATCAGAGAGTTGTGTATTTAGTATTTGGTGTAAAACAAGCATTTTGAACGTTTCCAAATGTTTTTATACACCTAGAAACAAACATCCAGTGATACGATAATAATTATTGAAATTCGTAATTAATAGGTAGTTAAGTGTGCTACAACGCGATATTTCATGATTTCATTCAAAAATGTTGACAAATTAATCAAAACAGCGACGTATATGACAACTATTTGCAACGTTGCCAACTTTCTGATACACCTTCTTAAATCACCGCAAACTTTGTTCTACAAGTTTTCCCTTTTCTTTTATAGATTTCCTCACTTTTCATTGAAATCAAATAACAGTTACTTGTAACCAAGGGAAATGAGAAGCACGATAGTCTGACAGTTTTCCCTTAGAATATGGGCATAACTGAGTAATTTGATTGCGTACGTCAGACGCTGGCTATAATAGAAAAGGCTGAGCATAATATCTTAGCTAGCAAAGTAACCGTTACATTAAAACTTGACGAGTTGCCCAACGGTCTACCACTTTCAATTAAACACCTCCGTAACACTAATTACTTAAGACAAATGAGTGGACAAACAAACCAGTAGAAGTTCATTTCACACTTTACCTACTGTTGCACGTCAGCTCTAGTTACGATCTTTGCCGATGATCGCCGAAGCGTGAAGAGCTAAGGCTTGTCAGTTTCACACCGAAGCAACCGCTACTTGTTGTTGGCTCGAGTTGAGCCCATAGATTAGGTTATTTTTAGGGATGTCCTATTGCGAATTGTGAAGAATGATAGTGTCAGTTTTAGTGCCGAGCTAGATTGTTTGCAGTGCTACAGAATTATGGTCCTGTTCGAGTATAATATCCTGGGACTGTATCCAGGCTTTAAGTGACAGAGACTTAATTTAATTTTAAAGGGAAACACTAAATATTTTTAAGTGTTTTAAAAAGCTTTGTGATAATAGAAAGACGATTCAACAGTAGAGACGATTTTCCACAGGCTGTTGTTAATGTTAGTACTTCACAAATATAAGTCCACGTTCGCTCGGACGAAAAAATATCGTAGCAGGATTTTTTTCAGCACTGGATCTTCAACGCACTGCTTAGCGCGGAGAGTTGAAAATCCAACAGTCTGTTTTTTCGACGCGCTGGGATGCACTCTGTTCGATTCTCATTGCTCGGTTCAACACCGAGAGTCGAAAATCCAGTGCGCGATAAATCCCGCCGCGATATTTTTACGTCCGTGCGAACGTGGTCTAAAAACTAGCAAGTATGTATGGAAGTGCATCTAGACTGCTAGAGCAAGCATTTAAGGGGGATGCGCCAAGGTAACCCGCGAAATGCAAATTTTCGTACGTTTTTTTGTAATTTGCAGGTGGTTGTATTGTGATCTAAATATGATTAGCGACCGTCTCAAATATGACTTTACAGAATTATAATCCTTAGAATCAGCAATACTCCTCAAGTTAGAATTGTCCTCAAATGTCATGATTTCATGAAATAGTCATTCAATAGGATAATATGAACTTATAGAGACATACCTATTGCTGATTCCAATGATTATATGATGATGATGATATATCTATGATTATATTATATTTTAATCAAAATACAACCTGACAGTGACCTACAAATTGCAAAAAACGTAACAAAATATGAATTTAGCGGGCTACCCTGAAGGTTCCGCCTTAACTGGAAAAGACTCGCTATTAAATGATAAGTGTCAATTTCGTAAAACATGTCGGTCAATTTGTATCGAATAATAAAGGCTCCTACAAACAGGCGCGACACGCGACGCGAAACTCACGCGACACAAAGGCACCGCTCGTCACGCGACAGGCGGCGCCTTTGTGTCCCGTCTGTGTCGTGCCTATTTGTAGGAGCCTTAACTTGATTCAGACAAAGGATTTTAGGAAAAATTTCAATAAAGCCACTGAAGGCACGTAAAGAACGAATCAAATCGATTTATCTCGGAGCATTAGGAAGCGCAGAGCGAAACAAAAACGACCTTATTTTTTGTATGAGCACGCGCAGCCTCTAAGCGATGATGTATTGTATCAAACAAAGAAGTCACAAGTATTAGTAATTTAAAAAAAAAACTGGATTAGGAACCGGTACTACCGATATACTATATTTACTACCGGTACTACCCAAGTATTATAATACTGCATAATAAATTAAGAAAAAGTTACACCTGCCCATTACTGTATAAGCTGTAGAAACTTATGAAAAATTAATTCCGAACTTGGGCAGTCAATATTATTAATATTCAATTAGATTTATTATAGAATATGTTAGCCATACAGCGAGAAAGTGTGGCTCAATATGGCCCTTCTAACACTAGTACAAAAAATCCAACATGTAGGATATCGCCACGCTTGGTAGCTGTTTGGTAATTGCTATAGGATGTTATAAGTTATTAGTTCCTTAGGTGAATGTTCTTGTCAGTTCCTCATTAAAGCTGCCGTTTAGAAGTTCAAAGAAAGTGATATTAAAATAGCATAGTGTGATAATATCTATTTAATTTACATCTCTACATAAGTCTAGGTTCAGGTGGTCATGATGCGTGACCATGGTTACTGGTACCTATCGTAGTCTAAAAAAACAAGGTCTGACATTCCGGGAGTGACACAAGCTTACGTCACTATCCAGTTGCCACTTTATTGCAACAAAACACGAATTATGGAAACATTTTCAGTCACCATTCTGTTAAAAAATATATATAAACCATTTAAATAGTCGTTTCATTTTTCTAAACAAACGAAACAATTAAATTTAAACATATACCAACGTAATTGTGGGTTAAAACCTCTTTGTTTTATCGGATTCGCACAGGTAATAAAGGCGATTGGGGAGTTATTATTACACACTACTGGTAACACAGCGGTGATGACGTAGGCTTGTGTCACCCCCGTGACCGGAGTGCTATACCTGGCGAAGTATATTATTATACCATGGTACCTATAATTTGGATTTGCAATTTCTAGACAATGGGGTCCTTACCTGCACCAAATTGCGTACCACACTTTCTTTCACAATCTGAAGGATTTTGAAAGAAATTTCTAATCCATTGCTTCATATGATTGAAAATTCGTGTGCTCGACAAGGTAAATAATGCAACCAATGTTGACGAGTTATCAAAATGAAAG
Source organism: Griposia aprilina (assembly GCA_916610205.1). Classification (NCBI taxonomy): domain Eukaryota; kingdom Metazoa; phylum Arthropoda; class Insecta; order Lepidoptera; family Noctuidae; genus Griposia; species Griposia aprilina. Next base: position 12,527,775 of record OU744306.1, read on the forward strand.
GCATTACAATTGTTGGTGTGTTACACAATTACCCCGCTGACCATTATAATGATCAGCTTAAACTTAAATTTATTCTAGATTTTTTGTGGTTTCCATTTGGAATATTTTGAAGAAATTATGCAGAAGCGACTCTAAGGCCAATGCCTTAGAGTCTTGAAGTGTTAAGATGCAATCATCTTAACACTTCAAGACTTATAAATCCTCGTACTAGCATGATCCGAGACGAGTCGAGGTGAAACGGCTTCAACTCTAGTGCCTGCCGCATTCGATTTGCTTCGACAAGACTAAAGCAGCGTCTCTTTCACAACATATGCTCAATTGCTTACAGCTAACATAACACGCCATGACACGTCTGTTTATCGATAATTACTCTCTCCAAATCGTTCACTTTCTACTCAAATTAGCCTTACTTCGCCCGAAGCGGTATCTCTATGTACATTATGCTAAGTATAGCAATTTCATGCGTGGAACATATAATTTGTGAACAAATTGACTGGCATTGTGCAACTGTGGCTGATCAAATGGTTCATGTGCATGAGTTTGATTGATTGTGTCTAGAGAAACAATCGAATGTGTTGTTGCATGCGTGTTTTGTTTATTTCTGTTGTGTTCTGCTTTATTTGAATCTTTATTTGTTGTTCGAAAACAAGTGACTATCGTTAAAAGTTACAATAGTGTTAATCAATGACAATGGAAAAGTTTTTTAGAGGATGCGTCATAATTTTTTAAAAACAAAAATATTTATTTTATGACTCTAACTATAAACTAGTTTTCAAGATTCGAGCGATAGTCTAAACATAGAGACAGTTAAAATACAATAAAATAGTTATCTAACCAATAAACATGCATTTTAGAATCTTCCACATTGCAACATTTTGATTTGCAACATTACATTTGACGATTATTATGAACACAACAGTGTTTCTATGTCAATGGACCAATGTTATTTTACCTCCATTATCTAATTCTGGTTAACACTCAAGAACATCGTAAATGTAATTTATTTGGACATGACAATCTGTCACGACTGATAGGCCAATTAATTGTTGGCCTACACTGGCCACTGGAATGGACATCATTTTAAATTCATCACAACCTGTATTATTCAACTAAAAGTCACGATTAAGTCATTATTCAACCCCCAGTACTCGAATGGAATGAATAAAAACTTCTGCGAAACGTGTATCGGGAATAAGGCGCCCTTAATAAAGATGGAACTGCAAAACAAATTCTACTGATTGTGATTGGCTGATTTTCAGACAAAAATATACCTTGTTTTAATTCTAGAAGGTTGGTTATGGTAGTTATGTGAAGTTTGTAACAGAACCTGTGCATCCGCTTGCGCAGGTGCCATCACACCTTGCGCCTGAGTCGGGAAGAAACGAAAAAAGCGGTCGATCGACAGATGTTACTTTTGTACCTACCTAGATTTAAAAAAGATTTTGCTTAAAAAACGCATTCCTCATATAGTAAGAATAAGTAGCGTGAATCCGCTTCCGAAGTTCAATAAGGTGTTAGTAAATGCTGCGTAAATTATCTTTAATTTGAACATTGGAAATAATAAATCTCGATAATTAACGAATAGTCCAGCTAATTGCAATTACAGCACTAGCTGATGACGTCAGAAGTGCGAAAAGCAACACGATAGTAACACTTACAGACATATTTGTAAACAAACCAGTGTTAAATACGCCGAAGGATTTTACAAGGGAAGTAAACATTCGGTACCTATTGGTTCTAGCGTGATATTTGATTGTAGCTAAAGACAAAATAATATTTAATCAAGAACAAGGTATTCATGCAATCGAAACAGTAGGAGTATATAATGACAAAATTTAAGCTGAAGGTAATGTTACAAAGTAAAAGGCATATTCTGTTCTGTTCTGTGTGTGTGTGTTTGTGTTCTGTTGTTCTGTGTTGTGTTATTGTATTCTGTTCACTTATCTATTTAAGACCTTGACATGTATGATTAATGTATATATGTTCTTCACCTATGTTTAACAAATAAATAATTCTGATTCTGATTCTGATTCTGAAATTGTCGCAAGACAAGAAGACAATCTTAAAAAAACCAATTGGAGCTCCATTGATGCACAGTTTTTACCACAAACTGTATATACAATTCACAACCGCACAAAATATTTCACAATAACCTTGCATTCATAAAACTTATGCAAATATGATTTTCACATCTTATTGACGTTAAAGTTCTTATATAAAAATCATATTTATGACTGCACAAGCGATGACTGCGTGGGAGTTGAAAGGTTCGGTATTAAAGCGATTCATAAAAGATTGGCGCTGTCAAGCAATAATATGAACGGTGAAAATGTCAACATAATAATTAACGTAAACAAAAATGAAACTGAAGCAAGACGAAATGAAATGAAAACAAAATATATATATATATATATATACTATATAATAATATATACTATATACCCGGGTCGGGCAGTGTTATTGGGTTTTCCATCTGGAATTTCTCGGTAGCAGCCCGGAGCCTGGATTTGTGCCCGGTTGATGGCAATAGGCTCGCCTCTGCCTAACCCTTCGGGAAATACAGGCGTGATGTTATGTTATGTGTTATGTGTGTGTTAATAATATACTATTGAAATTTATGTACCGAGATATACTGGACTGATTAATTTGCAAAATTTAATTCGTCTACTTACTAGAAATTCAAACTCTTGATAGTCATCTCGTTTCATCTTTTCTAATGCTTTTAATTTTATATTTTTCTTGTTCTAAAATTTAGTTTTCTAAACAATCACTACGCTTCAAATCGTCCGTCGTCCGTGTGAAAGATCGCGAGCTGGGACATTAAATCAAGGTTGGTGACAATTTTGTTCTGAGAAAGTTGCGAAATGCATCTTGATTATCTTATTGTTCTAAAGATTTAAACTTTTATCTGCCATAGAGGCACTTTTGTCACTTTCTAAACTTTTGTTTACTTTATGAAATATCGTATTTTTGTTAGAAAGTTTTATTTGTGGGTTTAGTTTATTATGGTGCAGGTTTTACTTTATTATGGTTTACATAAAGCAAAGCTTAATAAGCTTAAGCTTAAGCTTTTTAAGCTTTATCGAGTATTCTATTCTATTCTATTCTTAACAATGTATTTGTTCATCTACTTTACTTGTTATTAACTTACATATGTCCATTTATACGATTAGATAAATTGATATGTTTAATACATTGAATTCTGTCACGATTTTTTTAGAATCTTCACACAATTTTAGAATGTAATTCTTAAAATCGATTAGTCTTCAAGTAACAATATAGTCATAATTTTCTGAAGTTATCCTTATAGAACGGACAGGCTCTATTAAATATTAATCAAGAAAATAACTCAACGTTTTCTGATTTCGCTAGAAACTATTACAAAATAGTTTGATCGATAAAACGAAGCCCATGTTTGGGACCTTTACTTTGTAAGTCACGAAGAGTATGTAAAAAGCTGCTTCACTCTATTTTTGTCTTCCGTAAAAAAACTTAATTTTCAATTTATGACTCATATACATAGTGACTACAAGTAAAACGATATTAAACATCCGTAAGTACATTCATATCTTTAGATCTGCGTATAAAAACCTCCAATGCTGAACTAGGCTTGATTACAATGCGCGCTTGCGCATTCAGAGAACTCTTTGTCCAGTAGACGCTCTCAAAAAATGGCCTTGATTTTAACGAGCAGTTTTTCTTTTTTTTCCGTAAATGTTACATTTGTTGGCCTGAGGTTGGTTGTTTGAGGTCGAAACCGCAAATCGTATTAATCATTGTTACTGTCAATCCTTATTATGTTTTGTTTCTTAATGGTTAAGTATCATGATAGTATGAAATTACCTAAATTATCGCGACACATTTTTCGTCCGTAAAAGGAAAGTGATGATTACATCTGATTATTTGATCGCCTGAAGCAGTAATTACATGATTTATTTAATAATATTTTTTTACGATTTCAATCCAGTCAATAAACATGTACAAATTAAAGACTCCTGCGGAGATATAATAATAATTACACATGTTTACATTATAAATGATGTAATAATTGAGTCGGTGGATAAATTAATTACCAATAATCGAAATTTTATTACAAATGTGACCACACACTGAGTTGAGGCTTTCGATAACAAATCGATACTTGAAAATAATGTAATGGTTCTTGAAATTCCATATTTAAGGAGAAATTGCTATCTGCAATAAGGATACAATTAATTAAGGATGTTGGTGTAAGTACTTGTTTATGTAATATTACGGATATTACATAACACATTTTATGTTTATTTTTCTTTTGATGGCTCCGTATGTGCTTTTGTGTCGTATTAAGATAAAATATTGATTTTTATTGACAACTAGCTGACCCGACTGACGTTGTCCTGTCTTTCAATAATTCATACAAAAATGCCATAGAGAAAAGAATGTGCTGTATTTCCCGAATTAGAAAAATTTACGGGAATCTTTGAAAAAAAACTTTCCATATAAACCTATTTCGGACTATTACAAACATTTTAAAACATAAAATGGCTAAATCGGTCCAGCTAATTTCACCGACGAAATAAAACGCGATTAACTGAACATAAAGGGCGTTTTAGTTTTAATCTAACTTTAATGTTTGGTTTGGCATTTCACTAACAATATTTAAACTAGTTTAGTGCTAATCGCAGTTACTGTACTAAACGCCCAATTTTGGCCGTTTAATGATCTTAAACGCGATTATGTGCTTGACATACCGTACCGCGCGCTTGCGCCATATTGTGTTGAAGAAGTGACGCTGTTGTGAATGTTGTGATATTAATACCTGTTTTGATTTGCATAATTACGAATATTTTGAGATAGGTACATAATGAGAAGAGTTTACTCATTGGCCTTTGAAGAAGATGATGAATTTGTGGTTCGACGACCAAGGTGGATTCGCGAAAAAGAGAGCACTTCGACAATTTAAATGATCATGACTTTGTGACGAGATTTCGACTTACAAAACCGAAAGTTCTCTCTTTATTGGAAGCTATTGAAGCTAAACTAGAACTCAGTTTTCCTTGACTCTATTGTGTTATAATGTTTTTCGATCGCCTCTACCAATAGCACCTTTCCACTCTATTGAAATGCTGGGTCTCTTTTTCTTTCAGACATGCTGATAACACGAGTTTATAAAAGAAAAATCCACAAATTAAAATGTGCAATGCTAACCTGAGAACAATATCCACGCAAAACGAACAGTACTAATAATAACCTCACTCATTTTATGGCTTTACGAAGTTGACAATTGACTTGACAACCGAAGGAATATGTTTTGTTACATGTGTTTTTACACAAATATTGCAATAGCTTTGTGAAGTTTCGGTGCAAGGATAAAAGGCAACGCGATGTTGCCGTTCTAACATGTTGTTAACTCGGTTTTCGTAAATGCGATTAACGATCGTTGCGTTTTGCTCTGTGAAATGCAATCGATTTTAAACGAGATCAAATCTTGATATTAATCGCGATTAGTGTAAACGCAGTTTTACTAAACGCAGTTTTGGAGACGATCGGTGAAATTAGCCCGCAACGAACAGTATTTTATTTTTATTTATAATATATATCTAGCAACATCAATTAATAAATCAGAGTAGCTTGACGACTATGCTTCTAATTACATTTTAGTAGCTAGTACTTGAATAACAGCAAGAGAAGAACTCTATGCAGTACAAATTGCTACTAAGTACCAAGCGTCGCACAACCGTAATGCAATAATTGGCGAAAAGTCAGTTATTTCTTATTTACTGTTAGAGCCAGACACAGATTTAATTATAACTATAGACATCGACCATTACACTAACATAAAACATAAGTGCCCTGTTAGGTTAGATTTACAGAGGATACCTTGGAAAACGACCCGGTAATCAGTAGGCAGGTAGACAAGATTTATTAGTACAAAAATTGTTTGAAATCTTCTCATTTTATGGATATGAATAAAAAACTAATGAGAGGCGACCAGCGAAGTATCACGGAGTTATCTTAAGTGGCTCAACGACAAATGAAATCAAAGACAATATTCGTAAATCACTAAAGAAAGAGCTTGCAGGTGTTCTAACAGTAGAAAATGCAGAAAAGGCAGTCTTTAAGGGAAGATAAGTAAGTGCTAAGTTATGACCACATATTTTTATGTTAATTCTGTAATAGAGACTAGTATAATACTTAGAGAGAATAATTTACTAAACAATGGGCTGATACAAACGAAATGCAATATGCTGAATATAAATATAAATATTATTGAAATGGAACCTAAAGATACTATAACAGTAAAAGTATGTACAGCAATTAAATCAAGAATTTATTGTTTCTACCTTTACACAAGAGATACAATTACTGGTTACGAACAAAGCAGAAGAAAGTTAATAAACAAGATAACATGTGTTTTTTGCTCCATAGTGAGAGCACATACGTTTTATCAAAACATGACGGAGAATCATGGAAAGTTATAAAAGTTACATATTGCTAATGATGTCTAGAAAAAATACAATATTATCAGGTCATTGGAGCGTATTTTTAATAGCAATATAATTAAAAATAATTAATTCTGGTACGATATTTTGATTGACTTCTGATGTTTTGGAGAAATCTGAACTTAGTGAATGAGCTAAGGAACTTTCCATTAATCATATAATTAATTTACAGAAATCATTAATCCATATGTCAACTACAGAATCCTCTCCAACAATAGGAGACGCAGAAGCAATCGGGTGCCTTTTCTCTAATTCCGAAATGAATAGAGTTCCCGACGAGAAATTAATTGAAATGAAATGAACAAGACTGATATGAGAGAAAAGTATACGAGTTATTTTAAACAGTGACACAAGATAATCAATTTAAGATTAGCAATCAATCAATGACGTGTTTTAACAAATAGTGGTGTACTGAGTGAATTTCCAGAGAAAGTGAACGATCGTTCAAACGGAGATTAATATGATGTCAGAAACGTCATAACCCTCACTTTTCGACGTTAATGAGGAGGTACGAGTATTACGATATTTTAATACGCCTGTTAGAATTGAAACGAGTAATGTATAGAACAAATCGTATAAAATTGATTCTAATGATAGATTGGTCTTTGAAGTTCAAGGGTCATTGGGTTGTGTAAGAATCTTTGCTAATCTGATGGCTGATATAACAGATCGGAGTGATGTTTAAAAGATTTGCATACTTCCAAGCGGATTGCGTGACAAAGGTTAAAAATATGATTGATTTTAATTTTGTATTACAAGATATTGTAGATAATCATTCTCTGTATATCTAAAAATCTCAAATTGCCTATCTCAATCCATTCTACAGCTAGAATGTAATGGATAAGATAAACCATCATCTAAAATTATTCACGCGCAATATTTCCCATTTTTACATCATACATTGCTTTCCGACTATGATCGATCACATCGACGACTTCCCTCGTCATGTAGTTGTCGAACTGTCATTGCATAAGTTAGATAACATTACTGCATGTTCATCAATCATATTTAAACACTTTCCGAATGCTTGGGTCAACTCATATCAATGTGGAGAAATTATTAGGTGAAATAGTTAAATTGGTTAAATGTTTTGCGCCATAACATGTTGGTAATAGATTTGGCTTTGACTTCACTTGCTGTCTAACCGTGTATCATATGGAATTGTACATTTGCATTTGGATTTGTTGCTACGAAGAACTTTGTTACCAAATCATGATTCGACACTATCTTCTTCTGCTTGCTCTTACCTTATTTGGGGTCGGCGTGAAAATATTTATCACTTCCATTCATCTCTGTCATCCCTTCATCATTCACTCCCTATTGAGGAGTGTTTACTCTTCCACACCAAAATATCATTATTTAGATTTTCACGGAAGTCATATCGTGAAATTCAAAACAATCACGGAAGAAATTAACTTCAAAAGCATTAGTACCAAAATCTCGCGCATAATAGGGCTATCAAATTCGAATAACATCGTACGCACCTCTTGGTAATGCACCGGGGGCAATTTGCCGGCACTTTCACCTACGCACTGTCGGAAATACTCTGTAGGGGCTTTCCAAACTGACGGACTAAAGGATGTTTTACAGAGTAAATCGGTACACTAGGTCTTCAGGCAGTGTTGGGAAAAAGTGAGAATTGGTGTCTTGAATCCGTAGTGAGAGTAAAGGAGTTGTTGAGTATTAGGTGGTAGGTATAGCGAAACTATTTTCAACCATTTTAATCTCTTTAGTCATCCCTAGTAAAATATTTGAATTTGGTACAACCTGTAGACCTAGCACATGCAATATAAACTTAATATTATAACGAGAGAGAGCTAATTTTGTGAGTTTGTGTCTTATGTGGAGAGTGATCTCCTGAAGCAAAGCTCCTATTTGAAAAATTCTTTCACCATTTGAAAGGTACATTATTCTATTTTATTTAGGAAAATAAACAATCGTATATTGTATATTATTTCTAGATGGAGATACATATATTATGTAAATACTAAATATATACAAAAATTAAATACAAATGAAATATTATCTTGAATTCATTGCTTGCCTTTTGTTAGGTTACTGCTCAGAACTTGTGAACAACGTGTCGTGAACAGAATACCTTCTTCACATGTAAATTATTGCACCTGTGTGAAGCCGGGGCGGGTCGCTAGTTACAAATAAATAGACAAAACAAAATAAAACGAAATCGGACACGAACAAAACTAGTCCATCAAAAATGCTCGGTAACATTTCATTCTTACTTACTATATTAAACGAATGTAGTCCAATCCACTTTATAAACCAGCCAAGAACGATCATAAATAAATTAAGCCCTTCAACCACAGTACCAACATCATCTAAAAAATAAAAAAAGAATCTGGAACATTTCCAGCGACCTTGGGCCTCTTAAGAATGGTCGACTCACGCGCAGCTTTAAATTATAGAATGTCCTACTTTTCTCGTAGAAAATTGCCGATTGTCTGAATAGGATAGTTGGTCTTTTGCAATCCATGATTGATTTATTTATTATGTCATATAATCATATTGTTCGTGGATTTCATAAGATATAATGCTTTGAGTATAATCTGCAGTCAAATGTTTATGTCTTTGAGGAAGTGACAGTTTTCCATTACGTCTTTACTATCACAAAGTTCTACATTAATAATACCTTCCATTTCAAGATTAAAAGGTTTTTTTTTTGAAAAGTTAAGAAATACGTTGATGAAACCTTTCAGCGCCAGTTCTGAATGTTTGTTTAACGTCTTGTGTCTATTAATTATTCAGCATTGACCTATTTAGAATATGATTCATATATTTAGGTTTGGCGCCATGCTTTGGTCGTTCTTACATCGTATGTGAAATAGATTAAAAAAGAATCTATGGACAAACAGTTTCGTAAAGATAGCAATGAGTGCTATAGCTATATTTTAAATACATTGCGATTTGTTTTGAAACTGGCACTTAGAAATTGTCACTCTCATTGGGGCTATCTAGTCCAAGAAATATACCCCAGGCAAACAAATTCCAATCAACGCTATAATAAAGTAATCGAACACCACCTATTGGAAAGTGCAAACATAAAGTAATCGGTATAAATTAACAGTAAACTGAACATGCTATAATAAATAAAATCAATTAGATCAAATACAATAATATACAAGTTTCAAATAATGATAATGAAGACAGATATTCAAAAATTGCAAAGTAGGTCGTCTAACTGATCGTGTGAGAGCAAATTACTCATATCGTACAAACATTGATGTTAAAAATATGTATAAGACCACCCAAGCTACTGGTATATCGTCAATAAAATATTAGTAATAGAGGTTTGATCATGCGCAAGAAGAATGTTGATTACTATCATGACTATTGAGCTACTAAAGAAAAAACGGTACTTTGAAGTTAGCGAAGAGTGTTATAAGAGCCAACAAACAGACAACAAAAGCAACTGGTAATAATACAGATGCTAGAAAACCTGAAAATGTAATATGTGATCCAAATTAGGAGTTAGGAAATAATACTGATGATGTAGAAGCGTTTCAACAGTAGCCTAAGACTGAAATCGTTAATTGTTTTCAACCAACATTAAGGAAGTTTATGGCTTATGCAAACTAAATTAATGGTAGGTATAATATCCGTATTAGCAAGAGCTATGACTCGATCTATTATGGGATACTCGAAAGTCAATGAGTTAAAATGATTGACAACTAATATTAATGTCTCTGCCAATACTGTGAAAGATAAGGCAGAATATAATCTTGACTTGACTTCTTTGTGTGCCAATAATGACGAAAAAGAAATCTAAGATCGCGTCAGATGTCAGTTATACATTTCTAGCGGTGATCTTTGTGGTAGCAGTAAACCTTAACAGCGATTAAAGTAGTAAAACTTTCTTATTAAGTAACTTTGACAATTAAATGTCGAGATCTGGCCAATTTACGACGCCGTATCTCTATATCTTTCGATCCAAGATTTAAACTGTCCCAAGTTCTAATACTTTACTTGACACATACATCGTATATCCGAAAGAAACCCAAGTGGAAAGAACAATAAGAGCAGTTGTAGGTCGTAGTTTCGTACCCAGACAGACACTTTACTTTGTGTAAATTATTATATAACCGTTGCTCTCAAAACGGTGTATAAAAACATAACAAGAACTAAAAATTCGACGACAAGTAACATCCACCAACCCGCACTGTGCCCTCGTGGTGGCAAACGGCCCATTCCCTTTCATAAAAAGGAAGCCTGTGTCCCAGCAGTGGCAACATTATAGGCTGATTATGCTTATGCTAAATAATATAACGGGTGTAAAAAGACACGTTTAAGGAGACATTGAAGGTCAAAATTCCAACTTTTACAGACTTTTTTTTTTTACGAAAACCGGTTTTTAATGTTCTAACACAACTTTGAATACCCCCACGACCCCTGTACCGTTGCATGCACCCATAAGCACAATGTTTTGCGTGTGTTATATTGCGCAATACCGCAAACAGCAAATGATCACACCAAAAATAAAAGTCGTTTGCCAGCAATTGCAGTTTTGTGCAATGTTACTTAGTTTGATGTACAGAAAGCGTAGTTGACAGCTATGTGGTGGTTTTTTTACACCCTGTAGTATCTAGTTCAATAACACCAATAATAATAGTCCCCTAATTTCTCAAACCATAATAATCATGTTAAATTAGAAACTGCTTGTAAGCCCGCTAACAATTTATCAATAAACAGCAGTTAAAGTCGATACTATTGTGTTCCATATAAACAGTTTTATTATAGTTACGCCAGTTACTTGCAGTACCGTAGAAACTCAATCTGAGACAGTCGACAATTTACAATTTCTAATTAAAACGTCCGCTAATTTAGATTTACGCCCAATTGCCTATCAAACAATGATTGGCTGTATCTAAGCCAAAGGAAACTAGAAGCCGTAATAGTGTGAGCTTGTTAACACTTAACGAGGGAAACTAAGATATAGCACCATAATTATTAGCTATTAAAATATTAATATTCTATTCAGGAAGCCATTGAGAAAGTAATGATCGGATAGTTTGTTATCAGTTTGGATATTGATTGAAAATGGCTTTGTGATAATGATAGTGGTGAGAACGTGGTTGATCGTGTATTGTGGCTAGCAGAAATTATGCGGCGACATGAAATCAAAGAAATAGCTGCATTAAATGCGTATGGCTATGCAGATGTTGGAATGCATGACCCTATAGAATGACTAGATAAATTCTAGTACATTAACTGTGCGCTTTGCGATGAAACATAGGTCGTCTCGAAAATCTACATCTACATAATATAATAGAATTTAAAACTAGAACATAACAGAAGCCTTTGCTACTACTTTTTCTAACGACTCTAAATCAAAAATAATAAGAACACCGATTAAGAAACTTCGAAACTTCCCACCCACATATCGACCACCTGGATTACGTAGTAACAGTACAAGTCCACAATTAATCACTCCAATCAGAAGAGTTCCCACCAGCGCAGGCGCCGCGCCTCAATCACTGCCTCAAAGAGATTGATAGAGGTGGATAGCGCAATTCATCTCTGTGTGTAACCCACTCGTTGAGTCTATGTTCTATTGGTAGCGACTTGATGGTTGATTCCTGAATAAAGACAACGATTGAGTAGGGACATTCATTCTGCTTTAAATATCGGTCTGTAATGCGACATTTAAGTTTAAAGTCGGTCCAGATTAAAACATTCAGAAGTTCATAAACTCTTAAAATTACTTGGAACCAAGCACATTTTTTGATACAACAAATAGTGGAAAATATTTGACTATTTATGGACCAATATTACCAAAGTTCGGCAAATGACCCAGAATTCATGAATATTCCATGTAATTCTGAACTATTGTACTGAGGTTAACAATACAGATCAAGGCCTACAAAAACTCAATAACAATTTGTTCAACAGGGAGGCCTGACGTTTTCGCTTCATTTGTTGCTCTGTTTTATTATACAATTAGAATTATAACCATAATGAGATGTAATAACAAAGACAGCAGACATACTGAACATACAGCGATTAAATGAACCAAAAAACAGCTCCTACCGAGGTTGAAGACAAGAAAGAAGAGCAACGTTAAATCCCTAAAGCAGTGTCTCATCATGTCTATAGATGTCAATAAGTCTACTATAAGCTCATACAATGCAGAAGTAGCCATATAATATAAACAGCAACGTCTATGAAATATGAAAGACGATGCCGAAAGACTCGTAAACTAAGACTAATACCTATAATCGCATCGCTTCTCGCCAGCAATAAGGCAGCGGACAATGCGCAAGAGCAACACGTCTTAAACAGACAGCTATTGTGTAGGCCAAAGCCCTAAAGTGGATCAAGTGCGGCTAATTTTGTAAGCGATCGTCAAACTCACAACAAAGACTGTGAAACCGACAAAATGATGGTTGTAAGAATTTTGTATGATTTACAATGTATTGTGTGAGGGAAACTGGCAAGTTGGTTTTCGCAATGCTTGTTAAGATCTTGGTGAGGACGTTGAGATATAATACGAGGGTTACAGAAATCCCAATTATACGATGAGATGAGTGATGAATGAGACATCTAGGTAATAAGTCACAACGTCATCAATTCAGATTCGATCAGATTTTGTCTACATATTAATGTTCCGAATTGTAGGGAATACGGATCTTAATTTAGAGTACAAATTTTGAAATGAAATTAAAGTAGTCTTTGATTAAGTAAGTTTATGGCAAATAATAACTCTTTTAAAGTAGTTCATTTTTGTCACAAACTTAACGTAGTATAGTTGCAATAAAACATACTTCGGAATTCCATATTCATCATCAAATTCCACCAAACCAATAAGTCAGCAGAAAATAACCGCTTTGCATATTTATAAAAACGAAAGCTTAATTCAAAGAAATGATTGCATATATCCATGGAGTTTGAAACAAAACGTAACATGCTCCGATTACGCACTGATTGCAAGTCAATCAAGGTGATTAACATCTGCATCTGGATTGTATTACTTCAGTTACGTATTATGCTTTAATAGAAATTGATAATGCAGCGATATTATCTTAGGGTATTGATATCAACATTGATCTAAGAAGCAAGTCTAGGAGTAGCTAGTACTCGTATATAACGGGTGTAAAAAGACGCTTAACGAAGCCGAGAGTCACTTGTACTGTGATATTTTTTTTGTAGTGGAATATGATCCGGTATGGTCCTTTAATATCTCCGTAACCAGATATAACTGGGAACCTTCCCAGGAATGCCTGGGAACCTTCTGGTTACGGAGATATTGTAGGCCAAAGTTACGGTAGTTCAAGTTTTAAATGATGTCACTTAACTTCAAATACCCCCACAACGCCTGTACCGTGGTATGCACCCATAAGCACAATGTTTTGCTTGCGATATATTGCACGACGCGCTGCCGCGCCATAAACAGTGATTTTCCACATCAAAAACTAAAGTTATTTCCTAACAATAATTTTTGCTCAATGTTACTTAATTTTATGTACAGAATGCGTAGTCAGAATGCGTAAGGCCCATCATATAGCCGTTACCGACATAACGGCTATGTTATGAGTCTTGTTACACCCTGTATGACATCATAATAAAATTTTAAATGTCGAATAATCATTCATAGCTGAAAATAAACAGACTGTGTCTCGACAAAATCTATGAAGTGTAATAGTGAGGCATAATTCCATCATCACATGACGAAGGAATCATGTTGGTGATCTCAGTGTTATTGTTATAGGTAATGGTACAGTAAGATGCCGCTACCGGATCTGATAACATCACACTCTTGACTTCAGTTGCTTTTTGGTGTCATTTAAAAGAATAGACTACTTACTTACATCATCTGCTAGATTCGAATCTACAACTCTGAATTTTGATTGTAATATTAGTTTTTTCAAAGCAGTGCTTAGGACTGTTTCCTATATATGGCTCGCCTACGATTCCAAGGCTATATTTATTTATTTATATAAGACCAATATAAAAAAATTCACCTCTGCCAAACCCTTTGGATATAACAGGCATGACGGATGTCTAAAAAGCACTTAAACATCTGTCTTCACACAATCTTGATCAATAAAAGCATCTTAAACACAATGGGTATATGTTCGCGTAACCTAGTGATTGTCAGATGACCCTAAAGATAAGACGATTTCTTCCGCTCCAATTTGTCGACAGAAATTATAGGCTTGTGAGCAGTGTTACTTTTACACACCATAATACAATGAATAATAGAACGGAACTACTTATGGCTTAATTATTTTGTAATTAATACTGTTGCTAATTATGATTTAATTATGGCATATCATGTAGCTTTTAATCTGTCGTGAGGTAGATCGCAGGAAAGAACTGTCGATTCAAATCGTATGTGAGCTGTGAGAGACAATTTCTTTTACTCGTCTGTTGGCTGATATCTAGCTGAAATTGGATTATCTAACAATCTGTGTGTTGAGCGTGGTGGATTACAATTTTAGGGAAGATACATAAAGAATATGTCACAATCGAAGTCAATATGTAAGGTCAAATATGTTACAATCGCTACAAGCAGCAAAGCACGTCTGACTCTTCCATGTCTACCAATGAACTGCTGATGATAAATTAGTTGTTCCCAAATCTGATAAATTGGATAGATTGGGAGTACCGTGATGTACAGACGTGTAATTTATTTCATTACAAGTTGATGTATTGCTACAATTTAAAATACTATATCGCATGTCTTGTCAGAAATGTATCACGCATGCTCGTCTAATATTATAATGCTATATCCCATAACTTGGCCGTTTAAAATGATGCCCTAAACAAATTCATAATTACTTTGGACCGGCCAAGCAGCTTGTCACAAATCAGCTTTACAATCAGCGGTACTTTCACTCTGATATTTTTCAATTATGGCAATTACTTTAATAACATAATCGTAAATCGTTTGAATAGGAGCAATGTATGTTAATTGTGATACGACAACAAAATTAGAAGCGATGACTTTTACGATGAGGGATTGGCTAAAGACATTATATATTTGTATGATGGTCATAAATTAGAGATCGTTTTAATAAAGTAACGTTGATAGACTTGCGTACTAGGAAACATTTAAATTGAGTGATCTAGTAACTTGAGCGCTAGTTTAAAAAGTCACCAAATTTTTTTAGGCTTGTTTCATCAGATCACTATTAATCAAATCAAATTAAGATTACTTCTTAATTTCATTTGACTAATGGCTATTCAAGTTTTTATTACAGGTCCTAGGAAAATGCTCTATCTACCTTGGCTGGCTTCACCGGCTTTTCTCGAAGATTTTTTACAACTAACTGTCCAGTTAAATCCAACGGTTCATTTATAAAACTGTCATACGCAATTAAAAACGTCATCCACAGCCGTTCAAGCAATTTAATCTAACTACAACACATACAGACAAACTAATTGTGAATGATAAGTACCAGGAGAGCATCGCTCACGGCAGATCTCGATAAGACTAGGAATAAAACATTATTGTCGGCTGGCGTTAGAGAAGACGATTTATGTCTAGAGTGGGTGTCACACCGAACAGTAACGCCCCCGCTAAGATTTATTAACTACGACTTAATTGACTGAAGAGGAATAGATTAAATTTAATTCAAAGAAAAAAAAAAAAGAAAGAAAAAAGAAAAATAGTTTATTCTGCACAAACAAAACGCACATTACAAAAAAATTACATTAATAATAATACAAACATAGAATGTAGCCAAAAGCCTCGTACCAAAAAATTAAAAGGTTTAAAATTTTGTCCATGGCCAGGGACCAAAGACAATACATTTTGCTCTGCAAGGTTCAAACGATTAGCGATAAGATCTAGTGTATATTTGAGAAATGGTTGTGGTGTATTGGTGTAATGTTTAATTATGCAAGTTAAAATCGGTTAAGTTTTCACACGTCACTGAATTATGCCGAGCAGAAGGATAAATAATTATATCTGCTGCTGTAACATACATACCCCAATTTCGTAACAAAATTATAAACAACTTATAAAATATTAGAATCCCAATCAAATTCACGTGCGTCTTCGTACTTAAGTGGAAAACTTGATTATATTCATTTACTCGCATCTACCTAACTTCCAAAACTATGTTTTCAGCATACACGAGATTTATCAATCATAAACATAATCAAAAGTACAATCCACCGACAAACACCACACTCGTGTTACACACTCATCTTACAAATAATTAAATTACGCTTCGGTGTGACACGCACGCCTCCGTTTCAACACCGGTGACTACTAGTCAGCGAACGATTCATTATTATTGTAATTGGACACGAGGCACTAGGATAACAGCTTGCCTCTGGTTAGTATCTCAGTTAGAACTAGACCCAATGAAAAGTGAACCAAAAGATGTATAATTAGAGTGCATTTTAGAAAGGCAGAGTCAGAGGGTGAAAATATCTTAGCAATCTATCTCCAGTGAGAAATAATTTTTAAAAGAGATTGAGACTAGTTCAGTGATTTAAGTCATTTCTCAACCTGTCTCTGTGATATGCTATAAATAATTCGTGTTGAAACAAACCTGGCTGGAAAATATGCATCCAATGAAACAGTTCTCGTCAGAAATGGAGAATTGGCATAAGCCTTACCTGTAACAAAAAAAGTCATATATAAGTAAATTATTAACAATAGAATTGGGTTTGCAATGAAAGTAATTAAGATCACATATCACATATTCAACCGATGTAGGTAATGGATCAGTGAAGAAATTAAACATCTACACTTCTTAGCGTGTCGATGGCAAAAATAACACGAATAATATAAATCGTTTTTCAAAATTCAGCTAAGCGAATACTTTCACTGACGCAGCCATTAGGTCCTCACGAGTGCAGGTGACAGCATGCGGCGCAAGATGGGAGGTGAGCCATTGTCTGTGGTGAGACGCCGCATACACAACGGACGTTCTGTTTTTAATTTCCTATATTAATATTTAGAAATTTAAACAGTTTAATGTTGTTTAAATCTATATTGAGTAAGTATGTTATAGCAATGGTTAGAGTGCCCTTCAGAAAGATATAATTAGAACCAAGTTCTGTAATAACATAAATTCATCGTTACCACTTGATAATTCGAAACAAAAACATTGCAAAGAATAGTTATGAACTTGTGGTCCCCGGAAACCATATATAAGACAACTACCATTATGACGACTACTCTTCCAGTCAGTCAGTCAGGGAGAGGTATTTTTAGTTTTGGTCAAAAAAGCTAATGGTATCCTTCCATCATTTCTTTTTCTGCGGGCAGCATTTTAGAATCAAGGTGTGCTGTCGATTATATATACCTTTAGTAAGAACTCCCTCTACAGAACATTCTGCTAAGACCATATACAGAAAATAATTTTACTCCTCTATAGGACAATAATAGATACAGTTCCTAGCTCCAAATGTGCCGTTACGTCCTTACTGCCACCATAGAGTAATAATAGCGAAGTGCGCCAGATGTGGGCCCTCCCATGGTTTAGCGTTGCCACCTCATCAAGATCGGTCGATACTGGTAACGAATTCAATAAAATTTTAAATGAGTAACGGAAAAGGGGTTTTTGTTCACGACTGTTTTGGTCTAGTCCATTTTTATGTTGATGGAATTTAGTACGGATTTCGGCAAACTGATATGCAAATGTACAGACTTTAATAGCATGCGAACGGTATTCACGTTGCTGAATTTTGGGCCGAACAAATTTAAAAAGCTATAGCATATAATTATATGTTTTCGTGTTATTTTTGCCATCGACACGCTAAGAAGAAGCAATATCACTATGGCCTAGACTTTTCCGATTGTCTTTTGTCTAACTACTTGCAGTCTCATCAGATACATATCTGTTTTCGAGTTACAATTTTATTATTTTTCACAGTCTAGCTTACGTTAGCGAGCTTGTTTTTCTCGGTATGTTAATACCTCTTTCATTGACTTCATAATCTTAATCATTTTTAATCCGCTTTTATTAGCTTCACTTGTAACTAATTAAGAAACAATGTAATAAAATCTTAGAAGGTTTATTTTAATATCCTATCTATATCTACCGATATAACTTCCAAAGGTATTCACAATAATTTCTATGCCCATATAACATTTTCCAAATGTTTATGCAGCTGTCGCATTTGAACCATAATGTGATTGGCTATTAACATGTAAATAAATATTATGCATCAATAAAACGAGCAGGCGAACGATTCGAATCGAAAGTTGCCATAATAAATAATACGTTATTTTAGGTGAAATTATGCAGAAAGCAGGTCGATTGTGTTTACGTGTTGCTATCACACTGATAAAACGGTAGATAAAGGTGATAACTGCTGAAGCAGATTATGAACCCTCTACATAAGTTATAACAGACATTATCAGTATGCAAACAATATCGGAAAAAATAACGTTGTAATAAAAAGGTATCGTTAAGAATAAATGCATGTTGAGCATGTTGTCCATGTTAACATTAGATGAAAGGGAGTTCCAAATTCAATCAATGCTTATTGTTATCTGGGTATTTTAATAATGGTAAAAGTAGCAATAGTGTTAATGATGACAATAATACTTTTAGCTATTGGCTTAAAACGACATTTACAATGTTACGCATTTGAAAGGCTTCAGCCTTACGTTAGATATTATTTTATATAATTTCTAAATCCGGACTAAATTGGCCGCCAGTGAAGCCGCAAGTCAAATTAAAGTAAACGTTTAAGTCGCTTTTAAACTGTGACGTGGTAATTAACCTCTTAAGTCTAAGCTAGAATTAATTGCGCCTTAAGGCAGTATGCCATTATTAGTCAAAACTGACGGATCTAAGTGAATTAATAGCAGGAAGTTGTTCTTAAACAATTGGAGAAAACGGGGTTATTATAACAAACGAAACGCGGCTTCAAAAGCAATTCATTGACCCGAAAACTTCAGAAAATAATAAATACAGTAATAAGGAGTTGAGATTTATTGCATTGACCTTTAAAGTTTATAGACCATACTGATTTTGCACATCAAGAAGCACCTGCGTTTAGTATTCATGAGAATGGCATTGAGGCTGATAACATAATTAATTTTGATAGAAAAGAAAGAGCTAAGCTGAACAATGAGATTTTGGTCAAGGAGAAACAACAAAATAAGAATCATGTCGCTGAAACTTAGAGACAATTATCAGCCAGCTTTAGCGAAAAACAATATAAATATGAAATCATTTCATCACCTTCGGAGAATAAAAAAATCCAAACAGACAAACCTTGATTTAACTCCAAAGAACATGCAACTTCAAGCAAAAAACTCAAGTGAAAAAAACTAACAAAGAGCAAATACAAATATGAGGAACATTACAATGTTTAGATTCGCTATGACGTCATCAGTTCGCAACCAAGCATCACCTGAGCAGAGTCACGTAATCATCGGATATAACTTGATAGACGGCAAAGCATCAATAGATTACGAAAATTCCAATAAATCCTATGTTTTATTGATTTTATTAACTCAAAACTTGAGTATCTTTACCAATAGTGTAAATACAGTAATATTTTTAATTGGCGCACGATTATACTTAGCATGTTTTGGCACTATCATATCTAGCAAGCGGTAAGTACGACCTCAATATTTGTAGAAAATCAAAACAATGATGCTTCGAAATACATAGGTAAAATTACTGCAGATAAGTGTGAAGTAGACAGAATTGCTAATACTCCTTCAAGCATATGATGACGTCAGAACTTTGGATGATGAAGGTTGCATGGTCGTGAGTGAGCCGAACGCTTGCCTTGCATAAATCGTGGTACAGTATCGGGATTTTTTGCATCACCTTTGGATTAGGGATATAATTACATTTTAGCAGAATTGTAACAAAGAATAAACAAGTTCCGTGACTGTGTATTGGTAATACATTTTCCTCGTCATTAATTACCATACAAGTCTCAAACAATTGTGGGAAATGTCATAAAAATTATACACTACAGCACGTAATTTTTACATTTGCATGATCTTGTGATTTCCGAGCATTAAAATAACATGTTACTCTTGGTCAGAAAACTTTAAAATCAAGCCCTTTTACACTGAAATTCACGAAGCTGTTGATATCGAGTTTTTTGATAAAGGAATGCAAAAAAAACAAAAAAAGTTAAAGTCTGAAATTAACCGAGGTAATTTAACCAGAATCTGAGCATAATGCAACAGAGATCGAACTGCAAATGCTAAACAATGAGTAAGAAATACTTAAAATAGACATTGCAGAGCGCACCATAGCAGCAACGGGAAGCGGGTCAGGTTATTATTAACGCGTACAATTAAGAGTTGCTACGGCTGCACTATCACAGGCAGGTGTAGGGCAGTAATACAGCTACACGTGTGATCTACATGAGTAATATGGATATTACAATAGACTTCAAGACGAAAATTGATAACAATTTAGATACCTCCACAGTTGTTTACAAAGTATCGACAGCCAAAGCTGCTCTCTTGCATCTGTGGTTTGTTATTTTAGACACAAGACTTGAACCATAGGTCCGAGAGATATGTGACAAATTTAATATGGAGATCCATGTAACTTTTTGAAGGTGCTAATTATTAATGGAACATAGGTTAAAAATCACGGATTCAAATCATCATTGCTTGATTTGGGGGTTGCTGTCACTCCTGAACTGTTGTTTCGCGATCATATTACGGGGATCTGCAAAATGGCGTTTAGAAACTTGGGATTTGTTTTGAGACAGACGAGGCACTTCACTAACATCGCAACAGTCAGGGTCCTGTATAAAGCACTTGTCAGGAGTCATCTGGAACATAGTGCTGTCATATGGGCTCCGCATGAGGCCAAGTACTCGGTAATGCTGGAATACGTACAGAACAAGTTCACGCGCCACTTGTACAACAAAAGTATATGGGGTAGATCCGTTTTACCCGTTGATGTATGCCACTCTATTTGTGCTCGGTATGGTCGGGTACAACCAGCTGAGGGTACGACGGAAATAATTTATGCTTGTCGCGTATCTGGTAAGGTTACTTCGTGGCATTGAGCATTACCCAGGAGTACTGCAACGCCTGAGTGTATGTGTACCAGACTGCTATATTTGGAGGCGGCGCCGCCCGCCGCTGTTGGCCGTGCCGGTTTCCAGGACCAACCTTCTCGCCAAAACACCAATGACCCGCGCAATTCGGGTTATTATCGATCTTCACGTGAAGATCGATGTATTTACATGCCATTTGAGTCAATTCGCAAAAATACTGTTGTTTATTATATGTTATAGTGTAGATTAGAGTAGGCTTTAGGTTGTTGTAATTTTAAATGCATATTGTGTGCTTTACGTTTTTCAAAATTTAAGTTGTAAGTTAATGTTAAGACCGAGCTATCGCATTAGGTATAGCCGTATAGGTACACCTGTAATGATAGTTGTAAGGGAGATTTTAACAAATAAATCATCAAGTGATGAAATACAAAAATGCATGAATATTTGAGTGATACTTCTGTAGTGTTTGGCTTTACGTCCCTTAACAATAACACATGCACGCAATATGGTACAAATTGTATTGAATACGTAAAGTGTATGCGGTACATGTGGGGAAATTCAGTTGCAGTACAAAAGTGCGATAACCTCTTTAACTTGAGATTGTTCTTATACGTTTTATATTTTGTTATGGAGTTAATTTTCTAGTTCTACAATTTACTATAGAACTTTGATTTTGCTGCTAGTTTTCGTAGTTTGACTTTATA
The DNA here is from genome assembly GCA_916610205.1 of Griposia aprilina. Classification (NCBI taxonomy): domain Eukaryota; kingdom Metazoa; phylum Arthropoda; class Insecta; order Lepidoptera; family Noctuidae; genus Griposia; species Griposia aprilina. The sequence continues at coordinate 12,549,925 of OU744306.1, forward strand.
TCTCAAGACCAATTTGTGCTATGGATATTCACATCTTTCAACGAATTAAAAGTCGTTTAAACTCCTATAATTGATAGCATTTCAACAAATCTCTCACCCGCCTCATTATCTCTTCGGAAATTAAGACAGTTTTCCTTCATAATCAATATAAAAACCACTTCAAATAACTACGTTTCTTCGTCACATCAGAGTGGGCTAAATTTATATTTCCGCATAATGAAATTTGAGTGATGTGTGTTGACTATTCCCAAAAGGAAACACTAATGGAAGGACAGTTTCCTTTCTGAGAACTACTGTGTTACCGAAGTATTTCGAGAATATAATGTTAACGCAGGAGATCTCTGCTCGTTTAGCTACGATGGATTGTCAAGTGAATGAATTTAGTTGAAGAGTTGAATCAGTTGGGCTGTCGGGCACCATTTTTACTGCTGCTTTTAGCTTCATGCAAGGTACTTACGCACTTTCACACCTTTTTATTTAAACTGTCTGCATCTACATGCAAACAGTAATAACAACAAGTGAAAAGTGCTTATATTACCTACATATTATATTTTACATTTGGCCAAAAAGCCTCAATATTATTCTTCGAAATTACCACATCAATAAGTCCTAGTATGAATGTTAGAAATATCATTAAACATTTATTTACCATAAAGAAATATTCGATTTCTTCGGCGATGTAAGTATTATGTACATCTGTATTGAAATGCCAGTACGTTGCTTATGTTCACGTTTATTACATAAATTACAATTGCTGCACTAATTAAGATTTCAATCATACTTTCTTCCATATTTCACTTACAAATACTTTTCTGACAGCAGATTTTGTTTTCCTTACACAAAAGAAATGCTTCGCCGCACAATTTTTGTAATCTCGACATTTTATCGAATAGCTGTATGGTTGGAGTTTTATCGTAGTATTGTTATCAACAAATTCTATTTATATTGCTAGCGCCTACGAACAGCCATTCACGTGGGCCGATATTTTGTTTATGTGCTATAGGGCATTGGTATGGTTAAGGTATCAGTTTTGATGTAAACTTACATTGATAAACTTGAGAATATGTGAGATGCTGGTAACCATTATTGACTGAAACACCAGCAAAATAATTTCTCGATTGTCAAAACTAACACTGAAAATTTACCAAGAATGGTCAAAGGAAAAAATCCCTTGCTAGCCAATTGATTTAAGATACTTGGTTATAATCACAATCAGATCAGTATTAGAGGCATATAATGTCACACTGGTAAATGGTTTGAGAAACGATTGAAGTACGCTGCAATAATCAGAACTAAGATTTCAATATAACAATATCATAGGAGTAATTTTCAACACCTTTTGAATTTTCCTCATTAGGGACCTAAAACAATCAAAATATAGACTAAAAGAGACACGTAAAAGTAAGCAAAGTAAATCTAGGTCAAATCCTAGCCTAACAAACGAAACCAAATGAATTTGTCAAAGATAATGATCACAGAATGACAAACGGTCAGCCTGAGTAAGTATCTATTAAAACAAAGAAACCCGAGAGCTTTCTAATTGCTTGGAACAGCCACTAATTTAGATTTATGGAGATTTTTAATTCATTACAACAGACAAACTACACTCGATAGTAATCTCTATGTGAATAGGAATAAGGGTTACGTAATAAGGGGTTTCGATGACGAATTACTGCGCAGAAGGGCAACGCTATGATAAATAGTGCGTGTGTAAGAAGCACGTTGCGCAGGAGCCGTTTGTGTTCAATACGAAAGGGGGAACCATAATATGGAGTCGTTAGAAATAAACATACATTTCAAAATTCATTTAAATAATGTCACTATTATGAGAAATGAATGGTGCTTAATTACTTAACTCGAACTGGAAGATAGAAAGAAAATGTTTTATTAGAAGCTTCGATCAATAATTATTGATCGGAGATTAGGAGCGTTAATGATACAGGCAGGCAGGCAGGTGGGACGCGAGTCTAGTGGAACAATTTCTATGTAAACATCATAGAAATTATTCTACCAGAATCGCGTCGCACTGTCACGTCGCGCCTTTCTACGGGAGCCTTAAAGCTGTAAACATAGTCAGACATACGTAGATACATACTAGGTACACCTAACATACAACTTAGGCACCTGTCCCATCGCTAGCCATTAACGAGCAGCGAGTACAGTTAGCAACCAAAAACGAGTTGGCGACCAGCGAGTACGCGATGATGAGGAGCGGTTACTCGCTGGTATGTGTAGCGTGTATACGAAATGTGAGTCTTTCAGCTAGAAGTTTTCTGCCTGCCAAGCGGGCGTCGTTGAGCGAGTACTCTCTCTGATAACAATTGTCGCCGCGACAAATAAATAGGCACTTGCCGGCGCCGGGGCGGTGTGGGGGCGGGGTGTGTGATGTATCTCTTTTACATAGACGGGTACCCACAATCTTTTTTACGTTTCTTGAGCGAGAAAATCATTGATACTAGCCAGTCGCTTCTTCGCGTGGTTGGGACAGCTGCCTTATAGCCTTAGTACTAACAAGCTAAGGTTAGATACCACTACTCGCCTGCAGCGATTAAATCATTAACTCGTTCAACGGCAGTAGTTTCTAAGTACAGCTCAAGTTACAAGGTTAAAAAGGTTAGGGCGAATGACCTCTAGTTTTTTCAGTTAGCTTTCTCTATATTTATCGAAGTTAAACACGCGAGTTGATTTACAGGCTTGGTGGACTAAGTTAAGTAATTATGTGCTTAGATCCTCGTGCTTAGCGCTAATTACTTGAGCCGGTTATTATTGCCATCAGCCAGTCATTGTGTAGAGGCGCTTGCGCAGTTAATTAGGTTTGAAGTGCAAAAACTTAAGTGGCGAAGTAACCTTTGTGGTGGAGTAAAGTGGTGTGTTAGTATTGCACTTTTTTGCTGTCGTAATTATCGTAGTTATTATAAAGTTATTGAAAAATTATATGAAGTAAAAGTAAAATTACACTATGCATTTTAAAAGCAGACAAACGCGCGTTTGTCGGATTAAAACGCGATAAATTCGCGTACACTGTAGACGTTTGGCGTTGTATCGCGCGTTCGTGCGTTTTTAGCTTAAGTTGTTAGTTTCGTGTTATAGGCCCTATTGTAAAATATTTGTAATAAGGACGTTTTTTTTTATAAAAGCGGAGTAGTTAATTGGAAATAGAATGTTAGTGCATTATCGTGTTCAAAGTGTAGTTCCGTTGTACGATGGGCTAATTTGTGAACAGATAATATCTACAGATTACTGTTTTTGATACTCGCCTTGTTAATTTCGACGCAGTAGGGGTGATGTTTATGACTTGAATGTTTTTGGTATAAGCGTCAAAATATGTTTTACTTTTTTTTTTGACCGCTGCTGCCCCCCTTTTTGTTGTCGGTAAATATCCCACGGGAACGTGCTACCGGGACAAAAAGTAGCCGATATCCTTCCCCAGGATGCCATCTACCTCCTTGCCGTTATTGAAATCCGTTCAGTGGTTTAGGCGTGAAAAGGTAACATACAGACTGAGTTATTTTCGAATTTATAATATTAGTATGGAAGGATGGATTAGTATGGATTTTTAAGTCAATAAAATACACTTTTCGTCTAGTCATTTGAAATCGGCTATAGTAAAATTTGTTTATTTAGATAGGTAATTAACGTATTAAATTAAAAATAATTTGTGCGCTTACGGTAGAGTCACATTACACTATGGTGGAATTTTGCGACCCAAAACAATTTCCTGATTGAAGTTACGTCAAAAATACAGTATTCAATTATCTTACAACAACCGATAATAATATAATATTTATCAAAGTGATTATGACAATATATATCTCATAACACATTTAACGTTGTGTGATGTGTGTTGCAAGCACCAATGAAAATATATCAAACGTAATGAGGTCACAAATCAAGCAGGTTAATGCCCTAATGTGCTGTTCCTTTTTTAAATCAATAAAATATTCGGATACATTTTGTACCAGTAATAAATTAATATGCGAAGGAAGACGGAGAGCTTTTTTTTGGCCTTTAAGGGATTTTAGACAGACAGATACCCGGTTTCTGGGGTATTCTGAAACTGAGTTTATTTAATCGATCGTGCTATTACTTCGATAATTTGACACATTGTTTCTGAGCAGTCAGTTAAGCTTTGGTATCCTATAGAGGAGCGTTTCCGTCATATTATAATGATTGTAATGAAAATCTGTCATTTCAGAAGTTTTTAACATTAAGATGTCAAAAAACGCTCTGTATTTGGTCATTGTGTGACCGTCGACCGCAGGAACAATTTTCCTTCGATAAATAACTTTGCCGAACCAATAATGAGAGTTTATCTGAGGGCTTCAGCCACTGGGCATGAGAAATAAAGTTCTTCCGCTTAGTTCATGGCTTGTGACATTACTACCTGTTTGGTGGAGTCGCGTGACTTTCATAGCAAGGGGACCGCGCCCACGTGGCGGCACTACTCATATTATGATGAATATTGTAAATACTTGTTAGTAAGGGAACTACCCGAGGAATGACATAATTCTATACTATTTGAGTGATACATTATGGAAAGCCCAACAGACTTGGATACTATACAAAAACGGTTACAGACATTCGTCTGAAAAGACGTACTAAAGTTTGTGTTTCAAAACATATTATTATTTTAGAGACGGTTTTCTTTCACGGATTATCGTAATCAGGTGTTTTCAGACTCTTTAATATCGCGTCAAAGCAATAGGCTTTTGTCAGCTTATTCTTTAAAGCTACGATTTTATCTGCAGGTGGAGAAACCGAGAAACCCCTCTTTGACATTTTTCGAAACGCAAGTCTTGCGTGACTTACACTGATATCGTTGTAGCATCAAAACGAACCAATGAGATACCTTGTAGTTGTCATGTAGCTTTAAGGTGTGTCCCTACCGGCTCCTTTGCTGGCGAATCGATTCAGTAAAAGCGAGTTTATGAAACACTTGTATCCACGCCCTTTTCTTGAGGATTAAATTGAAAGAGAACAGTCATTGTGATTATTTTTTTAAGTGACATGTATAATTTGCCTTTTTTTAATAATTAATGTTCGCACTTGTTCTTTCTACTACATTTATGTATATTTGGATCACGTAAATTCGGCTGAACGGATTTGGATGAAATTTGGCACACAGATAGTTTATAACCTGGATTAGCACAAAGGATACTTTTTATCCCATTACGACATCCACACAGGCGAAGCCGCGGGCATAAGCTAGTACTAAATAAAAGCTCATTGCGTGCATCGTTTTTGTCCCACGGGAACGAACACACGAGTGTCTTTTTTGCGTAAGAACTCGTCAGGAAACGGACCTTTTGACACCTCCGCGTACGTTTTTTTTACACGTGCGACATTATGAATACTAAAAGCATCCGCCCGCACAACTTATTCACACCTTATGGTAAGTAGGAGGCAAGGAGTGAAAGATATTTGACAAAAATGACTATGCTTTTAAATGATGCTTTGAATACAACAATATCCGGGGGAAGACGGCTAAAATTTTTTTTTTTTTTTGGAAATATAGCCTATGTATGAAGTGCTGTATCTCGGGTTCTATTGGAGCTATAGAGCTACGGCTGCGTTCAAATTTTGCATAATTTAAAATGTATTAAATAGGTACGTAGAATGCAGCTTTTAGAAGTTATAAGTCAAAAAATGTAAGAAGTCCGAAAATTTCCAGGTTTTTGGAGCACCACGCAGTTAGCACAAGTCTTTCGAAGCTGCAAACTTGGTTTTACACTATTGATATTATATTCTAGCAACATCCCAAAAAATCAGTACAGGGCTATTTTTTTTAATTTAATTTTTTACTTGAGATGGGTTTGCTGTTGACTCTAGTCTAGTCTATTTTATGCGACCTAATGCGATTTTTGTGTCTACGGTGACTTGCGTATGAAGTTTTCATAGAAACTGCTCTACCAGACTCGCGTCGCACCGCCGCGTCGCGTCTGTCTGCGGGAGCCTACATGCGTTTTATGTTTTGTTTTGGGGTTTAGAACGACTTTTATAATTATTTTGTACCGTTTAAACAGTTTTTATTCGTACTCAAATTACTTTACGCAATTAATTGCATGCACTTATCTTTTTCCAAGAATAAACAGTACGTCATATTAGTTACTATGCTGTTTTATCGTTCATTAAAAAAAAAAAACTGTAATTTATATTATCTGATTTTTATTGAACCTGACTGCTCGCTCACCAAAAGACGAATTAATAAAACCAAAGAATAATTTACAGGGGTGTCAAAAACAAATAAAACCAAAGCGTATCGCTCCCTCTTTCTTCGATAAAAATAAATACGAAAGCAATTTAAAAGGACAATTATCGCGCCTTGGTTTAGGGGGTGGCCCTTATGTGGGACAGGGCACAGCAGTCATTGAACTCAGTTGGCTAATGGAACCTCTAATTATGACCTAATTTCTGATATACCGTCGTAAATACTTCGCGAGTTTTATTGCTGAGTAGAATGAAACGTACCGTAGTAGGTACCTATGTGTCTGGCTCTTTGTACCTCTTTCTTGTACGTCCTGTAGATAGGTATGTTTACATTCATCGAGCATCAATGGTTTCACAGAGCGCGGTCGTAACATATAGCAAGCTTTAAGCTCTAAGCTCAATTAAGAAAGTTAAGTCTTACGAAAGGTGTGTTCATCTCTTTTTATCTACTTTCCTATCGCTGGAAAAGGTTTCTATAGAAATAAGCATCACCTTATACAGGGTGACAGCGACATCGACGCGCAAACTGAATCCATGAATTCAGCACATATTTCTACCGTAGAAATTGAAAAAAAAATTGGCCGGATATAAAAAAAAAGCGGCCAAGTGCGAATCGTACTCGCCCATGAAGGGTTCCGTAGCAGCAAGTCACATAATATGCGGTTTACGATCAATGACGTATTAAAAAAAAACTACTTACTAGATCTCGTGCAAACCAATTTTTGGTGGTGGTTTACATCTTATATCTTTTTTGGTTTTATCATTCTCTTATTTTAGAAGTTACAGAAGGGGGGGGGGGACATACATTTTACCACTTTGGAAGTGTCTCTCGCGCAAACTATTCAGTTTAGAAAAAAAAATATTAGAAACCTCAATATCATTTTTAAAGACCTATCCCTAGATACCCCACACGAATTTTTGATGAAAAAATATATTTGAGTTTCAGTTCGGGGAACCCCCAAAATTTATTGTTTTTTTTTTCTATTTTTGTGTGAAAATCTTAACGCGGTTCACAGAATACATCTACTTACCAAGTTTCAACAGTATAGTTCTTATAGTTTCGGAAAAAAGTGGCTGTGACATACGGACGGACGGACAGACAGACATGACGAATCCATAAGGGTTCCGTTTTTTGCCATTTGGTTACGGAGCCCTAAACACAGCTATTTCATAGAAAAGTACAATACCTACGCGGTAAAAATGTATGGAACAGCAATTTTTTTTAATAAAAGACGAACATTTTCAACGTAGAGGCGTTCAGAATCATGTGCTGAGTTCATAAATGGTTAAATAAATAAGTGTTCTATCGAAACAGAAACCCCTTTTTCGCTGGTGTCACGAAGGTTTACATTCGAAACATAACCCCATTGCTTCGTTGCTCAAAAGTAAAACACCGTAACTTACTTTAACAAAGCAACAAGACACTCAGAAGCTCGTAACACTAGTCGTCACCATTACTTAGGTTGCCGAGACATTAATACTATCCGATTGACACAAAACCGAATCAATGGCAGATATATTATCGGAGCCGCCGCCACAGGCAATAGCGGCCTAGAACTCTAGATAATCAGATTAACCTGAAAGCGTAGCCATGGATTATTTGCAGAAATTATACTATGGTTACTGGGTTTTCATTTACAATTGCTTTTCCTTGTTGTACAGGAATTTATGAGCTCTTACCAAGAATGGTTGCTGTGGTATTAATAATTATGTTTCACAATAAATTACCATTTTTATGACCCAACTTGCTGCTGCCCGCGACTTCGTTCGCGTGACATTAATACCTTTTGCTTTTTTAATTTCACTAAAATAAAATAAGCCTAGTTACTCCTTATAACATCAGCTATCTGCCAGTGAAATGCCCGTCAAAATCGGTCCAGCTGTTTCGGAGATTAGCCGGAACAAACAGACAGCCAGAAATATTTAAAAAAAAAATGGTTTTTGCTATAAGTACCATATAAAGGACCAGATTAAATAAGCTAGCGAAACTCCGCAGACGTAATGGGTATCGATATCCGAAGAAGATAAAATAAGAAAAACAAAGATTTGATGTTTTTTTTAGGGGTCAGCGACCGCTTGTTGCATGAAGTATGCGTTGAAAAATATGTTTAATCGTGTTTACATTTCGATACCTATCACTAATTTTATTTGACACGGTACACTTTCATATCGTTACTAACGTCTTTTAAGTCTTTTTGATTGTGTTTTTGTCAATGTGGACCTATTTGTTGTCTGATAAATAAATCAATTATTATATGCATTTAGTAAAAAGCTGTTTTGACATTACAAACAGACACTTAAATTTTATTTATTTGTATACTTTATTAAAATGTACAGGTAATTGTGAAGTTATTGACGAATTGTAAAGATTTCCGACAGTTATAAGAATATTGTTTCTAGTTTTTCCAGTACTTAAATCAAAATGATAGTACGTATTGCAAAATTAAAGTGTTTCAACATAGTTCTGTATAAGCTACACTTTATGTTTGGTACTGTTAATTGTCATTAATTGACCATTATATGTGAACTTGCACTTAATTAGTTCAAGTGCATCGCGCCCTGAATTCACACTTCTGAAGTTATGGTCGCGTTAAAACCAAATGTGCAGTGTGGCCGCACCTTTACAAAGTTTTATCTGCATTGTATGTCAAATGTTAGTAATTTAATTTGAGTGATAAGATAGGTAGGTACAAATTGTTTTGAAATTGGTTTTTAGACTTTGAGCTCAGACCACTACCAATGAATAGAGTAGGTAACTACCAATGAATAGGTTCTCATAATATCTACTTAAATAATAATAATAAAATCAGCCTCCTGCAGAAATGTTGTAACAGCAACTCAAGAAAGATTACATGATGTTAACACCAATCAAACTATCAAATGCGATTTCCGTTCTTACGCACTAAATAATAAGACCGTTTATCACCTAACACACATAAATATGGTCCCTCTACGTGATATCACAGTAATTTGTCGCCAGTAATATGTCCACCGTACTACACGCTGCAAGGCCGAAGAATTGAAATCGCTACATAAATCTTACTATTCGTCTCCCGCGATCATGATTAACAGAGGTCGATGACCGCGCAATACAAAATGGCTGACTGTAAATCGCGGTTTTTGAAAATGGGATTTATAGCCAATAGCGATGTGGTTATTGAGGTCGTTTCAATGCAATGGTGGTAAATTTTAATGGCAGTTCTTGTGCATAAAGAAAGGTTGATTGTTACTCCATCAGGATTTTATTATTACAGTTCTATTTAGAGTTGTTTATAGGATTAGAAGCAAATGATCGCAGTAAAGCTTTTTTTTTAAATTGCATGCAATATTAGGTCAAAGAGGTTTAATGGCAAAGTATATTTTATATCAAAATCGAGCTTGTAGTTTAGATTTCTTTACCTTTTCCCGCTTTATTTTACCTTTTTAAACAAATATCCCTAATAAAATACAGGCTTAGAAGATTTATACAGCTTCGATGACAGTTATCGAAATCCAATTTACTTTCTATAGCTAAAGAATCCATTCTCACGTATTTTGTATTCTAATTAGCGTCGATAACTTAAACAAGATCGTTCGATTGGTTCATGGTATCGTAAAATGACACCGCGTGTCAAATTGAATGTGACCTTCGATTACCATGGGGTTGTGACCAATCTATGGTTTTAAATTGTTATACCCATGACAGTTGTCAGTAGTTCACTCGTCACCAACGCCCAAGCGGGGAAATACTATAATTAGAAAATGATACAAGGAAAAATTGTACTGCATGGTGCTGTTGATATTATGTTCGAAGGCATTTAAATAATACCTTCTAGCGAATTGTCTGGAATTGGAATTAAATGGTCCTAATATTTTGTCGTCCTTTTGTATCTGGGTCTTACCTGAGTAAACGAGGATGTACAATAACACATTTTTTTGGTAAAACACCAATAATCACTTGAGGTTCATGGTATCAACTACTATCGTCAACAATCCATTTCCCATGGTTTTCATCGTACATTTTCTCACGAAAGACAAACAATATTTTTCATGTTCTTAAAAAGTTTATCACACAAAAACATCAGATACGATTAGTAGCATCGTTAAACATAACTCTTTGTATAAACATCGATCGCCAAACATTGGAATACCTCATTCTTTATTTACTTTTCTACGGCAACCATCTTTTCCACAAGCATCGAAGAATAGGTCAAACATAAACAATTCATGGTACCAGAAATGTCTCGTACTCACGCGAGTCAACGCTTGACATGGATTCGTGGATTTGAACAATATTTTATAACATACCTAACAAAAACAACAGCTTTCTCTGCAACGACGGCGAAAAAGTTGACATTTCTGGTTTACTTCAGATGGTAACAAAAAAGACATCAATATCGGTAAAGAAAGTGAAGAAACATGGATTGATGAACACTTTGAAGAAAGCCCTAGAAAACTTTATAACTTTTGAATGATAAAGCGGATAACGTTTAACTGTCCAGTTCAATTGTTTCCGTTTCGGTTTTGTCATCGTCATCAATAAAATTGTCAGCAATAGTTACAGCACCCAAAAATTTTTTTTCTGCAGTTAAAGTTACTGCTTTATTCACGTTCTCATTTTTCCTAATGTCACTTTTAAATATATTTCCATTACATACATCGTTTTTATATGGGGGCAATACTATAGCATTTATACATTTATGGTCTTCGTGTTTATAAATATATATATATATATATCCATATACGAGAGCGATAAAAGGTTACAGCCACCATTACTCAGAGTACATGACAAATCGTTTATTGGTGTTTACAAATGACAATGCTTCGACTATTTTATTGTCTTTTTCAGGTCATAGCTTCTGTTTTTCAAAGCCTTTATTATGTATGTGTGTATGCTTACTTTGTTGTTGTAGACTTATTATGAAATTATGCATGCTTGTTAACTTTGTTTCCATAATTTGTATAGCCTTGTCGTTTTCCGTTGTCTTGTGTCGCACTTTAATTATATCCGTTGCGGTTGTTTTAGCTGTATCGATACAAATTATAGTAATTACAATAATCTTGTAATAAGAAGTTTCTAAGATAATATATATTCACTCTTTCTTTTAATGTCATCAAGAGGATTGTCAGCAACGTCATTTTGTCAAGTATCAACGAAATATAAGATCAACAATCCTTCTGCCAAGGGTGGTGAATTCAATGTTATCATACCATCCCCTTTCACAGGTCAATGCAAAGCTCATGTATAGTACTTACCTCATTATAACCTGACATTATGGTATGATAAAATTCATTATAATCAAAAAGCTTTATGGAATGTGCTAGAAACCGTCTTATAAATAAATACTAGTCACAACTAGGCCACATGTCTATATTACATCATTAGTAATGGGATATTACGTGTTTGTTCGTTTATAGAGAGGAAATCAGCCATTAGGCATTTCCGCATTTAATATTAAATTAGGAGAAAGACCATATGTTTGATAGAAACTATATTATTTAGAACTCATATTGATAATCAATAGTTATTAAAAATGGATTGGCTCTTTGACTGATAGTTTAATTTAATTGAAGGAGAAGCTTTCTTTGGTTCTCATACGAAATAATACGGATGTACGTAATATTAATAATACGTAATTAAGCGGAGACATAAGAAAGGTGTTCTTGATAGACGCAGAAGCTTCGATCTTAGAAACTTACTTAACTACAATTAATTTAGGGTCCACTCCTGAATAAATTACCTAACAGTTAAATTTCTTTTAGTATTCTAACTTTTCTTTTTTACATTTTAACAAGTACAAAAAAATATTACTATTAATATATTCTTGAAATAAATCAACATTATAGATCTTTTGATGATCGATTTCGTTTACCACAGCCAAGGTCACATAGGATAACTAAAGATTACCTTAAGTTTAAGAAGTGAATGAAGGGATAATATTCAATAATTAGTCTCTTTAAACAAATCTCAAGACTTTCTCCAAACATTCTTGAACTTAAAGTCAACAACTAAAGACAAACTTTACCGTCCCCTCATCCTAAACTATCTGAGTTATAAACACAGGGACGGAAGCATACAGACACGTGTTCAATTCCGGCCACGCCCCCGCTTCCTCCAAGTTCTCATTAACCAACTAAATGTGGAACATGTCCACATTGTTGTAACTAACGTGTTGGAAAAGAAACATCTTGGCGACACGGGTGATTTATTTCTGTTGGTTTGGAACAAGTTGTTGTAATGTGGTAATTATGGTGTAACTTGTATTTTGTTATATTGAAGTGAGATAAAGTTGTAATTAATTTGAGACAAGAATTAGCTTGAAGTTATGATGTTGATGCACATAGAAATTAGTGTGATATTACAAGGTATAAAGGCAAAAATTATGCGATAAATGAAAAGTTTAAGAAAATGTTCTTAGTTTGAGCTAAAATTGGATATGATGAAAGGCAATTCAATTAAATTGAGTCAAAAAAAATCCTTCAATAAAATAGAAGAAAGTAAAATGAGACGAAGAATCCAACATTACGAAGTTATAATATCAATTTATTGATGAAACTATCTTCTCAAATATAAATAGGTACAAGATAGGGGGGATTGGGTATTTATGGATGAATCCCTAATCTGTGAATATCTACTTTCATCATTCCATTCACACATTCCTGGAACGGGTTTCTAAACAATTGGAAGTCAAGTGTACTATAGGACTTTTTAATCGCATGACAGAGCGTTATATCGTATACAAACAATCGTAGCGAGAGATCTCGTTTCTCGCATCCCAAGTTCCCACGCCCCCGTGGGAGAGATGGGACGAGGTGACAGAGTAAGAAGTAGCAGAAGGCTAACGTTGATAGACCGAAAGAGATTCAGATTAATAGTTGGCTCAACGGAAATTCAATGCCATGCATTTTAACTATGGTCCATGCTAGTTGGTGTACGATAAAATATGTTATTCTAGCTTGTTCTTTATTGAGTTTATTTGAGTTGACTGTACATTTTATTGAACTTATAGAAAATCAGTCGAGTTAACAGTGAATATATTTTCTATTGTAATTGAAAGTGTAGATTTATGTGATTAGCCCTAAAGAATTTTGGTGACTTAACAACATGACAAGTAAGCACTGTCCAGTTTTCCAGTAAATTCCTCAGTGATTTTTTCCGTACAAAATCGGCGAAAAGCATTTGCATGAGCTTTCGAACAAGCAAGCCACATAGTCTTACTGCATTTATCTAGTCTGTGGTACCAGACTGTATTATATACATTACACACACAACTGCTACAAATATTGATAGTAGTGCACATGTCAGGATCTTGTGTTTACTCCTGTTCGTTAAAAGGTTGGACTATTTGACTACGTTTAATGTAATAGAAAAAGAAACGCTTTTCATTTGGTAGGGGCCTTTAAACAGCCTGATCGATATCTCCTACTAGAATTGTTCAAGTAGGTAATTGCTTCAGTTTAAAAAGTAATACTGGCCGTTTAGTAGAACAAGATTAGTTAGGATGCCTTTAGCTTTTGAAATTCGAACGAAAAACAAAATTGTTTGAACAATCATTGGAATAGGAGTTATCAGTCGTGCAATCAAAAATGTGGGCTAAATAGGATAACCTAAAAAGAAAATCCTGTATTTTACTTCATTATGTATTGGTTTCAGTCAAAAGCTATATTATTACACCATTGTATCAATTTTCACACGTGTCAATTAGCCTCAAATTGAACTGCGTAACGAATGCACAGTTTCGCGTTTTTGAATATGGTAAATGCTCGCCTCACACAATGGGAGTGGCGATGTCAGTTACCGGTTAGCACTAATGTGTGGACGCGGCATGCCTGCTATAACAGTTTATAGACCGTAAAATTCGTTGTTTATGAAAAAAAAGCATGTTGTTGATATTGTAACATGGGAACTCAAGTGATTTCTAATGTAAACGCATGTAAAATTATTCTCCTGGTAAGCCAATCTCATATATTTATCAAATTTTTACTGCTGAATGTTTTGAAAATAAAGTATAGGTACTTACGCGAAAATAAATTCATATGTTGAATTTTTATAGGGTCTCTTGAAGCTTACCTGGAACAAAAATAAGATACATTGAATATACAGGTATATTAGGTATGCAAGAAACGCAAACAAATAGGTTCTTAGGTAAAATAAAATTGAAAATAATACCGAAACTAAATTTCAATTACATTTTTCTATATCATGTCAGATCAATGAGATACCTACTTAGCACAAATATGATTTTTTTAAATAATAGAGAATCGCCTTTTCATTAAAATTATAAATGTCCTTTACTTAAATAAAGTTCCCGTATATTTCATAAACATGGAAATAAATGGTTTCAAAAGGTTTTTATAACATGAGAGATCAGTTAAATAACAAATGAAATAACTAAATTGTGTTAATTTAATTTAAAAAAAAAAAAAAAAACACTTATCATGTTGAATACTTTGATATTAATAATTTGTATGATCAGAATTAAACAGTATAAATTCAGACTGACGTTAATTTACACCATCACGCCTCCACATCAAGATCTTAATAACTAAAGTTAACAAAACTATTATTACTCTGTAACCTTTGGTCCAGTCATTAACTAAAACATTTTAAGGTCGCATTACAAAAGAACCATTTTGACTGACGGCTAATTTAAAGAACGCTCTTTTTGTTCAAGTGTTAAAGCGAAAGCGGATCCCGAATTTATTGTAGACGTGGTAAAATTACTAAAGCAATTGCAAACATTTTAAGAATATACAGTTTTTAGTGTTCACTATTACTAAGGCTCCGCTGTCCGTCCGTCCGTCTGTCACAAGGCTGTTTACTTTGAACAGTAATAGGTAGACACTTCAGATTTTCAGTGTGTACTACTATTCGTATAATCGCTATTTAACAATTACATAATAAAAATAAAATAAACATTAAACCTCCTTTAATTTTATTTTATTATTGTTTATACCATACAAGAAACGTGTTTTTTTTTACTAAAGTATTTTTAAATATGTAGTGTTAAATATTTTATTGTGGTACGGAAGGGAACCCTTCGTGTGCCAGTTCGACTCGCAATTGGCCGCATTTTTCTTATTTATGTGTGTAATTTTTCTACACACACAATTCTAAGACGTGAGTGGAAACGCCGGGAGGGGACGCCCTAGGAAGTCATATAGTGACCTTATTGGTGATGTTCTTCGGAAAGGTCAGGTGCGTAGTACCCGCAACCGGCGAGTTTGTATGACCAGATGTATGAACTTAAACGAGGCAAAAGGAGTATGTAAGGATCGTAGCAGGTGGCGATATGTTGCTTCTGCCCACTCCCATGGGAAGAAGGCGTATGTAGGTATGTGTAAAATACAAGTTGTAAACAGGCCAATCTAGTTGCACTGTTCCAAATTACATCTCAAATTATTGTCACTTAGTGACCTGTAAGTTAGTTGCAAAATAAGCCAAGAATCAAATTAATGCCTTATTAGTAATTTTGGTTTTGCGTTTATTTATCGTATTCTTTCGTTTATTTAGTCCCATCATCTACTCATATTTTCTCATACTCATTGCTGATTTGAGTTTGTAACTGGTTACTTTTGAGTAGCGTCGTAGACGACAGGCTTTAAACAAGCTACATATATCCACAAGTGAAGCAAAATATTGGATCAGTGTAATTTCAGCATTCAATTTAGTAAGTGTAGGTTTTCATATTCACTAATTACTACAGAGTTGGTAGGTATTAAATCGGTGACGTAAAATACCAGCTGTTAGCGTCATATTTGCGTCAATAAATATCCTTTAATAGGAAAATTTAATTATTAACTGTGTGGTTTAATTCGCCGTAATACTGTAGAAGCTGATACTAGCTACTGTTTGAATTCACTAAAGTATTTTCATTGCTCATTGAATTCATGCAGTTAGGGATATTGTCATAAGTACATGCATATTACTGAAACAATGTAATTATATCTTTAGTAAGCGGTACCATTTTATTGGTTCTGAGACGCTATTGCAATAATTACATGGAGAAGCGTAAACTTTACTTAGTTATTTTCTTTTTGCATCCACTAATTTTGACTGTATCTTTCCGCTTTTCTCTTTTAACTTACACCCATCAGTTGACAAACTGACACTTTACGCTCGTCCGCGGTGATGCATAGCGAATGTCTTCTGCCATAGCCTAAAGAATCCGATGGAGCACAGTTGACAAATAGGTCAATAACCCAACGTAAAATATCTATTGCGACATTCACACTTCACGAACTTGAGAAGGTATCTTTTTAAATAATTCGATATCAAGAAATAGGTGATCAATCTTTTGACAGATATAATTTACGCACTATTGTTGCTGTTGTAAGCCGTTCGTCCAGGCTGTCATTCGTAGATCTTTGACAGTCGTTATGAGTAGTCAAAAAGTCTGACTAGTCTTACTCTTATCAAGGGCCAAGGGGCATCGTGTTTCCCAGTACTTGGTTTGTGGAGGCTGTCGCTCCATGTAAAATACTATGATATTCAGCATCCGGTTAGACTTGAAGCCAACCCAAAACTAGTTGGGAAAATTCAAGATAGATTGATTTTGTTGCTATTGTAACAAGCAAGAAATGATAAAATGTTTTCATTTCGATAGTGAGAAATAGAAGCTTTTTAATTGAAATATTTCCTCATCTATCTACTATCTTCGCTTCATTGTTTTATCTGATCGACGGTACGGAGCGTACGGGGAGCAGCCCTTCAAACTGGTAACATCCTAATATTATGATAATACCCGTGGTTTCATCTCATACTACCAAATGATCTCATGTTTTTCTCATTAATAACTCATTGAATATATATTACCGAATCGTTATTGTAATCATTGTTATAATTTTAGATGAGTGGCGGGAAGGGCCCTTTCCATTAAGTATTAGGTAACTGTGAAATGAGACGCTGTTTACATTTCTGTCAATAGTTGTTTTTGATAACGTCAATGATACTGTCATTCGTGGAAAAATCAACACTTTAGTGTGTTGCACAAATCATGAGATTAAATATATTGAAATGACTAAATAGAACCAAGTGAGACACGGTCAATATGGCATAGTAGGTAGATAGAACACAGATAAAACATTTCGTATCTAAATTAAAACTTGTAATAGTTACACGATATTGTATTACATTGAGCTTACATCGATAAAAACTTGCACTTTTTGTCACAACGTCACAATAAACCATTGGTCGCGAGTTTTATTTAAAGCAGCATTTTGTTTAAACCGATTCGTTTTGCTTCCAAACCGGATACGAAGCCATTTACAAACATCAAAAGAAAATGCTATATTTATCGGTAAAGGTTTGAAATAACTTGAATAGATGTTGTGTAGTGCGAAATCCAATATTGAAACTCTACTTAAAGTACTGGATGAGGAAGATGAGAAGCTAAAAAGGATGTTGCAGATATACTTGGACGAGACCTTTGTTTAGCAGCAGACAAACATGGAATATTTGATAATGAAGAATAATTAAACTAAAACACTAATTAAATAGTAGATATCTTTCTAAGATCCAATGAAGGAATAACCATCGGTGACCTATGAACTACAACTCTTCCACATAAATGCTTTAACCAACGTATAACTCCATATAATACAACGGATGATAACTTCCCACAATTAAAATACCATCTGCGTAAACAAGATGGTTCACTAAGTGAGTAATAAATAACAAATACACACATTAAAGGCTAGGTTAGGGCATCAAACGGTCCGATTGGAAATCTAATCGCATGCACAGCAAGCCATCATTTGAAAGTTACACGGAGTCACTTTCCAACGTCTTCAACGATTAATTAGGCTGTTAGTCTTTGTACACATGATTACTAGACAAATGTGAGAAACTTGCGCCTTCAAAGTGAAATTTGTGAACATAAGTTTAAAGCTGTAAAGTTCGTAATTGAAGGTCGAAGGAACATTTGACTGAAAGTTCGACTTAAAATGCCACAAGAGGTTCTACGGGTCTACCTAATAATTAATCGTGACAAACTCGGAACAAAAGTATATTTAATCAGAGGTGAAAAGGCAGCCCATAATATAGCTTAGCGTATCCTACTGATGAGTGGAAATGATTGATCTCTAGAAGTTGTTTTAAAACCGGTGCAGTTAATGCCAAGGAAAAACAAAACACGATCAATGTTCTATCAACACATTTAGTATAGCGGTAAAGTATTAGCTATAAAGTGTAATAGAACTAACTTGTTAGCGAATAGCACGACTATCATTAAGTAACCCACTTCCCACCGACGACGGCACGTCAACCTGCTGATACACTTTTGTTTTCAACATTGAGGATAGAAATATAAAATTACTTGAGAAAATACTGATAGATACTAAGATGTATTTTGTTGTAGTTGGTGTTAAACCCAAAATCCAATCAAATCAAATACCAACAAAAGTAATTCGCAGAAACATAAAAATAGAAAACGATGATAAAACTTATGAAGATGTGTCCTAATTACTTAAACGATGATGTGAAGGTAAACGCGAGTTTGAACAAATTAAGTGATTAAGATATCGATATTTTGAGAGGGATTCTTCCATTTGAATATTCATAACATGCGATTATAAAATGATCAACTACTGAATTCGGAAGCAAATTAATCTTCGGATAGCTTCCACAAATTGACCAATAACTTTAAAATCAACACATTAGAAAAGAGAAACGTTACAATCAAGACGTCTTTATTTAACATGAAACTAATCAGAGGTCCTAAATCAAGGCACATTGAAATTTTGCACAAAGCGCATCAAACAAAGGCACATCCCACACGGCCATTATAACGATCCATTGAAATCAGCTTCTAATTAGACATTACATACAACCTGAATGGCCATGTATGAGACTCCATCCCATTCAAACGTTATCCGATAACACTTTAATTAGACTGATGTAGAAATCTTGTGACGTGCATGAGAATCAGCTGTCAAAAGATTAATTAAAATTAACAATATCCGCTGAGGATGAGGGTGTTCCTCTTGCTTATGTAATTTGATCGCGGGTTAAAAAGCTAGACATTTGAGCTTCTTGTTAAGTGAATCCGTAAACGTTGTCAGGTTTAGACATTTTTTCAACGATGATATTAAGAAAAGTATTAACCTTTTCCTGAATTCGAAGATTGCGGTATAATCCAAATTAAGAACGAATGCCAAATCAATTTCTGCAGTACACAATATACCACCATCAATACGATCGATCGCACTGACAGATACGGAATCATTATTTATGTAATCAATCCCACAGGCACTGTTTTAAAAGCATTAACCTAAATTATTAACAATTAGCAAAACGTAATCAAATACTGATATTTCCTTTTCAATAGCACGTTTGCAATGACTTCATAATATTTACGCAACTTTATTGATATAATTGCTTTGAAATATAGGTAACGTTATAAGCCTACACTGTACTTTCAAAATCTTGAAGTCTTAAGGCTTGGCACTACCCACCGACACCCGTATTAGGTATAAAAGACTATAAATCTAGGAAATTATATTGGTTGATCATCATTCATCAATGAACAGTTAATAAGAATTTTGAAACATCAACCTTTGGTATCATGCATGAGTAATCGTTTCGCAGGTTTAGATAATTATGGCGTTATTGAAAATGAATCCAATGCAATAACTAAAAAACTTACTTTTATAATTTACTGCGCGTCTCAGACAAATTGTTGCAAATCTACCACTACTTTCAGTTTATCTTAAATCGAGAGCTTCTCAACAAATTACATAAAGTAATGAAAGTCCTTCATCATTCCCTGTCAGAGTCCCTGCAATCTGCTTATCTCCATCGATTGAGATCATTTCAAGTCGCCGAGAGGGCACTATAACTCCAGATTTAATAAAATCCAGGCTTGGAGAGAGCTAGGTAAAGTGTTAGGAGCAAACGTTTGCACAGTCATTATTTTGTTAGCGATTTCAGTGAAAACACTTGGAAACTGATCAAATTACTAGTTATGGATTTATGAGCAGTCGGATAGGTAGTTACGTACGCATTTACTGCACTTATCAATTTTCATCGTTTACATGTTCTGTGGTCAGTGACTTGTATTTTCTTACTTGATTCCAGGAATCCAGTAGTAATTTTGATTTAATTTTCTGATACATCGTGTGCAATACTTCAAAGTGATGATTATACATTAGAGTGAGTATAGGTAATAAGCATTTTAAAGATGATTGCTACTAATGGGAGGTATCATAAATGAGTAAGTAATATTAACTACTCATACATAATCACATCAATCTTTAATGTCGTGCTATGATCCTAGCATAGTGAATTTTATGCTTCAGCTTTCAATTGCACTCACATTAATCGACAACGCATATAGCAGCAATATAATTGACGTACGACACCTTGACTCTAATAGGAAACTGATACTTAACGTAAGATTTTCATTTTCCCTTACATTACGACAGTCAACTTGTTCTTACGCCAACAATTCCCTTACTGAAGTGTTGTTCAATTCATTTAACAGGGACGTTAAAGCCCTGTGTATTGTAGCCCTTATCGGTAGAGGTTCGACACACACTATGCCTTCGTAAGACAAATCGTCTCGCCTATTCCCTTGACACTAGAACATGCAATTTCTCCTGATAGTTCAAAGATATGTTCAGTTAGAGTGTAAAATATATTCTAGACTGTGTTTTGGTTCCCTTTGGGAATTTGAACTATTGCATCAATGTACACAGTTCTTTGATTTCCATTACCTTGGTGGTTACTTTTGTTACGTTTCGTAATAAAAGGTTGTATTGTGAATGTGATGTGACCGCAATGTGCAACGGATGTCAAAATGAATAGATCACTTAATGCAATAATTCTTACATTGGAGAATAATTGACCACCCAGTGAGTTTGCATATTCAAATGATTTTATACAACTGAGTGAGAGATGAAAATATCTACTCTGAAATTACTATGTTCAGAATGAATGATTATGCAAGATAACGTAGGGATAAGAAAATTGGAACTCCTCAGGCATAAATGGTATCAAAGGTAAAGAAATTACTTCCAATTTATTACCATATCCACATTTTAAAGGAAAACCACAACAAAATGGTACTATGTCCTAGCAGGAAGCATGGACAGGCCAGTTTAATAGCAGAGGAAGCTATCAAGTTGTCGCTACTGAACTATTAGCTACTACGTCGATAGATAGATTTATGTAAGCCCATCACGACGAATATAGATGAACGAGATTCTGCCTTCGGACGTCCACGACTTTTAAAGACGTAAATGGTTGGAATGGTAATTGACGATGACGGTCTAATTTTATTAGCGAATGAAAAAGATATAGGGAACGTGATCTGGTTTTGTGTTTGAATAAAAGTTTTTTAAAAGAACTAGTAATAGTAATTTCATTATGTTTATCTTTAGCCTCATGTTTCATTCAAACATGAGGCTAAAGATAAACATAATGAAATTACAACAATGTAACTTCATAAATTCACTAATAGAACTAAAACTGCTCATCACCATGAACCAAATCAATGGTCATCTCGAAGAGCGATGGCCAAAACAAAAGGAGAGGCAGACGTTGCTTCATAAATGATAGCTTTGTTATCCAAAACAATACACTCCTACGCAGTGTTGCTACAATAATATAAAGTTTGAAGCATTTGGAACAAAGGCAAACGATAATAAAATGTTAGCAGGGCTAGAAAGCCCTTTACGTGCTGCAAGCATCATTGATAATGAGAATTCTACGTGATTTCGGTGAGGTTTACTCATCAAACAGGCATATTTACTATAAAATTTTACCGTTGAGGGTACTTAAGCATTTGTAACGGAAAATGCATGTGACATTCAAGAACATTTCTATGGGAATGACAAAGAATTAAGAAGCAAAATATAAATTTTTCATTGATGCTAAATATGCTAATCTTTGTATATGTATACTGATGATATTCGGTCAACATTTATTTTAGATTTGAATAAATTACTACTGAAAATTTTTATACTTTCCTACCTAGAATTCGTATTCATTCGAGCACGAACGTGTGAGACTAACCTAGTAAGAGTTCTAAATCTAGACAACCTATATTGAAACACTCAACAAAATTCTGGTTCACTTCCTCAATCCGCATTAATTCTAGTTAATAAACATACTCTTTAACCATTTACCAGTTTTTACTTACAGTCATTAATCTACCTACAGTTAGTACTACGATTGTTAACGCTGTGTACAGTAAGCCTTAATTAATGTTAGCCGACTTTAAAGTCACGCAATCTATCCAAGGTAAAAATAGAAGGCTGTGTGAACTTAACCCTGTTATTTGTGAAAATCTCTGTTCTGAATCACGTAGACGTTAGTCAGTTGTTATTCACCAACAGCGAGAAATAGACGGAGGGTAATATACTGGTTTAGTTGACGACACGAGACGTAATATTAATGCTGCGGATAGAATGCGTGAGATCATGCTGGGTATTAATAATATAGAGGTAGCTGCTAGTGCAAAAGATTATAACCTTTGTATTGTATCACATATTGAAAGCAACAAAATCAATATAAGTACATTTCAAGTAATACATCGAGGTATAGACGAAGAATACAATCGTTTTATGTCCTAATATAACAGATCATTTAATCGCTACTGATAAACTAGAGCACATTGACTTTATAAACAAAGCTTAGAACCATCCTCATATTATAATCATAAAAATGTTTAGTCTTTCATTTTGTCTATCAGATTTAGACCGCGACGCCAATATTTATTTATGATAAGGACGGTGTGCTTGGGTATACTGCTCAAACAAACATTGTGTGTTTGCTCATTACTATCATAACAAACAAATATGGGAAATAAATGGTTGACCGTTGCATGACGAAATTGAAGGTGCCGTGTGAAAAATTGTATCGACAGAGTCAATAGATAAAGTGGGATACTAGTACAGTAGGCAATGAATGGTAAATATTGATAAAATTCTTGAAGGAGCTTTAGTACACGTGGTTTTGATATTAGCTGAACTAGTTTCAAGGGAAATCACGGATATGTTAAAGGCGCTTCAAAAAAAAGAAAATGAGAACGATGTTTTGCCTAATATGCCACGCACATTAAAAATTCGGCTAATTCAGACTAAAAAATTAGCAATGAAGTAGCGCCATGTTAGTAAACAATGCCAATTTATCAACTTTTAACAAATTATAAAGTCATAAGCATAATAATACAATACGTAGTTATATGTGGCACCATTAACAAGTAATCATTCAGGTTAATATATGTATGAAAATCAAAGACTCAGATAAGTAAGTCTTATTGTACGTCTAGGTTACAACTTGAACTAACAATACCTATGCTAAGTCAAATGAGGTAAATAGGTTACGACAATGCTAGTAGATATCGATCGGCAGGCAATCGTATATTGTTGTAATCTTTGAACCTGCGCCATTGATGTATGGGACTTCAACCGGTAATCATGTAAATTGTGAATAAGGTGCAGTACAACCGTGATAAGCCAAAACGGCAAGGAGAAATTAACTATTATAAGGGTATCAGGACTAGAATTAACTTGGGTAATAATAAATTACTTTTAATCCAGAGAGATTTTGAGTGTTAGAATAAAAAGAAACAGAGACACGGAGGTCCAGCACATGAAATGGAACTGGTCAATGGTTTTTTTGTGTTGAAAGAAAGCAAGAAAACTTTCATTCAAACTTGCTCAAAAGTGAAAAGATTTGGTTTACCTTGGGTCACTACTATAAGAAGAAAAATTGCTTGAGTGACAGTGTTCTACATCCAGTAATGAAAAACCTGAAATGTCATTGCGTCGTGTTGTAGACTCAATATTTTTTCTTCGATAAAGTTGCGATCGAGTACGTGTTAAAAGTAAGATATAAAAGCGTGATGTTCTGTTGGTGAGAGAAAGGAAACAAAAACAAATCTGTAAGTAGCGGATTTTAAATGATGTAGAAAATGTTAGTGCTAACTGCATAGACTGGGGTCAGAACGTTGGCTTACTTAGTGACTATGTAGCGTGTTGCAGATGCGTTATGCTGCATTGAGGTTTAAATTCACAGTGTCGCGGAAACTTGGAAGATTCTTCTTTGTATTTGAATTACAGATAAACAGTCCATTCTCAACATGGACTTCCAAAAAGCATTACCCATTCACCCATCTACCTGAACTTACACATATGAACACGTGACCAAAAGCATACATTTACTCAAGGGCTACCCGGAAGTGTGTTAATGAAAACCAGTGTTCCAATATTTCTTGGGGGTTTCATATACTCCGAAAAAAAAAACATTAATTGCTTAGGTTAGGCAAGTTCGTTGTAACAATATGTTTTTTCCCAACACATGTGTTGCAACCACCTCTTAATATTAAGCCTACCTTTCTATCTGACAAAAAATCTAAATAGGCTTCAAATGAAGTTCAACATGACGAAAAGTGTGACCATCAAAATCGTCTGAAAGCCATCAGAGGCACATTCGACAAAAACTGACCTAGTCTGGATAACAACTGACTGCAACAGCATAGCGGTACATTCAGATTACATTTAGAGTGATGCCGCTTTCGGCTCGCATTGTTATACGCTTTTTAGTTCGCGGGTAGATCGTAACCGCTGTGTGGGTGACTCAATCGCTTCCACGAATTGTGTGCGACGAACAGAAATGATGCTGAGTGCTGAGAAAAGCCATGGTTTGTAACTACTTTGTGATTTCCGTCATTCTGCATTTGACGGTATTCGGTATTTTTTCGGCATTTGTAGCATTTACATTGTTATATGTTTATATCTTCAGAAGCCAACCTCAGATCGTCACCATCTTCTAATGAATAAGTAATCAGTGGTAATTCACGACACATATTTGAAAGAATCACCCTATCGGTAATCAGGATCTCCTTCGGTCACCAAACATACAATTAGGTCGCTGAGTGTTGTAACAGTTAACTTTGTAATCAATGCATCAATTTTAATCACTGATACGAAAATATCGCAAGACCCACATACATATTACCAAAACAGTTATATCACAAACGCACGCATTCGATTCAAGCATTTAATTTGAAAGTAACTTGTAATAACCATAACAGTCATAACCTATCACTCAGCTCTTAAAAGCCCAATTGAACCAACAAGAGGTGAATTAAAAGTAAAAAAGGAACAAATGGCGTTTATAATAAAGCAAAACAAATGGCAATGAAACTCGCGGAGAATTGGGGCGTGAAGAGAACGTTGCAACAGCCGGATCCGAACCGAAGCACGCACATATTCACCAATATCTTGGTAATAATATGTGGGAAAATATACTAATTGGCGAGAGTACTCATTCCAAACATCAGGATGTAATTGTCGAATCTGATTATGGACCTTACCAAAAGGCCACAGGTCTGAATAACGATAATCAGATGGGTGATAAAGTATCCAAGTTGAAGATATACAATTCAGGAGTTAACAATGTTATATATTTCAGTATGCTGCTGATGCAAATAGAGATATTGTTACAGTTTTACCAACTTATGAACCGAACAAAGAATATTTTACTGTACAAACAGTTCATAAATGCAAAACAGCTGTTGGTAGTTCATATTGAAGCGATAAAGGTTAACTAACTAGATGATTGAACACATGTCGATTTCTTCAACGAAGAAACACTAGCATGCTAACTACATAGAGTATTTAAAACACTTTCTGGTAAAGAAGGCCAAGTTCGAGTATACTCGCATAAAATTAATGAGATTTGATACGCGGCCAAGTTCAGTCTTATTTGCATTAATTAATGTGTCTGTCTGAACGTAATTATAACAAAATACTCGACTTTAGTATAAAAAATATCTTAATGTCTAGAATTATTTTAAAGGGTATCTTTATACATAGATACATTTACTAACACTGATATGACATCAGCAGTTACGGCTTTTCTGTGAGAAGCTAGGTAGTTAATATAAAAGAGACATAAATGGATAAAATCTAAATTAAGTATACCAATTACTTCTTAAACGCCTGTCTAAGAAATTTAATTTAAATCGTCTAGACTACATCCATAAAAAAGATGGTTAAAGATAAAAGATGGTTATCTCGATAAAAGATAGTTCAGCAGTATATATTTTTTTTTTATCAAATTGATGGGTATTCTAATATATTGGCGTTTAAAGTAATTTGCTTGTGGTGTCATCCTAATGGTTTCTTTACAGATTTCAAAAATAGACAACAATAAATCACTTTGATTTCAATATTAGCACATCTAAACTCTACGTATGTTCATGTCGGAGAGATTGAAGTATGGTTTGTGTAAATTCTATTTCCAAGCTGTTGTATTTTGATTAAGGTTTTCCAAAAAATATCTGAGCTAGCTTCGTATAAATCACAATAGTTCAATTAGTGAACATAAACCAGAATAACCGAGGCTAATAGGTCAGTGAGTTAACTGACTAAATCGAGTACGAATTGAATAGCAAACCACCAATAATCACATCGCTGTTTATATTTAGTGTAGACTAAAAGTATCGATAAACGATGTAAAAGGGCGATTCGAATAATCGTTAAAATTTACTATGTAATTGCGATCTATTCCGTTTAAAATTGTCTTAATAGTAACATTGCCCTTAATAACTATTTCGAGTTACGTCAAAATTAAATGAGAAATACTATTTCTTTTATAGGCTTGTTGTATATTGGCTTTGCATTTATTACTGGGCAGTAAAAAAACTGTGTTATTTTATTAGGCGTACTGTGCTCAATTTTCTGATCATCAAATCCAAAAATGAATTCATTTATGGCTTGGTCTTACTCTTTACTTGGTACTTTCTGCGTTCTTCCTGCTTTACTAACCATATTATTATCTTCATACTTTTTTTTAACCAGTTCCCTCTTCAAGTATATTTTGAATTTTTACATCATATTTAAGTTTAAATAAATTCACAAATATTTTAAACAGCTGTGTAAAATCTTATTGGAAAGTTATGAAGAAGATAAACGTCAGCTGTCAATCACAGCTCATCGGCTATCGCTAACAGATGGGCACTCCGTTTTAGGGCAATCATTTCACAAGGCGTGTCAAAGAAAGTACCATAAAAGAGCCACACATGCACACGTAGAATAAATTACATTTGATGGGTGTTGGCTAATGTTGTATGTACTGAGATAGGTAGTTACTATGCAAGCTATATTGTTTATTGAACTAGAGGTGACAAAAGTGTATTTTTTTTGCTTTTGTGATGCTAATTTGTCATTGTAGTCAGGCACGTTAGTTCCTTTGGCTATTTTCATTTCAAAGACGGTTAGAGGATATGGAAGCAGCCACCTGAATCTAAGAAACTATATAAAATTCCTGTCTGCTTCATCTTAGCTTAAATTGTCCCCAAAATGGATATCGATGCTAATTTATAAGAATCATGTTTATCATTTCAATTAAGTGCTAACATGATGAGATCCTGATAAGATATTAGTATTACTAAATTTCATAGAACTTACCTAATAGTTTGTATCATCTCACTAAACGCGAAATGCTTGTTCCAGTTTCGTCGTGGTCCGAATGGTGAAGATAAAGATCCGATGTAAAATCATACGTTTCTCTTCCAATTTTATGTAGAAAATACTTCAAAAATTTGTTTGTACTTCGTTTGTAAGAGCACTTGTTGCAGATCACTTTGTTATTTCGATTGTTCGTCTAAAAACGGAACGTTATGAGTGTCCTTTTGGTACCAAAAATGTTAAACAAACTCGTTTCTAACATGCAGGGAAACCATTAAATTGTTAGTTTGGATAAAATTCAATAGATACACGAAACATTCCAATGCCGTAAAACATTTTTATCGAAACTACATTAACGGACATCATCCTTAACGTTCCAAAAAAGGACAGAAAAAAGCTGAAATGCGGGCGCCTTCACAAATTCGATTTAAATTGAACCTTATTGTTTAAGTCATAAAGCTTAAGAAAACATTAAAGAATTAACACAACAAGCCCAAAGCGGTGTCACCTCGGTTACTTTATGAGCAATGTATTTGAAAGTTAATTTACTAACAATAGAACATAAACTTGCCGCATAACGATGCTGCGACAAGATCAAAATATTCACAAAAGAGAAAATATATTAATAAGCTGGGGCACCGTCAAAATAAAAAGACAAGGGAAATGCAGTGCAATGAAATCGAGACTACGGACGAAAAACACCGCAAACAGCTCGTAAAAAGTAGACGTCTAATGGACGACCCACATAATTTAAAGCTTAAAGTCATAAAGATGGCAATTAAATCTAGAAATGTTGGTAAAATAATAAAAAACACAATGCTGGTAAAATGCTACTAAGTGAAATAATTGGCCAGTGTTATAGCAGTCGAAAGTCAAAGATTGATTAACAAAGCAGAAAATGAAACACATGAAACTGTGGCTTTCAATTTAAGGTGAGTCATCAACGCCAGTTGTCTGCTTAATGACGTATAATTCAATTTCGCTAATAGTTAGCAAGCGATCAAGCGTTTCAAGCACAATTATAATTATAACAGTATTTCAGTTTCAGACATCAACAAATATTTAACTAATGAGTGGCGTTGACAATCAGTCAGGAAGTTCACTGATCCCTAATTTTCGCTTTCTTTCATGGAAGTAATACATTTTCGCTTGACAAGTTGGAGACTTGCCACCTTCAGGTTGCGTAACTGATGGTACTCGCAGTTTCGATACATACGCCATGACTCACAGGAAGTGTCAGATTAGAACCGGTGGAATTGTAATCGAAAATAGACTAAAACTACTGAATTGCTTCAGGTGAATTGGGTAATTTGAAACTAGATTGCAAGCTTCTGTTAGATAAGAGAATTTATGCTGACAAGATGCAAAAAATGCAACCAATGTAGTCACGTATAGCAGAGAAGCGGAGCGTGGAGTGACTGGTGGAAAAATTACAAAATTCAAAGCAACGCGCTACTGATACAGTGCAAGTTGACAAACTGAGAGATTTACAGGCTAAGGCAACAGTGTTAAAACAAATATATTATTGGTGCATAGATGCAATTAGTAAGTTTCATAGTAAATTAACGGCGCCAGTTGAACTGCCCACACATGACACGATGTTTACATTAGTTATGTGCAGTTAACTACGATTAACTGGTGTTTATAAATGGAGATTGTAATTTACTGTTAACTTTGGACATGATGGGACGGTTTATGCAAGAAAAACAATTACTTTGTGAGGTAACGGATTTCCACATGCGAATCGTTTGGGAAGCTGACGCTTGTGAACACTCCAGTGATGAGTAACAATGATAGCCTGTTCACAACTCAATTGTTATTAATCAAGTATTAATAACTCTCGAACAGGTTAGTCACCAAACAGTCCACGCTCAAATACCAATTAGTGATCGACTAGATATGTTAATTATCATAACGAGCAAAGCTTTACAAGGTGCGCTCAGGATTCCAGTAACCTCGAAACAGAAAGTCTGAACGCATCGACATCGTACTAAACGGTCAAGGTGAATTAGTCTAGTGATTAGAGAGATTAGCCAAAGATGTAAGCCATTAATGATATCGAACTAGATTATGATAAACAAAAGTAACACACGACTGATTACATTTTTTTACAGATAAGTAACACCATTCATTGACACCACAAAAACAAATGTAAAAATAATGATGATGTAAGAAAATTAACTGAAGTCGCTGCCTTAAAAAGAATACCTACAGATGCGTCGAAATTCGTTCACGAGAAAGACGCCCGCATATAAGTCAGGATAACCACAGCCAAACCGCACTCGCAAACTGGTTTCGGTGCACTATTATTATTAAAGGCTCGTGCCAATATACGGGTAGAAACGTGCTCCAACACAATACAGTTAACAAAGAAATATAAATACTAAAATCCGTAACATAATTAGTGCAAATTTTTATACCAAAAGGACACAAAACTCAAGATGTCTCAGAAAATCCACACGATGTTACTTTTCATTTGCTTTTAGTTGTTCGAATTCATTACATGCATTCACTATCACATCCATTAACAATAAGGCACTTGTCTAAACGTTAGATTATAAAAACAGTTCAAAAAGTGTGTTAAAATAAATTGTCGAGTTGAGCGCAACGAACTGCCTGCGTCAGTCGGCCGAGCGCAGAGCCGGCGACTCGCAAACTGTTCCGTTCCGTTTCAAACTAAACATCAACGGCCACGCGGAGTGCGCCCTACCTCTCTGTCTCCCTCACTATCGCGGAATCCGTCAAGCGAGAACGAGACGGACACCAGTCAAACTTCGTTCGAGTCTTATCGCAGGATAAACTTTACAGCGACGTGAATAGTTTCCGAGCATTAGCCAGAGAGGAATGGGGCGATTACTTTTTTTGTGTATTTGGCAGGACTTTTTTCTTGTCGAATGTTGGATCGGTTTAAACTTCTATTTTTGTTATCGGAGCGCGTTTGAGCGGAACGAGAGACACGAGACGAGACATTGTCCGGAACGGAAGCACGGCGATGAGTGACCAAGGATTCTCGGAAGTCTGCTTACAATTAACTTATCCTCGTTGATAGATGCAGTAATAGTTCAAGCCAGTTCAAGGACATAGAGAGGCCGTATTTGGAAATTGAGACCATACATTACATCAATACAAAATATCGTCTTTAAGATTCAGATACATGATTCAATATTGGCAAAATCTCGAAACGCAGAACTCACGATTTTTGCTTTAAGTGGCTGCATGGACGCATGTATAAGCGCTGACCTCAATTCACATCTGCTATCTAAAGAGATCTTCTATAGTTATCGATCAAATAACACATCACAAATTGGGTACCCGGTAGAATTAGATCATCACAACATAAATGCTTTTTGCGGCAGTAACAACACAAAGAGGCAAATAACAAATGAGTTTTTGAGGAAAATATAAATCGAAATGAACCAGAAAGAAGCGTTATGAAATATTTGTAATAACAATATAAACACAATACATCGACGCATAGAAAAGTGTTATATCGGAACTATTGTCTTGTAAATTGAGTTACACAACACCAGAAACGATAAACATTTATCTAGCATTAGTTTCGTTGGTGCGTCGGAAGACACAGATCACCTACGTTGCGTTAGAATATCTAAGAACTTTTTGACCTTATTTCTGCAGAATTGTATTTAATTTACTATCCAAACAAAACAGTCTTCTAGGAAGTGGGTGCAATAAATTAAATGAATTTGCCAAATTAATTACAATATACGCTTATAATTGCATCACCACTTATTTAAAAGGAATGAACTGAAGTCGATTAAAAATACATTCAATTCGATTTTAGGTATCGCAATGGATATGATTAAAATGGATAATATAATTGCCCACAGACCGTCATGCGAGACTGATCATAAGGATTAGCTACGGTTCACAAGCGTACCTATGTATATGTCATCCATATAGACGTAGCTTACATAAAAGTTCAAACACACATTTCTAATAGCACTTTTTTTCCTAACAGCTTCCATTCTGACGAATATGGACATTTAACAACATATCCGGAAAGGAAATCTCGTAAATAATCATTATAAAAAGTACTCGGGAATGTCGCGTGGAATTGTGTGAAAGAGAAAAGCGTAATTGCCAATCAGATGAACGGCTTTCTCTCACAATACGTTACATATTGTGTAGGATGCCGGAAACATCTTCGGGGCAAGCGATGACCGTCGAAATCTTCAATACCACTTATAATGACTTATCCAATTGAATAATTCTGATTAGCTCTTTTGTCAATTCTATTACCCTTGTTGCCAATAAACGTTTGAATAAGAACTAATTCGAGAAATAATATGCATGAGAAGATTTTATTCATCTTATCGTTTCATAATCTGGATCCCCTGTCTGTTTGACGGAAGCAATAATGGTGCTATCACAACAGAAAGAGTTACATAATACCATTGCAACCGATTCGTTACCATTATTTTGATCAAATTGATTCTTGAGATGTAGAAACTAATACATCTCATGTAAAATGCTAGTATAGTACAACATACTCGTATTCTCTGTGGAACTGTTGATTACCAAGAGAAGGGTCTTCTGGTACGTAATCTAAAACAGATCTGTTCGTTACGAAGGGATAATAAAAGCGCCCAAATGTTACTCTGAATGCCAGTCACTCATGGTTATTGACATACGAAACAGAAAGTTTATGGGTTTTTAATGACTACTTCGTATCTAGACTTTGAGGTCAAAGTATTGAAACAGCAATAAATAAATAAAAAGAACAATAAAAGCAATATAGTAAATATTATTATGCAGGAAGGATATGCAAAAAGATAACTTGTAAAAATTATAGTACAGGTAATAATTAAACGGAGTCAGACCAATAAATTCTGTCCTTAGCATAACATGCCTTTCAAAAATATAATTAATTTCAAGTAAATGAAATAGAAATCTTAAACTGACAGAAAAACATTTAACATAGTAGTTGCTAACAATGAGAGCAAAACTGTTCAATGCAAAAGATTGATGCTTCAACACAAATCGGGATGGAAACACAATGAGGGCCGATTGTCGAAAGCACTGTCTACTTTCTCCAAGCCCTTTCAAGTAACCTGGAGTTAAAAGATACAACAGTTTTTATACGAACAAATTGATGTACATATTTCAAAATGTAACACCCCGCTTTAATCCCAATCGATCATCGATAAATTCGAAAGATTGACTAATTAATATAATTTTGAACTCAACAATTTAAGATCAGTTCAATACAGCTCATCGCAATCTATCAGTTATGCAATGCAAGATAATTCTATTATTCACTGATGTGCGGTTCGATAAACCAAAAGGAATGTGATTTCAACATAAATCACTTTGAAAGTGACGAAATAATTTATATCTACTTATTTGCTTGAAGAAATATGGTAACGAAGAAAAATTCCAGAGTAAAGATGTCACTACTAACATTGAGAAATTCTTGTTTCGATGTTATTAATTCTTCCAAAATAAAATTTGAAGATCTGAAAGGCATGTCTGCTGAAAATAACGCTAAATAAAGATGATCAAAATACAAAATACATCTGTGAATGAGGAAGCGTGAATTTTGTCGCGTGTGTTTTGTTTTTACCACTCATTCATCGAAGGTCCTAAGGTTCAACATTATTGTCGTAGTACGAAGTCACGTTAGTCTTCACAAAAGAAGTACATAATAATAATGGACAAGATTTAAAAAGCGAAGTCTTTGTGAAAGTGACTCTGACTACAGGAGAGATGTAATTGATTTTAAATGGGAATGCCCTTGTGCTTGCGCAAGATACTTTACGAATAATAAAGCCCTGTAAAGAAATAATGTGGCCATAAAAGAATTATAATTAAGTTTTAATATAATTTTAACTTCAGAGGGATTTCTTGTGGAAGAGATAAGAGTTTATTTTAATGGTCACCTGTATCTAGCCTGGCTCACGTATGCAGGAAGATATACTGCCGAGTGATTCGCCAAGGTCTGTAATATGCCTTTAATAATGTTTGCGAAATTTATTAAGCTACTTCTATTTAAATTATCTTCGAATGATCTCACAGCAGCACAATTTGTTACCACCTTTTACTCCTTGAAGCCCATTGGAAGTCAACAGAGCTTTCTCATTTACATTAAACACCTGTGTATTGTAAGCAATATATCAAAGGAAACTGACTACGCTTCCTTAAACAGTGGTAATAGACGTTATCTCTTCATTTATATAGAGTTACAAATATTAGTGTTCGCTTCCCGGTCTTGAGCGTTGCGTGGCAAGCTTCCGTATTCTGCCTGATAAATATTGGATGTGCCAACAGGAACGTACGGCTGATGTATAGAAGTGGTTACTTTCTAACCAATTTTATGCATGCAAATTGTGGATTGTTGAGTGAAAATATACGACCCGAGGTTTAGTGTTATGGGTGCCGATGAAACAAAGATTGTGGTTGCATTGGGTTGCACCCAATAAGTGTTAAGTTCGTTTAAATAGCTGGAGTATTGTAAACTGATTTATATTAGGCCTCGCACTCAACAATCCGGATGTTATGCAGGAAATAGTTGAAGTTATCTACGAAATAGAAAATATTTTCATCCACCGAATATTTTACTTCAAATGCTACTTTGAATCGGACTAGGAAAGGATTAGGAAACCTTTGCCAAATAACAGAAATACAGATTAGTTTTTCTTATTGGATGGTTTCTTTTAATACTGTCTAAATCATATTGACTTTGGGCAAACGCCAATATACACAGAATCATGACAAAATGTTACGTAAAGGAAACTGGTCATCGTTAAAAAGACGACAAATTCTTCTATTTTTATTTTGGCTTGTTTTTATGTTCTTATAATTAATTCTACCCACTTCGGCATATACTAAAACTGGAACTAATCTAGATCTTTTAACTTATTACCATTTGAATAAATTAAATATCCTTAAAATAGAATTGATTGGCTTCGGAATCTGCTAACGTCAGAATCACAACTGTCATTAAACTGTGTTTGTGCGAATCACTATCCGCTTCATTTTTCTAGTATTCGTGCTGCTATAATATAATTATGTATGATTTGCTTTACTAGTTTCTTTTTTTCCAACCTGTTTTGTCCCACTGCTGGGCAAAGTTCTCTCCCATAGTCTTCCACTCATTTATGTACATTACCTTCACCGGTCAAACCTCCGTTTATGGGGATTGACCGGTGGTGCTACTTCATTTTAATCGCTTTACTAGGTACTCTCCACTTTATTCCGACACACATAATTAAGTTCTCTTCTCTGATGAGATAAACTCTATCTTTATTGCGTGTTCAAAGTCACTTCGTCGTTCAAATAAGTGTTCAAATGATATTCTAGCAAGGCTTTCCTAGCTCATTCCTGAATGCTAGCAAAAATTCTAAGCTCCACTATCATCATCGCATCATCGTTTCCGTGAGATCGCTGTACATCTGCTAGACTGTTGCAAGCTCCGCCCACATCATGCCCACGCGTCAATAATGCTGATGCACGGGTTTTAAAGGTCTCACATTAATAGTTAGATTGTACATAATTTATTTAGTGTTGTTTGAAGAGGTTGGCAAACAAGACAGTAAGATCTATGTTACTTATAATTATCTACCTAAAATTAAATAGTGGTTGGTCTACGCCTACCTCAAGTGGCTAATGCTGTTCTGGTAAGAAAACCAGTGGGTGCAACACAAATCTTAGCAGGACGTTTCTTGCATCAATGTTTAACAAAGACTCGATCATCCGTATCGTTATTATTTTCCATACTTACATCAAATTACCCAACACCAGGAAACATATCAATCAACAAATCAAACGATTTCTCATCTAATCGCGAATATTCTGAGAAAATCTTAGCCTCTGGCGATTCCTATTTTCCAATAGATTTCAAGTGGGCAATTTGTACAGATAACCTGGCTAACAATAAGCTGCCCGCAGATGTTTCACATTACAGTGGGTACCACGATCGAGCTGCCGCCGCGGGCAATGTCGCGTAATTCCTCGCTTCGTGTGAAGTGACCCGTGGCTTACCGTAAGTGTAGGACAGGTGAGAATAGAAGGCTCATTTCTAAGGTCGATAACGCTTTGTAGTCTAATACATAGTAGGTAGGATATTGAAGTAGAAACTAATACATAGTCGCAGAATCAACACGGTTCCCCAATTTAAAAGAAAATACTTTTCTTTATATTATGTTGTCCATGCATTAGTATTCAGATTGTTGTCGATTGTCGATGACATACTATGTCATCGACAATTTTCTCAGCCATCTATAATAGAGCTGTAAAGGTGGCGATTTCAGTTGTGTGGACGTAGGTTTTTAAAATCTGCACTGTATAACGCTATATCCTCAAAATTAAAATTGTCTTTTGTATTCTAATTAATGGGTAGGTATATTAGAATTAGTCTTATCTATAACGTCCCCACTGCTGGGACACAGGCCTCCTTTCTGAGAAGTAGATTATGGGTATATGTTCCTTCAGTTTTGTATCGACTGCGTCTTCTGTTTCTCTTTCATGGGTGCTTGGTTTGGTAATATCTGCAGGTACTTAGTTACTCAATACTCCGTTACGTTCAACACCTGATTAGTGATTACGGATTAGGATACCGTAATTGGGTTTAACTGACAGCTTTGTTATTTTTATTGTGCCACGGAAATTTGCTTAGAAAGTCTGCAAGGGACTAATAAACAATAATGGTTAAGTAACTTTTTTACTATTGTTCAGTAGCTCAACAATGACTTCAATCATGGTAGGTAACTTTGATTGCCATGTCTGTTAGTTGGTTATCATGTTTTCTCATGGACAGTTCTATGAACGTTGATTGTTCATCAAACGTCATAACTAGATGTGGGAGAGAAAGACAGAACTATACGTGAACCGATAGTACTATCCCTTTTTTTAGTACATGCTTTTATTTAGTTTCACCTATCTCGGTGTCTGGCTATCTGTATACAAATCTTGCAAGTTAAATTTGACTCACTTTCCGATTGAGCTGATATTTTGCATACATATGTAAATCTGATGACAATGCAATATTATTGTGACATGGAGCTGATCTGATAATGGAGCCCGAAGGTGGTTATGGGAATTCTGTAATAAAACGACGCAACAGCATCACGTTTGGGCTCGTTTGATTCGTTTTGACAAGGACTCTGGTTCTAGATGATATCCAGGGTCTGATGATGAAGCCAAAAGTAGCAACCTGGAAGACAGCTATGGGAACTCTGTAATAAAACGACGCAACCCGTAAGCAGTTTATAAAGTCCCATTAATAAAATATATTTAAATTAGATATAAATTACTAAGCTAGTTATTTAACGTCATAAATACAAAAGCTTACATAAAAAATAAAAATAAATGTTTGTTTTTGGGACTGGAATCATGATGGCATTAATACTTAACCCCCTATGCACCTGGAACCATACGTAGAAAAAAGTTATTTGTGGTCAAATTTTAGGCGAGAACTACTACAGTAAAATGACTCTCAACATAAACATTTTCTCCTGCTACAACCGTTTTCCGCCATTACGGTTAAGGTTAAATCCCAAATATAAATGCAGCCGCACACAGCGCAACAATAACATACGTTCCATTCCTCACAATTACGACTCCCACTGCCAGATTTGTATGGGCACCCGGCAATTTAACGGGTTTCAATAAAATTAGGAAAACAAGGCAAGCGGTAATAGTAGGGCATAGAATCGATACTAGTCGTAGTGCAGCGATACGGACGGATGACCGTCGATCACTCGTGACGACTGACAAGTGCTAGCGATTTGGTGGAAGGGTAGATAATAATATGGCACGAAATGGTAATTTGGATTGTCAAATCAATATTTAGAGATTTCGACTAAACGTTGGTTTTTCAAAGCTTATTGAATTTAATAATTTGTTGCCAACTGGTTGTTATTGTTTCTTTGATCAATCACATTAGACAATATGAGATTTACTGCGGTCAGCAGATTGCTTCAGGTTTCCAGAAACCGCGGAGCTTTTCAAAGATGAAAACGGTTCCCGATAAATACAAATAGGTTTGCGTCCAAGTATGTCGTTGCAGAGGCCCTATATTTTCTCAATAATAATTTTAATTTACCAACTACAGTGAATTGCGATTCACTGTATATCTATACGACTAACATCTGAGAATCTATCTCAGCACCCTTAAAATGAAACGCGTTTGAAGCAACACTTAAACCCAATACACTAATAACACGATGAAATCTAAATTATGCAAACACCATTTAATTATCAACTTTCTTATCACTTACACTGCGTAATTACGTAAATTAGGGAGCTACGTCCGGCGATAAAACTACGTATAAACACGAGTTCGACCCCGGGTCGTATTAGCCCGGTAGTAAGACTACAAGTTGTAGCTTAGGAACTGTTTACTATGTTAAACTTTCAGTTTCCATTTCCTAAAGTCTAAGCTATGATTTGACTTTCAATTAAATCAGAAAATAAAAACAAAAACGTTTATTTCGAACAACAAATGATCATAGGAACAGAAATTCAAAATTAAAATAAAATAAAAACCTACAACTAAAAAGACCACATAAACCTACATTATAATATTACAAACGTCCATTGCTCAGTATACATACATACATAAACTCACGCCTTCTTCCCATGGGGGTAGGCAGAAACTACAGAACGCCACCTGCTACGATCCTTACCTACTCCTTTTGCCTCGTTTACGTTCATACATCTGGTCATACAAACTCGCCGGTTGCGAGTACTACGCACCTGACCTTTCTGAAGAACATCACCAATAAGGTCACTATATGTCTTCCTAGGGCGTCCCCTCCCGGCTTTTCCACTCACATATGCCTTGTAAATACCTTTTGTTAATCGCCCTTCATTCATCCTCTCAACATGACCAAACCATCTTAGCATACTCTTTTCAATTTTTGTCACTACATCTTCTTTTAAACCGCACCGTTGCCTTATCACATTTATTGATACCATTTGCTCAGTATGTGAACCATACAGCAATTGTTTAGGGACTGTCAATCGAACGTCTGCGCGAATGCTCTCATGATGACGTTGGAGCTATCCCGAAGCCTGCGCACCAGGGATGTGCATCGCTTTCTCATAGTAGAACAGAAACAGTCTACTCATTTATGAGACAAAAAAAAAACTGAAGTGTATTTAAAGTTATGACTTAGGGTCCGATGTTTGATATATTGTTAAACATGACCATTAATTAGTCAATTTAACAATTAGTCACTTGACAATAGTCAATAGCTGTCAAAGTTTAACTAGTCTGTCTGCGCATGGTTAACTTTATAGCAAATTGACATTTTTTTTAACTATAGTTAGCTTAACCATTTGTCAAAACAACATACTTCTGTCATTTTTAACAAATTGTTAGTACAAGTTACGCATTTTAACTATTAGTATATTTGACTACTGATCAAACAACGGGCCCTTAATCGACTGATTTCAGGATATTGTTTGAGGACCCCTACATCAGAGTCAAGAGGTCCAACGATAAAAGTGAATATCCTCAAAAAAAAAAAAAACATCCCAGGAATTGGCAAACCAAGCAAGTTGCATAAGAATAATGCCTCATTTGACGTAAACCTTTAAGGGTAGCCCATAATGAATTCCACAAGATTTAAGGGGATGTAGTATAACCGGAAACAACACAGCGTTAAATTGATTTTACTCTTCCCATCAACTACTCCCCTACCATTCCATAATAACTGCCTTAAGAGGATTGAAGCGGTTTTTTTCTGATTTTTAGGGTTCCGTACCCAAGGGGTGCCAACGGAACCCTATTACTAAGGCTCCGCTGTCCGTCTGTCTGTCTGTCAGCGGGCTATATCTCATGAACCGTAATAAGTAGACAGTTGAAATATTTACTGAGTGTGTATTTCTATTACCGCTATAACAACAAATAATATAAACAAAAACATTAAAGGGGTCCCCAATCAAGACAAGTGTTTAAGTTAAAAAAAAAAATGTACTGTGGTACGAACACTTCGTGTGCGAGTCCGACTCGCACTTGGCTGTTTTTTTATAATTTCAACTATAAGTAATCACTTTAGTATACCAACGTTATAATTAGATTTTAATCAAACAAAACAAACCTAGAACAGATAAAACCTGCCCTACAAACGAGAGGGTATTATCTTAGTGTTACGATCGTGTATCTGTGGCTACTATCGATAAACATTGACTACACAATAACGCGGCTGTCATTGTAACAGTCAACCTTTGTTCTGTTTTAGTTTTATGTCAATTGTGGGCTTAAGGTCTGATCGTACTGGAGCGTAAGGTAAAGCTTGCAGATGGTTTTCAAAGCATGCTTTGAGTATGTTAATAATGGTCAGTTTAGCATGGACGAGAGGTTTTAAATGAAACAAGACCAAGTCCAACAATTCGAGATGCTACGAATGTGATTTGTGGAAGCATAAACTTAGCATATTCAAATTCAAATTCAAATTCAAAATCATTTATTTCAATCCAATTAAAAGATCATATATGTTAATTATGTTGAACATTCAAATAAAATTAAATTTTATTAACCCGGTAGTACCTATCATACCTAAAAACATATATATCGTACAGCCGGAAGACGTATGACTGTACAATGATACTCAAAAATCGTTAAATGAAGTAGAATCGCGAATTTCATTACATATATCGTCGATATATTGAAAAACTGTGTGTATGTGTATGCTAGCCGTTTGAACACTAACAGATCTAGTTTTGAAAGGACCATGAGACTGCTGTTTAAGCCGTAACTCCGGAACTAAGGACCAGACCCGCTGTCCTGAGAGGATGCAAATTAACAGACGACGCGGACGCAGACGTTAATTAGAGAAAAGTTTATTAAACAAGCTATACGTCCGGCGGAAAGTAATTGGTCAATAAAATTATGCAGCTAATAAGTTATTTTTATAGTGCACTAAAAATTACTGTCAAGCAGTAGCAAGGAAAACACAGAAATGACAATTAAGAAATCAGAACGCATGTGGAAAATAATACGTTTTACTTAAGAACTAGCAATTTAAAAGTTTAAACCAATTTGAAAATCAAAATTCTTGAAATAACATAACATCACACCCGTATTCCCCGCAGGGTTAGGCAGAGGTAAACCTATAGTACACCCGCATTTCGCCAGTTATGTTTGAGTCTAATGTAATAGGGGGCGACCCTATTGCCATCAACCTGGCACACATCCAGACTCCGGGCCGCCACTAAGAAATTTCAGATGAAAAAAAAAACAATAGCACGTAATAATAACACACATAATAATTCGTGAAAAGTCTGCTTTAAAATGCTGCTAAAATGAACAAAACTAGGTTAAACGTTTGTATTTCCTAAGACCATGTTAAATGTGTAGTACGAGTATGTGTTAAAGACATTGTTGCTACAATTACTGACGCCATCAAAATTATGTTTTCGTATTTTTCATCAGGCTTATAAAGCAAGCCTGCAGACGAAGTATTACAAACGGTGTTACGTCACATTGCAGACGAACCTTTACAGCAAAATAATTTCAAATACTTGCCCTTAAAATTAAAACGACTGGGTCAGTTGCTCAACTTACCTGGAACAATAAAAGTAATTATTAGTATGGTGTAGAGATACCATCACTTAGGTACGAGTCCCATGCGCAAGAGCACGTGGGCGTACAAAGGAATAAACCAATGGACATTGATAATGAATATTCAATTAGATAAAACAGTTTAGGTGTAATCACTTTAAGTGGTCTTGAAATTTTCTATGGAAAGGAAATTCTTGCCATATATGAGGGTAATTTGAAGAAATTAACGGAGCAATAATAACGGTATCAAATAGGTCGTTTCCATAGAAACGATTTTATATTTATGTTTGACTTTAGAAGCGTTTAAGTTTATTGGAAGGTTTAAGTAAGAAATGCTGTTATAAACCCCTGAAGTATAATCAACATTCTTACTGATATCTCGAATTCAAATATTATGGGAAAATCTTTATCGATCTCGACAAAATTCTCTAGGTAATAATATCAATGAATGTTACAGATTATTCGTAAGTAGTTGTAGTTGGTACCATCACGTCATACTGATTACATGATAACATTGTGCATGATGAAACAATTGAGATGATCGCGATAAATTAATCACAGCATTGTTTATACATTACTCGGTACTAAGATTCCGTTATAAACATCACATGTATTCATATACAAGGTGACAGGGACATTGACGAGAACACTGAAACCATGAATTCAGCACTTCTAGACACCCATCGAAGAACTTTTCCGTCGGTTATCAAAAAGTGCAATATCTACGCGGTCAAAATGTATGGAACAGCAATTATTTTTTTAATAACCGACGAAATATTTTTACATAGGGCCCTTCAGAATCATGCACTGAAACCATAGTAACAGGTTACGCGGTACGGTAAAAGGAAAAAGTGACGTTGTATATATCTACACAAAGTCGCTTTTCGTGTTTGTCTGTGCGACTGCTTAGTTCTTCTGAACTACATGTTGGATTTTGATACAGTTTTCACCATCATTGAGAATTTATTCCGGAAGGTTCATGTGTATTGTGGTCCTATGACCTGGTGAAGACCGCAGGAATCCGCTGGATGCGAGAAACTCCGAACCGGTCGCAGTAGCGGTGCTTGGAGGAGGCCTATGTCTGGACATGCGACATGGACAGTGGACGTCATGCGACTGAAATGATGATGAGGATGTGAACTGTGTAGACATAGCACCGAAATCTCGATGTTTTGCCATGTCGCCACATCAGTACCAGTGCGAAGCAAATGGTGGAATCGCTAATATTGGAAAAGCATTTAGCTTTCAAGTGCTCGAAATATCATAAATGTAAAGGGCTCGTGCCCCTCCCATTAAATCATAATTGATGCATAAAATACCGCTTCAATTCACTAGCCTATCATTACAATATCAATAGAATCATAACAAGTGTTACGTAATTCCTACAAAAGATAGTAAGATAGTGATATATAATCAACACAGATCAAACGCGAACTCAAGGCGTGTACCACTATCCATCTGGCACCTTGGTAGGGTTACCAATAGTTACTATATTAGGAGTAGTTGAATTAATAGGTATTGGCATTGTTTGCAAGTCGTAATAACAGAAAGGTAAATTGGACTCTGGAGAGTCTTGACATCACTATAGGACTGGATTTTTTTGCGATGAATCTATTCATGGGTCATCTTAAGAGAAAATAAAGATAAAAACACTCGAAAAGTATATCTTCATTGTCTCACATAAAGTGACTGACCAGCTTGAATATGATGTTTGATAATTTCTATTAGAAAGGTAGAAGCCAAAGCCGTCTTATAATTACCCCTTGACAGTCTGCGGTCCGTACTACAGATCCTCACTCAAAACTCAAGCATTACTTAAAACTTATTTAAAGCCAATTGATTGGTTGAAACTAGTTTTAACTAATGCTTGAGTCGTGAGTGAGGTTCTGTAATACGGGCCCACAAGTCACTGAAATGAAAAAGAAACTGAAAATGTTAGTATCGACTAGTCTTTTTCTTAATCATTCATCAAAAACATAACTCAAGAAGACCACACAATTGAGAACCCTATACACACGGTCAATATGAATTATGATAGTGCCCTTAATTTATCGAGGTACCACATTCGATTCCGGGTTAGTTTCTCTTGTCATATTGTCCGATGGATGGATAGCCCCGCCCGTGGGTGCGCCCAGGTGTCAAACACCATGAATATGTGTATTAATTTGTATAAGGTTGCCATTGTCACCTCTGATGGCTATATTTTATATGCTTACAATGTTTTTATTAGCTTTTCTAAAAGAAAATGTATTGCTATGAACTGCGGCACCCACTTTGAACGTTATGTAGGCGTTTATCAAAAGAAAAGTTGACGATGGTCACTTCTTTTTCTTGTAGTTTTTTAAATAAAATACGCATTACTTCAAACGATTTGATGCTGCTAGAAAAGACAATCGACTGATAATTTAAGCGCGTCATGGAAATCTGCAAAATGCAGACGTATTTGGAATTTCGACAAAAGTGACACATTTAGCAGATTCACGTGAACAAACAGACCACCAGCTACTGTTTACACTACTAGTCAAATAGGTACTGACGTTACGTCTCGACAATTTTGACAATACATATTATGCAATAGCTACATACGTTTGTATTTGCAGCACATTTTTTGCAGTTTAATGATAGCTTCTTTGACTACCTGTATTTACCTCTTATAAGAGACACTAAGCGTTGTTACCTTTTCATCAGCATTTTAGATTTTGACATTCAAAGTGAGCAAATGAAGC
This sequence comes from Griposia aprilina, assembly GCA_916610205.1. NCBI lineage: Eukaryota > Metazoa > Arthropoda > Insecta > Lepidoptera > Noctuidae > Griposia > Griposia aprilina. Next base: position 12,593,785 of record OU744306.1, read on the forward strand.
CGATATCAGAACTTAAGTGTCAAGAGCAGTTCCAACCCGTAATGAAGAAACAATAAAATACATAATTTGCGAAGACAGCAACTCAGATTTCGATGAACCAGGAGAATGCATCTTAGTGTGACATAAATTATAGGGCTACTTGTAACATTAACTACATATAAACTAGGAATTAGTAAGCTGAGTTCACATTTAATAAGTAAGCACGCACACATCTCAAGAGCTACATCAAACGTCAAGTCACGCAACTCAATACTATGTCTCGAGAATTTGCAGCTCACGTGAAGGTCTTAGGTCACACTATAATTCTCAGCACAGTCCGTGATCGTGCTATCTTGGGATAATATTATCTTGTATATCACATAAGTACTGAGGTGATAAGTATTGTGTAAGATGATCTAACATTCTAAGCAATACGTGATTGAGGGTGTGGTTGTATTTACAGTTATGTAGCTGGATGCATATGTAATGATACTAGAAATGTCAATGAATTACGCCGTTTATAATAATCATTTTGCTATCGAATTGACAGATTGAGCAAACTTAAAGAAAATCATAGTTTACCGGTTTACGCGCCATTATATCATGTGGAATCGATAGCCGCTATTAAAGCCTTTCAAGAAGATAACTTCGACGAAGCTTTAAACATAAGAATCTCAATAAGACTGACGAAAGACAACAACAGTAAGGTAAAGACGTGTGATGATTACTTGAACGACAAAGTTCAACGTCATGTTATTTCATTGCATAGACAATCAGGGAAATTTATTGTTAAGCAAATACCCTACGTCAATTTGGTCTGCTATAGCCATTTCATACTACTGTCAAAGAATGACAGCTGTTCTTTTTAAATAAGGACAATATAAGCTGGTAGTCAATTTGACTTTACCAGGCTCCCGCACCAACCCAACAAGATTGAGTGTTCAACTCGAAGAATTTTATTTGTGTCTTCAGTTGTGGTTTTTTTCTTTTTATATTTTTTTGTTTTATCATGCTTACTTGTTTTTCCAATTCACTTTAGACATTGGCAGAATAGTCGACATCGACTTTGCTTGCCATTTAATAAAAATAAAATAGAATAGGATAGACTTTACCAGGCGCTTCGACTGTCGACGTCAACGAGATAGCTCGTGAAGAAAGACATCATCATCTCTCCATACAACTAAGCCTCTATCTATTTCGAAAGTGCACAAAGATTAATAAATGCATCGGTACTCTCTAAAGGACACCATTACTCTCCATAGAAATATGAAACATTTGTCATAGCAGAGGTTCCTGCATATCGAAATATTACAATCGACCATTGTTTTGATTTCACAGCAGATATTGCAACATTACAAATCGTACGCAAACATAGTTGTGGCGCAGGAGTGAAATTCTAAACAGGGTTGATACCGTCAAGAAAACTAGGGTCAGACAAAGTAAGAAATTCTAGACAAAGTCGACAAAGTTTTGCCCAAGAAATTATAAAGGCAACCGTAAGATTAGGTGTAAGTAAAATTAAACTACTTACATGATGAAACTTATGATTATGCAGAAAAGGTATTTCATGAAACCCAACTCTGTACGGAATCGATGCTTTTAAATGACTGCTTCAAAATAAACTAAATATTTTTTTTAATAAAATTAAACTGTGTTACTCTATTGTGATCCCAAATTTTTGGACTAGACATCAGTATTCACCCTATAATTTGTGACGTTAGACAGCCCTGCACAAAACACCATAAAGTTGCCATCAGCGACACCTCGAGGTGGAAGGTAAATCATGGGGTGGAGGGCAGCCACTTTCACGCCAACATGCATTGTTACACAAACACATACATATATGGATTTATACCTAATCATAAGAAAAGTTACATCTATCATAGAAGATATCTCTTGTGTTGACTTGCAAGCTATATTCACAGGAACCAATACTGAATGGTAATATTTTTAGAGATCGCAAGATAACGATTCTAGATTTGGATTTAACCTTTGCAATTTCTGCAGGTGACAGCTAGAACAATAAAAAAGGAAAGGAAGGCGTAACTTAATATGCCATATCTACAATTATATATGCAAGAACGATAACATCTTGCTGGAAAGCCGAATTATCATCAACACTTACGTAAGCTCATCCTTTTAATTCCGGTCACCTGACCTTTACATTGTCTCAGAACAATTTCGCCAAAGGCGACAGCAAGTACTTCCACAAATAAAGAAAAAAAAACAGGATTATGTGATGTTAATAAAGATATCACGTATAATAACGTAATCGTCTCTTAAACTTGAGAAAGTAAAGAACTACGAAATTTACGAGCGATCCTATCAAGATGTTTATATTTTACAGAAACGTGAAACAAATAACAATTACATAATTATTGTAACATTAACTTAATATATCTTGTTTTACAATGTTTTTATAGCAAAATAACGGTTATGATATGTCCCAAAAAGATTATCCGGTGATACATTTTGAAATTTTACCATTTAGCACATTTTATTTTTCTTGTGATAAGTTGTCAAAACTGATAAAAAGCGGAAATTCTGTAAATTAATTATAGTTGCATATAATGACAGCGACATAATATTTCATTTAGTTGCTATAGAAAGGGAAAATCTATATAAACAAAAAAAAAAAAACAACAATTTTATACCGGCACAAAACGGTTTTGTCCGCATCAGGTATTAGTCAAAGAGAAACACATTCAGAGAAAAACATAGGGAAACAGAAGAGCAATAAAAAGCGAATTACTAAATGCTACGTGCAAGTGGAAAACTGCTAAACTAAACCTATAAAAGCACAGTATGTGGCTACTGCAGACAATAGACGATAAATAGTCCAACACGGAATGCACAGAACATGTTCCTATACCATAATAACTTAAAATCAAAACGCTACAGAACATAGAGAAGTTACAAATAAACCTTTTAGTGAAAGAAGATAGCGGAACAAAAATCCACATTAGGACGATCATTGACTATAAAGATGTCACGGTACTTGTAAATAAAGTAAACAAAGACAAGGAAGAAGAACTACATCGAATACTTTAACTTCATTTGCATATCGTGTTTTAAGAGTTGAGGAGAAAATCCAGCACATTGTAGGAATAAACGAGTCGTTAGGACAAATCGACAACGAAAGCTTGGATTAAAACATTTTACTAACCACTGTTAGTGTAACTAACTGTTCTCGAATATTCAAGCCAATTAGATTGCGTTGATTGCGAAACTGATTTGTTTGGTTATAGATTTTGCATGAGGAAAAGGAATTGTGTCTATGCTTTGTTTGGCTGATACAAAACGCAAAGAACCTTAGTTAAGTTCAATTTTATGTTGACCATATCCGTGCCAATTTCACCTTCATAATTCAGCCCATTTCAAGTTCCCAGCTTTAATAAAAATATTAAAAATCAAAGCATCTTTCGATCACAAAATTGGTTTTCAGCACCAAATCGTTAAACAAAGTCGTTAGCAAAACACAACCAAACCAATTACATTAATCTCCACACATTTTAAATACATAAGTAATATCTTAAACAAACCAATTTACCACACACATTGCAATATCAAAACTAGACAGTTTGACAATAGTGTGGGTGATCTAGAATCCGTGGTAAGTGTCGCAAGCGCAAGTCGCGAGACGGCAACGATCGCGCCACCGATAGCCTGCGCTAAGGATGCCGTCACGACCTACACGAACACATGAAACCACTCCAAACTTCACTTATGTGCTTTGCCTTTAAGCTTATTATCTTAATAAGGCCAGGGAAACTCCTGGTGATGCAGGTGTACCCAAGAAACTGAAAACGGCAATGCAAGATTTTCACAGAATGGTCCAAAAGCTACTGTATTTGCAAAGCTGCTTGCTGCTTGCAAAACTTGCTACTTGCTTGAGTGGTTGCAAAGCTCCGATATAAAAAGGTAAATTTTCTTTCTTTTAAAAGAAGCATATATAGGGTGAATGGTAATTAGTGACCGATACTTAAACACATGATTGTACTCAGCATAATAAACATTTTTTATTTTATTTACCAAGCGCATGACCCCAATCACCCTAATACAATATTGAGTACCTAAGAAGAATAATACATCACCAGCTATAATTTAATTTAATGAAAAAAAATCGTTTCTTTGGGAAAATTGATTGTTATGATGAGTACAATCATGCGTTTAAATATCGGTCACTAATTACCAGTCACCCTATGTACACCAATCGTGCGTCGACGGTAATAGAAAACGTTTTTAGATCACTGTAATAAAGATCTGATTAAAAGTTTTGATTTTAAATTCGATTGCTCTGTTAAAATGTTTTCAATTAACAAATCGTTATTCAATCATTTACTAGTAATAGCGGAACTATTTCCTCCAGTTCCAGTTCTTGATAACAAATCACGAGAAAGCAAACAAGGACATTACTTGGATGATATTTAGTGCAAGAAAAGAAGAATTATAACATCGTAGCGCAGTAAAAAACAATCATGCTAGAATCAAGGCTTCCGACAGTGAGTGGACATGATCTGATTACACAGATACAATATTACTGAACGAAATACAGTGAAACTCATTCAATCTACACTATCATGAGATTCAATTGTATCTAGATTAAATTAAACACATTAGATTTTATTGGACACTCTATATGTATTATATTACTAGATTTCAAAATACAAGGAAGTTTCATAACAAAAAGTAGCTACAATTTTTTTTAAGCCGATCCATATCACGCCTGGTTCTGTTATCATCTTATGAAACAGTATTTCTTGTACAATTAAGATAAGACTAATGCACAGTACAAGAACTTGTAAATTAAAAATAACGTTCTTGAAGTCACGACAGGTTAGAGGTTTCTCCGTAAAATTTACATAAATACTACGGCTAAATTCTGGGTAAACGCAAAGATTGTCAACCATGCTCCGGGAAACCCGTAACGTACTGTAAGAGCGAAAGTTAATAGCACATAACATTAGATTTTATTCATCTATGGAGATAATGAGATGGAAAACTAGACAAGTAAATCTCGATGTATTAATTCAAGGAATTTATAAGAACTTAATGAAGATTAAGATATGTTAATAGTGAATAAGCTCCTGATTTAACTAAAGATCGAAATAAGCCTGAACTTAATTGAGAAATTAATAAAACAGGTTATACTGTTGTCAACCCTATTAATTACGATGATGACTCGATCCGTAATTAACAAGACAGAGCACAAGATAAGGGAGAAAGCACTGACGGTGAGGTCGCAGGGTAATGTGCTGAAAGTAATCGGGCCATTACAAGGAAACCTGACGACAGCTTTACAAATCGCACTCGGCAATCAGATTGCGAGACTTCATGCTAATATAAACACTGTTGTTCCTCACAGTTGACATTTAACTGCTGAAATAATACATGTATCGCGTATCTAAAGTTTATCGGTAAAAGTGAAGCTAGCGAAGTCTTCCGACTAATCTTTGAATTGAATACCAATCGATGATATAAAGGAATTGCCAACGACTCCGCTTGTTTCTTAACGGGCAAATATTTCAAAATATTTAATATTGGTTATTGTTTTTGCCATCAATTAATGTCAATTGTGGGCTGTTAATGACATTTACAATGCTGTTAGTATACGAACCTTTCAGATTTCCACAGTTTAAATCCACCTACGTCAGAATTGCATCAAGATTGCAATGGGACAATGACAGATATTAATCCATTTCCCTCATACTTTCACAACCTGCGTAGGAAGATGAACAATTTATACTAGACATTATTATTAATACCAATTTAGAAATACGAACTCGACGAAACACTTCTAAAACCACAATGCGTTCAAAATGCGATGCAATTAAAATCGATTGAAAACAAAAACTTTAATTAACAAAAGCCGTCATTTACAGAGTAGTTATTCCCCAATCTACCGTAATCATAGTAATTTTGTGTCACATCTCCGTATATGCAATTATAACGGTGTACACGATTGGTCGGCACCGAACCATAGACATGTGACATACGCCTGCGTGTGCGCACACTGCTTCCCTATTTTAAATAACGGCAATTTGTCCTATGAATAGTGAAATTCTACCAAATTCATAGTTGAGTGATTATGGATGTCAGTCAGTGAAAATAAGATGAAAACTACGATATCATTCATGGTGGTTTCATTTGAAACAACCTTATTGGTTATGTAGCTCACGTAAAGGATAAATCATAAATGTAGGAAATCCCTAATGTGAATAAGATTCAAATGATACAACTTGAATCAGAAAATACAAATCATGGCGGAATAATAATGATGGCTGTGTTAATGCAGAACCAACGTATTGTGCCATTTTACTCCGCAAAATGTTTATTGAAAGTACCAAAAATACTCATACTTATGTAAGACTTTTACAATTTAATACAAATCAGCGATTTGTTAACAAATAAAAGAATTAATAGAAAGAAACGAATAGAGCGCCACACGCAACATAATTTTGTTAATTTTAACGGAACCTCTTGTCAAACTTCGACAGCTGATAAGTCGTAAAAGAGACTAAATGCAGGCGCGACAGGAAACGCATACAATTGGTAGCACCGGATATTTGTTCGAAAAGGGTCCCGACCTTGTATAACAATCGATAAAACTAAGGTCAATCGGAAGGATTTGATGGACGATACATTTGATGAATACAAGTACACTGACATTAACGATATTATGTCAATAATTGAAGATACATATGAGACGGTAGATGACGCTTTGCTGAAAAGGAACAAACAATAAATACCAAACAAAACAATATTTATAATTGCACTGAATGTGTGTAGCATTGTTCTTTGGTTGTAGTGTGTGAAATTGAAACAACGAAGTACTCATGTAGACTGACAACATTAAGAAATTCCTACAAAATCCTGGCCATAGAACATTCCCATGACATCGGGATATGACTTGAAAGTAATATGCGAAACTAATTTTTCAGAAACTGTTTTAGCAAAATGTAATAATCACATAATAGAGCTGATCTTTTGAAACATTCAAAACGCAAAAGGGTTGGATAAACAAGAAAAAGAAAATAACTACAACAACAGAAAAACCCATTCGCAAATCAACGTCGATGATAATAACAAAGCACATAAAGTTGCGTGTCTTGAAAGCAAAGCTCGCAAAATTATAGCAATCTTCAAACGGCCATAATTCTGTATGAAAATGAAAATAAACGGAGATCTTATGGCTCCACGGGGAAGGAACTAAAGCGAATAATTGTAAGCTCAGGTAATTGCCGGTTTTGGCTCCGGGATTATAAAGTGGCGAATAATGTGGTTCCAAAGAGGAATCTTCCAGGAGTATAGTGCAAATTATGAAATATCCATTATGAAAACGAGTCTTGGTTTAACATAATAATCTAGCAAACTGCAGTTAACGATATGCTTCTTGTAGCCACGGAACGAATTTCGTCGTAAGTTGGAATTAACCATTTTATGACTCGTGAAAGCTTAAACGCAAACTTACGGAAATCCTATGGTTCTCTAACGTTCCTTCACTAAACCATCAAGTACCAATTTAAGATTTATTCTAATTAGCGAAATAGCAAGAAAGAGGCGTGATCTAAGACCAGCAAGTGAACGCGTAAATCACATTTCTACTACAGTAATAAGGAGCATAAGACGCATACAATTTCCTGAACTGTGTACAACACAATTATATATCAATTAAACTTCAGCCAGTTATTACAAGAACTTCCCTAGTCCACGTGCCGTGTTGTGCAACGCGGCTTTGAATTATGGAGTCACTAATACTGATCAAGATAATTCGAAAGCAAACCATGGAGTGCTGAATAGTGCTGGAAAATTTATAGCCCCAAGTGATAATATGGCAGAACAAACATTAATGGGAACTGATATTAATTATGCAGAGAAAGGAGGAATCTGTATTCAAAACAATGTTACGAAGAAAGGCTATTTATAGTAAGTACTACTTGTACCTGATAATTCATTTAACTGTTCCGTCCTTTCATTCAATTGAAAATTTGTATTAAAGCACACAGTGACGCAAGAGGAAATAGACTTGTTATAATTTATCCGGCAGGCGATTCGCACCGACAATTTGATTAGTCTAGTATATGGCACTTGGCTATCGTTAACTCAAACGTAAATTCAATTTAAATATTCTACTGAAACGCCTTTCAGTTACTTTCATTTCACTTTCCAGAATAATCGTTAGATCATTGCAAGTAAACTGAATCAATATCGCTATATCACCATGTTGCCTGAGTTTAATACCATTAATGATTTCATAAGGTCTGACTATGACATTCGATAGTATCCTTACAAACATTCACGCTAAATGAACGCAATCAGATAGATCTAATCGAGACATCGTCTCGAAACAATTTATTTATAGGCTCATTAGAGAACTTAATTCATATGCTTTAAAAGCTATTTAGGAGCGCAAAATGCACTTATACCCGTTTACTATGCGATATGCAAGATAAAGCCGAAGCTCTTGGTAATTTATTCGATTATAAAATGTACCTTTCACACTAAGATGAAATTAGTAAGCACAATGTTCACAAATGAAATAATTGCTTGTCTACTATGCACTAGTACATGTGCTTCGTAGTCTGCTGAATAATTCAAGGCACGCATAATCGATATGCAATACGATACCAAGTGTATCGATTTCCCTTTCAGTAAAATACGAGTTGTATTGAGTGGAAAATGCCATTCTGATACACAAACCAAGTGAAACGTAGAAAATAAAGACAATATCATAGATAGTGTAGCTACAGTAGTATTTAACTTTCAAGCCAATGAAATCATCAAGTGCGTTGAAAGAGAAGGGACCGAACATAATCAAATAGAACAAACACAATAAATTATTATAAACGTAATAGAGCAAGGCGTAAACGGCGTGAAAGTTTAATTAATTAATGAAACTTAACCTTAAAACGAGTTGCTGACAGTTTACAAAGATAACACAAAATACGTTCATGTTCATAATATAGAAATTACTGAGTACATTTACAAAACTGCGTTTGCTGTTAACGCTAGTTATTACAACAAAGCAGCTCAATATACCATGAGGGAATAAGATTTAATTTCAAGTGCCAAACAATGTACGAAAAGCAAAGTCTTAATGAAAGGTGAGAAATTAACTAACGCCTAAGATTTTAATGTTGAGAAATACGTAGTGGCGCAAGAAGTAGGAACTTTCACAGATTTGAGATAAGACGTAGTTAAAGTCAAAATGACAAGCACAGACATCTCAGTTAACAGCTGTGCTTGAATAGCATGGCGGATGAACAAAGCAAAACGCCGGATTAAGAGTTAATCAACGTATGAATATATTTACGACGATGTTTGTTTGCTTAATGAGCATTTTCACCATTCTCCGGAAAAACAATAAAGCTAACTGAAACTAACAGCGCCTATAACCCAAGGGTTATTTATAGTTAAACGTTGGTCACACTACAAGATAATAAACTTATGAAAGGGAGAAATATTTTCAAGGAAATCAATAGCTTTTAGGAAAACCCAGCCGCTTAACTTCAGCTGAATACGAGATGTATTTTACGAAGATAAATTTGAGCACAAAAATTAAATATTTAATTTATTACAGAAATTCAGTTTGTCCGAACGTGTTTACATTAACACGGTTGTTTGGACAAGTCTTCGGAAAATAAATGTACAATTGACATCTTAGGAGTAATTGCAACGTAAGACGAAGTTTATGCATCAATAATATTACATTACCGTGAAAGTAGAAAATGGAAGCGATAATTTTCTAGTATTTGAAGTGAACGTAGTTTTAACGTGTGGCCGGCTCATATGAAATGCCTGACCCTTCAACCTTCCAAGCAATGGATGAAGAAGCACCACACCCAGCTGACATCTATCTAAGAATATTATAGCGGTATGAACATTTTAATGCTGGCATTTTTATTAATGTTTAAGTACTTTGCCTTAAATATATATTTTACACTCAAGCTAAAAAAAATCATGTCATTATTACGTTCACTCTTTTTCAAAACGAATTCATTTTGGAGTTGCTATTTCATTGTTTGTTCATGAAACAATAATTGCATGAACAGGCAATGAAATAGTAACCTTTTGGCTTGAATTTTGATAAAGAGAAATTTTACCTTTACCAAAATTGAAGTCATAAGGTAAGCACGATACTATTTGCTAACCATAACTTCGAATCAGGCGACTAAATCTATAATCATGGTTTGAAACTCTATGTTCCGATCGACTGAGCCTCATTACAGCCAGCTAATGTTTCGTCATATTTTTACACAATATTAAGGCTATAGCCGAGGGCTGTAAGCGGGTTATTGTGGGGATTTTTGCCACAATATGTATGTTATCAGCACTGCGTACCACAACCACTTTCGCAGTGCTTTCTAAATCCCCGAGAAGATTAGCACGCAAGTAAAATACTACCGGTGTCGACACGGAAGTTTTATTACCCTTGTGTTCTTGTGATAGTATCGATTAAAACGTGCGAGAAATATGTAACATACTGATGGTATTATCCCCAATGTTTTTGCTGTATCATCTAGGATGTAGACTTCCTTTTCTATGAGCGTTATCTATGTCCGCATTGTCTATATTTTCTTCTTTTACTATGAACTTGACATGAAAACATTATACCCTTTTACTACCTTGGTGCCTTTTGTCAGTTTTAATGTCTCTTACTACAAATATTAAAGTCTTATTCTGAGGTTATATCAATTAATTGCTTCGCACCACCAAAGGTTAATTATCAATCTTGTATTTGTGAAGCCTACCCCCATGGGAAGAAGGCGTGAGTTTATGTATGTACGTATGTATGTATTTGTGAAGCCAAAGATTACAATGTACTCGCATAGAATCGAATAATTATCTTGTCGAAAACAAAAACGGTCATATAATCCAACCGGGCCTAGCTCATTTTGGTGGTTCGTGGGACCTAAAGTCATAGAATACATAGGTACTTTTCTTATTCCTGTCTGTGATGTGGTGACCTGGCACAGCATCGTAACAACTGTCGATCATCATATGATCGATGATTCGGTCAAAGATTTTATGTACAATATTGCATGATTTGTTTAGGACCTAAGTAACTGCCTTTTGTACGCTCGTTTGTCCCCGATCAAGCGTTTGATTCATTGCTCGTTGTTCGTGCTTACATGTTAAAGTTAAAAGGCCAAGTCACAGTAGTTTACTAACTAAACATCTCCTCCATCTTACGCTTAAAACCAATAAATCTCTATAAAACATAATATATTCTCTAACAGTTCAAATTCGTGATCCCCACTAAATCAAATGCCGGCGATCTGTCCCACTTTATTCGTCCTTTAGACTATACTCAATAGTAAATCTTATCCGCGGGCATTATTACTGAACGCTACTTTGCACGTAGTATCTCCGGCCACCACAGGGCGCGATGGCGCGATACTATCGCGTTGACGCCGCGGGAGAAATATTGCGCCCGCGCAAGCTCACATCTGGAGGTCCTATGTACTATGAGATTACTGTGAGTAAAGCTTTCGATAAAGTTTGGTATCCAATGCTTGTTGGTAAGTATATTTTTGTATGGGGAGTTGAAGAAGCAAGCAATGGATTGGGATGGAATATTTTAGATTTTATTGTGTAATTGTGTCAGTAGAATCCCGGACTTGTAAGAACGTGCCTTATTGCAAGTCACAAGTTGTGAAATTATTCCTTTGTTACGTGTAGACATAACAAATTTGCTCAGAAACAATATTTTAGCTTCCCATGACATTGATTTGTTCAAAGTCAAATTAACTCAAACTATTTTTATTATTTTTGTTTCAGATGTAAAGAACTTTGTTGAAATACTGTAACGAAACGTTTTAACGCAATTTAAATGAAAATGAAGTTTCATTAGTGTTTTGATTAGCTATGTTACATGCATATTGATCGCTCTTTTAAGGCAAACGCAGATTGGGGCGGGCCGCACCGCAGCGCCACGCATTGTAAAAATCCTCCTTTAACACTTTCTTACATTTTCTATGAACCAAAATACAGACGGGCCGCACTTTTTTGTATGAAAATGTGTTGCGCTGCGGCCCGTTGCGGCTGTAATGTACGCTTGGCTTTACTGTTTGTTATGCATGCAAAACAAACTTGAGACTTTTTCTATCCATTTTAGAAGATACTTTCTCTGGCCAATCAAAGGAGATGTCGATCTCTTACGCGTGATGTCACATGAAATAAGATCATGCCGACAGATCTCAAAATAGATGGAACGATGCGTGACAGACCAATTAATACTCATTTGTAAATTGACATACGACGCGTGGTAGGTGAATCAAATCGAGCTGAGATTTACACATTAGAATTTTGAAGGGGCCGTTACACTTCATGATCTAATGATTAGATCATGAAGTGTAACGGCTTCTTCAAACAGGCGCGACACGCGACGCGACACAAAGGCACCACGTGTCGTGCGACGAGCGCTGCCTTTGTGTCGCACGCGATTCATGTCACATGTTGCACCTATTTGAAGGACCCTTATATACAGGGTTAGTTTTCAAAGACCAGCCAAATTTAAGGATGTGGTACAGACCATCAAACTGAACAACTCTCTCCATGGGACCAATATCATCATCGCGAAAAATTTATAAACTGTCCCATACAAAACTTCAATACCTACTCGACCCAAATGTATAGGACCGCTGATTTTTTTTTCGCGATTACGATATTGGTCCCAAGGAGAAAATTGTTCAGTCTGATGGTCTATACCACACCCTTAAATTTGGCTGGTCTTTGAAAAATAACCCTGTATAGTTCCATTAAAATTTACCGAAATTTTAAAGCGCACGCACGCATTTTTTTTTTACTGGGTTTACTGGGTCAATGATTTTGGATTTTATATATTAAGTGAATAAAAGGCACATAAGTATACATTCATTACAGTTAGGTACCTACTGGTGTAAGTATAAAGGCTCCCACAAACAGGCGCGACGCGACAGCACGACACAAAGGCGCCGCTCGTCGCGCGGCACGCGGTGCCTTTGTGTACGCTGTCGCGTCGCGCCAGTGTGGTAAAGACATGTCTTGTTCTCACATCGCGTCGCATAGATCTATAACCAACATGTTATGTCAGTAACTACCATGATTAATGACTCCACTTTAATTTTTTACAACCCGATGCAACTAATATCCGGACATGTTATATTATTGCAATTTCAATAGAAAAAAATACACCAATTTAATCTGAAACTCTCTTACATTAATCATATGCGCACGCACAGTATATCGGAATATTAAACAAACCGCGAGTCCGATATGCCCGCGGGAGCGAAAGTCGCTACCGATGCCATCCGAACCCGCCCGACGTCGACCGATCTTGTGCCGCGATAAATTCATTAATCACTTGCACTGCCGGCCAAACAAAATGGGACCGTTTTCCTATACTTACACCGCCTGCCAGATTAACTGTTATTGCTTTCCTATATCGCGCTAATAATGCGAAATTAGTGCAAGTCTTGGTTGCATAATGAGACTATTTATCTTACTATTGTGTCGTAAACGTCAGTCGAGTAATCTCGATTTTGTTCGATTGATGCAACATTCGTGATTAGAACCAGCACCCTAATTACGTCACACACTATTTATCACAATCTGAATATTTTTTTAAGCCTATTGCTAGTCCATTACTTCATATGTTCAAAAAAATTGTCTGCTCAACAACGTGAATAACGCATTGAATGTTGTTGAACTGTCAAAATGAAAGCCATTCCTACTGTTAGTATGTTACGCAACTACCCCTCAGGAATGTTTAACCAGGGCAAACGAACGAAAGACAACGAAAGTAGTGGGGCATCAGGAGATCACAGGCCGTACTATGACGTGTTAAAGCCATCATTGTTCCAGCGTGAAAGAGAGACGGAGCTATATGTGACCGATAGCACTATCCCTTTTTCTCAATGGAACCATAATGGTATTAGCACGTCATAGTAAGGCCGCTGGACAAAGGAGGATCATTACAAACATTGAGCTGCAGACGCACTGGCCTCTGATAAATTTTAAGGGTAATACGATGCTAAACAAATTCACCACGGATTGATCTCGGGGATTCTTTACTATCCACCCACTTCGCTTAAGCTTACAGACTGCAGACCCATATCTGTTTTCCCATTACCCTCTTAACAATGCAAATTAGCTTTCCTTTCTACGACGCTGGAAATCGCCATTTCCCTTCAATTTTATGCGCAATAATTTGAAAAGTAGTTAAGGATAATATATGATACTTTACGATCAGCTCGTTAACTGAAACAGTTTGCTGTGTCAGCCGCCATATTGCAAATATTGTCCGTTTCTTGTCAGAATATTTTAATGGCACTCATTTATATGAACTTGCTCTTATCTGCATACCATTAAATGGCTTATAATAAAATAAAACATTACCGGTACAAGTCCTTCTAGCATTATTGATTACTTATGAGTAACAGGAACATTCTGCGGGGTAATTGCGTAACTCACTAACGTTCATTGCGTTTACGTTGTTGAGCAGACCAATGTTTCGAACATATGAAGCAATGGATTAACAATATCCTTCAAAATGATTCAGATTGTAGTTTTGTGTGACGCAATCAGAGTCCAGCCCCTGCAGTCGCGACATTAGACAACGACAAAAATCGGTCGCTAAGTCGTATCAATGTCAAATTCCTTTAAAAGATTTTCAACTTTATTTCTAAAGTATAAGGTTGAAAATCTATTAAAGAAATTTGACATCGATAAGACTTAACGACTGATTTTTGTCGTTATATTTGTCGAGACTGCAGGGCCTGTTCCTGATAAAACTGAGATTATTGTAAACTTTCCAAAGTCAAGTCAAGGAGGGCACGCAACGCCTTCTCCCTTTACCTCTTTGTTTAAACCAGGCCATTTAATGATTAATCGTTTGCCCACTAAGCACGTCTCAGAGCCATTTCTATTCTTTTGTTTAAGCCAAACACACTTTTCTCGTGTTAAAAACAATCCACTGTACACTTAACTTGGCATTATGTGTACGCTCGTTAACAAAAGGAAATAATTCACGCATTTTACCGTTGTTAATTTCCTCTGCACTGCAGTGTAATCTGCGAAGTTTTAGCTCTTAGTTAAACATAGTACGGACAATCTGAATAGTCGTCATTTGTTCTAATCGTCGCTTAGTACTTGCCCCCATTAGTTTACTTTAGTCCCTAATCATTACGTACAGTTATAATATTAGACGCAATTAGAAGAAGCATTATTTTATTTTATTACAGCAAATAAGTAGTTATTTCTATGGCCTTAAGTCGTTTTCTTCTTTGTATATATTACGGTGGACTAGCCCTCATTTGCAAGCTCGTCAATTGCGGATGAGCATCATCATAAAGCACGGGTCAATTTAATCATTATGTCTAGTTCAATCTTCATTCACTTTTTAGTTCAGACCACCAAGATGGAAGTGGGGCGAATGAAACTGAAAATTCCTGATGGTAACATCGATTAAACTTAGCAGTAAGCTGCAATGATCTTCAATGATCTTATCAAGACTCTCTGTGTAATAAACTAGCTGCGCCCTGAGGTTTCACTTGCATAATTCGCTTGTTAGGTCTTAGATTGTTTAAAAATACTACATAAATGGCTAAACGCTAATCATATTTACAGCATAAAATAATTTATTGACGGGAAACATTTTGTTATGTAACATAATAATATTTGCATGCTATGATATAAACAAAACATGTCAAGCTCTATAATGTATTTTTAAAACAACTTTATGTACCTACCATGTTTTATGCAAATAATATTATTTCTATTTCCCGTGGGATTATAGGGATAAAAAAGTATCCTATGTCCTAATCTATGTCAAGGTCTACCCATGTGCGAAAGGGGTTTGAAGGTTTTGGCCCTAACATCAGCCGCCATTTTGTTTTTTTTTTTAAATCGCGGTGCAAAGTAAATGTCATACATTTAGATAGGGGACACGTATACAAACATAAAACGTTACGGTACATAACATAACATCATAAAGCGTCACGTTTCTGAGATATTCAAAGATAAAAATAAAAATTGTTTTAACGAATTTATTTATTTTGGTGGACTTATATTTCGGTGAATAACTCCGAAACCTGACGCTTTAGGATATTATGTTATTACATTTTTTGTTTGTATAAATAAGTGGCCTCTATCTAAATATATAACTTTGGTTGTGCACCGCGATTCTGAAAAAAAAACAAAGTGGCGGCCGACGTTAGGGCCACCCTCCATACAAAAATCTTCAAACCCCTTTCATCCGAATCTGTTCAACCCTTTTGGCGTGGAATAATAACAAAAAAACAAATCTTTTCTCTTTATAATGTAAGTTATAGCGTTTTCGTCAATATTTTTAATTCGTGGACCAAAAATGGATGTTTACAAAATACCGTTTCGGTAACCATCGCAACCTAAAAGACATAATTATCGCCTAGCAACACATCGCCGCCAAAATAACAAACTCTTGCGTTGCGTAGGTATTGAAATCATACAAAAGATGGTGGAAATCAAGTAGCAGTAGATAAATAATACTTATAAAATCTTTCGGATCTAGATAATATTGGAATCTGCTGATATTGCGTCATTCAATGTCACAAAA
The DNA here is from genome assembly GCA_916610205.1 of Griposia aprilina. Taxonomy (NCBI): domain Eukaryota; kingdom Metazoa; phylum Arthropoda; class Insecta; order Lepidoptera; family Noctuidae; genus Griposia; species Griposia aprilina. Next base: position 12,610,340 of record OU744306.1, read on the forward strand.
ACACTAGAAGGACAAACTTCACGTGTTGCTGAATAACGCATTTATTTCATGCCTTATCCGTTGTACTAACCGTCAAGACTCGTGGTCATGAAACGTGCGAATAGGACATGCTGAGTCTTGTGTCAGCTCGCTCCATCATCATAAGACCATGACTAGTACTGTGAACGTTGACTAGTGCGGTATAGTTTGTTATTGCCCGTTGCTGCGCAGCAGGCAATGTTTAAGACCTTGAAGGCTCGTACACACTGGCGCGACGCGACAGCCCGACACAAAGGCGCCGCCCGTCGCGCTGCACGCGGTGACTTTGTATACGCTGTCGCGTCGCGCCAGTGTGCACGAGCCTTTATTCAGATCACAATAAACCCATGTATTACGGGCTGATCACTAACCAAATATGGTGGCAGTTAAAATTATGTAAATAAACTTTTACCCAAATATACGTCTTATAAGGAAGTCGTCAAACTTAAAAGTTGCAACACCGATTCATTTTTGTTTCTTTGATGAATATTTCATACTGAGAAGAAGACATAAATATAGACAATATTATCTAGGTACTGTGTTTTTAGTGTAACTTACATTCTAGGAGATAAACTTAACACGTAGAAGCTTTATAACTTTACAAAGAGAGGATTCGTTTAGACAAAAAAAAATAGAGAATGTAGCACTTCATGTTTTGAGTCGGCCTGTCCCTTAAAGGGCTTAGCCTAGTTTCAATAAAAAAAAACATAAAAATATCTATTAAGTACAAAATTTTCTAATTAATAATTTATTTAATTATAATTTTTTAATTATTTTAATTTTAATTCTTTTTTACATTAAAATAATATTTTTATGTTCAAAACCCAGTTTCGATTCTTAAAGTAGGTACTCTTATACTTAATGAATTTCTATCCAGGAAAAGGTCGAACCCGTTTGTATAGCCACATTATTCTCAACTTGTTTTCCTTACAAAGCCTAGGCTCACAAAGCGGCAAACTATTAACTCAGATCGATGGCTCCAAATAATAGATGGTCGTGTCACAAATTGACTAGCAGAGGTTAATTGTGACAACGACCTCTGGTGGAAAGTTGCGCGAAACTAACTTCGCATTAGTCAATCAAGACAAACGGTTGTAGCACCACTGTATGGTTAGAGGGTTTTGTTATAGGAAGATTACACAAGTAATAATACTTTATGAAGTTATGGTGTAATTATATTTACATATATGTATTTTATACTAACTTTTCCCCGCGGCTTCGCCCGCGTAGATGTCGGAAAATATCCCATAGGAACGTACTACCGGGTCAACCAGGATTTTTATCAGGGTTTTCATATAAGTCTATTGGTTTACGCGGCGCACAACAGTAAAGCTTTCTGTCGGCATGACTTTTTTCTATCAACTTCAACAATCACACAATCAACTTCAACTTCAACAATCCTATATATCCAATAAAATTCGCTATTAAATCAGCATTAAATGCGTTAACATAAAGATATTATAATTATAAGATACCGCACTATCGCATTAGGTAATGAACCTGTAATGATAGTTATAAGCAGAGATCGGATATTCGGATGCATATTTACCTAAAGTAATTTTTTGCGTTAAAATAGTTTTTTTTTTTGTAAAATAATACCGCGTTGCCAGGTACACCGGGAATGCTTATCTAGTCGGGTGCAAGCCCGGGTGTATGGAAACGAATTCTAAAAAAATAAAATTAAAAAACCCCGGGATTCTTGTCATAACTGTTCAAAAACATAACTCTTCAGATGCACATTTATTAAAAAATTATATTTAAAACATTTTTTTACATTCTTCTTCACCACGACCACACGAATGAATTCCTTCTGTTATAATATTGTACGTTGACTAAGCCGACAGAGCGGCAGTAAATAGTGCGTCTAGAAATTGCACAGTATTTTTTTTTCTAAAAAATCTTACCTAAGCCATAAGGTATATTATATGATATTTCAAGTTTATCCATTCTTTACCGGACACCCTGTATAATTAGGGTTTTCAACTCTGAAAACCCTAATTCGCATAAATAGGTTGTGACAAATGGTAAGAGCAGGTATCGCAATAACACGCTTTGAAAGTATTGGATAGGTACTCATTAACCCCCGACGGAAACAGAGGGGTCTTGTAAGTTTATTTTTATATGCAGACAAAAATGCTAGGTCTGTTTCGGAAAATTTAAATTTCAATGTCCGATCAGTTTTAGCTCCACGAATTCTTCCTGCTCGTTTATTGGTAAGTGTCTGAGGGAAATGCTATCTGAGAATGGATTTGTACTAGGGCGTATTATCGCAGTAATGTATAAGATCGCATTCCGATAATAACGCACCTGTTTTACCGCGGCACACAAACTAATGACCACGGTATACACGGCTACATATCAAGCTATACATTTCCAATATAAGCTGATCTCGCATTGTATAGGATACCCGTACAATGAGAGATAGAAATAAAGAAAGAAAGAAAATACGTTTATTTGCGGTAAACATGGCGCAAAGAAATAAAAACACACAAATACATAAAAACTTTTTTTACAAAAAAACAACCGACTTCCAAAAAAAACACTAAAAGACGTGAAAAATAACTTTAATTTCGGAAGTCGGTGTCTTTGGTTTTGTATTTTCGTTTTTGGCCACCGACTTCCGAAATTAAAGTAATTTTTCACGTCTTTTAGTGTTTTTTTTTGTAAAAAAGTTTTTATTTTTCACTTTTTAGTTGCAGCACCTACCCCACACAAATTCGCATACCACTACTTGGTGTGTAAATAACAGTGACAGGAAATTATTAACACATCATCCATTTATAAACTAAGTGGAAAAATATGCATTATTAAAGATAACTCAAAAACTACTGGTCAGACCATGATCAAATTTAAATGGGACCACATGTGAAGCACCACCTATCATATGAAAAAAGAATCATCCAAATCGGGTCTCCCAGAAAAAAGTTCTGAGCTAACACACATTAAAAAAAAAACAGACGAATTGAGAACCTCCTCCTTTTTGTGAAGTCGGTTAAAAAAAATAAACGAGTTGCTGGAAAATATGCAGATCAGCTTATACTGGATGGTGGTTTAGCTTGATATGTAGCCGTGGGTACACCGCTGTGCGGCGGAACACTGGGGGCCAAGTCTACTAATTTACAAACGTCACAATGGTCTCGTAATTGTTAGTTTTTGACAGATTTTGTATGGCAAATCTGTCAAAACTTACAATGCAGAGACCATTGTGACGTTTGTAAATTAGTAGACTTGGCCCCCAGGTATGCCTCACACTGGTTTAAGACCTTTGTTACTTTATTATAATTACTAGGGTTTTCGCAATTACTATATAAATGAGGCAGCCAACAGCTAAATATTAATAGCTAATGGCGTTACATAGTTTCACAATGTAGGCGATGTAATAATCGTAAACAGCGGTTTAATTAAACCGAAACATTGCTTCTATTGCTCAATAAATATTTACATTAAATTACTATTACTCAGATACAATTTTGATGTCCGATTCCAATTACTAAGCAACTGTTCTCGGTAAACGGTAGCTTACTTATCTAGTAACTAGGTATAGAATGAATAGTTAGGCATAAAGTTTAGGTCAAATTCTAAGTTAACTAAAGAAGCAAATCCATCCAGATATCAAGCATTACGACTGCAAAATGGAGCCACAGTTTAAAATGCATACCTATTCACTTGCCTCTAAAGTTATGCTAATATCAGACGCTTGTGTTGCGTTGTGTTAATTTTTCCTTCCACGTGCACACAAACAACTTGCATCTGCTCATTTCATTTTATTTTTCATTTCTTTTCATCATTCGGAGCGTGAGTGAAAGACGCCGAATCCAACATCGTTGGATTGGTTGACTAATGTTTTTTTTTTTTTGTAATCTATTACAAACAGTGGTATATTAAAAATAAAAGCTTTTCGTTCATTTTGAGATCGGACGTTTCACTACGAACGAAAGATAGAATGTGTGCCCGTGTGTGTCTGATAACATCTTAAAACACTATAACGTAACAAAGAAACAACTAGCAAAACATTTTTTTTTCAAAACAGAACCAAGGCATAGGAAACCGCTACAGCCTCTCTATTCTGAACACACCTTTATGTTAATCAGATAAGACCAATTTGTACTGCTATAGATACCAGATCGTTGATGATCCGATGACCTCTGCTTACGGCGCTCCGTTTAGCGTAATACGTGATTTTACTATCTTTACAAAGATTTATCAATTTTCTAGACACTTGTCCACGAATTACTGGGTAGATAAGATGTTATGGGGAATTCATGGTAGATTGTTTAGTTTCTTTACTATTTCAAAAGAAAGGCTTGAAACGTTTAATTTTAGGATGAAATATAATCGAATACTCTATACTACTATAATACATACTATAATTCATATAATCGAATACGAATTACGTACATTGGTCGGGGAAAAAGTTTTGTCGTATTTTATAGGTACAAAGTTATGGTAAAACCTCTTTAGCTGTACTATATATATCTGTCTAGTTTTGATACCATTAAGTACATATTTAAAAATATAAAAGTAAAAGCGATTTCCCGCCATTTTTCAGTTGTTTTTCTGTCCGTCAAAATGAGTGAATCGGACGAAAAAGTTCGATACATTTCGAAGTTTTATTACAAAAAAGCACAGACAACTTAGTTCGGGGCTAAGTTGACTGTGCAAAAAAGGGATAAAACGACACAAGCCTCGAAAAAAATATGTATGTGACGTTTATGGCCTTAACGTACCTACTGTCAGTGAGAGTAACACAAAGTTGGTTCAAACTTTTTCAGTCCGGAAATTTTGATGTCAAAGATGCGCAGCTCGCTGTGGTCGCCCTGTTACGGATAAAGTCGATGACATTTTTTTTAAAGTGGAGCGTGGTCGGCGGCATGTTAGTAGTTACGACATAGCTGAATAGTTAGAGGTTGACCACAAAACAGATTTGACCCATTTGAAAACGTCTGCATATGCAAAAAAACTCAATATTTGGGTGCCACACGAACTCTTAGTTTTGAAGTTGTATTATATATAAAATAATATAAGAAAGAACTTTTCCCCAACCTAATAAATGTAGAAATGTTACATAGGGTGACACAATGGGCGGTCTTATCGCTAAAAGCGATCTTTAAAGACAACCTTTGGATGGATTTAAAGGGAATAGGAGAGACAATACTGCAAGTAGTTTGCGGTGTAACATTAACATAGGTATACGATACATAGATAAAGCATATAATCTTTAATTTAAGGATACTTCCTTCAATCAATACGAAGGATATCGACATCTCTTGCTGGTTTGGAGTTTTCTAATAAGGAAGTAATTTTAAAGTCTTTGAAACTGCTAGGTTTTTGTTGTAAAAGAGAAAGAAAATATTATTGACATTGTATTTTAATCAGTATGCAATCAGTAGACTAAATACAAGATCAAAAACATTTTCTTTCAAAAAAAGTTGAGAGGTGTCAAGGGACACCCGGATGGAATGAAGTTCCATTAAAAAAAAAAAAAAACTGGCTTGCTTTCTATGAGAAAGAGAGAGAGAGAGACAGACAGAGCATCAGGCGCACGCCGCACGGCTTACAACTATAAAAAAGTGTCGTTACAACTTTTGGTCTTAATTTTTTCCGTCTAGCCCCCTTTCGCAACGCGCGATAAGGAACTTCGTTTCAATAACTTTTTCATGGTTTAGCTAGAGTAATTAAACATCTGTTGGTTCTTTTTTACTTACAGAAATCTATACATGTTGGCAGGGACATCGACGAGCAACCTGTTACCATGGATTCAGTACACGATTCTGAACACCCTGCGTTGAAAATTGGCATCGGGTTATTAAAAAAGAAATGCTATTCCATACATTTTAACCACGTATGGCACTTTTCAATGAAATCATTTTTTTTTTTTTTGGTTAACCGACTATAAATATCTACGCTAGGGGGTCTAGAATCAGCTCACCATCCGGTAAGGACCAGGCCCGGGTCGACGGCGCGTTGTGTTCCACGCGCGCCTCAAAGAGATGTCAGCATAATTGACGGGGTCCGATAGGGCCGATGCCTGCCGGGGTCACGGATCGTTCGAAAGAGTTACCGTGGCCCTGGCGCATAGGCAACTGAAGGAACACGGGTGGGTTTTAGTCAGTAAGAGTCTGACACGCCCTTCCGCTCCGCCCAGAGCGGGAGAGGTCATTTGATGAATTCCCACCCAAAAAAAAAGGGGTCTAGAATCATGTGCTAAATTCATGATTACAGTTTTGCGCGTCGATGTCCCAGCCACCCTGTATAATTTTATCAAAACATGTTTTAACATAATTAGTAAATTAATTCCTGTCTCAAATAAATCCGATAGGTACGGTCTATCCCTATATCGTGAGCATATCTTACTCTCATCAGATAAGGGTAATTTGTACAGCCATAGAGACATGATCTGCGATGATCTGATGACCTGCGCCTGCGTCGCTTTAGTTAAACGTTACTTGCTGTTTCCATCGCTATCACATAGCAATCTTACAATTTGTCAATTCCTATCGAGTTCCGAAGGGTGAAGGAATCGTGTTGTGGATGTCGTATTAAACTGTCTTTGTTGAAATAATGAGTGACAATCGATTCGCTATCTCGTCTACAACCCATAGTTTAAATTCTGAAGAAAGCACGTCTGATCTTCCTATCGACTATGTATGTCTCTCATTGTTTTACCTAATAGTAGCAAAGGCGACTGATGATCGTGGAGTCAGGTCAGCCAAAGTAAAATTCAGTTTTTGTAACAGGAACTTATCTGGAAGTCTGGAGTTTGAATTTTGGGCCGGTTAATGGGAATAGGCTCTCCTCCTATTACATGGGAAATGATAGAATAGGAACATGTACAGAAACAAAAGGGACACTTATGCATCAAAGTTGATCAAACCACTCCTCCATATATAAACTCAAACTCAAATGGAAAATAGACGTTCTTGTCATTATAACAAACTAGCAGTGCCCGCGACTGCGCTCACGAAAGCTAGTTAAGGAATACGGTCATAATGCAATATTGCTAACCGCTGGGATGCTTTTGGTCGCGCCGTGATGTCTTGGTAACGCGCCCCCCGGATGAGAGTCGTCCCGAAAGTGTTTTCAAGTGACGCGCCCCTGGGATGAAAGTCATCCCCAAATTTTTGTTTTTCAATTTCATCCTTGTATCACCATTATTAGGCCGTACATTCCAATTCCATGCATTTAGTTTAATGCGTTATCTGTTTCCGAACCGTTTGAGATATGACAACCCTAGAAGGAATTAGTCTATGACATTAAAAAATATGTTTTTCGCTGTCAGTGAACGAGCGATCCGTCGTGAGTCTCAACTGGGGATGCTTATAAATAATAAATATTGTACTGTTGTAAGTAATTTTATTCATGATTCATGTAGAGAACTAACACACCATGTATTTAAAATCATAAAACATATAGGTGATAAATAGCGCGATAATATATATAGCCTATTCGAAGATTGTGCAAAATTTTTACAGTATCTATAGAGTAGTTTTTGCGCCAGTCCAGAACATAAACCAGACAAACGGACAAACATTCTAAAAACAATATTTTTGGTACCTATCAGAATCGTTTCCTCATCTCGAATCAAATACCTACTTTTTTTGTTCAAAAATATTCATTTAACATGTAACTTAATATTCAATGAACAGTTTTGACTTCGTTACTATTTTCCACGTATTGGAATGGGTAATTACCTTCTACTTTCTGACTAACTGACCGACTCTTTGACAATTAAAAAGTGCCTGTAAATGGTTTAATTGGAATAAATGCTTTGAGTTTGAGTTCATTAAAAGCTCACGTAGTCATTTAGTATTATCAAGATAACGAACGCAATTCAAAGGGTTTATCTTCAACTTATCTTCACAAACATCGATCGCTCAAGTTTGTAGGGCAGGGGTTAACCATTCATCATTTATGCACTGTGGTGACCTTAGCCCTGACGTAACTATATATTGTAAGTTTTACAATGAACTCATGCAACTTCGTCATAATTTGCAAATGCACTTGGTCAGTATTCTGAACACTCCTGCATTGATTAATTTCGACGGTTATTTAAAAAAGAACTCGCTGTTCCATACATTCTGACCGCGTATCTATTGCATTTTTTTTATGAAACAGCTGATTTTTGTTTTGATAACCGACGATAAATTTCTACGCTAGTTGATCTAGAATCAAGTGCTGAATTCATGGATACAGTTTGGGCGTCGATGTCCCTGGTTTAAAGCGCTGATGATAAATGGAGAGTGGTGGTTAAAGGTGCCGTGAGCTTTTGATTTTGAATAGAACTAAACCATTAGATATACATGAATGCAGAGCTTTTTTCGTGTGTAAGTGTAGGTAGTGGTGGCCTAGTAGTTCCACAAAAATGTCCCTAAATCGGAACAGATAACAGTAGGCCAAAATTAGGCTTTGATAATTTTATGATTATTTATGTTCCTAGTTTTCAAACACGAGGCTTCAGGCGCTATTGCAAATCTTGGGGTTCATTCGATTTATCGAGTCTGGTCAAACCACGCGGGGTAGGTATATTTCACTATTTCATTCATTCATTCATTAAATCATTCTGATTATGATCCTATTTTTCAATACATGAAACAACATGAAAATTAAGATGACAGCTGTTAGGGATGTATGAAAGAAGAAAAACACAATGCATCGGCCCAAAATAAAGTGGAATAATGGCAGGAAGTTGATGATAACGCCCAACTTATTAATACCCAAACTACTCTTAAACCTCTGGCTTCAAAAAAAACACCTAGAAATAGCACTATAATCGCACAAACACCTAGGCACACACCACAACAGACACACACACACATGACTTATCTATCACCGTCAAACACCATAAATCCATAGGGCACACGATCACAAAGCACCCGCGAACTCTCGCTCACGAACCATCGAACCTAATTAAGGGCATCTTTCCATCGCTGGCTGATTTATTATCGTCATTAGAGCGTGTTCGAGATGTCACGAAGACGCCGCGATACCGAGCAATGTATCGGTACCAACGAGAATAAATCGCTCGTGAGGAATCGGTATTCAAATGTTTTATTATGCAATTGTGAGTTGCAGATGGCGTGTTTATGTGTTTTTGGTTTACTGAAAGTGAGTTGTACCTACAGTTGTTTTGAGAAAAGGTTGTATAGATGGGTTGTGTGCTTATTTATAGAAGTCATCACAAAAGTTGGAGAAAATTAGTGTAACTTTTAGAGCGCAAAACGTAAATATAATAACAATTTTAATTTTGGGTAGAAACTACTTTCACCTCAAAAGGGATATAATTTCTTTTGTCTACTGGATTGCAAAACATATAATAATTTTTATAAGGATACCTGCGTTTTGGAACTATTGAAATAAAATTAGAAAATATATCGCACAACAGATAAAATATTGAGCAAATCTACAAATTAGGTGCGGAAAAGCAAGACAAATTATTATAAAGTATCGTCGATATTATTTGTAAATCAATTTGAAATGCAGCATTACCAGTGTATTAATCATTTTACACGTGCTTATGGAAACAATAGATTATCCTCCATTTTTACATACCTACTTAAATATTTTTATGAAGTAAACACGAAATATTTTATGGTTTTATAAAGAAATGTTTATGCTGGTTCGTTTCAGCCAAAAGGTTTTTAACTGAGTATTTTATAAATCATCGGAACGTCAAAGGTATTTTCACAATTGGTATATAAACACATAGACATATTAGGTTGGGGAAAAAGTCTTTTCGCATTATATTATTAGTATGAACTTGTAATAAAATCTCTTTGGCTATACTATTTGTATCTGGCTGGTTTTGGTATCATTGAAAGTTTAAATTTTAAAGAACATAAATTCAAATTAGGAAAATGTGTGATTTTCATTTGTTTTTCGTACTGTCTGACTGAATCTAATGAAGAAATTCGATACATTTTAAAATTTTACTACAAAAAACGTAAAAATACAACGCAAGCCGCGAAAAAAATTTGCGATGTTTAAGAACCTAGTGCAGTGTCTATGAGAGTAGCACAAATTTGGTTTAAGCGTTTTCAATCCGGAAATTTTGATGTCAAAGATGCACGTCGCTCTGGTCGCCCTATTACGGATAAAATGGATGCCATTTTTGAAAAAGTGGAGCAAGATCGGCATATCAGTAGTTACGACGTAGCTGAAGAACTGGGAATTGACCACAAAACAGTTTTGGCACATTTGAAAAAAACTGGGTACACAAATATGCTCGATATTTGAGTACCTCACGAGCTCACTGAAAGAAACCTAATGAACCGTGTACTCATTTGTGATTCTTTATTACGACGTAATGAAACCGAACCATTTTTGAAGAAGCTGATAACTGGTGATGAAAAGTGGATCAAATACGACAAGAACGTGCGAAAAAGGTCGTGGTCAAAGGCCGGTCAGGCTTCACAGATTGTGGCGAAACCCGGGTTAACTCACAACAAGGTGATGCTGTGTGTGTGGTGGGATTGGAAGGGCATTATTCATTATGAGCTGTTACCACCAGGCAGGACCATCGATTCTGAACTCAACTGCGAACAACTGATGAGAATAAAGCAAGAAGTTGAGAGAAAGCGGCCGGAATTAATCAACAGAAGGGGTGTGGTTTTTCATCATAATAACGCTAGACCTCACACATCTTTAGCCACTCAGCAAAAATTAAGAGAGTTTGACTGGGAGGTGTTAATGCATCCGCCGTATAGTCCTGACCTTGCACCTTCAGATTTCCACCTGTTTCGGTCTCTTCAGAATTCTTTAGGCAGTGTCAGGTTAACATCACAAGAGGACTGCCAAAACCACTTGTCGCGGTATTTTGATCAGAAGTCCCAAAATTTCTATAGCAATGGGATCATATCCCTACCTACAAGATAGCAAAAAGTTATCGAACAAAATGGTACCTACATACTTTAGTTAAATGTAAATAAACTATATTAAAAAATGTTTTGAATTTTCTTAAAAAATGCGAAGTAACTTTTTCCCCAACCTATTATAACACTACCTAATAGGTATGTTAAACCCCAATTATTGTTGTCCCAGAACTATTATACTTTGTAAACACCTTAAAAATCCCTAATATTTCGTGAAATATTGTATGCAGGCTTTCGCAACCCCTAATCGTGTTTTTATATTTCTTGGAGTCTTTATTATCCAGCAGTCATCTGCGTTTGCGACTAGAAAATGGAGCTATTGACTACCAAGATGCATGTAGTCGCCTTACAGTGAAAATTTCGTGATTGCAATAAACGTTATTTTATAGGGGAAGATAAAAACTGTATGAAGAAAAATGGCCGGCGGCATAAGTTCTTATTCTCATCAATAGAGAAGCAGAAGAGCATTAGAAGCATCTTAGAGCTGTGCACGTTTGTTAAAAAAATGTAATTTCGAGCAATGCATTTATCATCATCTTTTCAGCTGAAAGACGTCCACTGCTGGACATAGGCCTCCCCCATGCACCACCACTTCAACCTGTTCTGTGGATTCCTGCGGCCTTCACCAGTTCACCCGTCCACCTTGTGTCCACAATGTCCATTATGCACTTGTAAAAGCAACGAATTTATCTTTACGAGGTTTTAACTGCACGGCGACGATGTAAACATTTTATTATCCTTATTGACAGTAACATTTGTCGCCGTATGTTTGTACTGCATACATATCCTTGTTTTTAAAATAACTTGCATATGTTCAGTAGGTACTCGTAGTACTGAGTTCATCATCTGCCCAGCCGTGTCCCAACTATGCTGGGGTCGACTACCAGTCTAACCAGATTGAGCTGAATACCACTATTTTATATGGAGCGACTGCCTATATCCACAACCGAGTAATTGGGTAACACGATATGCCTTGGCAAGACTTGTTGTCAGACTTTCAGGCTTCTCACGACCCGTAGACAATAACCAGTTATTGCAGCAAAAATACACCTTCTACAATCTTAGATCATCGTAAGAGACAAATAAATAGCAGAGTGATAGCAATTTTCACGGCTGTTTTTTTGAAGGGGTCTTTAAAAAAAGGCTTTATTTAGCCATGTTTCTTGAATCAACGCGTCTTGGTGGCAGAATTAGGCTGCTTTCCCATCAGAGATGTGCTATGTAGCTATGCGGTTGTGAAAGCTAAGCTACGAAACTATGTGACCGGGTCCACTAATGCTAAGCTGTGTAGCGGAGCGAGTAAGATGTGGTATGGAGATACGCCGCCGCGAAGTAGCGTGGTAGTAGTATAGATGCGCAGCAGGAGCTATGCGATGAATCGACAACAGGGAAGGCACATAGCAACACAACTCGCGTATCCCTAGCTCCCACCCATAGCACGCATCCTTCCATATAAAAAACATAGCTAAGTTGAACCCGTTTCCACCACTGCTATGCTATGTGGACCATGGAATATGATTGGTAGATATAAAACGCATCCATAGCAACGTAGCATAGCACATCTCCGGTGGAAAAGCAGCCTTAGGCTGGCTTTCCACCGGAGATGCGAGCGGCGAAGATAAGCTACGAAACTGTGTGTCTATTTCCACCAGAGCTATGTGATGTAGTGGAGAGAGTAAAATGTGCTATGAAGATGCGCTTTGCGTGTGTGTAAAAGGTTTAGTTTCGTTTACATACCATAACATCACGCCTGTATTCCCCGAAGGGTTAGGCAGAGGTGTACCTATAGTACACCCACATTTCGCCAGTTATGTTTTAAGTCCCATGTAATAGGGGGCGAGCCTATTGCCATCAACCGGGCACAAATCCAGACTCCGGGCTACTACCGAGAAATTCCAGATGGAAAAACCCAATAGGTAACACTTTGCCCGACCCGGGAATCGAACCCAGGACCTCATGCTTTGCAGTAGCGCTTGCGACCACTAGACCAACGAGGCAGTCAGTTTTGTTTATGCTATGAAAATCCAACGATCCTATAGGTTATGAACATATCCATCGCTACAGCTCAGCACATCTCTGGTGGAAAGGCAGCACTTCTTCCCAAACATTGCGTCTCTATCTTCGAGGAGGTTTAAAACTGTATCAAACTATCTATATTATCCAATGGAACTACAAACTAATCTTACCTTATGTTCACTGAGTTTCCTTAGTAACTCGTGGTAGGGAGCTCCTCTCGCAGCTGCTAACGACGGCGGTGGTAGGCGACCCTCCATGCAGTGCAGCCAACGACGGAGGCATCTTAACTCGTGAGCGGTGTCTGGTAGGAGAAGAATATATGTACATACATTAGGCTATTACAAAAGAGGTTAATTAATAATGATTTTATTGTGTGAAAGATGACTTTGGGCTGATGTAGTTGTCCTTTCCTGGCTTGCGCAGAATGTACACGTGGGCGACCTTCCACTGCTTCGGGAAATGTAACAGTGACAAGCACCTGTTAGCTGTCGCAAAGAACATTTCCCTATTGCAGTTTATACCGTCGGGACCGGGGGCTATTTTTCGGATTTTGGTTCTAGAGAACTTTTGCCAGCTCCGCGGTCGAAAGGGTGGATCGTCGGCAGACAGACCTTGGAGATTCTTCTCCTCCGCTAGCCTCCACAGATCTGTGTGGTATGGCTGTTCGGCATCCGTCGAGTCGAGGAAGAAGGTTTTTGCCAGAAGACCTCCTCCTCCTCTCCTCCTCTCTACTTATAGATGTTTGGAAGATAATCACCTACCTATTGCGCATACTGATGAAGATGTAACCATATTTTGATTTAAAAGAGTGTCCGTGGAGCTTCTTGCCCGTTCTTCTCCATAGGTACCAACTACGCTTTGGAATGGGTAACTAGTTCCATCTTTCTGACTAACCGTACCCTGGACAGTTCAAAAGTGCCTGTAATTGCTTTAGTGGAAATAAATGCTGTGAGTTTGAGTTTGAAAATCCTCGCTTATCTTGTACTTTCAATCGTATGTAGCGCAAACATTATAATTGCAATTTTGAAATATTATTAATGTTTCTAAATATCTTAGTATGAGAGCCATTCAGTTGATTTGTTATTTTAAAATACAAATTGAATCTAAAATACGAAAACCGCAAAATACTAAAACGCCATCTCTATTTCCTTTCCATGACTATAGTAAACTTTCGCCACGCCATAAAACGGTTACTAGTATAGCGCTATAGATATTAGTTTCAGTATGGTAGCTTGTTCATAGATGGCGCTGTTCACGAGTTGATACGCCTATCTATATTATGCTGAAACTTTAAGAACTTCAGCCATGAAACTCCAGTTTTTTTTTTTCATTTCTCCATAATATTACTAAATTTAGTTTAACTATATTTACATAATAATACTAAATTTAAAAAAAAAACGACTTCAAAAACAACACTACAAAGTGAAAAATAACTTTAATTTCGGAGTCTGTGTCTTTGGTTTTTTATTTTGATTTTTTGCCATCGACTTCCGAAATTAAAGTTATTTTTCATGCTGTAGCGTTTCTTTTTTGGAAGTCACACAAATTCATACACCTTCACTTGCTAAGTAAATAACAGTGACAGGAAGTTATTATAACATCATCAACATACACTAAGTGGAAAAAATACGTATTATTGAATCTAACTCAAAAACCACTCATCAGAACTTAACCAAATTCATATGGGACCACCCTATAAGTATACCCTTTCAAACAAAAGCAGATTTTTACAAATCAGTTTATAAATGACGGAGTTATGAGGTAATAAACAATAAAAAAATACAACCGAATGGATAGCCCCCTCCTTTTTTTGAAGTCTTTTAATAATATATTATCTAGAGATACTAACCAACTGTGTCAGAACTGTCTCCCTCACGATGCTGCTGCTCAGGACTAAGTAGCAGCCGGAGACCTTCCCACTTCACATTCAAATGTTCTATTCGCCACGTCACCTGAGAACACAAATTAATAATTCATTTAGTAATGGCGATAACAACCGTGCTCCGCTCAAGAGATGTGTTAGCATAATATTTGACCATCATCATTCCAATCCTGCCTATCTTTTGTTTCAATCATTTAAATGGGGCCAAAACATTCCAGTTACCTAGTACTTACACTTATTTTCAAACTCAAAGCATTTACACAACATAACATAACATCACGCCTGTATTCCCCGAAGGGTTAGGCAGAGGTGTACCTATAGTACACCCACATTTCGCCAGTTATGTTTAAGTCCCATGTAATAGGAGGCGAGCCTATTGCCATCAAACGGGCACGAAGCCAGACTCCGGGCTGCTACTGAGAAATTCCAGATGGAAAATCCCAATAACACTTTGCCCGACCCGGGAATCGAACCCAGAACCTCATGCTCAGCAGTAGCGCTTGCGACCACTAGACCAACGAGGCAGTCAAAGCATTTATTTTAATTAAGCCATTTACAGGCACTTTGGAATTGTCAAGGAGCCGGTCAGCCAGAAATATAAAGCTAGTTGCCAATTCCAAAGCGTAATAGGTACCTGTGTAGAAGAACGGGCAAGAAACTCCATGGACACTCTTTTAAATTATTTTGTTACAAAAATATTAGTGACGACACTAATGTTAAACTTATAATTAAATGTGAGAAAGATGTAAAAAAAACGTACACGTTATAAGCGTCCAGAGAAGCAAAAAAAGCCAATGGAAACAAAAAAGAGCAATCCATAAATAAAATAAGACGTGGCAGCAAAGAGACCAGTGCCAACGATGGCGCCCATTCACGAACGCATGGATCAGCACCATTCAGCTCAACCATTTCGAAGGGAGCTAAATGATCCAACACACGCGCCACCGTCAGCGAGACACTTGAGTTATCCATCATCTCCCAAGTCTGACACTATGTTTGTGCCGTAGCTATTAATTTGTAGCGCTCTAAGAGAAGTGCACATTTACAGACAGTCGTTTTCTGCGCTCATATTGAGCTGCATTTAGCATAGATGTGCTTATAGTACTTACTTCAGCACTGGCTTCTGGTATACGTTCTAGTATAGCGGTGGCCTGCTCTATGAACTTGGCGCGGCGCGGTTCTACTGACACCAACTCCGACATACGACTCTGTAAACAATACATATTACATTAGATGTCTACTAAACTTCCTGTCGACATGATCCTTACATTAATACGGCAGATTAGAGTTATTTAAGTAGGTGTATAACTTAAAGTGCGCTATAGAAACCATGGATATCCAATCTTCAGTGTAGAGATTGAATTGGGTCAAAATAGCATTAGCATAGCTATTCACAGCCGATCGATACGCTTCCGTGTCGAATCGAACATCAATAAATCTTATCAAAAGATTCCTTTAGAGGCTGTTCTAAATCCAAAACCCGAAAATTTGGACTGTTTAAATCAAATGACGACTGTCATTCTTCCGAAAGTTACAATTATGCTGTCCGGTCGGGGTATGGCGAATTAGTAAATGAAAATGTTTGATTTTCGCTTCGACCACCTGTCGATTGGTTGTAAATAGCTATGCAGTTTTGTTTATGTAGCCAGATTTTGACATGAAATATATAAATAAATACTAAAGAAAGGGGGTTTTTTGGTGGTCAAGAAAAGATCGTTGATTTGCAACAGGGAACAAATTATGAACCATGTGGTTAGATTACAAGTTCCATAAATCGGTTATCGCTTAAAAACCTTGGTTTTTACGCCGTTGTAAATTTCCGATATAATGGGAGGTCAGGAATTCCAATATGTCCATCAATACATCTATTTGAGCCAGTTGAATCTCTTTCCAGTCCACACAAGAGAAGGAAGTCTTAAGACGAACCAAAAATGCCTGGAGCAGCTACTGCTCCATGAAATAGCTGATTGATGAAAGGAAACCTCCCTCCGTCACTCAAGAGAAAATTGATGGACATGTGATTCCTTCCCATTTTGACCTATGGATCCCAAACTTGGTCTTTGGCATACATTCAAAAGTCCAAACTCAAGGTTTGCCAACGTGCAATGGAGCGCAGTATTCTTGAGACCATATTCGCAACACCACACTGCGCCCCAAAACACAGATTACTGACGTTGCTCAAAAAGCCGCAATGATGAAGTGGGACTGGGCTGGCCACGTCTGACACATGCCCAATCAACTGTGAGCTAAAATAATCACTATGTGGAGCCCTGAGACAGCTAGGAGGCGTCGCGGCATACCCCGCAGAAGTTTGCGGGACGAGCTGGACAAAACAAACGACCACAGTAGTCCACATTAGCCCTGGATCACAAGCACTGGAAGTCATGAAGCCTTTGCCTAGCAGTGGGATGATAAGGCTAACAATAACAGTAATAGATGGGCTACCATTATATTGGAAATTTACAAAAGGCATTTTTAGCAAATAAAGCCAGATAGAGAGGAAATAAATTGAGGATTTTGGTAGGCCTTCTATTTTAAGCAAGTAATTATAATTCATAGATCATCATTGTTGGAGACAAAACGTAGCACCGCCCGACACTGCGACAACGGGTACGGGGAACGGGGGTCGAGCTGCCGATAGCCGCTGACCTGCACTGCGCTTCACTTCAAAAAAAGGACGGACCAAGAGGCGCGCGTTCTTACGTCCAATATACGAACCAAACGTACTATTACAGTCCGCTATTTTATTTATAACACCTCTGATAATCATCAACAATCATAACTCACCATTCTCAATTTTCTGCTGGACAAGTTCTCGGGACTAGAATAAATCTCCTCCTGCACGTGTGTGAGCCACTGGCATAGCTCGTTGAACTCCGCGACCAACTGGCTGAGCGACCACTGGCGGTTGAAGCCGGCCGTCGGGTTCAGCAGGCGGGGGCAGCCGTGGAGGGAAGAACTGTGGAGGAGGAGCTCGCCGTTTGCTTCCTGGAAATGAGGAATACAGAATTTATGGTTAGCTGGTAAACGTAACAAGAGTTTTAAAGTTTCGTGTCTAAAAACTGGTCAAGTCTTTAATCCATAAAATATTAGATAGGTATACCTGGATGACTTGCTTATCTGTTAACCTGGGCATAAAAATATATTCACTGCTCCTTGAGTTGGTATCATCACCGATACTGAATCAAGAGTTAAAGTCAGAGTGATGATACCAACTCAAGAGCTGGGCACTCTCGAAATGATCCCGCCGCGGCTTTGTAACAAAACAGATCTAATCACAGCAGTGTTTTTCTCAGCAATGTGGCAAACCGGATCTAAACAAGCAATAACTCTCGCGTTTCACCCGTATTTTCGGAACTTATTTCATACCAACACTGGCGCGGATACAGCGGATACAGGTGGGCAACGGTGGAGTTGCCTCCCCTGTGCTACGACCAAACTGAGTCTAAGGCTCTAAATTGGACATAAACATAGTTTTGTAACCTGTATAGTGTGTGTGTGTGTGTGTGTGTGTGTACCTGTACTTTGTATAGGTTAATACCTAAGGCGTATATATCGTAGCTATCCTCAAAAATGGGGGCACATTGTTGAGTATACAGAAAATATGTGCCGATATGTTTAAAAAAAAAGGCTTTCATGGCTTGAGACATTCGTCCGTCCCCCCATGCTCCCAGAAAGAAACCTTTGCCCCCCTTGAGCGAAAACGTAGATCCGCGTCTGAGCCAACAAGACTCTTGTCGAGTGAGTTGACTTTCTGTTGTAATTATATCTGCATCAGATTTACTCATTGACTTGATCCGATTCTCAGAATGGGATCATAGAAATAGCAAGTCCCAATAAATGTATTTTCTTTCATACTTCTTTTTTCTTAGCTTTGGTTAATTTAGTTACCTTGCAGCTATCGATAATCTGGTTGTCCATGATATAATCGTAGTGGTGTTGCAGCAAGGGCCACAGGTCGTCGCCGGCACTGCCGCCGCTCGCTGCGGAGCCCCAGCTGCGACGCCAGGCCTCGCGACATGGCTCCTTCCTGGAAAAGCAGAATTTCAAATCAAGGTTATTTATTATAAAAATAACATCACGCCTATTTCCGCAAAGGCCCAAACTCTTTGGAAATTTGTTCCACCTAAGAATTTACACATGAAATATTCTGAAAAATTCTTAGATGGAACAAATTTTCAAAGTTTGACGATTGATATGAAATTGATGATTATTATTCAGTACTTATATATATCATTCCTACAGTCGCGAATCGCATTTTAATCAACATACGACGTAGAACAGAGCTGTAATTTGCAAAAATCAAAGACTATTTTAATTTGGCCGGCTACAGCTGAGGATTCACCTTTAAAAGGAATGCGGATGTGCGCGAAATCTGATTTCCATGTGAAGTTAGCTTGGTTGCATGAAGGCTCGTGCACACTGGCGCGACGCGACAGCGTACACAAAGGCACCGCGTGCCGCGCGACGAGCGGCGCCTTTGTGCTGTCGCGTTGCGCCTGTTTGCCTTGCTTTGGGAGCCTTTAAGCACACGGCACCATTCGGATATTAGAACCGTCCTACTAGAAAGTAAGGACTTCTTCTTTACAAAAAAAAGTACCAGGCATTGAACATAAGTACATGGGATAATAATTGGACTATTGCTAATACCTACCAACGGCTGTATAGTGAAAGTAACTAATGAGTTTAATTGAAAATTGTGAACTTGTTAAAACCACAAAGTTCAATGACAATAACCCTGCTTGTTTACATTCTCGACAATAAGAAAATAAATCGAGTGTAGTAGCTCCAGTAATTAATTCTTGTTAGGTCATGCGCAACAAGCTCTGCTTACTGCAACGCGAACGCACTAGACTATAAAATAGCTTTTTGTTGTGGTAGTCACTCGATCCCTGCCCTCGGACATGTTGTATTTTGTATCAGAAATGTAGTTACAGATAGTTGCATTAATTGGCTTTCTCGCATTAAAATATCTTGGCAAAGGGCGGTAAGCAATTAGGTAATGCACGCGCTCGTGCACTTTTTTATTACCTACATAGTTACTACATACTAGGCTGTCTCAACATCGAAACCTTTGTTTTTCTTAGGAGTGAGAAAGTCAAGAGACATTTTGTTTTGCAGGAACTCGTCAGCTATATATGAAGAAACAAGTTTTCAACAAATCTTCTTTCAAAACTCCCGCAGACAGGCACGACGCGATTTCGCGACGCAACTCTTGTAGAACAATTTGCATGAAGTTTTCATAGAATTTTCTCTACTAGAGTCGCGTTGCTCTTGTTTGCGGGGGGCGTTAAGCTTTCGTCTGTTATAACTAATATAAACAGTGCTATACCTCTTTTTAGTAAGACTATGGTATGGCCGCTCGAGTTGGTCGCAGCGGCCTCCAGGCGGCGCGGGCGCACTCCTCAACGATGACAACGAGAAGCTACTCTTCATTGAAGAGTGTTCGAAACCTGGAAATAAAACATAACTTGGATTATCTAATCTTGCATTTTTTCTTTGGCATAAGGGCAGAAGACTAACGGTGATTATGAAACCTATCTTAGTAACATAACTCAACATGACGCCTGTAATCTCCGAAGGGTTAAGCAGAGGTGTTCCTATAGTACCTATACACCCACATTTCGCCAGTTATGTTTAAGTCCCATGTTACAAGGGGCGAGCCTATTGCCATCAACCGGGCACAAATCCAGACTCCGGGCTGCTACGGAGAAACTCAAGATGGAAAACCCAATAATACTGCCCGACCCGGGAATCGAACCCAGGACCTCATACTCAGTAAAAGCACATGCGACCGCTAGACAACGAGGCAGTCGACCTATCTTAGTGTTTGAGGATTAAAGTGCTTATTGAGTTACCTCATGGCTACCCTGATAGCTATCCTTTTGTGGCAATGGTAAGGGGACATGAAGGCTGTCCATAGCCATTGGTTGATATTGACATGTCACATTTCAAATTCAGATAGCTACTTATGGATAAACAAACAACAAAACTCTTAAAACAATACTCTATTGCTAACTGTGGAGGCTTGTAAATGGCTTGTCATGAATCACCTCACTATTACTTCTGTAATGATAGCTGTAAGCCACCCAAAGACAATAAAATAAATAAATAATATGTATGTATATATATTGATCTGGATAAGATGTCACCGTAGGTACATCCTTTTTTTTTGGGGTTTGAAATCAACAAATGAGTTCTCCCGCTCTGGGTGGAGCGCGAGGGCGTGTAAGATTTTTATTGACTAAAAACCCACGCGTGTTCCTTCAGTTGCCTGTGTGCCAGGGCCACGGTAACTCTTCTAAACAATCCGCGACCCTGGCAGGCATCGGCCCTAGCGGACCCCGTCAATTAGTGCTGACATCTCTTTGAGGCGCGCGTGGAACACAACGCGCCGTCGACCCGGGCCTGGTCCTTACTGGACGGCGACCTATCCATTGCTCGCCGTCCGCAAGCCCGCGCCTACGGTGGCCGGGAATCGGCTATCGACTCCCGACGCCCAGGGTGTCTAGGGGCGTGAGGGCGCAACGATTGCCTCACCCTCGCGCGCTCCACCTCCTCTTTCGCAAGCATTATTGCGTCGCAGAAGGAGGTGACGGCTTCCCATGCCCTCTCGCTCCGTACCATGGCCTGGACCAGGGCCGGACACGAGATCGCCGCTATGAGGACACGGCGGTGCTCCACCTAAGCCGGGCAGACCTCCACCGTATGCTCCACGGTGTCCTCCGGTCGATCCCCACACCATAGGTACATCCTACTGTGACATCTTTTCCAGCGGGGTAATTACGTAACACACTAACGGTAGGAATAGCTTTCATTTTGACAGTTCAACAACATTCATTGCGTTATTTAGTTTGTTGATCAGACGCATTTTTCGAACATATGAAGCAATAGTTTAGCAATAGGCT
This sequence comes from Griposia aprilina, assembly GCA_916610205.1. NCBI lineage: Eukaryota > Metazoa > Arthropoda > Insecta > Lepidoptera > Noctuidae > Griposia > Griposia aprilina. Next base: position 12,632,032 of record OU744306.1, read on the forward strand.
TCAAAATGATTCAGATTGTGATAGATAGTTTGTTAAGCAATTAGAGTGCGCATCCTTCCAAGAATTTAATCAGAGCAATCTTCGAAGAAGATTCTAACATAATATGTATGTAGATATAAAGGCTCGTACACACTGGCGCGACGCGACAGCGTACACAAAGGCACCGCGTGCAGCGCGACGGGCGGCGCCTTTGTGTCGGGCTGTCGCGTCGCGCCAGTGTGCACGACCCTTAAGTCGTTCGAATACCTCAAGTTATGTGCGCTATATTTTATGTTATGAGGATTATTATAAAGGCTCCTTGAAACAGGCGGGACACGCGACGTGACACAAAGGCACCGCCTGCCGCGCGACGAACGGTGCCTTTACGTCGCGTGTCGCGCCTATTTGAAGGAGCCGAAAGCATAACACGGCGCATTGAAGCCATATAAATATCAGTCTTATGATCGAAATATATGAATATAAGCTACTTACTTGTGGACATCTTGTTCGTTTTATCTCAGGGAACTTCTAATAAAATCAATTTACTGATAAATCAACATTAGGGTCCCCTAGTTGTTTGTACTGTCTCATCAATTCCTTAATCTTTGTACTTCAATACGATCTTCAACCGTATTGTCTAAGTGATAAAGTCTAAAATTGCTTCGTTTAAATAGTGCTATGGCGACTAGATTCGTTTTCTAAAGTTAATAAGTACAATAAATATGTTGGATCATGTAATCTTGAAGGACTCATGAGTTTGAAGGTTGCTTGTTGTTTTGGTTACTCTTTCGGTGGTCACATTTTGGTTGGCGGTTCTGTTTTCTTTTGCCGCGTTGATCTTTGCCGGTCGGTCCTGGAATAAAAGAAAAAATCGTAATTAGAAAAGACACTTACAGCAACTAAAGATGTTCGTACCTAGCAGCTTTAAATAGAGAGAAGTGGAAAGAGAGTAGGAAGGCATTTGCCTTGCAGTAGATCTTCACAGGCTTTTAATAAATAACTAAAGATAAACTCAGCGAAAAGTGCTTTCATAAGGTACTAAAAAGTAGAGCACGTTTTATTATAAGTAGGTACCTAACTACGTACGTACCCACATCACCCGGCAACAGTAGTCAATTAGGACTTGAACTAGAACTAGGACTTCAAGTCTTAAGGCTCCTTCATACAGGCGCAACACGCGACACGATACAAAGGCACCGCCTATCGCGCGACGTGCGGTGCCTTTGCGTCGAGTGCGGTTGTCGTCGCGTGTCGTGCCTGTTTGAAGGAGCCTTTAATTGACTTGATACTGCGACGTGGCTACCTTCACATTTTACTGCTCATTAATTTCAAACTGAAAAGCGCAATAGACCTTACTTTCAGCTCCTAAAGGTTGGTCATGTAACGCACAGGATACATAAAGGAATTTAAGGCTCAATTTACATTGCCGGGTAACGAAATGGAAGCGCATTTTTGTAACGACATTGCGTAAAGCATAATGAACTTTATGTCAATTGTGTAAAGTACCAACTAAATAAGAGCCAAAAAACTGGTCTCGTGTCTTCCGGAGAATTCTCGCGCATTCTCGGGATTTCCCGCAGCAAGCAGCTCGTATCTAATTTGTACGTTACATCATTAACATAAAGTTCATTATGCTTTGTACAACTTCGTTCCAAAAATTGCCTTCTATTCTGTTCCGCAGCAATGTAAATTGAGCCTAAAAGTTCAATTAATCATTTAGGCTTTCACCGGACATGACAAGATTTGATACGTTTTACAAAGGAAGCAGATATGATCAGTTTAAGTACCAGTCATTACGTAACATGTTTCAATTAGGAACTACAAATAGCAGCACCGCAAAGAAAATTACAGGATTTCTCATGAGAACTTTGATCACTTATATCATAACTACTGCTGTTTTGAATAGATTGACTAAATTATACCAACAATCGAGTAAACTACCTATATGGATGATGTCCCCAGTATAGGGAAGCAAACAGCCTATTTCTGTTACCAAAATTCACAATTAACGAAAGCATATGGGAAGTGACATCATTTAATTCAAATAGGCACAAATACACTCGAGAGCAATGAATCCGGGTCACTTAAAGAATGTTAAAAATCTCGGAAACTAAAAATGATAGGTTAATGCAATAAATTGTATTTAATAGACAATGTAATACTCCTTAAATGAAAGTAAAAAAAATATGAGTCACCATACATTTTATTAACACAAAATTACATAAAGAAAAAAACTGCTGATCTCTCCTTAAAACAAAAATAGGAAACATGAAATTTTTGAACTTTATTACGATTTTCTTGAATTTTAATACTTCGTATTGCCTCCTCGTGCTTCCATTACTGCGTTTACGCGGTTTGGCATGCTGTACACCAAGTTCCTTATACGATTTTGGGGAATATTCTCCCATTCCTCTGTGAGAGTAATTTTGAGCTTACGAAGCGTGATTGGGGGAGGGTTTCGTTGTTTTACGCATCTGCCTAGCTCGTCCCAAGCATGCTCGATCGGGTTGATATCCGGGCTGCGCGCTGGCCACTCCATACGAGTAATGTTCATCTCTTGAAGGTAGTCATTCACAATCCTACCTGTATGAGGTCGGGCATTGTCATGCATAAATATAGCATCCTCACCTAAATTGACCATAAATGGACCAACGTGATCATTGAGGATTTCTTCCACATATCTTACGCTAGTTAAAGAGCCGTTTTCTATGATCACCAGCTCTGTGCGACTTTCAGAAGAAATTCCGGCCCACACAAGTACAGACCCACCACCGTAGGCTACTTTTTCTTCGATGCATGCTTGCTTGAATCTTTCCCCTGGTCTTCGATACACTCTGTGTCTTCCATCGTGCTTGTAGAGCATACATTTTGATTCGTCGGAGAACATAACTTTTGACCAATCTTCAATACTCCAATTTACGTGGCTCTGGGCATATCTTAGTCTTGAAATACGATGCCCACGCTCCAGTTTAGGGCCGTTTGCAGGTCTAAGGGGTTTTAAGTTAGATTCAGCAAGCCGACGTCTTACTGTCCATGCACTTGGGTTACTTCCTCCGAGGCGTCGAAACTGATTTGTGAGTTCAGTTCCTGTGAGAAAGCGATTTCGAAGCATGGTGTTCACCAAGTATCGGTCTTCTCGTGCTGTGGTACACCTGGTTCTGCCCGTTCCTGGTCTGCGTAGGTTAGAACCAGTTTCTTCGTAACGTCGGAGAACTCTTTGTACTGTTGACAGCGACACACCGACAGTCCTGGCTGTATCGCGCTGACTCCGGCCGGTTTCCAGCATTGTAAGTATTCTGGTGCATTCTTCAGGCGTAAGCGACATAATTTCAGCTTGAATAATGAATATAGAGCACTATCAATATGGTTTATGTACCCACATAAATGACAGATTACGAACAAAAGCAAAACCAAATGCTGTAATTTCGTAGTTCCATCTTCGAAAGTGGCCCTTTTTCAAATTTGATTTTTTTATGATATAACTTTACAATAACTAAGAAGTTTTAATACCTTCATTTAAGGAGTATTACATTGTCTATTAAATACAATTTATTGCATTAACCTAGCATTTTTAGTTTCCGAGATTTTTAGGATTCTTTAAGTGACCCGGATTCATTGCTCTCGAGTGTATTTGGATAACCTATATAAGCTAACAGACTTAAAATAATATCAATAGTATGTACATGTAAATAAAAATAAAAAACATAGGGCATCAAAGAATTCGTCCGCGTCGCTATGGTAATTGATACATTAAACAAGCCTCGATTGATAAACACTGAAAAAACTACTTCCGCATAGCTAGTAAGCTTAACAAATGTGACTTGGATTGTTCGATTAAGGTAAGGTTTAAGAATAATTAAGATTATACCAGCAAATTGCGGAAACTCGTCATTAATGTCTAAATGCATCCGCTGAAGTAGGAATTAAACAAACTTTCCTTCGAAGCCTTTCCTCGTCGCTTAGTAGTTATCAACAGCCAACTACTACACTAGAGTTCCTGTAAATAGTATAATCGCCTCACTAAATATGCTGACCCCTTGTCTCTCGCTTAAGTTATTCATTAGCTTAAGACCAGAAGAATTTAATACCTATATGCTCCATTTCTCTGGGAGCCTGGCAGCAGCTTCAATAGACCTTCAATTTTTTTATTCAAATTCTGTTTTTACAGATCCGCGGGGTAATTACGTAACCCACTAACAGTAGGAATGAGTTATTTACGGTGTTGAGCGGACAAATTTTTCGAACATATGAAGCAATGGATTAGCAATAGGCTTCAAAATGATTCAGATTGTGATATACAGTGTGTTACGTAATTAGGGTGCTGGTCACATAAATACCCTTTCGTCATCATCAGACTATAGCATTACTGCTGCTCTTACGCTTCTCCAATTGCCCTTATCTTCAATCCAAAACGACTTTGGAACGGTTTGTGAAGTCTCGACAGTCTCAGTCTCGGGACACGAGACAACCCACGATCAAAGTCCCGGGACGTTCCAGGACTTCGAGACTTCTCAGAATAAAAATTGAATCGGGTTAATTCTGACCCAGATGCATCAATAAAAAAAGCAATTTGTTTCTGATTTTTGTAATAATGCCACCGGACAAGGAGAACATTCTCTCGTTTTCAACAGGTGTCGGTTTTATTGTTTTCAAAGCTTTGTAAGTAGTTCCAAACTTTCAGTACGTTTTCCGGTTGCTTCAAACAACTTGAACACCTTTTTTAATGTTTTTCTTGATTGTTTTGCTAGAATTTCGGGTACATCTTCTTCGATTTGTTTGATTGCCCGTTCGTTGTCCTTTATTCCCTAATCTGGCGTTTGGATACGATGGATATTTTCAAAAAGTCTGCAATGCATTTCTTCCGCAAAAGCAATAAGTGCAGTTTTACTCAAATTGGAAGTAAAAAGTAACCGTATTTTGGGACTGTAAGCTGGGGTGGCCAGTGTGTCGTCTCGACCCGAAAGTCTCGGGACACGAAACAACTAAATTTACAAAAAGTCCCGAGACTTCAAGACACGAGACGTCCTAGTAAAAACTCGCTCCAGATTCGCCAAAATCACTGATCAAAGCAAATCAGTTACATCGCACGCAAAAACTAAGTTAATTTCCCCAACACCATCTAGGGCCGTAAAGTTACGCATACACATGCAATTTGCGATCTCCGATGAGCGTCTTACATAATAAGCAACACGGAAGGTAATTTACTTAAAACTCGTATGTTATGAAAGATTTTAATTAACTAACGCACTGCAGACAATCGGTGCTACCATGTCTGTTTGTGTTATTGGGTTTAGTCGTAAAATAGTTTTAATAACTGTTATTATTTATGTTAGCATTTCTGTAGATTGAGTCATTATCGATTTAACTATTAGATTAGCCTATATAATTGTGACAAGTTGAACGTTATTATCATCAAATGCGTAGAGGTAAAGATAGGCTTCCAGCTTATATGCATTCCTTTGGATTGTTACGAATCATCAGCCATTCAGTGAAATTGAGACAAAAATTATGAATATTCAACACTTTTTAGAGGCCTTATGAATGGTTCACGCAGAATCCTGTTTTCGGGGAACACCCCCACAAAAAGTAAGTAATAACTTTCTCATAATTCAAGAAAGCATTTTCCAGTTTACTTGTCCACAAGACTTTCAAAATACACTCCATAATATTAACCAACCCATACAGAACCAGCATAACATTCTAAACAAACAGACGAACTCAAAAACGAAAGTGAAAACACGAAACTGTATACCGGTAGCGCTCAATATAAACAACTGTGCACACGAAAAAAAGACCATGTCTTAACCGAGCCCTTATCTCATAACATAGCCTAAATACTTTCTCCAACGATCGATTGTTTTCACTGTACGTCACCAAGGGCGCCCGACAACAGCACGATTGGAAAGTCGCAATTTTCCTTGACAGTTTTACACCAATTTGCGGATTTACACGACAAATCGCTGCGACACGCGCTCGCGGCTAGTTAGCTGGTGTTCTAAAATGGTGTGTTATGAACATTTTTGGGATTGCTGGCCGGTTTTCTATTAAGAAGTAAGAGCAACTGCTTAGCTTCAACAACGTGAAAAGTGCTAGGAATAAGAGGAGACAAAGAAGGATACCTACGATAAGACGTTTTACTGGGGCGCATGATACACCTGATCCTGAAGGCCTTGATAGGCGGCAATCGCTTTCAAATCGTTTTGCATTACTACAACGACTTTCACAAGGATCGACTTAAGGTAGCTTAATAATTTTCGGTAGCTTTTGTCAGTCGCATACATTATGGACTTTTCCATCAACGTTATCGATCATAAAAATGTCAGCTTGTCTAGGCTCTCTGGTTAGTTCTGTTTTTTCATGGGAATCGAGTTTAGCACTCCCATACACCGCAGAGTCTAATCATGGACATAAGCTGTTACACAACAGCTAAGTTCGACGGTGACAATGAACTTGAACCTCTAAAAGGCACCTTACCTAATAGCCTTGGTAATATTTAATGTTTGAATACCAATTAATAACCGAATGTCCGTTATAACAACGCAAATAACAGCAATACTAAACTTACAACTCCTATTTATGTACAACCCTTTAACAAGTTTATAGACAACACTCCTATTTATGTACAACCACTTAACAAGTTTATAGACCACACACCAAAGCAAAGTGTTGGTGAAAAAGAATATTTGTTCGAAAACGTTTTCCAATACTGTAAGTAAACATGGCGTTTACTTTCTACTGCTAACCTATAAACCACATGCTATGGGTCAAACTGATCTCCACAATGTACACCAATTTGATCCGTCTACTGTTCTAACGGTAAACGCATTATAGCTTAAATTTATGGCTCTAAGATAATACCCTGAGAGCTGTCTCATGTACTGCGAATATTAATTTTGTTGAATTTGCTGTTTCTATCGACAACCACTATATTTATGGTACCAGATGCTCGACAAAGATCTGCTAAAACAAAGGATTAGGATGGAAATCTTGGAAGGTCCAAGAAAATAGAACTTGGATTAAATATTTAGATAACCAGCCGTTAGTGGAAGTATGCGACCAGTTTAATAAGAAGCAAACAAGCACATCTTGTTCATATTTCATTTGAAGAATATTATAAATATTCGTCGAAAAGCTATGCAAAGGTTCAGCTAGAACCCACATTCAAACACGTATTCTAATCCTATGAAATCCAAAAACGAAATGAAATCTTGGTGACTAAAAAACAATACAAGAAAAAAGACTTTAATAAGAACTTTAGAAGATTTTAGTAAGAACACAAAAGCTAATAAGACAGGACATTTTTCCCCACCGAAGAAACGATAAGATATAATAATTATCTTGACCCTTTCAACCTAACCTAACTCTAGACAATCTAGAGATAGCATTGTTCTTACTTTCAAAGATTCAACCTTCTCCCCCAACAGATGACAGATCTAAAGAAAAGAGTCTGCTCATTACCCTCAAAGGTCAGGACAGGGAAATGGTTAAAGCTAACATAATACAAGCACGTGATAGGTCAACTAATTAGGTGCACTTTGACATCTAAAGATTGTATCAGGAAGATGAGCAGCATCCAACTATGGATTAATAATAGTAAGTGACGTTTGACGTCTGACCTGTTATGACCTGAGACAAACTAGAAACCAGGTTTTTTGGTGATCTAATGAGTCTAAAGAATACCAAATTCTGAGCATTGAGTGTGAGGTTTAAATTTATTCAGAAGACGCAAAATAGAATGTGTTTAAAACTGTATCAAACTTAATAAAAATTAGAAATAGGCGTAGTAAAAAAAAAATCGGAAGCCCCTTTGAGGTTTAAAAAGCAGACAATGTTTAATGTTACACTTACTGTCAATTGTTAAGCTTCCATAAGAGGAAGTCTGAAAGTGGCACTGGTAACTGAAGAGTTATGTGGAAATAGGTTGTCAAGGTATGGGCAAGTGATACGGAGGAATGTGAGGAAAGTTTTGAGTATGAATGTCGATGGCAATAAGAGTAAGGTAAGACCAAAGAAACGATGGATGGACTGTGTGAATGATGATATTATGGTTAGAAAGGGGTTGACTACCGAGATGAGGACTAATAGAGAAGTGTGGAAGAAAAAGATGTTGCGTCGACGCCAAATAAAGATAAGGGCAGTAGAACTACCTTTAAAAAAAAAGTGATGTTGCCTAAGAGATCAAAAGGAACGAATGCAATAATGAAAGATTGATTTATCTGAAGCGTTAGACACAGTGGACTCCGTGGAGTACATATAACAGAAAATTTATAAGGACATTTCACATCTGAATTTTGCAGACGATAACATTGGCACACTGAAAGAACAGCGATGTTCGCCAGTCGCTTATGCTATTAGTATAACTTCCGGAATTACAGAAGCTCCATTGTAGTTTCACGCTGGGTGGTCCAATCCCAGCCTGGGACCACATGACTATAAACTTTGCACACACTTTCAAGTAATCAACGTTACACGAAATTTCTAATGGTTATATGATTAACAAGCGGGTAAAAGTAAAGATGGGTTCTGACAGATTAAAGATGAATGAGTTATTTAATTTAAACGAAACGAAAGTAAATACGTTATCACGATCGCTCCGTGCGAAACATATACTAATATTAAAACAATGTGGGGAAAAAAACAAACTCTTGTGGGCTTTACTTTCCATAAAATAAGTTATTAAAGCATTGATTGAAATGTAAATTAAGTTAAATAACTGTATAGGAAATTATTTTCTCAATGAAAGTTCGAAGTAGGCGGCCTTTTTTTTTCATTCATTGAGGAAGCACACATAACGAGGTGTATTATACTTCGGAATGAAATTAAGGTGGTTTGGATAATGATAGACGTATCAATCATCGTTACTTGACGGAATACAGTGAATGAGATTGAAATAAATTCTATTGATGTAATGAATGCCTGAGGCAGGTGGATTCTTTCTTAAAGGTTAGAAGCTTTATTAATTACTAAGGTATTTATGGAAAGATGACATTCATATTTGTTTAACATCTTGTTTCCATGTAAAAGCCTGTAAATATTAATGATTTATAAACAGTTATGCCTCTAAGACGTTGATACCGAAAAAGATGGTAACCGATTTAGCTAGGAAGGAAGTGAATTCCTAAATGACGCTGACGCTAAATAAATTGGGATAAGCAAGGGCAGGAGAAGAGAAGTGGAAGGAGAGGAGAGAGAGGGAGGCCTTTGCCCTGCAGTTGGAAAATCCAAGAAAATAATCAGTCCTCCCCAACCACTTGGGTCGAGTAGGTATTGAAGTTTAATATGGGACAGCTGATAATTATTTCCGGATTACAATGTTGAACTCATGGAGAAAGTTATTTAGTTCAATGGTCCCTTAAATTTCACCACATCTTTCTGATTCATGCTGTATAGTCCACTTAACTGTATACCCAAGGAATTAGAAAATGCTTCCTGTAATTCTCATTTAAAAATCTTTTGACTCCTGAGAAAAAACCAACGCACGGTCTAGCTACTTTCTTCACACGGATGATCATCATTAGATAAACATTCAAACCACATCTATCATTTCCACAATGCTTTGTTTAATTTTGTGTTCCTATCTAAGTAAGCTATCAAGTACATGTACACCTTAATTACTCGTATAATATGTTTACTTATACGTAAAATTTCGGTATTAGGAGTTGATACGTCATGTTGTGTTGATGATCAGAGGTTCTCATGGGCGCAGACAATGGATGGTGATTTTATAAAGAGTGTTTTGTTAAGCGTGGCCTCTGGTGTTACTTTGTGGTTTAAGTTACTAAGAGGAAAGTGAGGAATATTATTTTTTACTCTTGGTTGGTCATGGATCAAAGGTTACGAATCATAACCCAAATCTGCTTGTGCTTTAAAATGAAGAAAGAAAATAAGTTTATTTGCGGTAAATATGACGAAGAGAAAAATACACATTGCAGACGCAAAAAATAACAAGTTGGGGAATATATGCGTCGCATCCACGCAAAACGGCAATCGCTCAGCTTAATGCTACGACCCTATGCGAGACAGAGCCCCAGCTATGGTCTTAAGCGACAGCCTGCGGTTGACGTGATGTCGTCAACCGGTAACGCTTGATTTGTAAGCTACGATCTATCTACGCCATTTTGTGGAATGCAAATCCATCATATTCACTTTTCAGGTAAGGAAACCTCAGATAGGCCATCGCTCCAATTAAAATATTGGTATTCAGCTGCATCGGGTTAGCCTGGAAGCTGACCCCAACAAAGTTGGGAAATAGCTAGGCAGATAAGGAAAGAAAGAAAGAAAATGAATTTATTTAGCACAAACTACCAGGCACACAACACAACATATAATAAAACAAACAAATAAAAAGTGTAAAGCGCATAGTGAGAAATTAGTAGAAAAGTGTGCCTCGCGGCTGCACTAAATAGGTCCAGTTCAGCAAAAATGTCAGACAACTAGTGCCTGACGCTGCGCAGGTTTTCAACTGAACCTGAAGTGTGATGAGGTGACGGATGTAAATCAGTTTTGTACTGCAATGTGTGTATATATATATACTTATGTAAATAAAATAAATGATTGTAAGAGAATAATAATAACGGATATTTAATTAATTAGTATAGTATTAAATAAAACTGCATAACAAAACATAAACAAACTGACATATAAAATGAGACAGACGCATGGTATAATATCTAGAGATCTATTTACTTTTACAACAAAACCTGATACACACACAGATGATGATGAGGTAACGAAAGATTTACATTAAAAACTTGAATTTTCCGCAGGGTAAATTACATTTGAAGTGCCCATCATCCATTACGATACCTTCTTACTTTTCCTGAGTTTAATGGAAAATTAATTACTATTTACCTAGTTTACTTAGTTTAGTCTATTCCAAGAGTCACCAAATGGCGAACCGACCGCAATCCGCATCTGGACCCCCGACCTATTGTGTTCGGACCTTAAGACCCACATGCACCGCCAGTTACTAAACACGTTTAGCGCTAAACAAGTTTAGTGATTGGCGGTGCAAGTGGGCCTAAGTAAACAATAAAATTTATAACTAAAACTTATTCTAAAAAGTAAAAAAAAAAAAAAATAGTTTTTTTTTCTTTTTTATTTAGTTAACGCCGCGCTGCGCTTTGTCTTCAGACAGATGGTTCGAATATGAAAAAAATATTTTTTTACATTATTACTACTACTAACTTACCTACTATGTTATTTTATAATATCTTACTTTTTATTTGTTTATTACATATAAAAAAAGCTATTCAGGTTTCTTCTCGTTCTTAAATGATATTTTTAATCTTGGTTGCTGTAATCGTCTACCAAAGGTACCACGAGTCAAATTATTTTTCAAAATGGACCCCCAATGAAACTAATTGGTGATCCCTGGTCAAAATCATGGTACGCAAAGCAAACGGTTGTTCATTGATTGATTTTGAATGCTTTTTTGTTGTTTTGGGTGGTTTTGGACCTATATATAAACAAACAAATCACTATCGCTTCAGTTCCTAACTTAGATACCGTATAGCTAAAAGGTTATCAGATCACCATAGTGTTACGGTGTTACTTTCATCCAATGCCATAGATAAGCTAATGAGGAACTTGTTATTCGATAAAAGTTTTGCCAAAAACACGCTCCAACAATAGTGTTGTTCTGACAGGAGAAAGGGATGTGATATAACGCTTATCGATATAAAGTGAAAATTGCCTAAATTATAACAAGAGAATATTTACCGTTAATTATTTTGAGGTAAATTGAATAGGTTGAGATATCAATCGTTTGAGGTAGCGGTACGGTGAGTGAGACAATAGAATTAATAGAAATCTAGTAGAAACTATGGTAAGTAGAAATTGTAGTTCTTTAACGAGAAAATTGAGATACCTATTTATTTGGTTTTACGATGTTTCATAAATAGGGTTAGCTAGAGTTTTCATGAGTTCAAAAATTATATTTCTAATAGGGTTTCCGCATTTATGTTGGCATTCGCCTAAAGAAAAATAAATAGTTCTTCTGCTGTTTTTCTAACAAAATATGCAGACCTCTATGATAATAGAAAACGTACTGCAATGTGTTCCTCTTCACCTGCTCATAAATATACGCCAAAATAAACTCTGAAGTGAACGTTATGGATCTATGTATAAATATGGGATAATTTGGGTCAGCTGTTGACATCAGCAAATAAGGATGTTGAAACTGATGGTTATCTGCCAAAAAATCATGAATGATAAATGGCAGATGAGATTTTAGATACCACAATATTTAAAAAAGAAACAATATTAGAGTTTGTTTTAGAAAGCAAACTTTTGAAGGATAGTGACTATACTATGTAACATAATTGGAAGTAACCTAAATAAGAAACAAATAAGTTAGGCATAAATGTTTTTTTTTTATTTATTCTGTTACTCCTCATTCTATCATATTATCATAGTTTATCTAAAGTTAATCACATATTTTTTCTCCAAATCTAAAAATAATCCCACAAAAATTCAAACAAAAAAATATCTGTTACCGTAACAACAAAAAGCAATTCATTCTTAAATCCAGTTCTCGTTGAATGGGTTCCCTAAAAGGACAGAGCAAATAAAAAGCGACGCGCGCGCAGCAAAGATAAGGCGGCGACCACACGGCCGAGTTATCTCTGGAGAGTTATTTGTTTTACGTAGGAATAATACGTTATTTGCATTGTGGAATATGCGTAGAGGATTTATATTATTTGTATGTTCAATATTTGCATCGAGAAAAGGGTTAATTCTTTTGTGTAAGTAGAGACGTGGCAAATATTCAACCTTGTCCCCACATCTTTTCAAAGCATGAATGATTCTGAAATCTTCTATGAAATAATAAAAGCATTGAACTATGATTAAAGCATTTTGACCTAATGTAAGTTGAAAGACTTGTATTATTTTTTCCAGCATTACTTACTTCTCAGAAATTACCATGTAGTATGAAGTTTATACAGGGTCAGATTAAATTAGCTAGCGTAACTCGGCAGACGTAATGAGTATCTACATATATCTAAACATGCTAAAGCAAAAACGAAATTAGTTCGATGTTTTTTTGTGGGGTCCTCGACCGCAGTTAGTGTATTCATTTGAAATATCAGTTTAAAAAAACTGTTTTTTTTTATGTGTAAACTTTACAGACGTGATTGATAAAACATATTTTTTAACCCAAACTTCATGTACAACACTACCAGCGGTCGTTGACCCCTAAACACAACATCAAAACGTTTATATTTTTATTTCATCGTGTTTAGATATCGATACCCATCACGTCTGCGGAGTTTCGCTAGCTAATTTAATTTCACCCTGTATATAACCTTGTTTCATGTAAACGTTTTAACATTCTCCTTAGCTCGACTACTTGAAAACAAATTAATAGCGACAATTGAGAAACAAGGGAAAATAAAATAAATTGATTCCCAACAATCCAGACAAAGCGTCAAAACAAAAGATTGTCCAACTCCATAAAACTTCCGACACCAACTCCTTCGTGTTGAACCATCATAAAACACCAGATATAATCAAGAATGTTCTCCACGTTCCCGGCCGATAATGGGGACTACTCGAACCAAACTCCGGCGCAGCGGATCGTATCACAATGGTGTAATTATCTAACAGATCAAAGGATACCTCGCTGCCAGGATGTAAGGCCTTATACAGGAGGTCCTAGTTTGGGCATCATGATAAAAGTTGGATAGATAAAGGTGCTTGGTTTTTCGCGAGGTTTTGGAATGTGGAAAATGTGCGATTGATTATTATCTACCTGATGGTGCAAAATATTCTAGAAGATAGGATAAACTTGTGTAGAGAGATGAGAGAAGTTGACATTCGGCAACAGATTATTATAGGCATTTGTAAATCTTATTGCAGTTATAGCATACTGGTTGCCATCAGCCAATTTGCTGAGCTAACCCCTCTGTAGCAGTCAAGTAATTGGAAGTTGCAGAAAACTGAACAGTCAGTTAAGCTGTAATGCAAATATAAATTCAAAACTTCATCATCTGCGTAAATTTTTCCCAACTATTTTGGGGTCGCCTTCCAGTCTAACCGAATGCAGCGTATACCAGTATTTTATATGGAGCGACTGCCTGTCTGACCTCCACAACCCAGTTACTAGTTAATACAATATCCCTTGGTAAGACTGCTTATTGGACTTTAGGGCTTCTGAAGACCCGTAACGACTGTCAACGATCTACGAATGAGAGCCGGGACCAACGGCTTAACATGCTTTCCGAAGCACGGAAGGGTCTCGGTATGTAAAGATGGTCACCCAACCCCGGCAAGCGTAGCTTAAACCGATCGATCGACCCATGCTGCCGGTTTTACTTAGCCACGAGCCCCACTTCAACACTTAAACAGCAATCATAATCAGCCTAAAATGTTCCCACTGCTGAGACACAGGCCTCCTCTCTTTGAGAGGGAATAGGCTGTAATATACCACGCGGGCCCAGTGCGGGTTGGTAGATGTCACTATCTGTATGATCTATGTCACTATCTGTGTCTATCTAGATGTCACTAAACAGCTATAGGTATGTTGTAACAATTTATATTTTCTCTCTATGCATGATTACGATTGTTCGTTCAAAAATATGTTTTCTAAACATAGCAAAAAACATAAATATAACATTAGAAAATAATGTAGGTGCAGAAAACTCCTCGTGCAAACCAAAACAGCAGTAAGTAAACTTTCTTCCAAGCCGAGTGTACCGATGAATAAATCGATTAAGATGCTCATCTAGATAAGTACAGGACCAACATTACGGCCAGAATGTCTAATTGATAATTTATAGCTTTAACGGGAAACTTTATTACAACAATTTACGAACTACTACTTAAGATTAGCTTTATGGGTTATATGAATTAAAGTGATTGACTTCGAGAACGGATGTAGCAGACCTGTATAATGTCAAAGTGGCAGGACCCAGAACTATTGCTAAATGGAAAACGTAAGTAGCATAGTAAACCTACTCTTGCTTTTGGCTAAAACTAAGTTTTTCCCTTCAATGAAGATCCAGAATTTATTGCTAAGCTGCAGTGCTTGCGATAACTACACAAATTCAAGCGTACCCCGTAATACCATGAAAAATAAAACGCTATCCTTCAATCTTAATCGATAAATTCCTCTCTACAAAGGTCATAAGGTGAACAGAAACTTAATACTGGCCAGCTAGAAACATCCTGTATCGATAACGCAATCAACACACCTTCAGAAACACTTGTACACCAAGACGAATCCTGGTCGGCGAAGACCCAAAAAAAAAGCAAAAAAAGAAAACAATATTCCTCATAGAAAGGAATGCAATGACTCGCTCTGCTTCTAATCCGAACGCACCGAGACTAAAATTTTGAAATTGGAGTTGCTACACTTTAAAAATGTTTTCTTTTTTAAGAAATTGATTTAGTGCCCTTTTTATTTGCTTGCAACTTCATAGTCACTGTTGAATGAAAATTAGTGACGTGCTGCGATCGATTATTTTGTAGTCGACGTTGTCAAGTATGTATCTAAACTTATGACTTAATCAAAAATCTCGAATTATCCAATTGGATAATTCTAGATAAAATTAAATTATAATAAAAACAATTATAATATATTATATATATAATACATTATTTAATTTATTTTTTTATTATTGTGTTATATTATATTATTATTATTATAATTATTATTAAATTGAATTATATGTATTTTTTATTATTTAATTATCTTATCAACTGATAAGATACTTAAATAAAAAAAAATACATTAGTATATTGGCTTTGGTCCCATTGGTGCCTAACTTTTTTGGGGTAAAATAATTGATCTCAATTAAAATATTATTTTTAATTAGAGGTATTTAAGTATGCGTACTTTCAACTCTTCATGCTAATCGAGACACTGTGTTACTGATGCAAATTAGCCACTTATAAGATCGAATTGACATCGTGCCCTCGCATACTAATCGCGCTACGGTGATCCGATTAGCACATAAGCTTAGACTTCCTAGTCGCTAAATCACAAACACAGTACAGATGTGGTGGAATTAATTTCAGAATGCCAAAATTTTAATAAAAAATTAAATTAAATAGCCTTTGATCACAAGCCTTTCTCAAAATTTGAAATTACGCAAGAACTCTGGTATTACACAAAATATAAATACGCCATTACAATTTGTTGATATTGAGTTCACAGCAGTAAAAATAAATTATCTCCTAAAAACATTGCGTAATTAAAAACGGAACAAAAAACTGAACAAAAAACGTTGTCACTTGCCACCCCGGAACTAGTGATCGAAACTGTTTGAATGAATAAAGTAACCATTAACTGGTGTAAAAAGGCGCTTATCGAAGTCGACAGTCACTTGTTTTTCCCGCCCTTATGGTTACGGAGATATTGAAGGTCAAACTTCCAACTTTTTTAACATTTTTCACGAAAACAAGTTTTAAATGATAAATAACTTAACTTTAAATAGCCACAACTCGTGTACCGTTACATGCACCCAACACATGCACAAGAAATAAGCTTTTCGACGATGCTCGCGTTGACGATAGACGGACCGGGAAGAGCCCTATTAAAGGCGGAACCTTCAGGGTAGCCCGCGAAATTCAAATTTTGTTACGTTTTTTGCAATTTGCAGGTCAATGTCAGGTTGTATTTTGATTAAAATATGATTCGCAACCGTAACAAATATGGCTTTACAGAATTATAATCAGCAATACATCTCTATAAGTTAGTATTACCCCATTGAAAGACTATTTCATGAAATCATGACATTTGAGGGCAATTCTAGCTTAAGGAGTTGTATTGCTGATTCTAATAATTATAATTCTGTAAAGGCATATTTGATACGGTGGCGAATCATATTTAGATCACCATACAACCTGACACTGACGGTGTCTTTGGATCTGTATTTTAGTTTTTTGCCACCGACTTCCGAAATTAAAGTTATTTTTCACTTTGTAGTGTTTTTTTTGGAAGTCGGTAGTTTTTTTTGTAAAAAAGTTTTTATTTTTCACTTTTTAGTGGGTTAGATAGGTAATAATTTATCTAAGTTACAATAGCCTAATGTCAACTGCTCATCACCTTTTACAAAATATTTCTTTTCCCGATGCAAGGAATTGAGGAGTTCTCTTGGTAAAAGCCAGAAGAACTGGCGCTCATGGTGAAGCCACCATCAGCTCCATTTCACCATATGCATTGTGACAAGCATAAATTGCTTAGCAACCAACGAAAGAGCATTGCAAGAGTTGACGCGATTGCGCAACTTAAATTCAGTCTCAAATTGACGCATCAGCATGACTAGTAGGTAGTACTTGTCCTATGTAAAACTTCAATCTTAATTAGGTATTATTTTTGTACGAACTGAATATTTTGGCATATTGAACCGTATGAAGTAAGCCCAACAAAAGGTAGCTACTGTAAATCGTTGAGGAATTCCCTCGACTGTCTATGGTCTCCATCATCAGACCTGTAATGGCACTTATAACCCATATGGATGCAAAGTTCTCATCAATATAAATGAATTAACTCCAAACACAAGGGAGCTACTGTAAACCGTTGAGGAGTTCCCTTAACTGTCGTTCGTCTTTATCATCAGATCGACTCCAGACCTTCATTAAATTGTAGTGCTTTAAAATACTTAATGAAAAAAATTACAAACGCACTAGTCACCCCTACGATTTTCGAAGGTTCCCCTCGATTTCTCTGGTATGCCATCATCAGGTCTTGGTTTCCTTATCATGGGACCACTCTTGGGATATCCCCTTTCCAACAAAAAAAAAATCATACAAATCGGTTCACCCAGAAAAAAGTTCTGAGATAGCACAAATAAAAAAAATAAAAACATACAGTCGAATTGAGAACCTCCTCCTTTTTTTGAAGTCGGTTAAAAATGAAAGAAATTGCGATCAATTGTCATTTTATGTGTGTTACGCAATTACCCCACAGGTCCGTTTTAATTGTTGCGACTCGTTTTTGTTTTTGTGTTATTTCTGTTTTCAATTTCATAATTAGACAATTTTAAATGCTCTGTTTGACTTCGGAATCAATATCATGCAAAAGTAATTAAGAATTAAAGGAATGGGCAGGGGTACTGAATACACAAATATGCATCTAAAAACACCCTCACCCTCAACGTGCGCGTCCCAATAAATACTTTTTTCTTTCTTTCTTTATTTCTTTAATAAATAAAAATCCAATTGTTTACAACAACAGCCAGTTCAATAAGAACATTGCCAATCAATCTAGTTACGAAAACAATCAGCCGAAAATCATTAAGTCAAAGTGACTTTCACAAACCATAGATACCACAGTTCCTCATTATGACCATTTACAGTACAATCGATGACTAAAGTTTTACAACTTATTTGCATATAGGTTACGTTTTATTGTTAAAAATGTGGGCTTAAACAACGGATGTTATGTAAGCGGAAAAGTTATGCTTCGTTATGGAAATAACTTGGGCTGTAAAATATGCAATATATTGGTACATTGTTTTTGTAAATTTCGCGTAAGCTAGAACTTTTCTAACTCGTCCTATTTTCATTCAGCAGAGGTTAGAATGAGCTGCGACAATATTTAACAATGTACAAGCTTAGGCTATATACCTTTTGAATTTTTTGGACCTCTCTCTTCTTCACGTAAGTACATAGTAAATACTACATTTTTGTATGACTTTGCAATAACTCGTATGATTGCTTAGACATTGGTAACAAGCTGTGTTATATAGTTCCCAGAACATGCCATGGACGCGAGGTGCGCGCACGACCTGTATTTGCCACTTCTTCCAGTCGTACAAATGCCGGCTTGAGTGCGCCTCTTCGTCGCCTTACGAGCAATTTTAATAAGAATTTCTGCAGTTTGGATCTGTTTTCTTTACCATATAGGAAGTTTAGACTCAGGTTACTTAACATATTGAAAAATTAATGTGACACTATTTACAGCTTTATGTTTTATTGATATTTTACTATTAATATTCCTCTTTTTTATTGTTTACAACGCTAGTCTTAAAATTTACCAAATTGTCTCATTGTGTATCTGTGGAGAACGTGGTTGATTTCACATTTGTATAATTTCTGTACCCTATCCTTTTGTAATTCTTAATGTGTAATTGTTTGTTTTCCCCAATAAATAAATAAATAGAAAATCATTCCTTTACTGAGAGTTTTAACGTCCATTGATAAATACAGCGTCTTTCTAAGAATAGATAGGTACTACTTAGAACATTTTTTTCAGCTGAAAAACCACTACCCAATGCGTACACAAAAAGCAGAACTAATGTTTCTATCTCAGTAAACATAGTTAGTATAACTAACTTCGCACCGACACGACAGCGCGTGTGTCACTTCCTGTTAAGCTATTAACTCTTAATAAAATAGCGACCAAACCAATTGTCTACCCACGTGTACAAAACAAAGGCCATGTATCCGGGCGGCAACGCTTACTAGCTTAGTCCCCAGTACCCTAATTGTGTAAAACACTATCAGTCACAATCTGAATCATTTGGAAGCCTATTGCTAATCCATTGCTTCATATGTTCGAAAAATTTGTCTGCTCACCAACGTAAACAACGCAATGAATGTTGTTTAACTGTCAAAATGAAACCCATTCCTACTGTTAGTGCGTTACGCTATTACCCCGCAGTAATAGAAAGCCCCCATTTGTCTTCATATACCGAACCGCGGCCGGTCACCCACTAATTGTACCATCGTACGATCACATAATTACATACAAACATCAATTAACGTTATAATGAACCAATTTAATTGTTAATCCGATTTCAATGGGCTACTAAACGACTGCAGTTATAAGATCATTAGTAGGTAATTATAAGTATTTGTTTTCGTACATACACTTTCGATTTTGATTACTTCTAGTTTTTTATAGTAAAACTGTACGGAGCTTTAATTACTATTACGATATGTAGTTGCCATGGTGACGGTAAAGTTATTACTTGTAACACAGTACCCGAGTGATCTAGTCGAGTTAGTTATATAAGAAACGTAGATAATATTAGTCATCTAATCGTTCAAAATTGTTATTATTCAATTTTAATTACGAACACTACGGAAATGAATTAATTGGATGATAAAACTTGATTGTTTCCTTGAATGGAGGTTCAAATTGTACCAGTGCCATTGAAAAAACATTAGGATGAGGGTGGTATTTTTAACAGAGGCCCTTTTATTTATATTTAAACATACTGAGATTTGCTTTGGACCATTGTTATCAATGCAACAGGATCTTATCTTCACCATTCGTTGCACTGATCTGTTAGTAAAACGTAGCATTGTGATATTAGGCGTTAGATGTCAGACATAACGTAGGTATTCCTCACGATAAAAATAAAAACTTTTTTATAAAAAAACAACCGACTTCCAAACAAAAACTCTAAAAGACGTGAAAAATAACTTTAATTTCGGAAGTCAGTGTCTTTGGTTTTGTATTTTCGTTTTTGGCCACTGACTTCCGAAATTAAAGTTATTTTTGACGTCTTTTAGTGTTTTTTTTTTGGAAGTCGGTTTTTTTTTTTGTAAAAAAAAAAATATTTTTTACTTTGTAGTTGCGGTACCTACCCCACACAAATTCGTATACTATTACTTGGTGTGTAAATAACAGTGACAGGAAATTATTAACACATCATCCATATAAACTAAGTGGAAAAATATGCAGTATTAAGGATAACTCAAAAACTACTGGTCAGACCGTGATCAAATTTAAATGGGACTACATGTGAAGCACCACCTATCAAATAAAAAAAGAAACATCCAAATCGGTTCACCCAGCCAGGTACAGGGTATCGGTTGACTGCCTCGTTGGTCTAGTGGTCGCAAGCGCTACTGCTGAGCATGAGGTCTCGGGTTCGATTCCCGGGTCGGGCAGTGTTATTGGGTTTTTCCATCTGGAATTTCTCAGTAGCAGCCCGGAGTCTGGATTTATGCCCGGTTGATGGCAATAGGCTCGCCCCCTATTACATGGGACTTAAACATAACTGGCGAAATGTGGGTGTGCTATAGGTAAACCTCTGCCTAACCCTTCGGGGAATACAGGCGTGATGTTATGTTATGTGTATGTGGTTCACCCAGAAAAAAGTTCTGAGCTAACAGACATTAAAAAAAAAAGAACATACAGGCGAATTGAAAGCCTCCTCCTTTTTGTGAAGTCGGTTTAAAAGTAGGTTTTTTCTGCATTCGATGAAATTGCATCACACAATAGCTGGCACATTAGATAATACACAAACATTGATGACAACCATCTTCGAACATCAATTTCACAATATTCATTCATAAAAAGCTTTCTATAAGCTTTTCTTCACCGATTTCCCTAGACCTCCCACACGTTGTCATATTAAAAATGCCATAAAATGGTTACAACATACTTAGATACATGCCCCTTTGAACCTAGCAGAAAGATCATCACAAATAAAGGTTTTTATTGGCTAGTACTTTGGGCATTAAGTTAGATTTGTTTTTTACCAATGGTATCTTGTCTTTAGGAGGCTTACAAGAGCTAAACCTCGCTCACTGTCGGATTGCATAGAAAAGAAAGAGACTGTAAATTATTAAAGAGACGGTAATTTATTGCAAAATATGAAGCAATTATGGATTTACAAAAAATCTATTCATTGGACTAAAAAATTAAAACACTATTACGTTAGTATGTTACTTGTAGAATAATCTGACAAAAAATCTGAATGTTTGCATGTATATTAGTATGGTTTTTAATCATTTAAACAAATTTTAGAGCTATCTTCGTGGTTTTTTTCTATCATATCAAGTTAATTGTATTATTTTTTCAACACACTATCTAACTAGCATATATCCAGAAGAATATCATATATTTTTCTGATTTTGGTTACTGCAGTGGATCATATATTTTTTGGGCATTATAAATTTGCGTTTAGGTCATGTAGTCCCCTTAACATATTGCTTGAGCTTGCTTACAAAAGAGTAAATAGTAGAAAGCAACCCTCTGGTGAAGAAGTGGCTTAAAACGTAAAATATTTGTATTATTCTGTCTACTAAATAATAAAAATAATTTACATAGGTAAGTCCTTCGTCTGAAATGAGATGTGTTGCTCCGAAACATTTCACTACAAAATTCTTCTGCCATAGTTCTAAGACTCTTCTGTCTTTTTTTATCCATTTTTTATAACCGCCGTCGGCCGTAACCCCATCTTCGTGGTCTGCGGCAAGCGCTAGCATTCTCAAGGTCTTAAGTATCTTCTAAAATTAAACCTTGGGCCTTTACAAAACTAAGGTGAAGTTAGCAACAAGACAAAAAAAAAAGAAGTTTATTCTACACAAACAACTCGCACAATACAAAAAAAAATATTATATTACTATTTTATTTTTCCATTACTTTTTAATTTTTTTCGATCATTATTTATTGTCACCCCGTATCTATCTACCGTTCGTAGCCAAAAGCTTCCTTCCATTTCTCGGAGTTGCTGCCAATACAATCAATCTGCCTTTGTCCATCTATGTTAGGGTCGGCTTCTAGTCTAATCAGATGCAGCTGAATACCAGTATTTTCCATGGAGTGTCTACCTATCTAACTTCCACAACCCAGTTACTGGGTAACACGATACCCCTTGGTAAGACTGGTTGTCAGACTTTTGAGCTTCTGACTGGGTAGTCAGAAGCTCAAAAGTCTGACAACCAGTCATAATTTTTTCCCAACTATTTTGGGGTCGCCTTCCAGTCTAACCGGATGCAGCGTATACCAGAATTTTATATGGAGCGACTGCCTGTCTGACCTCCACAACCCAGTTACTAGTTAATACAATACCCCTTGGCAAGACTGGTTATCAGACTTTTGAGCTTCTGACTGCCCGTAACGACTGTCAAAGATCTACGAATGTGAGCCAGGACCAACTGCTTAACGTGCTTTCCGTGGCACGGAGGGTCTCAATATATAATGGATGGTCACCCATCCACGGACCGACCGCGGTAAACGTAGCTTAACCTTCGGTCGACCCGTGCGGCTGTTATAATTTAGCAACGAGCCGCGCGGCTCGTGGCAAAATATTGTTGCCAATTGTCATCCAAATTATAAATATTAAACTGTGCCCAAATCCGGCTAACACATATTCTGGTCTACTAAATTAGTTCGTGTGGCGTGTCGTAGGCGATTTAAGGTTCTAACTCAATAGGACACGGCATTAAGAAGCCGGTTAGTGGGTGGTGTTTGATTAATTGCTAACTGCTTGCTGATTTTAACCTAGATTTGTAGAGTACATGGTAATAACAGTTATTTCTTGAGATAAAGTACAATGAAGTTTAATTAAGTTTTGTTTTCGCTCAATAAGTACGCGTTGCCATGAAGTTGTTTATACCTATTGATATTTTGTGCCTTCAGGGATTAAAATATTCGAAGTAAGGTAGGTAATATTATGAAGTCTTCTCTTAAGGGGGATGCGCTAAGGTAGAACGTTTTTGCAATTTTTAGGTCAATATCTGGTTGTGTCTAAACATGATTCGCGGCCGTAACAAACATTTATTTATAGAATTATAATCACGAAAATCATCAATACATCTCTCTAAGATCATATTACTCTATTGAACGACTATTTCACGAAATCTTGACATTTGAGGCTAAGTCTAACTTAAGGAGTTGTATTGCTGATTCTAATGATTATACTTCTGTAAAATATTTGTTATGGCCGCGAATCATATTTTAATCAACATACAACCTGACATTGACCTGCAAATTGCAAAAACGTAAGTAAATTTGGATTTCGCGGGCTACCTTAGCGCATCCCCTTAATCGTCTCTTAACGTCTGACAAGTTTTGCCTCTTCGCGTATCCTTCAAATACAAAGGACTCAATGTATTAGTAAATTAATAAGAATAATGAACGGATGGATGAATGAATTATCGTATTTTACTAACGGTTGCTGAGAAGTAATGTTACGGTCATAAAAATCTTCCAAGAGACAAGCATTTGAAAGGTATTTTTAAACTGAGCTCAAAACACCGGGAGCTCCACAGTCAGAGGTAACCAATCAAAAGTTATGTAAACATTCATTCGTTCCATTCAAAACATAGTAAAGATCATCGTAAACAATTTGTCTAAACGACTGTTACATAACACTGTTCAATTTAAAGTAATGAACATTAATACAGAAATGAAAAGAAATTCTCTTCCAACCAACTATGGCAGTACATCCTACATCATCCATTTATTTGCTTTTGATATTTTTTTACCTGAACTTTCTTTTGTGGAATATGTGGCGTAATATGATTGAGTGAATCGTGTATTAAAAGTGACAGGAGTGATATTATACTTGAAGAGTAACTGTCCAGTTTTTTTCTTAGTCAGGTCATATTAAAACCACAAATCCACCTGATGGTAAGAGATGATCTAACCTACGGAGAACACCTGACTTTCTAAAGCATAACTCGACACCTGCAAGGAATAACATTGTAACTAATATTTAGTAACTTTACAGGAAAGCGCGTCAAAGATTTAAAAAAATCTCTCAGATTTTGGTTAAGTATGATAGGATAGAAGTATGATAGGAAAATGTAGCTATTCCCTCGTTGACTCATATTTTCAAGGTTGGTTGGCATTAAGACTTAACCGAAATCTGACTTAAATATTAGTTACAATGTTATTCCTTGCAGGTGTCGAACTTCTCATCATCTCTTGATTTGAAAACATCAAGTCGGGCCCAAAACTAACAAGAACGAATAAATTTTGTAAAGAAGTCAAAAGGAAAATCTCTTAAGAGGTTTAGCGATTTTCCTTTTGACTTCTTTCTCTTTTCTTTTTTTTTTTCTTTTTTTTCTTTCTTTTTTTTTTCTTTTTGTCATTTTAAATTCGACCTTCCCAATTTTGATAGAGGTATCAAAATTGGGAAGGTCGAATTTAAAATGACAGTCTACCAATATTTAACTCTTGGTGACAATGACTGAGCCGATTCAGACACAGCTAGCGCACAAAAACCCATACAGTATCGAGCGGTCCCAAAACAGCATGATAAACACTTTTATTTTCGTCTGTAGGACAGTTCAACATTGAGAACGAAAGTGTAAGCACAATATTTATCTATCAGCATTCAATTGAAGGGTCACGCATACCTGCAGACAACATCTGATGCACAAACTTATGTTTACTATTAAAAACAGTTCCTTCACACGATTTTAAACCTTGAACGAAAGGCATAGGAGTGACGCGTGGTTCTATTAAGGTAAAAAAAATATGGGTTTTAGTTGCATCTTGATGCTTTACAAAAGCCGCCATCTAATATTGTGTTTAAACAAACGGAATAGTAAGAAACTTTAATTAATTTTTGTTTGAGGTGGTTATTAAGTACGCGAGGTATTTAATGACTGCCACAAACTTTTTGACTCAAGACTTTCGTCGGCAACGCAAAGCAGGAAAAAAACGCAAGGAAAAAAAATATAATTTTGACTCCGAATTACACATTAGGATCTTTAACGCACAGCTCTTGACCCTTAAGACTATCAATTTCAAACTGAAACTAATTGAAAATGGATTCCTTGTTTACTAGACATAATTATAAACCATCAATAAATGTTCTATTTTCCATTTCCACAAAAAAAAATAGAATTTCGTTTATAACACACCCTATTCGCCCTAAACTCGAAGGGTGAACCACCCTCGACGTCTTACCACTTACCAGGAAATTATGAAATATGGATACAGTTTTATTGCGATTAGCTCTACAACAACAGAACGACGCGCAACCTTTCAAAAATTCAATATACATAGTTTATGGATAGATAGAGTCAACAAAATAGATATAAAAAAGGTATATCAAATGATTTTAATTATTATAAATTAAATATATAATGTTAGAAAGAGTTTATGTATTAGGACAGGGTGTTGTGGCGCAGCATGGGAGAGGCCTATGTCCAGCAGTGGACTGCGATAGGCTGAGTCGATTGATTGATTGATGTATTAGGAGTAATAATGAATGTTGAGATATGATATCTAGTAAGTATGCAGTATAATGTTAACTTTTAAGTATTTAACCTACATTTATTAAGTTACATGTAATAATACTTGCTGCGCCCTTACATGTCCCATGCATGCACTCTCATGCACTCTTTAAGTTTTAGCCTAGCCTGTAACTGAGTGTACATTATGCAAACATAAATAAATAAACCGGCAGCAGCTCGTTAACTTTTAATGATAAATGATTTTATTTCAGTAAGTAGGTTTGTACAAACACTTTTACATGTCAATCATATTTTTTTAAACTAGATGAGGTCGGCGTTTTCTATCTAACTAAGTACTAGCGATTGCCAAACGTATGCTAATAATTAAGTCTGGCGTCGCCATCACAATAAAAGAGTGCGCTGGCGCCATTAACCAAAGACAAAGTGACATTCTATTAGCTATAACGATGTTGGAAAAACGTGTTGGATTTGCTTAGCGAAAGCGTCAGGGTAGCCCGCGAAATTCAAATTTTCTTACGTTTTTTTGCAATTTGCAGGCCAGTATTAGCTTGTATGTTGATCTAAATATGATTCGCGACAGTATCAAACATTTATATATAGAATTAAAATCATCAATACATCTCTCTAAAGTTTATATTACCCTATTGAATGACTATTTCATGAAATCGTGACATTGGAGGCCAATTCTAACTTAAGGTATTGCTGATTCTAATAATTATAATTCTGTAACGCCATTACGCCATATTTGTTACGATCGCGAATCATATTTTAATCAACATATAACCTGACACTGACCTGCAAATTGCAAAAAACGTATATAAATTTTAATTTCGCGGGCTACCTTAGCGCATCCCCCTTAAAGCTACTGAAAAGTTCATGTCAATACGAGTACAGTTGAAAGTCGTTGAAGAAATATAAAACGCTTTGAAAGCGATTGCCACTTATGGACCAACATACACAAAAGAACAGACAACATAATATAGGTTAATTTGGTGCAGACAAGACGTGAAGACATGAACACTACGAGAACAGGGATGAACTAAAAAGAAGTGGGAAAAAGTTTATTTCTTCAACAAACTAACTTTTTGTTGATTGTACACAGTTTTCCCCTATTAAAGTTAAACAGTATGTAGTTGTGGCCTGTTTACTAATGACGAATAAATCAAGAGAGTAAACTTAGGCATTTGAATGAGCTCTAGACAAACGTGAAGAGAATGGTGAAGACGTGTGCTCCTTGGCGAAAATAATTAAGCAGTACGTGGACAGCAAGAAATTACAGAATTATACATGCGTAGATCGCATAGACTGAATTAATTGAACATAGAACTTCATGTGCAATAATGGAATTTAGTTTATTTCTAGAGATACAGCTTGCTATGCATACCAATGCAGTGTACTGAGATAGTTGAGAAAATGCTTTATTTAACAAGCACTTGACATAGTATCTGCGTCATTTGAATAAAATACATACATAAAATCACGCCTGTATTCCCCGAAGGGTTAGGCAGAGGTGTACCTATAGTACACCCACATTTTGCCAGTTATGTTTAAGTCCCATGTAATAGGGGGCGAGCCTATTGCCATCAACCGGGCACAAATCCAGACTCCGGGCTGATACTGAGAAATTCCAGATGGAAAAACCCAATAACACTTTGCCCGACCCGGGAATTAACCCGAGACCTCATGCTCAGCAGTAGCGCTTGCGACCACTAGACCAACGAGGCAGTCTAAAATAATTGAATTATTTTATAGAAAAGCGTTGCATACCAACAATATCCGCCCAACCGAAGCAGTTTAATAAATAATATAATATTATATTATATTTCTCATCTATACGAGTGTTATAAAATATACTCTGACAAGAACGGAAGATTAAACGTTTATACGAGGTAATCCTGTTGTAGTAAGGAATGTGTATACGATAAACACTGGCTTATCTTTAAAGGATGCTGTGATAACATCCTCCCACGAGACAGAGTGGTGTAGAGATTAATTACAATTAAGAAGCACGTGTTATTCAGGTGCAGATAAGACTTGTGAGTAAGGGTGGTCACACATCTGACGGAAGATGCGGCGCGTATCGACGCCGACAGTCGCGTAACGCCAGAACGGACAAAGTAGATAATAAAGCATTCGACCCTACATGCTCAACCGATGATGCGTTATGCTTACCTACCTACTTATTAGATAACGTGGTCTACTTTTTAGTTCCTAACATAGTAAAGTACCTACTGAAAGTACTTTTCGCTGAGTTATTAAAAGCCTGTGATGACCTTCTGCAGGGCAAAGGCCTCCCTACTCTGTTTCCACTTCTCTCTATTTAAAGTTGCTAGGTGCTTTAGTTGCTTTAAGTGTTTTTTTCTAATTACGATTTTTCTTTTATTCCAGGACCGACCGGCAAAGATCAACGCGGCAAAAGAAAACAGAACCGCCAACCAACATGTGACCACCGAAAGAGTAACCAAAACAACAAGCAACCTTCAAACTCATGAGTCCTTCAAAATTACATGATCCAACATATTTATTTAGAAAACGAATCTAGTCGCCATAGCACTATTTAAACGAAGCACCCCGTTTGTACAGTACTAACTGGAACTTAACGAAGTTACGCCCAACGCAGCTTCCGTCAGTTGTACGACCACAACTAAATAACGATGTTTAAACTTTTATGCAAGTATCTACTTCAATAACATCAAGGTGTGGGACATCGTCAAGCTCTAGTGGACTTTAGATATTTACAGATCATTACAAACGGTTGTGTAGGGACAGTTGATGTCTCTGATCAGCTGAACTCAAGTGTACCTAGAGTCAAAATAGATTTGTCCGTGCAAGTAATATTACCGTCGTCGGATTATTATAAACTTATTACCCAGATGCCATTACTATTTTACTAAACCTCATTTGCTTACTGCACATAGGTGAAGCTTTATTGTAATATGTCTTTGTCTTTTAGGTACCAATACCTCCATCATTTATACGATAGCTTTAAACAGATATCTGTCTACGAATTTCGTATTTGCATAGCCATAAAAGCCAGTTTCCTAGAACTCCTGAGTCACGTACAATTCGGCAAGGATTCGCGTGACGAACGTGAAACACGCGACGACAGCTGTCGAATTGTAAGTGAAGTTGCTATGGTGTTGGCGTAACAATCGTTTTTTTATGGTAATCTGATGAAATACTCGGAACGTGGTGATAACACTGACAGACACACCACTAAAACGTTAATAAAGAATCCAGCGAATTTTGGAACTTATTTGCCTGATTATTTATTTAGCAACTAGCACTTTGCCAGTAACTTCACTTTGCGATCATCATCATCATCATCATCACCAGCCTACAGCAGTCCACTGCTGGACATAGGCCTCTCCACTTGCACGCCATTCAACTCTAGTCTCGGCAACTCTCATCCAATCCATCCTTATTCCTTGTCTCAATCATACATTGAACCTCTGTGTTTCAGCTCAACTGTATTCTTGGCAACTCTCATCAAATCCAACCTTATTCCTTGTCTCAATCATACATTGAACCTCTGTATTTTAGCTCAACTCTATTCTCGGCAACTGTCATCCAAGCCGCCTGATTCCTTATCTACATCATAAATTGAACCTCTGTGTTTTATCTTTCTTGGTCTTGGTTTGTGGTTTTGGCTTGGCGTCAATTAGTCAGACAACGAGTTAGCGAGTCAGGACTTTAATTATGACACGTATTGATTTAAGAAGATACAAAAGAGCAAGAAACTGATTTTGTAGGACAAAAACGAAAGTGCTTGTCCAAATAGTTAATGATAAATTAATAAAGCTCTCAATTCCGTAGTCCCGTAATTTGTCGAAGACACTAATTGTCTCCCATTTGATGAAAAATGGACATATTCGAAATCGAAACCGAGCCCGAAAGTTTTAAATTTCTTCACTAATATTTCCTCCAATAACATTATAAAAGAAGTCACAAGAGATTCGCCACGCTATTCACAATTATAGATTTTAATTCCGATAAAGATGTCCAACCAAAAAGGTAACATGAAGGTCAACCATTCACTCCTTTCTTTGAACAAGACATCGCGTCGTAATTAAAGAGTCATTTGAATAAATTCAAAAGAATTACACAATAGCCTTGTACCTTCATAAAAATCGTGTCATATTCAAACAATACTGTTATTACACTGAAAACGACACATTAAGTAAGAGCACACCGTGACCAGTATAATATGTTGGACTCTTGGCATACGGAGAACAAGAGAACTAAAAAAAGTTAGTACTGAATTTGACAGATTGTTTCTTGTTTATAAAGAAAGTGGCGCCACCATGAACAGTCAAATTATGTTGGCCTCTCTGTATGTACGATTATAATATGCTAGTGTGTTTGTTAACGATAACCAAACTAACCGTGAAGGTGTAATTCGTATATCGAAATTCCCATAAGAATCGATGGGTATTGATTAGTCACAGTCAGTGTTTTATTGCTGTGACGTGATTTTATTTGTAAATGTGGTGTTTGCTACTTCACACGACACAATACATAGGGACAATTAAATTCATCATATATGTCTGTTCATAATCTACATTGTAGATGATGAAAAGACAATAACAATGACAATAAGATGCTTCATCTGGTTAGTTCAACGTGGTTTGCAGTCAAATTCAGCACAAATGCCAGAAATAAACCAAGGCATTGATTGTCAAGCGAGACTGAAAGCAACGCCGCATTAACTAAGAATCTTATACCGCACACTACAAATTCAAGAGAGCTTGGCTATTCTTTCGATACCTCATCGATAAAACATAAATATACCGGTTTCAGATCTTCCTATCAAATGTCTGGTCTTCAAAAGTGGAATGTTCACAGCATCATCAAATTTTTTGTATTTTACTACCCAAATATTAACACGTAACAATGGCTTCGTCATGCGTATGAAATTCATTCCATTTATATTCAGTTAGTGTCTTGTTATAATAACCGGCGAATTTTCCGCTTGGAAGTACAGCATTATGAAGAGTGACTGGCATGGATATAGGTAAAATAATGTATGAAGACATTAAATAATCATTGATCTTACCTAATATCACATTTCAGATACCTCAGATAGATAAAGAGATCTAAGATCTGATTAATGAACGGCTTCGATTAAAATAATAAAAGTAAAAACAGGTAAAAAGATAAGATGTTCGCAAGAAAAGGTTGTAGGGAGTAAAATCTTATTCACTTTAAAGACGCAGTGAAAACTGTATCAAGCATTACATCCGCATAACTATTGTAACAATTCAATCTGAAGACATAACTTTATCACAGCAAGTTCCAAAATTCGTGGAAAAGTAGTACCTACGTAAGAACTTAAAAGTCCCATGAAAATAAAGAGTTGTGAAACAAGTCTTAAGTACTATAAATAACAGTATCATAAGAACTGTTACAATTACACGAAGATTCGTCACAAGCAGTACGAGAACGAGTCACAAAGTGCACTTTAATTTACATTCCCACCCGGTCGGTAAAACAAACATTTGACTAACAGAGACGATGTGGTAGGTACGGACGGACTGGACTTCCCAAAAATGATAGTAACAGAAGATTCACTAGGTGCAATTAAACTTAGAGGCACAAATGTAAAAGAGGTCATTATAAACGTATCTAGGGCAATTGGATTGAATTGGAGTGATCAGAACGAAGCAAATGCGATCCACCGCAATCATGATGTTGAAAATGAAAAGTTAAGAATTCTATATGTGTATTTTAGTGCAGCGTCCGGACAGGAACAACAACACATATACACAACTGTCGTAAAGTCGTCGTAAAGTAAAGTGATGGTGTGGTTTCTAACTTGAGAGAGTGCTTTGAGTGCTTCAACAAATGTATCTTAAACTGTAATGGCTGAGCACTATTACTTATTAGATACTAACCGAGTCTTGTTAGGAGTGGATTTTCTGAGGCTTCCCATTCATAATAGTATGAATCACCGCTGACCGCGGTTTCACAACGGCCAGCTGATGACAACATTATGAGGCTAAGATATTACGGATATTGCCTAGTTTGGCGCCTTATGCGATTCATATTGCGGTAAAGAGCGCTGTTTTAGCTTCATTTTCATTTGTTTCTCTTCCTATTTTATCTATTCTTGTAGAAACCGGTTAGTCCCGCTATGGTATGGTCCCGGTATGGCACCCTCTTAAAATACCTATCAAAAAGTCCCGCTATGGTACCCTTCAGTTTTTGGTACTGTTGTAAAGAAAAGTTATACAATGCGTTAAGAAAAAAATAGTATTAATAAAAAATATCTTTTCTTAACTAGTAAGCTATCACCAATTTAATTAGTTTTGTGTTTCTTAAATAATAGGGTTTGTCCTCAAAATAGTAGATCTGTCACCAAAATGTAGTCACCAAACAATGCAAAATCAGTTCCACAATAGCCGACGGAGTCCCGCTTCGCGGGACTCCTACTTCTGGGCGGTTTAAAAAAAAATAACCACGAAGGGGACGGCGGGGTCTTTCAGACCCCGCCGTCCCCTTCTAACCTAACCTGTCCGAGTCGGGGTGCCCCAAGTTGTACCAAATACCTGGGAACAATTTTTGTTTATCTGAGAACGAAAATATTTCGTGGAAAGTATTTATTTATAGATACACTTTTCTTTTCAGTTGTACCTTCTATTGTCTAACGTAGATCTAAAAGATGGGTACCATAGCGGGACTTTTTGATAGGTATTTTAAGAGGGTGCCATACCGGGACCATACCATAGCGGGACTAACCCGTAGAAACTGGAGCAGTTTGATAAGGATCATCTATTTCTCAGACATTGCCATTAAAAACAGTTGATTTGTTAAAATAAAAATGTTGGTTTACTGGTTTTGAGTCACATCTTGCAAGATTGGCAAATGACTCTAACCTTTTTGGGTCAGCTAGGATGATAATGAAAAAGAAAGTTGTAATTAAGTTAGATTTAAATCCTAGAATGTGCTGAAGACTTATATGACTATGACACATGACAGATTATCAGCGTATAATGTTCCCACTGCTGGGACAGGGCTCCTCTCCGTGAGAGGGGGTGGGCTGTAATCCACCACGTGCACCCAGTGCGGGTTGGTAGATGCCACATGTCTTAGAATTTGTAGTTTTAGGACATGCCAGTTTCCTCATGATGTTTTCCTTTACCGTTTGAGAACAGTGGTGATAAAATAATTTACACAAAGTAAAGCGCCTGTCTGAGTTCGAACCTGCGACCTGCATCTCGTAAGTCGCGGCCGTTACCGTTCGGCCACTACTGCTGCAGGACACAAAATATAAATTTCACAATAAAAAACAAACAAGAACATAATAAATATTTATAACAATCTCAACGTCCATAAAGAATTTGAGCGCGATGTTGAAATATTTCATCAACGAGAATTGTTGCAGAATTCAAGGTCCTGATCTTGACAGTCTGCTAATTACAAAAAAACGGTTGCGATGAATTGAAACGTTCATAAAAGAGTATAATAAATAACAGCTTTGAGTGAATTATACTGAAGTAATGGTAGATCATGTTATTTTAAATGATGAATTTGAAAATGCATCTCTTGCAACTGATGCAAACCTTATTAAGGGAATGGTATTTAATAACAGTGTTCTTGAGTGGAGACCGCGAATCGGCAAACGTAAGCTAGGACGCCCTCAGGCTAGGTGGAGCGACGATCTTGGGAGGGTGGTTGGTAGCAGCTGGATGAGAGTTGCCGAGAATCAAGTTGAATGGCGTGCAATTGAAGAGGCCTTTGTCCAGCAGTGGACTGCTGTAGGCTAATGATGATGATGATGATGATGATGTATCAACACTTTACTGCTCCGTCTCCATAAGCACACTTACATTGAATACCATTATCTGTTGATTGTAACATTCGAAAATCGCTTTCATACCTAGCGTCTCCCAACAAAATCAAAGAAAACGGGTTGATCGCCAAGCAGTCAGTCTATCAGAACTGCTACATGAATATAAAGCCATCTTTTCTCCGCTACCTACTTCTACACCTACTTCTAAACAAAAGAAAAACGGCATAAATGAGGGCCGACATCAAACAGCAACAAGGCGTGATGAAAAACGCGAGAAACAAAAGACACTTGATACTGACAAACTCAGTAAACAGAGACGGCCCGTCAAAAGATTTCTAGAGCGGATAGCGATACGAGCACTCAAAGAATATAACACCTATGACATTATACTCCTACGTGCCACACTGTAAAAGGAAAAGAAAACAGTACCTACTGATATAGCTCGTACTGTAACGAAAGAAGAATTCGACTTTAGCGTAGATCATAGAGGACTATGACAAAACGCAAGTACGGGTAAAACAAAAAAAATATTAACACAAAAGGGGTGTTACAAAGCTGGCAATTAAAATGATCACAATAAAAAACCAAATCTGGCGTAAATACAAGAAGTATGTCATCAATAGAAGCTTCATTTAACCCGTCAAACATAAGCATTACGAAATTTCAGCACATGTTTAAGTACTCAAAGTCATTGTTCTCTGTATATTCGCATTACAACACTCGTAAGTTCAATCTATTGTAACGGGCGCTCCTACAATATAAATTGGTCGAAGAATCCGGGTTTCCGGAATGACGTCAACCAGTCCTAGTAAATTAAACACCTACATGAAAGGTTCAATATCGACCATGTATTATGTATTTGTAAAACCTTTTGATACAGAAGTGTGCTTCTTGGAGTTCACCCACATTTGGCAGTATTACGTCTTATGTGGTTGGGAAGACTGAAAAACCATTGAATTCAGAGTTTTCAAAAGTCTGATAACCGAGAATCGTAGGACTGCAAATCAAAATATCAAGGAAGCGCTAGGTAAAAGTCAGGACATGACAGTATTCAGCAGGGTTTTGAGAACAATGGAAATATATGATTGCTTCAAATCCAGAAATATTTCGTAACAGAGCATTGTGTTTAAACGTCAACAAAACGTATGGGTATTGTAAGTGAAGTAGACCATGAATACGATGCACCGTTTTCTCAAATAACGTTTACGATCGCACAATCGATGACCGTTTTGAAACCACCGTAACAATGTCCATACTACATACGTTCTCTGCCTACTTATTTAACAGTGCCGTTAACGAACTAAGCAGAATGTTAACGAGTATTCAAAATAACGTAACTTATTATACCTTCTGTTTTTGTCATGTGTGAATCCGAACGCGTGCCACCATTTTTGTTTTCCCACGAATATCGCAATGGACGCGTGTTCGAATTTTCAATTCTGATGTAGGGAATGCGTGACTCGTGTGTCTACATAAATGCAACCAGTTTTCCAAAAACTTTTTCACATGAACCTATAGCACATATGTATAACTAAATTGTTAACATAATTTATCCTATTGTTTTTACAATAACCCTTCTAACAAAAGCATGTTAATTCACACCCAAGAGAAACCAAGCATAAAATAAAGGTGTTAATTCAGGAAGCAATTGTGTCCCATGACAAAGAAGTGATTTAGTATCGCCCCACATCGCTCTTGATCGAATTTCACATTGTGATGCAGTTCAGTCTTCACACGGTTCCGTGAAACGCCGCGGTGCGAAAACTTCGGTATGTGTCACGGTATTGCTTGAATGCTGAGAAAGAAATGCACATGTCAAGCAAAATGCACTAATATAATGTCTTTATATCCGTATCGTTTTAAGAAACCGGATAGAAGAATAATAAATAGTTATCTTGTGTTGTCAGTTGTGCAAAAAGTCGGTGAGACGCAAAAAGTTTGTATGTATCACAAAAATTGGGTTACCGGGCTTTGTGGCGTCAATGTGTCACTGTACTATTTGGAAGATAACACGAAAAGGTGTTAACTGTACAGCTTCACAGAACATGGTAAGGAAGCACAGACTGATTTAGACGGCTCATTATTACGAAAAAGATCATATATTACAAATAATAGACTCTTAATGCGTTTTTTATATCCTGTGAACGAGACTTGCAAGGTCTTTAGAGTGAACAAAGTTATATCTAGTTACTAAACAATAAACACGTTATTAACAAAGCCACAGTATAATAAAGTAAACAGTATTACGTCTTCATACAAATCGGTCGAAAATCTCGGTGTATACCAGTATTCAACAGTAGCGTCGCGCGAGATGCTCCCGCACATTTAGCTACGGTAATATTTTACGAAGTTGTCGACTGTATTGTTCAGTGTATTGATGTTTGAATTCATCAATATGGACGAATATAATGATAGGTCCCACTTGAAAGTCTACCCTATTGATATTTTCTCCATGAGTTTCGCTTCATACATACGTTCCCTATTAAAACAGTGCGAACAGTGCACGTCTATATAGCCCAAATTTGTTGGTAAATTGGTTAGTTTTATGTCTTCTAGACACACTTTATTTTTGTTTCCTTTGTCTCTAATTTTTCATATGTCAATGTCATGCATACCTGTTATTTGCACGGTTACTGTAATGCCAATTTTAGTTGTTATTTTATTGAATTCTAAATGACTGTGCTGTTGGTGTGCTTTTTCTAAATAAATAAATATCGAAACTCTATTTTTTTACTATTATTACCAACTCAGTCGGCAAAGTAAGCCTATAAAAACAACATAAATGTTTGTTTTTATTTACACATACATGCAGAATCTTACGCCTTCTTCCCATGGAGAAGGTAGAAACTACAGAACGCCATCGCCACCTGCTATGATCCATACATACTCCTTTTCTTTTTATTTATTTATGTTATGTAGGTATTTCTATATTTATTGAAGCGTAGCGAGCATAACTTCCTTGACAGGTACTTAGTAGGTGAGTATCTCTGTTTTTCTATGCCATAAATGCCCGATTGAAGGAACAAAATATTTCAGTCTGACACAGGAAGTCTTTATCGTGCGTCCTGCGATCAAAATCACGTTCGTGAAATTTTAACTATTCACCCCGCAGTCATCCGAATGATTTGTTGTAAAAAAAATATCTATATAAAATTTTCCTGTCGATAAGCAAATTTATTTCGATAGGAATTTAACATTACCAGCTTAAATTACCCTACATAAATTAACATATTTCTTTTATACATTTCTGTGATATTTTATCAATTTTTGAATTAACTTGAGCATTTAGATTTTTTATAGGCCTTTTCATGTAACTTTTCTACAGAAAAGTTTCTGCAGTTTTATTTTTGGACCCGAATAAATGGATACTTAGTTAATATCTAAAAAATATCAGACTATCCGAATGGCTTCGACTGATGTGCCGAGATGATTTAACAAACAAACCTTACACCACAAGCTACCGGATTTGTGAAAAACATTTTAATGTACACAACATACTACTTTCAACAAATCACAAGGGTTGAACAAATAATGCTCTCCCATCAGTAAAGTCAGACTTATAAAGTACAGTTATCACAAGAGACACAGTCAGGGGCAACCCTAGTATGTGTCTATCTACCGAGCGCCCGTACGTAATTATTTCAAGGACACTGCCGAGACGTAATACTGCAAACTTATTATACTGTGACAAAGCTAATGGATGGCGTTTTTGTATCGTATAGACAATTGCTGCTTGAATGATGATAACCAAATGTCATCATCATTTAAGAATCAAATGGGAATCAACAAAACATTCACAACAAACAAATTGTAAGATAATTAAAACGTTAAGTTACGAAATGACAGATAATAAAAAAAACAAAAGTTCGAAATTCATAATTGCTTCGTCTCAATTTAGCCAAACAGCGTATCGCATCCAATCAATGCTTCGATATTTAGAGCACGTTCGATTTTTAAATGAAGAAACGTGTTGCTAATTGAACTCGATTAGTTACTCGAATGAGTCTAGCTCGCTATTTCTCGATTATATATCGATTACCTAACAAGTCGGTTGCATCTCGGTTACCTCATCCACGCTCGATTCCGAAGGTCACTCGCTGTGTGTCGCGAGAATATATCTTAGTTCGTGCTTTTATTTAGGTTTGCATGGAATTGTTATTAATAATCACGTACAGTGAAAATTACAGAAGATCAACCAAATAATAAAACTTACACGAGTATAATGTCAAGTTCTAGAAATTATAACATTTATTTGTCCCATATTATCGTATCCTGTTTTGATCGAGATACAGATTAACTTACAAGAACCACTGGTAACGGTAAAAGAAACAAAGGCGCCAAACCAATTACCTGAAATCAAACATAATAAAACATAAATTAGACGTCAATAACTAATAACACTAAAACAATATAAATCTGTACTAGAATGAAACAATAACGGTGTTTATGACAAAGTTTAATGAAGTTGAACAAAACATAGACAACTCTATGAAAAGGAATGACATTTAAAATGATGGACAACACTACAACATATAATACGACCATTGTCTTTGTCTTCCTCCGGACGATACGTAGCTTCCGGTACTTTCTACCAAACGGATATACATAATACCTACCGACCATTTATCATTAGTAACTACAATATGATATGTAATTACTGCACCTGGAAGCTGATACTATCTATGGCCAACTGTTTGACAATTGTTTGTCCAACTAACGAATGTTTGTTCTAAATCTGATGATAATTTAAGACCGTGTGGGCGATTGCCTACAAATACATAACTGCTTAGATAATGTTTAGATTTTCTCGGATTTTAGTATCGACATCCGTTTGACCACAAGTATGCTTAGTAAGTCAAGTTTATTTTGTTCATGAACGTGAGTGCTTTCTTTTCCTTACGTTTCCGTGAGCTGGAGAAAATACATATTAAATGTGACACAGTTTGCATTGATAATATTATTACGCTACATTTTTTTAACGATGTGTCTAATCTCGTGTCATGTGTATTTCTAACAAATCTTTATTAAATCTCTTTTTTATGCTTTTGCGGAGATATAGCCAAGTTACATTAACTTGAATCACCAACAAAAAATGTGCTTCACCAATTCAAACTAAAATTATTCAATTATGTAGGAGTTAAACAACCCGTTCCTGTTTTCAACTGTCTATAATATTAACTGCATCAAGCAATCAATCGTACAACTGTCGTTTCCGGATGCGAGCAAGCCAAACAAAACTGCTCCTTTGTCTTCATTCCGCTAAAATGTTTGCACAAGGAACACGTTTGGGCCACTTGAAATGAATACCAACCAGTTTTAAAAACCTCTTTCCTTGGTACCAAAAAGGCTAAAATCAATAGAGTTTGACCATTTCGATCGATGAGACTTCTCACATCGTTCGTTCGATTCAAAACAAAAGAAGACCGTGTTTAAAATTCTTCTTTTGACTATTGTCTTGAAGATTTCCGCGCTATTTTCGGTCAGCCTTTGCATATCCAATGAGTATTTTATCGGTTATATTTCACGGTATTTCCGAACACCACGTGCAAACGACAAGGCTTGTTGATTCATACTTCCGTGGATCGAATAGATTAAACAGCATTAACGTGATTACTGTACCTTACCGAGTGTAGGTACATGATATACGTCCAAGCAAGGTTTTCTTGTTCACTGAACGACCAGAAATGCACGCGAATCATTTTTATTTCCATGGAATTAGCATAATTGCTGTGGATGTACCAAGACTTTGTTTTACGTATGTACATTTTTTATAAGAAACAATCATTTACTTATACGATTTTGCTCATTTCTGGCTATTCTTTCTTTTTTGTAAGTCTTATAATTCTCGGTAAGTTCTCTGCCCAGCAGCCAAATACCATTGAATATTATTATGAAATGATGTCGATCTACTGTCGAGTCCCAACTTCATATGGATTAGACAATATATTAAAAAATCGTTGGTCAACTTAATTCATTTTTAATCGCAATTCTCATTACAAAGGTCGACCAGCGTCCGCGCAGTTCGTCTTTCACTCTGTCGTGCCACAATATAAAGTGGTACAGAATGCCCACGCAAGAAGATCATAAACACTTTCAGCCTTCTTCGATTGACTCTGCAGAACATTAGTTCCATTTAAAGTTACTAACTAGTGTCCTGACACCATGCATCCTGATCGATGATGCTGAGCAGCCTCACTGGAATACAATGGTTAAGCTCTCCTTATGTCATTGTTGGCCTTGCCAACGGGCTCAGTTTTTTCAGATGTATTTTATGTATGACTGACTGAGATAAGTCCAAACTCTTGGATCGTGGTTTGAGTGACACTTCTGTTGACAGACTTTGTGATACACATACTGATGACGTCACGAACCAGATGTTGCAATATTACTGTTACTTTCTTGCAAAATGTGTCCAATGCAAGTATGTGCTTTTTCAGGGGCAAAGCTTATGTGAATACTTAATATTTATTTTACTGTATGGAATATTTGATTATACGGAACAAAGGTTTACTGTGAAATGTAATATTGTATGTCAGAACATGTTTTAGGTGTTAGTCACCGATGCAAATGCACGTGTATGAGAATGTCATAGTTAGTAACGTATTGTACAAGTCATTACATAACGTTTCGATAATATTTAATGAAACAATGAGGTGTTCTAACGTAAACTGAAGACATTGAACGCTATTCATATGCCTTGAACATGAATGCCTTAACCCTTTTGTGAGTCATTGGACAGTATTTTCCTCGATACGACATTGATTTAGACGTCTGAAATTCAACTAGTGGAATACCGGTATTCTACAACCCGCTTGGCTTTCGGGAAAAAACCTGACCTACACAACATTTTTAAGTGACCCCAAAAACGAAATGTTTCATTTTCGAGTGTATTTCTTAGTTCCTCTAACTTAGTCTTGATGTTTCTTTTATTATCAATTTTTTGACCTTTTCAATTCACATACATTCTGATATATTACCGAGTCATAATTACCTATAATAGTCCCTGTAATTTATTTATTACCTCGTTTTAATTGCCTACGAGTACGAACAGTTCCGGCAACTAATATTGCATCTACATCAAATTGCATCGTGCCGTCCGTCTGCAAGATTAAGAGTCCGATTTCAGCGCAAGGTCATGCATCCGCAATCTCACTAATTAGAAACAGTATTAATTAGTTTCATATCAACGTTCTGTATATTTCTGCGATTATTTTCTGTGTATTTATGAGCATGAAGAAATTACAAAGTAATGTTTCAGAAACTTATTGGTGTTAAATGCATTGAATATAACTCACATACATACATACATAACATCACGCCTAGTTGTCCCGAAGGGTTGAGCAGAGGTGTACCTATAATAAACCCACATTTCGCCAGTTATGTTTAAGTCCCATGTAATAGGGGCGAGCCTATTACCTGATGGTACCTATTACCGGGCACAAATCCAGACTCCGAGCTGCTACTGAGAAGTTCCAGATTGAAAATCCCAATAACACTTTGGCCGACCTGGGAATCGAATCCAAGACCTCATGCTCAGCAGTAGCGTTTGCGAACACAAAATTACCTCGTACTTTGATAACAGTAAAATTAAATGCAGCCTTTCTGAGTGAAGCTGGCAGTTACTTATGATTTACAGTTGACGGAACTAAAGAAGAAAGAGACGAGAAATAACGACAACGATTATAGTGTTAATGCCATAGAAGACGACCAAAGAGCAGTTAATAGCACATTTCAAGATATAGTCATAAAATCTTTTGATTAGGAAAGGACAGTAGCTAATGGGATAGATACACCTGAAATAGTATAAAAAAAGACAAGCAGGTGATGGAACAATGGCTTAGTCAAGGTAGGGAAGAATTTAATGCGGAAGGCTCAAGACCAGGAAGAATGGCGTTGAAAGCCAAATAGTTTTCCGAAGCCATCAACAACAAACCTGTGCTAGATAAATACAACGATTGCAAAACGTAATGAAGATATCGGTCAATCAATCGGTCGGATCAATTCACAGCACGCGAAGATTGATATCCAAGCAAGTGTAACGAGTAAATGTATCGTGAGAAATTAGTATCGCGTGATATCTGCATCGAAGTGGTTCAGCAGGAATATAGGTTAGATTTTAAGACAGCACTCTTAACTGACTTAGACTGGCTTTCGACCAAAGGACAGGAGGAAGGAGGAACCAATCCAACACTAGAAATGCTTCATGTTCTAAGAATACAACGGTTCGTTTCTAAGCACAGCTTTGGTGGAAAGTTAGCCTAAGGCTTATTCACAAGTTTTTCTTAAGTTTACTTGATACTTTTTATGTTAAGATTGAATCTTGCCAAATTATTTTAGATAGCTTCCTATTGACGTTCTGTTCCAATAACCACACCTTTATTTAGTAGAGAAACATCACCTGTATCTAGTTGTATATAACTTCCAATTGTTTTATAATAATTGTTCTCAAAGTGAACTTACATTAGGTTTATTTGGTGCAAGTTCAAATGGTGCAAGCTGCATCTAATGCTCAATGTCATTTACAGTTGAATTCAGTTCGACTGCACCTTCATAGCAGTCATCGTCACACTCTGTATGGCTAAAGTCGCGTGTCTCTAAATGTTTGTATATCATTCATCTTTCTCTTATCAAAGCGGCCTCTTCAAGTTTTACATCCTCGTCGACACAGTTAAAGTATGCCATCTCTCTCATTTAAATAGAAATTAATGATCTATGATTAATTATAACCTATGTTATTTGATTAATCGATTTTGGATGGGCTTATCAAAATCCGTTGGAAAATATATTAGTATGTCAATGTATTACAAGAGGTCAGTGGGTGCTTTGCATATATATAATAAA
This sequence comes from Griposia aprilina, assembly GCA_916610205.1. Taxonomy (NCBI): domain Eukaryota; kingdom Metazoa; phylum Arthropoda; class Insecta; order Lepidoptera; family Noctuidae; genus Griposia; species Griposia aprilina. Next base: position 12,674,540 of record OU744306.1, read on the forward strand.
TAAATAAATATCTTCTTAATCAAAATTGCATCAAATATTTTGGATATGTACACCGGTACTTCCATGCAATAAGTATTAGTAAACGAATAAAGATGACAAAAACTGCAATTGTTTTATCTATATCTTACCATGAATGCATGAAATACGTACATATTTTAAGCTTTACGTCCATTCTCTCGATATAAATATGTATTCACGATTTATGCCCATATTTACATAATTATGCATGCCTCATTATGACCGAATTCCATGCAAACTGGTCTTGTTCATCACATACAAGAACATAAACAGTCTTTTCAATTACTAAGTCAAGGACAGTTGTCACCATACATCCTCCGATGTTATTTATTTACTTATACTAATCGACATAATTACGAGTATATCTATAATAAATTGCTCTCATTTCATCTCAAAGCGCGTTACTCTCTCAGCATTAACTATTCAGTGTGAAACGGAAGTAAACACTATAATGTGTAACGAATGCTAAATTTTTCGAAAGTATAACACGATCTGTTTTCGACTCTAAAAGTAACTACATTTAATTTCCTCTTACATTTTTATAATTGGTTTGTTATTATTTTTGCATCCTCAACAAATCTTTACTACCCCAATTATTTTGCTAATATCTAGAACTTTACTTGAAACTGTTTCTACTACCAAATCAAAATACTATCTTCTGTCGTCTGCTGTTTCATTACGTATCATTTTTGTATCTCCTTCTGTATACATAATTAGGTATCATTTTATCATTAAGTATTGTATCTAATGGGTACCTGATACGTCCATCTAATAAAAAAATAAAGGCGTGGACACGTATTTAGATTAATTACATGATTGATGACCATATTTATCATAATAAAATGCGTGAATTTCTTGAACTACAGGTTAAAATTAAATTAGCTAGCGAAACTAAATGCAAATAAATGATTTTGAATTTGAAACTCTGCAGACGTCCCTAAGGAAGACCTACCCTACCTACCTAACCTAAGGATACCTAAAAACAATAAGGTTAAAATAGAAAAGATTAGATTTTTTTGGGGTCAGCGACCGCTGGTTGTGTTGTTACATGAAGTATGAATTGAAAAAATATGTTTTATCCTGTTTAGATATTTTAAAACTCCATATATATATAGATATTTTATTTTAAAACTGAATTTTTAAACTGATATTTCAAATGAATAACATTAACTGCGTTCGATGACCCCACTTTTTTTTGTGTTATCTTGTTTACACGTCTATGGAGTTTCGCTAGCTAATTTAATTTGACCCTGTATAGTCTAGCTAGATTGGCATGATTTAGATGAGATTCGAATGGTCAGTATACCTACCTATTAAATATTTATAGTGTTATCGACGCGTTTTATTCATTCGGACGAGGCTTCAGGCCGTCACGTCCGCCACCTGACGGCGGCCGGCCGCTCAGCAAATTAACGAGCACTTAGTAAAATGAGTTTCAACAGTTGACGGAGCCCCAGTCTGCACGTCCTCAACGAGTCCTACAGTCTGCGAGAAATGGTAACAAGTAGCAAGTGCGCAATACTGCATAAGTCCTAACAATTTTGTAATTCCTAAATTAGTTTCATTGTGGCAGCTGTGTATGTCAACTAAACGAATATTAGTAAAATGTGCTTATATTAAATAAATATTAAAGTCTCCTTTCGTGTCTGTCCGTGTAACCCCGTTGTTCTTCTAAGCGACGCAACAGATTTTAATGCGGTTTTCACCATCATTTAGAGAATTTATTCCGGAAGGTTTATGTATATAAAACCTTAGTATTAAACTTACATATAATAAATAAATTTGAATGTTTTGTCAAGTCCTAAGAACCGTGAGAAGCAGGGGAGGATCGCTAGTAGTATATAGTAGAAAAGAAAGAAAGAAAATTCGTATATTTGCGGTAAACATTTATAATCTACTAGCTGACCGGACAGACGTTGTCCTGTTTCCTAGAACTCGATCGCAGCGCTAACTACCGGGTCCAATTGAGAATCTAAACCATCCAGGGCGCCACCCAAACGCATACAAAAAAAAACATTCAAATCGGTCCAGCCGTTTAGGAGTTCAGTGACATACACACGTACAGTAGAATTATATATATAAAGATTAGGTATTAAAACAAAAGAAAGACGAATAAGAAATAATGTTACATTGGCTGATTATTAAAACAAGTGAATGTCGAATAAAAACGGATAATCATATCTTGAAGATCTAGAGATAGACGATCTTGTAATTGATAAGGAAAGGTACAAGTGAATTTATGTTGAACTGAATTGCAAAGTTCAAACACACAGGAGGTCACGGCTATGATCGGTAACGGTTTCAGAGTAATACAAATTACTATTGTCACGGATATTGAACTATTGATCATGAATCTCAAGAAATTATAAGAAAAAACGCTAGCGCAATGACTGGCATATGTTAGAACTGGTATGAAAAGGAAATACAGAGAAAGGGGAAGTTATATATGTAGGCAATATATTGTCTTATAGGAACAAATATTTGCCTAGCAGTAGGATAGTGCAGGTTTAAAAAAACATGCAGAGATTTAAACAAGACAAAACGATGATCCGAATGAAACACTTATGCAGTGAAGACAGCAAACTGCTATCATCATCATTTTAGCAAGGTAAGGATATAGTTACAGAATAGATAATTACTTCTACTGGTACTGACGTTCTTAGGTGAGATAGGCACATATAAACTCATACTGCAAGTGGATTTTAACATGCTCATATCATAGCAACAACAGTTACAATTTGCCAATATAAAATGTAGTGGTTAAAATCGATTGTACCGATTGATTTCCTGGTGTCGATAATCATAGCGACATTTAAGTGCAATTGAAAATAACAAATGCAAATGCATCATTAAGCAACTGCACTAATCGTGCAATAAGAACAATAGATACTAACTTATAAGTGATTATGTTATATATGGAGCTAACCTTTTACAAACTGTGATATAGTGCTTGCTTAATGACAGACATCTTTTGATCTTTATCTGTAATGTTAGCTTCGTGTTCATCAACACTGACAGCTTATGTCCGCCCACTTTAAGAGAGTATTTTTTTGAATATCTTCGATCATTTGTTTATTTTCAGTGTGTTGATTACACGTTGTCTTTGCACTGAATGTAACTGTTCAGAAGTTAACATCAGACAACGTATTTTGGAATTGTTACTGACTTCTAACACGCAATCCTCAGATACAGCTAGTTTCTGTTTTGAATTAAAATATTCATAGGCGAGTTGGTATGGTTGTTTCTCATATCTAGACATTAGAGAATTTGAGTTCTGCAGATTTGATAGTGGTCTTCTTCTTCTTTAGGGTTATAGTTTCCGCACTTAGTCCTTCATGTGGACCATTGAGCGTGTTGTAGAGGTTATTCAAATGATGACTTGCTAACCATTATCATCTTGCTGCCCTTGTCCCACGTTACACGTTTTCTTCTTTCTTTCACCCCTATCAACCGTCACGCTATAATTCATTTCCTTCTCTTTCATATCATTTCTCTCACAATCTTATCCTCAATATTTGTAAATATGTAAGCACTATGTATGTACATAATTCATTTACCTGTCATTGCTTTATATTTAAGTTTTTTTACCTATTGTGGTAAAGTAATTTTATTCTAGGTGATCTTCACATATAATTATTCTATAATTAATGTATACAAAATATTGTAAAACATTTTAAAAGAGTGACGGAGGAATTTCTTGCCCATTCTTCTTGGATACCTTTTGGAAGGGGCAACTAAAATCAATTCCATTTTTTTTGTAAATTTTGACGTTCAAAAGTACCTTTTATGTGCCTATTTGAAATAAATGGTTTGACTTCTTTCATCCTGTATTTGCTAGACCTCATCCATTGGTTTCTATCAGGCAAGATCGAGGTCAAGAGCATGACCCGCAACCCGCAATAAAAAAAATATCTTTCATTTTACAACAAATCAATTGCCAATTAATGTTGGTCTAATAACACTATCTTAATACTAATCACAGAATAAGCAAAGGTTTAACTTAACAAAGACAGTTTATCGCGATCAGTTAGTTAAATAAACTAAATCTAACTGCAGAACAATTTCAATTGTAGTAGACGGCAATCGCAATAAACCCCGGGCTATACACACGGGTGAAAGTCCAAGTACCCACAATTATCACCTGTTGTGGAACTTGCAGGAATTGCCGCTCGTGTCCTCCGGCCTTATTGCTCGGTAATCTTGAAGCAATCAAATTAATTTTAGTTTGACACCTTTTCCTGTGATCAAGTGGTGTATGGTCTATGGTTCTAGTGTTGCTTTATAATTTATGGTCTGACACTATCATTTAAGAATATACCTGGAGGAGTTAGATTTAAATTAATGTTCTGTTCTGTATAATTATTCTGTGTCGCAAATGTATGTTTGTTACTTCCGAGTGTTTTTATTTATTTAGATTAGTCACCAATAATCATAGGTAACATGTTCAGTGATTTTCTTAAGCAATAACTACGTTTTCATGGAAGAGTATGTCTTTCATTGGAATTAATTTGAACAAGATTTAAGAAAAGCTTTTCAAGGTTCTCGTTTGTATAAAGTTTTTCCATAAAACGAGGTCCTCTTATCTCTTTCCATTCCATCAGATTTAAATACATAGTTCCAGCTAAGTCCTGTCTGATATAAAAGTTAATTTTATAGCCTATAAATTGCCTATAGCCCGTTGGAGCCATGAATCCGAATGGCGATGTGACTCGGAGATGACCCAACATGTTTTCTAACTCCTCTGATCGGGAAAATAAATTGTACAAAACTTTTTTAAACAAAAAATACAACCGACTTCCAAAATAAACACTACATAGTGAAAAATAACTTTAATTTCGGAAGTCGGTGTCTTTGGTTTTGTAGTCGGTGTCTATCGAAATTAAAGATATTTTTCACTTTGTATTGTTTTTTTTTTTGGAAGCCGGTTGTAGTTTTTGGTAAAAAGTTTATATTTTTCACTTTTTAGTTGTGGTACCTTCATTATCTACCCCACACAAATTCGTATACCACTACTTGGCAAGAAGTTATTATAACATAATCAATATAAATTACGTGGAAAAAATACGCATTATTGAAGCTAACTGAAAACTACTCAAGCAAAGTTAATAACATTTGTATGGGACCACCCCTAAAGGCTATCCTATACGCTATACGCTAATACGGGTGGGTACATTGCTTAAGATCGCACGGCAGTGCCTATATAATTGTTAATAAATGTTTATGTTATTTAATAATATGTACTGTTTGTTTTATTATATTTTGTTACGTAGATGTAGTACCAATCATTACACCTGACTTGGTCTCCGTACGTCCTTTTTGGGTAACCACTGAAAACCAGCGCCGTGCTGTGGGTCCCCTATAGCACAGCATCATGCTGAGTGGAAGCCTTCTTGTCACAGTCATGACGTGCAGCTGTCGACTATTTCTGTTTTGTGCTCGTGATTAAAGATCTAGTTTGTTTGTTTCTTTTTATTAAATTGTTGCCTGAGCTAATTATTATTTTTTTGTATGCACGTGTTTCTGTGACAAATAAACCTATTTTTCTTTCTTCTTTCTTTCTTTCTATCCATTAAAATTTTCCGAAATCGATCCACAATTGCCGGAGAAATTACGTAACAAATATACAAAAAAAAAAACATACGAATTGAGAACCTCCTCCTTTTAAGAAGTCGGTTAAAACAAGATTAACCAGAACCGATGCAAGTGATGATATAAAATGAAAATTCAATATGCTGTTTCGATCTTATTAAGAAGTTATTCGCGATGGAAGATTTGTATTGATTGAAACTAATTATTCAATAAGGTAGAGTTTTCCATAAAATTACTAAATGATCATAAGATTGGTGATACCTATAGCCTGACCAATAAAGGCTCCCGCAAACAGACGCGACGCGACAGCCCGACACAAAGGCGCCGCCCGTCGCGCGGCACTCGGTGCCTTTGTGTCACGCTGTCGCGTCGCGCCTGTATGCACGAGCCTTCAAGCAGATTTATTGTAATTTTCTCACAACTTAGCGGTTGTAAGTTCGCATCTTGTTGCATCCTCTCTGTAGGTACCTATTAACGAAACAGGAAAGCCAGCGCGATAATTGCGTAACACACTAACAGTAGGAATGGCTTTAATATTGACAGTTCAACAACATTCATTGCGTTATTTGTGTTGTTGAGCAGACAAATGTTTCGAACATATGAAGCAATGGATTAGCAATAAGCTTCAAAATGATTCAGATTGTGATTGATAGTGTGTTACGCAATCAAGATCCTTACTAAGTAACCAGTGCTTCTTCCTTGCCAAAGAAACAAAAGAACATTGTACATAAACAAGAACTGATGATAATTGTCTTTGCGCACGTTCTTTTAACCCCATAACCAAACTACACTACACTACACTACACTACACTACAAACAATACTATAACAAATTCTCCATCGATTTTCACTTACAAATCTCTAAAACAGTTTGCATCACCTATCAGCCGAAGTATCTCGAGTACCAGCGGGGTTGACCCCGTCAACCTGTCGCTGCGATCTTTATTACTTTACCAGCTAAAGTTCAGTCGGTTCCCTGCGCAGGCGACCGCTTGCGAAATATCCCTCGATATCTAAGAACACGCCTTTAGGCCGGGACTACATAAGACCGCGACACGACCTGTGAAATATCCTAAGCTATTATAATAAACTAGATGATGCCTGCGTCTTCGTCTGCGATCCAGAATTAAAAGCCTATGTCCCTCTCTAGCCATGTACCAAATTTCATCCAAATCCGTTCAGCCGTTTTAGCGTGAAAGCGTAACAAACAAACAAACTTACTTTCGCATTTATAATTAGCCTTTGCCCGCGGCTTCCCTCGCGTTCATTTAGATTTTGACAATCAATTCGGGTTGTCGCAACACACTAGTAAAGCTTCTAATTTTAATAATATAATTCAATCATTATTCGAAAGACACGTAGCGCCATCTAGTGTCCTAAAGCAATTGTGACCGTCGAATGTTATTGTTATTTCCCTCGGGAACAGTCCTGTTTTTCTGGATGAAAAGTACCCTATGTTCTTTTCTGTACCCCTGACAACGTATATGCAAAATTTCATTATGTTCGGTTCAGTGGTTTAGGCGTGAAAAGGTAACAAATAAACAAACTTACTTTGTTCCACTCAATTTCACTAGCAATCTTTGATTTTATTAGATACTAATATTAGCAAGAGGTAACGCTTGTAAGTTTGTACGAGGCACAACGCAACGCTTGTAGAACGATTTCCATGAATTTTTCATAGAAATTATTCTACTAGAGTCGCGTGGCGCTGTCGCGTCGCGCCTGTTTGCACACATTTGATGTAACCGACGATTTTTACAATACATTTTTGACGTTTAAATGTCTCTTACCTTTAATCTTCGTTTATAAATAAACCCCACTATAGCCAGATAATGTATAGCCAAATATTAGCCACACCATTTATATGAAAATGAAATTGAAATGAATGTCGTATTTTATTTGTAGTGCTTTTTTTTTAAATTCCGATTTTGCCCTTCCAATCTCGAAAAATTGTTGGTAATGTAACCTCAGCCTAAGATCTTAAATTCGATCTCATTTGATTTGCGAAACGGAACAATGGGTTTAAATATCGGCAATTGTTTGTTGTATCACTGAGATACGATTTTTTTCCCATAAATGTCGTAAAACATGCGTAAAGGAGTCTGCTCACTACACCGTAACATAGCATGACCGTGCTATGAATGGATCAGGCAAAAAAATATTATTTGTATTGAAAAGTGACTATACTAACTAGACCGTTCCGTCATTGACCAACAACGTCGCGTGCCATGCGCGAAGCGACAACAGTAAAATTGTCGGCAAGAGTATTTATAGTGAGCGGGTATGATACGCTGTTGATATGTTCTAGTGGGCATAGTAGTCCGTGTCATGTTTCTTTCCGTGACTGGAGGTCTACTCCCAAAGCACGAAAACCGTAGTTTCGGGCGAAGTTACGTTCGATCCCTACCCGTTTTACTTACGGATATATGATAAGTTCGGGGCCCGAACTAAGAATGAGTGACACAATATATGACAGCTGTCCCTACTCGCGATATGTACTGGCCAGTCCGCAAAAAATAATTTGGCACTTGTTTTGAGGGATCAGCTACTTTCGGATGGGTCCATATCTTTGCTTCCGCACTCAGAAACTAATACGTTCATAGCACTTTCATGGTGTGATACGGTGTAGTGGACAGACTCCTTAAGAACTGACAGTGAATAAAGTTGTATCATTATGTTTTATCTTCCGGTATAGTAAGAAAATAAATTGGTTTCTCTTCAGGCAGGTTCTCTCGTTACGCCTACGACGTTTCTTGTCAATGATTGTGTTGTAGATATGGGCTCCACGGATTGCGAAGAATGTAGTTGAAAAGTAGTAAAATATTACCTATGTTCGAACAGTAGGTATTAAAAAATAATGGAGTAAGATCAGGAATTAAACCGGCAAATTATTACAGTAAATAAATAAACAATGAAAAAGCGTTTATTTCGACCAACATTGGATAATAGTAGGCACAAAAGTCATACAAAAACATACAATTAAAAAGACACAACAGCAATGAATTTTGTGAGTGCATATTGCTGTCAAACATAAAGCACATGCCATTCAAAACTATTCAAATTAAACGCGATAATCGTTAATCATCAATACGTGGGGCAAAGTTTTGTGAACCTCTTTCCTTACCTATTAAAATATAAGACTTTATTTTACACACATTTACATAACACTCACCCGCCGACCCCGTTAGAACCTACAGTGCAGTTAAAAATAAAATATGAATCACAAGTTTCTGCCCGCGACTTCGTCCGCTTGAAATTTATTGATCCACCGCGTTGCATCGCATGGCCCGCCTGCCCTATTAGATACTTCATTTTTGCTTAGTGTTCTTTCTGACTTTGTTTTCTTTTTGCTCGGCTCCTAAGAGTCGTAGCGTGATGTTAAATATCCTATAGCCTTCCTCAAGAATTGAGCTATCAAATGCAAAAAGATTTTTCAAATCCGGCTGGTAGTTCCAGAGCTTAGCGAGCTATAAACAATTTTAAAAACAAACAAACAAACTCTTCAGCTATATTATATTAGTTCGGATTTACATAACCCTCACACGCCGGCCCTGTTAAAACCTACACGGTGCAGTAATAAATAAAATATTGACCATAAAAAACTCACGTAGAACAAACAAAATTGTCAGAGAAATCGATATTAATTGGACACGGGAAGTTAAACTGGTACTTACTGCGACGAGTTTATCGATCACAAGGAATGGTGATTTTTTGGACATCGAATTACGATTTTACTTTACACATTCATATCTGGCATTCCAATCAAGTTTTCATGCATTGGTATGGTGTCACATGAAATTGCATTCGAGGAAAGTTAATTTCAAGGACTGGTTATTTAAGAGAATCAACAGATATAACAGAAAAATTCTGGTTTTATAGATAACATGCCAATTACAGATTCTCACGGGTAAAAACAGGAAAAGTAATGGACATCTTAGAATCACTAACAAGCACGATAAAAAATATATATGAAAAATATTAAGGTACAATAAACACCAAATAATTCAGTATATTAATCAAAAATAATTAAAATGACACACTCAATGCTACTGGAAATAATGATACTCTAATTTCTGATAACTTAAAGTAAAGTCAAAGTCAAAGTCAAAGATTTACTTGGAGATAAATACGGTTACAAAAGATCTTACAGTGGTATTATAATAGTAGCTTAAGAGGCTTTCAAGAGCTAAAGCGCGGTCACTGTCGGATTGCATAGAAAAGAAAGAGAAGCGCGTTGACACAACGCTGGTAATTTATTGCAAAATATGAAGCAATTATGGATTTACAAAAAATCTATTCATTGGACTAAAAAATTAAAACACTATTACGTTAGTATGTTACTCGTAGAATAATCTGACAAAAAATCTGAATGTTTGCATGTATTATGTATATGTATTATTAGTATGATTTTTAATCGTTAAAATATTTTTTTAGAGGTATCTTCGTGATTTTTTTCTATCATATTAATTTTAATAATTAATAGTAGATTATAGGTATAGCTACTGTTTTTCCAAATGCGTATCTGTAATGGTCTTTACACAGTGTAGTAGTAGTAGTAAATAGTTAATTGTATTATGTTTTCAACACACTATCTAACTAGCATATATCCAGAAGAACATCATATATTTTTCTGATTTTGGTTACTGCAGTGGATCATATATTTTTAGGCATTATACATTTGCGTTCAGGTCATTTAGTCCCCTTAACATATGTGTTGAAATCGATGGAAAACTGTATCAAAGCAATCCAATCAATAAGACTAAAAGTAAACACGCCTTGCAACACTTTAAAAATAAATATTAATAACACTTTCGCTGATAAACCAGCTAAGCTAACTTGTATCTTATCTACTTTTTTGACTAGTATTTCCATTGTAGGAAATGTAATCGTGGGTCGTGGAATATTTTAATGGGCGTGGCTGTTAGCAAGTCAGTTACAAGTTTGCGGTATAAAAGTCATAAGGAACTCGTTCGTGTTCTAAGAGCATGAAACTTAGGCAATCGAATGTTACTTTGACCCGAGTTTCGTAAATACTTATTAAACAGCTCTAGCCAACGGACTAACTTGATGGCATTTCACTGGTTAGATTTACATAATAGAAAAAGGTACTAAGATCATAAAGAAAGAAAAGAAGAAGAAGTCAGTATTGTTTTAATCTAGGCCCTTTTTATAGAATCCTTGGGTAACTAAACTTGAGGAAATTTAAAAAAAAAACTGTTTGCGAAGCAGACGTCAAACCGCCAAGCAACTATTGCTTTTGGAAAAAAAATGGAGTAACACAATTTTTATATCATAAAAACATACCGATTATTTTTATTAAAGAAATCAATAAATACATTACCATAACAATTTAGTTTCGTTTTCATTACAGGTAGGTAATGTACAGTTATTAAAATCAATTTTATGTTCTCTTGCGTAAACTTTTATATCTGAATTACTTTCACTGATGTAAAATGTAACAATATGATGTCACGAGACCTACAAGTGATAATCTCGTTTTATTATAAACAAACTTTTTACAGGTTTTTTTTTTTATTACGAAGCTTAGGACATTTTTGTTTCTTGTATTTTCGGTTCTGCAAGATACAGTCCGATTTTTAAAACTTAAACTACAACGAAACATCGATTGATACCTCTGCAGTCGAAGGGTTAATCAGTTAGCTCTCAAAAAGATCGAAGAAAACCTAGGAAAAGTGCTACAAGGACCTTTTGACGCTCGAATGACGTTCGGGGTGCAGTTCGTAAACATTTGTGCGAAATGTTTTGAAAAAACAAGATGGCGACTTTACTTCCAATTTCGTCCACGCGCCAAATGATCCGTGTAAAACTACAGTACAACTGTTTTCTTAATGTCCGTCGGCAAACTTCGTGTTTCGTCAGTCGTCGGATTTCTATCAGTTGCCCTTTGCACTTGTGCAGACCGGACGCTCTCGTTCGAATTGGAAGTATATAGAGTTGTTAACACTCTTTTAACTTAATGTAATTTATTTTAAAAATGGAAGGAATCTGACGAAACACGAAGTTTGCCGAGGGACATTAAGAAAATAGTTGTACTGTACCTATATGTTCTTTTTTGAACTGTCCTTTGTTCAGATTATCCTCAAAAGAAAATGGAAGGAAGTAATCAGGAGTTCTAAGGATGTCCGTTCATCCCGTATAGCACCGAAGAGTATCTTTATCAGGCGTCATTATGCCATGTTTAGTCAGTCACCGACCGGATAGACGCTTACTAAGTAGTTTGGACTTCGGCTTTCCGGCCTCTGCTTTTGTTTTACCTCATACATACAAAGATAATAATAATATATACATCGTGTTTCTATACGAAAAGAGTGCAAATGGAAAGTTTAAACAATATTTGGATAAAGAAAATTTAAGCTACACGGCTTACATAAGTACAATTCAAATCTACCAACAGCATTCATACATTCAATATTGGTTTACAATAGAATTTAGGAAGGGTATAACTGCTAATGTATACACAAATTATACAGACGACAGAAGCTGTTTATAAATAAAAAGTAAAATTTAAACAAAGTTAATTAACTTCATTAAAATAGAGTACAAATTAATAAACGGCAAGAGAAGAGAAGAATAACAGAGACAAGGACGGAGTGCGTCTTGATTTTGCAGAATAAACAAAGGAGATGTTTGATTCTGGGCTACCACTGTGTACACTACATAGATAAATAGAAAAAAAATAAGGAATTTTCATAAAAATACTAACAAATTAATTTGAAGAAGAGTACAGGCGTACAAAAATTATAATTTGGGAATTTTTAATATGATAACCCTATTTATAGGTTAGCCATGACCGTTGTGTTTTACACGACGTTTGACGACTTTGACACTTTTAAGTTTCGTGAAGTGACGTCTTTCTTTGCTTTGACTTTGAATTGGACGTGTTTTGGAGATTTTTGTGATTGTTTTTGTTTTGCGACCCAGTTTACTACTAAGAACATTGATTGATTGCTTCTCTGTTGACCCCAGCTTTGTTATATGGTTTCTGATTCACCTGTGATTTGGGTTTCGTCGTGTATGTGGTATTCTACAATAACAAGTTGCACTAGGGTGGTACTTATTTTTTTATTGCTGCCGCAACCGAGTTGAATATCCTGTAGTCTTATTTTATTATTATAACGAAACCCAAGTATTTTCGGAATTCGTGTGTTGCTTTTTTATCGTAGATATTCCAACACGTCAATCAAATGTCATTGTCAAAATGACATTTCGCAAATTACTGATCCACCATATTTGCGTTGTGTTGTTCTCCTTGACAAAGTTAATTTGAATGTAAATTGAAACGAAGTAAAATAATAGAAAAATAATATTAAAAAACAGTTACTATATTGTATAGCGATATTTATAGATAGTGTGAACATGGTGCTAGCCCAGGTTCCCTACATTTCTGGAACATCTCCTTTTCTTTCTTTTTTTTTCTTTAACAAAATTAGTACTGACTTGGAAAAGCCATAAAACCAATCCAATAGATTGCAGATATTCCTAAAATTACGCGCCATGTTACCCGCGAAATTCAAATTTTCTAACGTTTAATTGCAATTTGCAGGTCAGTGTCAGGTTGTATGTTGAATAAAATATGATTCGCCACCATAACAAGTAGTAGTAAGTTCATATTATAATCCTATTGAATGACAATTTCATAAATTAATATCAATCAATAGGATTATATGAACTTAGAGGGTTGTATTGATGATTTTAATGATTATAATTCTGTAAATACGTTCTTGTTATAGCCGCGAATCATATTTTACAACCTGACAGTGACCTCCAAATTGCAAAAAAAAATAACGTTAGAAAATTTGAATTTCGCAGGCTTCCTGGCGCTTTCCTCTAAGTGTCAAAATAAACAAAGTATCAGACGCCTTAAAATCACAACACGAGTGATACGACTTTGTCTATCTAGAATTGAACTAAAAGTGTACTAACAATAAACCAAACCATCGTAAATTAAACCACGCTCATAAAAACGATTGGACACTTAAAATTTAAACACTAACTCACGTAATATGCCGTAATAAGTCCGATTTTACTCACTACAGTTTGTGGTTACGTAACTTCTTTATTTTTAGTCATAATTAAAATTAAGTGTAATTTTGCTGCAAAAACATCATAATTATCATCGTCATTGAATTGTTTGAATCCAGTTAGAATTTAGCGAATATTTCATCCATAAGAAGCAATGTATTGTGAGTTCCATTCAAAATGAAAGGGATTGTGATTCTAAGTACAGTTCGCGAATAACTTTATGAGCTCTCGGAAGTTGCACGCGAGTGGTTGCGCACTATGCTTAATATAGGTGTCCGAGGGAACTCTCTCACTCTCACTCAACTTCACCACGCGCAGTTCCGTTCCCGGGCCTACGTTCAGAGAGCTCAGAAAGTTTTGCGCGAACTGTAAGCAATTGTGATGTTGTTGTCTTGCAATTCAGAATGCTGGGCCACAAAATGCATGAAAGAAAGGCATGCAGCTCAAATGTAACACTGAATACTAAAGAAGACATGCTGCACAAACAAAGTAAAATACATACATACATAACATCACGCCTGTATCCCCCGAAGGTTTAGGCAGAGGTGTACCTATAGCACACCCACATTTCGCCAGTTATGTTTAAGTCCCATGTAATAGGGGGCGAGCCTATTGCCATCAACCGTGCACAAATCCAGACTCAACAAAGACAAAGTAAAATCTTAAATTTAAAGTCAAATAACTTACCTTAGGCAACGAGTCACTTATCTTCAGTATTGCAACACTTTATAGTCTAAACACCAATTAAACTAGTGGCTCTGCGAGCTGTATACCTCGCGTGTCTGTCTTTGCATAGCTTAATACTGAATAAATGTTCACCGCGCACCTTAAGGGGACTACATGACCTAAACGCAAATTTATAATGCCTAAAAATATATGATCCACTGCAGTAACCAAAATCAGAAAAATATATGATGTTCTTCTGGATATATGCTAGTTAGATAGTGTGTTGAAAACATAATACAATTAACTTGATATGATAGAAAAAAATCACGAGGATACCTCTAAAAAAATATTTTAACGATTAAAAACCATACTAATACACATGCAAACATTCAGATTTTTTGTCAGATTATTCTACAAGTAGCTTTAGCTCTTGTAAGCCTCTTAAAGCGCGCGCGCGGAAAGAGCGCGAAATGTTTTCAACCCCCGCATCGCCGCCATTTTGAAAAATTTCGAAAATCTGAATCTACAAAAAAAAACTCGCGAGAATCGGTTGCGAAATGCAACTTGTAGAGGAGAACAGCCGGACATACGAAAGCATTTTTACCCACGCTGAAACGGAGACGCTAACCGCGCTTCGCGCTCGCTCGGTCAAAAAATAAATTAATCAGTGAATCTCTTAAAATTCCAAGTTACATAATTACAGAGTACCTCGTTGTAAATCGTTTACCCGACCAATCCCCTGACAAAGATAGTTCTCAACTTTAAAACTTTACGACAACTATAAAACATGTCAATAAAATAGGAATTTAAATTAAAGATCGATTGAAGTTAAATGGTTCATTAAATTTAGATGTTCAGGTACTAATGAGAAAATTCTTTGAGAAAATACCTCAAATTGATACCTGTTTTTTTAAGGTGTCGTTTTTCTAACTAAATCTTTAATTACTGGCATTCGCTTACTAGATTACTATTACGAAATGTGTTTAATTAGTTGGTAGCGTATAGCTTTATTTTACCGTAAATTCATACTCTTATCCCTTGTTTAAACAAAGCTATAAAAGCCCCCGCAGACAGGGGCGCAGCGACAGCGCGATTCGCGTCGCGTGTCGCGCCTGTTTGTAGGAGCGTTAAAACGGGGCATGTCTACTGTGTAGTTTCGTTTATCGTTTACACCAAAAAAAAAGTTGTAAAAACTACTTGCATACAAAACTTGTACCTAGAAAACTTGTCAAAAGGGTGAACTAAATAGTTAACAATACTTATATGTCTAAAACAACGTCAATAATGTATAATTATTATTATGTTTTTCACAAGTCTTTTACAAGACTTGTCGAAAACAAGACGTATCACATCTTGTATAATTATGGGTGGAAACGCGGAGTTATTGGTCCCTAACTAGTTTTCTGTTTTCGTCCTATCTAGTGTCCCTTTTCAAATACACACTCTGTATCTACCAGTTTTCATGTCATCATGTTGAATTACCTATCAGACCATCATTCATGACACTAATGCCTTTTTTATCACATTTTATCAAACTTTATTCTGACACAAACAAAGCAACACAAATAAAACTCCTTGTACACAACTCAAGTGGACAACTAGCCGCTGCCAAACTAGAATCACAAACAAAAACTCCCGTGTCTAACCGTACCGACTTGTAACTATTAACGGAATCGATTCCACTCACCCGCCGCCGTGAGAACATTCGACTGTAAATATTGCGACACGGTCTTACCCGATAACAAATATAGGTTAACACTATGGTAGCTAAGTTTTAATGTAGTAATCAAGGTTTTATGGAGCCGTAAGCAGGCAGGAGTTATTTATTATATAGTTTTAGCAGATGAATTAAAGCAACCGACAATGGTAGTCGTGACGGGTCATCAGAATCCCGAAAGACTGACAACTAGTCTTACCAAAGAGTATCGTGTTACCCAGTAACTGGGCTATGGAGGTCAGATAGGCAGTCGCTCCATGTAAGTTACTGGTATTCAGCTACATCATGTTAGACTGGAAGCCGACCCCAACACAGTAGGGAAAACGCTAGGAAGATGATAAGAAGAATTAAAGTAACCGATATAACCCAAAGAATTGCAACTTAAGGCGACAATAAGCGCCAGCGACCTTGAGCGAGTGGGAGGAGCATGCGAAACTTTTAAGCGAATAAAATTGCACATAGCGTTAGCGTCTACCCGGACATTGGTCAGCGATGCACTGCCGCCCGTCGCCCGCAAGATCCCCCGCTTCAACGCGCATCAAGTTTATTCGCAAAAACAACCCACCTTGATTTATCAAACACAATACAAATAAAAGCCATATACAAAAATTTGGGTACTTAAGTTGTATTTTAGATGGTGCAAATCTCATGAAAATACGACCGATAGGTTTTTCGTGATTATCGTTTTTGTATTCGCGTTAGACATTACTTTACAAATTAATTACACTATGTTATAAAAATATAATTTCAAATATTCACATATCAAATTACGCAGAAAATAGTCTAGTTTATCATATATATTTTTCAAAAAAATAAGCCTATTCATTTAGACGTGAAGGTCAATCTGAAATCATTAAAAGTCGTATATCTGCGCCTTAAGTGGCAGTGGGTGAGTTACATTGCTCGCAAAGCGTCCTAACTTAAGATGGCCGATGGGGCCGAAAGATTCTGGAGTGGCGACCACGTGCCGCAAGGCGCAGCGGATAGGCTCCGCACAAGTTGGACCGATGACCTGGTGAAGGCGGTGGGAATCCCCTGAATTCGAGAAGCACAAGGCCAGTCGATATGGCGACACTTGGGGGAGGCCTATGTCCAGCAGTGGACGTCTTTCAGCTGAAATCATGATGACAAGGATCAAAAACAATTACTTATCAAACTTACTTCTTGATGGTTCAAAAATATTTTAACCAAGGCAGTAGGTACAGCACCTTATTTGCGTAACACACTATCAATCACAATCTGAATCATTTTGAAGCCTATTGCTAATCCATTGCTTCGAATGTTCGAAAAATTTGTCTGCTCAACAACGTAAATACGCAATGAATATTGTTGAACTGTCAAAATGAAAACCAATCCTACTGTTAGTGTGTAACGCAATTACCCCGCCGGTACCTCTTTGTCGTAGGTAGTTTGAAATTGAAGTCAATAAACTATTGTAATGAATGATTAATAAGCACATTAAAAAACTTAATATCAATGTCTTGGTAATGAATAAAAAAACTCATTAAGTTAGTTTCCCATGTTTTTGTAGCGTTTTTTAATTATTATACATATTTAAATGTATGTATTATACTTGTTTGTTTTGTTTTTTATTTTATTTTTATTTAAATGTGTGTGTACTATAGGTGCACCTCTGCCTAACCCTTCAGGGAATACAGGCGTGATGTTATGTTATGTGTTAAATAACTCTATGACAATGTCACAATGAAATAAACTTAAGTGAGACACGAGTTCATGAAAATATTTTGAAATGATATTTTTTTTTTGCCCGTTCTTCTCCATAGATACCTACTGCGCTTTGGAATGGGCATTTAGCTTCACATTTCTGACTGCCCGACTGCTTGACAATTTAAAAGTGCCTGTAAATGGTTTAATTTTATTGAAATAAATGCTGTGAGTTAGAAAATTTGAACAAAATGGCGCTAAAAACTTTCATCTACCACAAACGAACGTTGAATCGATTCAAAAGAATCGAGAATCGAATCAGCAAGTGAACACTATCGAACAATGGCTTACTTTAGTGTGCCACTTACGCCAATCTTCATAATTCTCGATTGTATTACTCATTCTCTTTAGATTGGCTTAATTCTTATCTTTATTGCTAGAAAGTTGAATCGAGGTCGACATCTTAAAGTTAAGCATATTAGAGTATCATTAAAATACACAATCATTATTGGATAATTGTAAATTACTAACGGTTTGTATTGAAATTAAAGAATATATTAGTACACCGGCAAAAAACATTGTTCAAATATGTACTTAGTTTAAATTGTGATGAATGCTCTGAGTAAACGGTGCTATCAATTTTATTTGATC
Source organism: Griposia aprilina (assembly GCA_916610205.1). Classification (NCBI taxonomy): domain Eukaryota; kingdom Metazoa; phylum Arthropoda; class Insecta; order Lepidoptera; family Noctuidae; genus Griposia; species Griposia aprilina. The sequence continues at coordinate 12,692,888 of OU744306.1, forward strand.
TCTCATATTTTTTTTGTAAATACATGTTTTGAAGGTTTTGTTTCATTTATTTTACATTTAAGAGCCTGTTTATTACATTCCACGGTTAAATTGACTCTTGTAATACCCTGGATCAGTACCAACTTTTAGGGGCTAATGAGAACATTGAAGCTGCAGGTAATATGCGACCGCACTATGTGGTGTGGTGCTGATCCATGCGTCATGTTCGTCAACGGGCGCCGTCAGTGGGGACTGGACATTTCTTAGCTGCCACGGCTTATTTTAATTTACTTTTTTTTTTTTTGTCTTTTATTACGGACGCTTTTAATGTTCTGCATCGTTCTCACATGCATAATTTCAACATGAACGATGTAAGTAACCAATATTTTGTAACCATATTTTGATTTAAACGAGTATCCATGAAGTTTCTTGCCCTTTCTTCTCCATAGGTACCTACTACGCTTTGGAATGGGCAACTAGCTTGATCTGTCTGACTGACCGACCCCTTGACAATTCAAAAGTGTCTGTAATTGGTTTATTTGAAATAAATGCTTTGAGTTTGAGTTTGAGTAAAGGACTGTTTATGTCAGTCGGTTACTGTAAGGAGTGTGTGATTACATTCTCAAAAATATGTTTTCATACGACTCAATTAAACTTAGTTTGATAGCTAAAAAACTCAACATATGGCAAAAGGTACTAATGCAAGAAGACATGTAGTTATTTCATCAAACCTCAAATAATTCACATTTTGCTTTCTTAAAAAAGAATCATCCAAATCGGTTCACCCAGAAAAAAGTTATGAGCTAACAGACATAAAAAAATAAAAAAAACATACAGACGAATTGAGAACCTCCTCCTTTTTGTGAAGTCGGTTAAAAATATTAAAGAACACTTTTTGTATAGATAATGACTGCGCTTCTTTTTGTGAACCTCAAATAATTCCTGTTTTGGTGTCCTACTAATACTAAATAGCCCAGTAACTGCGACCAACTGTGAAAAAAGGCCAGAAAGTTAAAAAAAGAGGCCCATTTATTTAAAAAGCGTGCATATTTAGAACCCCAAAAAGTCTATAGAGGTTCATGAATTTAAAAAAAGCGTACATTAATTAGGTCAATATGTTTAAAAAAGTACTTAGATTGCCATTTTCTGTAACCAATCTACCCCAGATACTTTCCTCACACTTCAAACACGTCCACAATAAACCTGTAGCTGTAAACTTTATAGTCTCGTCTAGAAATCGGCTTTAATCCTTCGTACATCTTAAACATCAGCCTGTCAATCCAGCCAATCCTTTTAAAACAACCTGTATAAGAACATTCCGTTATCGATAGCAGCAGACACGGGTTAAGTGCTAACATTAACCCTACAATTTCTCATTACATTAACAGTTGTTGCAGCGGCAAGTTATAAATCTCAATGTAATGTAGTACAGCGCAGTAGGTAATGGTTAGTTTTGTTTAAAGACTCCTTCAAACAAACGCGTCACGCGACGCGACACAATGGCACCACCTGTCGCGCGACGAGCAGTGCCGTTGTATCGCGTGCGATTCGCGTCGTTCGCGTGTCGCGCTTGTTTATAGGAGCCTTAATGCGTTTACTCATTAGAACTGCAATCATTACTGTACTTAAGTGTTAAAAATTATCCAAGGCATAATATTTTGTTATTGTTTTTCCTTTGACATCTATGGTTATTTATTCACTTTTTTTTGTATGATTGTATTTTGATTTATTTTAATGTTTTCGTCCTTGTCAAACTTGTTGTACCTACCTCTAGGTAGATACAACACACACACACACACACATATCACACACACACACACACACACACATATCACACACTCACACATCACACACACACACACATCACACAGGTCACATTTTCACTTAATATCTATATTAAGTGAATGATGCGGTCTCCAATTGGAGGCGCCCTCTTGTATTTGCCCCTGTATATACATGTTAACATGCATGTACATAATTGTGTAGCCTCTGTTGGCGATCCAAAGATAAATAAATTAATAAAGTTAGAGAAGATAATCATTGTAATGTGTGCACATTACATTTTAATACGTCCATCTATGATTGTAGTTAAAGACCTTATAAATGACAAGCTGTGTGCTCGATGGGATTTTCCTTCGGCAAAAATTACTAATTTCCATACAAACTTTTATCCCCCATTTAAAACCTTTAGGTAATCATTTTTTTAAACTTTCAAAATGTATTTTTGCAAGTTAAAAATAAAAATGACATACCTTTATGGCAAAAAAATAAAGTTATTCATGGAACTCTTGTGTTAAATTCCATGAAACCTAGCCGTTTAAGCTAAGCAACAATGTATTTAAGATATTTTTACTGAGAAGAAGATACACTTGAGCCCCTTTATTTATAAACCAAGAGCTAAAGCGCGGTCACTGTCGGATTACATAGAAAAGAAAGAGACGCACGATTACAACGCTGGTAATTTATTGCAAAATATGAAGCAATTATGGATTTACAAAAAATCTATTCATTGGACTAAAAAATTAAAACTCTATTACGTTAGTATGTTACTTGTAGAATAATCTGACAAAAAAACTGCATGGTTACATGTCTATTAGTATGGTTTTTAATAGATAAAAATTTTTTTTAGAGGTATCTTCGTGTTTTTATTTCTATCATATCAAGTTAATTGTATTATGTTTTCAACACACTATCTAACTAGCATATATCCAGAAGAATATCATATATTTTTCTTATTTTGGTTACTGCAGTGGATCATATATTTTTAGGTATTATAAATTTGCGTTTTGCAGTTAAAAGTTAAGTAATGATTAGCGACTGTTTAACCATACATTTTTGACGTTTAATCGTCGTTTATTTAAAAACCCGTCATGCTTTAAAAAAGTAACAAAAGTGTGTGATAAATAACAACTTCAACCATTTTGCGACACAAGAAAGCAACCACTGGAACAATCAATTTAATAAATCATTACCTACACTAAGTTATTTGATAAAAGAACAAGGACACTTTATGGCAAAAGGCTTATGATCATTTCACTTAACGTCGTTCAAAGAAAACCCACGTCATAAAAGTTTTCATTTGTACGAATACAAACTAAAAAAAATCTACGAACAAGTACAAAGTTTTAAACAACAAAGTTCTATGTTACTTTATGAGCATTTTAACCACTCATTAACAAGTTCACTTGTAATGACGTGGCTGACCGAAATACTGTTGCTAACTCACTTTCATACGAACGAGCAAAATAGACCGAAATATACATTGTTTCATTCAATTGAATGAACCGGTCTCATTAACTTAATAATTTGGTAATTTACTATAAGAGGCTTTTAACCACTCATTAACAAGTTCACTTCAAAGGAGTGGCTGACCGAAATACTGTTGCTAATTCACTTTCATACAAGCGACCGAAATAGACCGACCGATAAATTGTTTCATTCAATTGAATGGACCGGTCTCATTAACTAAATAATTTGGTAAACACTTTCGATTTCGGCGTTGTAATTTTGTTTAAATGACCGATTATAATAAATTTATTATGTATATGATTATCCGAAAGTTTTCTTTTAATCAATCTGTTTATCTTTACATTTTTGGAGACACTTCCGGACAAGGCACAAACACGACTTGTTTGCACAAGAATTTAGACCAGTGAAGAAATTAATTCGATAAACATGTTGAATGTTTAGCCCTGTTTGAACAGCTAACACTGACAAACGAAATATGCACCTCTGTCAGCTATGACATTATTAGAACACAGTTGGATGCTGTCATCCATTAACTAGAAACTGTCCTGAATCTTACGACCGTCACTGAAAATGACAGGATTATCTATGCGGAAACACTGGCATGCTCGATTTCACGTAGTGATTATTCAGAATTAGTTGGCAGGCTAACTAAATCCTTAGTTATTTGTTATGTCGAGATCGTGTAGCTATTATCCCGAACTATCCGCGAACTCGCTCTGGGCTCGCGTGATGGATTATGGCCTGTTCCCTCTCACCGAGAGGAGGCCTATGTTTCAGCTGTGGGAACGTTATAGGCTGATTATGTGTAGCTGTTGATTAAAAGAGGCTCCATTAGTAAGAGTGGAATTCTCTACCTGCGCCTGTGTTTCCGACCGCATACAACCCAAATCTCTTCAAAGGGAGAGTGAACAGGCTTCTTCTGGGTAAGCTCATTCCATCGTCGACTTTGTCTCTGTCATCTCTGACCTAGACTAGAGTCAAGAGCAAACCCATCTAAAATTTAAATTAAAATTAAAAAGAAACATACTGAAGGAGGTCAACAATGCTGAAAGGCTCGCCGACGTACCGGTTTTGAAAATGATTACAGAACATTATCAGGGCAAAGAGGATTATGCTGGTCATTGTTCTGACGCAGGGAATTCTCTGACCATTCTCGCCAGTCACACACCCACAGCTTATAACCGACGACACGAAAAGCAAAGAAAGAAAACTGTAAAAATCTCATTTCTTCTGAAGATCAGCCTATTCTGTATAACTTCACCGTGAAAATTTAAGTGAAATGAGCTTGAAGTGAACTGTCATTCCACCTGATGCTATAGGCATTGACACTATTGACAGCTCACTTCACATGTTTCACGGTGAGATTTTCACTAAATAGGTCGTCAGGTTATTTATGAAGACTTGGCCAATAGATTTTCCGGAACCTACCTCCAAAGGTAAGGTTATAAATACCAAGCTAGTAACTACGTGATTCCTCGTAGAGATTATGCAGACTTAGTTGGCGTACTACCAAAACTTGGTAAACAATAGTTCTAAACAAGCCGTATTTGGCTTCCAAGATAATCGTAGAATTAATACAGTATCGTGTTTATTGTTTGTACACAGTGTTTGCGTTAGTAATGTATTCAATGTGATAGTAAGCCTCGGCTGTTTTGATTTACTAATATTGCTGAACATAACCTAGGTTCTTTAGTAATAACATACTAGATAGAAAAACATATACTTTTAGGAACAACCTGTATTAATTCAAAAACATTCCTCCACCACTTTTGTTGTGAGGACACACGGTCAGATTGGTCACCGATGTTCGCTCGTTGGTATTTGGATAATATTTTGCTTAAATACCCGTTGTAATGTTATTTGTAGTTTCTTTTTTACTAGATGCTCTAAACTATGTACTCGATGACTTTGGTGCACTGTAAAACTCTAATGAGTTTATGTTGTCACTAACTTAAATATATAAAATTTATGTGTACAATAAATAAATAAATAAATAAAAAAATAAAAATAATAAGTCGGTTTTAGGCTGAACAGTGCACGATGGAAACCTTTTTCCTTTAATATGGTAATGAACTTAAATTGTGTCATAGAATGATTGGTACTGGAGGTCCCTTCCGTTTAATTTCGATGAATGTGGCATGGACGGGACGTAATTTCTAGAAATGCTGAAATGCTGCTGTGACCCTAATCTGGATAAAATTTTCGGAGAAGCGCATATTGTTAATGGAAAAGAAATAATTTTTCATCTCAGTTAACGGTTGAATTAATTATTTCAGCAAAAAAGGTAATTTAAAGCTCATTATTTTATGAAATCGTTTTTCATGCTTATTAAATTACTCACTTACGCATATTTGACCTAATGTCGGTCAAATAACGTCGTTTCTTGTTTTTCCGCCTTCACTCGCGTCCCAAAATTGCTCAACACGAATAACAGCATAATATTATGATGGAATTACACACATCAAAAGTGGTGGTGGATCAAGTACGTTTTCGTTACTTATAACTCTTATGGATACTTTTTAGTCAATTTCGTCATTTGAAAAGGGAATAGTTTTTGAATTTCGGTCAAAAGATGAAAATCTTCTGTCAAGTCGTATACAGTATTGCAACGGATTTGAGGCGAAATCAGTAAAATTTCTGCCATACTTCTGAGTGGAATCAATACTAAAGAACGTTATTATGGCGAGAAGACGTCATTTGAGCCGAGAAGAAATTATCAGAGCCGTGGGAATGTTGAATTGGAACTATTTCTCGGCAACGTGCTGTGGCGCTCGCTCTGGGCACTACGCAGAGTGTTACAAGTAGACTTTGGACACGTTACCGCATCACTGGCAGCATGGCAGACCGACATGGAGGACGAGCTCGCATCACCACACGCAGACGAGATCGTTACATACAAATTACTGCTCGACGAAATCGTATAATGACCGCGAAGATGTTGGTTCCAAGGCTTCATACCTGGTCAGGGATGTTAATAAGCGATCAAACCATAAGAAATCGCTTGCATGAAGTCAATCCTCGTTCCCGAAGGCCGCTACGTGTACCACCTATTGAGCCCCGCAATCACAGAGCCCGTTTACAATGGGCTCGTGAACACAGAAATTGGGCAGAAGAAGACTAGTGTTTTGTGTGTTTTTCTAACAAATATCGCAATGCCCCAGGACCCCAGGACGCCAAAAACTTTTCAAAATCATGCCAGGAAGTCCAAGCATACAGTGGTGAATTAATCATGATATGGGCGGGTATTTGGCGGAAGAACTAAACTGATTTGGATCAGAGGCAATCTCAATGCACAGATTTACGCTGAAACGATTGCATTTGATGTCATTCCTTTGTGGACCCAATTTGGTGCTTCATTTCTGCTTATGCATGATAATGCACGTCCACACACTGCTATAGTCGTTGCTAACACCCTTGCCGCTGCTAATATCAAAATACTACCATGGCCTGCTCAATGACCAGACTTGAATCCCATTGATCAAGCATGGGATATGCTTCAAAGAAGAGCTCTGCCCAATATGGATACCGTACACACACCAGGAAATATTTTTCGCCTGTTACAATGGTTGTGGAAGGCCATTCGGCAACGTGATTTGGATGAACATTGAGTATCGGCAATCGCTGCGATTGTGTTGTACGCGTTATTGGTGGAGATAAAGACAACTAATTGTTACATTTATGCAATAAAAACCTTTAAAAACTTATCTTTTTATCACATTTTAATGTTAGGATTAACTAAGGTTAAAAAGCCAGCATAAGCAAAAATCCCGAAATCTTTATTAATGCACAAAGGGAAATAATAAAGCTTCCGAAAAACAAATTAACTTCCAGCGATCTGTGGTTGAGTTTATTACTAACTAAGCTGTGTTAAAATGAATTACCGAAAAATTAATACAAAATTAACCGACAACAAATAATAAACAAAATTTCCAAAAGAAACACAAAACTTCCGAAAAAATTACTAAGTTTCCGAAAACATATAATATGTTCCCGAAAATCCTAACCCTAAACGGTCGACGTCAGGGGCACCCCGAGGTTCGGTTGGTTAGGTTCCTTTAAACCTTTAAACCCTTTAGACAGAAATAGGAGCCCCGCTACGCGGGGCTCCGTCGACCTGCTTATTAACCCTAACCCTAGCCGGTCGACGTCAGGGGCACCCCGAGGTTTGGTTGGTTAGGTGTAAGGTTGATTCTAAATTTATAATAGGTAAGTTACAATAAAAATGACTACCTGTAGATTTCGGTAAAACGCAATTTAAAATGGTGGAAAAATATTACGTCAGCAAATATTGTATTCATTTTTCGGAATTTTCAGTATTTTATTCGGTCGTTTGTTTATTTGTATTCGCTTATAAGTTGTCGGAAAGTTAGTATTTAAAGCAGTAAATTTCATATTTTGAGTATGCTCATATTTTTTTTTCGGAGCTTTTATTACTACCCATGCACAAACACACAGGTTTTTTTTTATTTCTATAGGGCAATAAAATATATTTTTAAATACCTAACTTCATCCCTAGACACTTTTGATGTGTGTACGTATGTTCGAATTTCAAATGATGATTGAAATGAAAATTTGCAAGCATTGTAGTACACTAGGTAAGTAGGTACAGATGGTCGGGTTTTATATAAATCAATATCTAATACAATTCGCCAAATCCAGAAAATTATTGTTAAGTATTATTACCTACCAAAATAATATGAAATTCGAGCAATTTCCATCACGTTTGTATGGACTTTAAACATGGTCCGCTTTTCTCGTAAGGTCAAGAATCGAGAGTAAGTTTTTTACAAAGAGTTAATTATTTTGTTTGTAGTACAAAAGAGAGGCCAACATGGCGGCAAGCTCATGCTGTGAACAATATCCTCGCGAATATTATTCAAAGCCGGATTCACTTTCGCTATCGTAATGTCGACCGAAGATGGCCGCCGTAGATTAAATTGTGGAGCCGAGAAATTGCCCGATGATGAGACGTTGATTAAATCTGTTTTTATTCCAGCATGTAATTAATCATAATCAGAGAACTTCCTTCACAATAAACACGAATAAATATTACTCTTGTTTTATTTGTTGTAGAGTTATTTTCTGTTGTGGATAAACTGTCGGAAATCATCTTTCTATACGAGCGAGTTGGTGTAAATATCACGTTATTCTAGTCGGGTGCACTAGGAATGATTAATGTGCACTAATGAACACGTTTTGAGCGGCGCGGGCGCCGCACTCTGCGGCCTACGCACACGCACGGGATACACCGACAGCGGATCGCGCTCAGCTTTCTTAGAAAATCTTTCTTTTTTATTAGAATTGTAAGGTAATGACATAATACGATGACAAATGACTTGCACTTTGTTGCAGGCTTTGTGTTACGTCATAGACTTTTTCTGCTTTTCGTGCAATATTTTAATATGATGAAGAAAAATACAAGGTGGGGGCAAAAGTAACGTCATAATGTGAATGTGGCATAATTTTTGCAAATGGCGTCATAATGTCATTGTGATTTGATACATATGTTGCAGACAGATAGAGAATTAGTTGACAATGTAATAAAGAGATACACACAAACACACAGCTCAGGCAACGATGTAGATTTTGAAACACTTTCGGGGTCGTGTGATCTCCCGTTTTGGCGATTTGAACTGGCAGGCCAGATCACCAGATCTGACGGCACCAGACTTCTTTCTTTGGAGCTTTTTGAAATCTCGCATTTACCACAACAAACCACAAAAATAAAAACTTAAACGGTCAAGGTTAATCTGCCTTCAAGTAATTTAACCAATATTACGTACATTTAACGAATATTACTTACATTTAATAACTTGCGTCAAAGTAGGTCGCACAAACTTACACAATTAAATGGAATCAGCATTGAGTGAATAATTAATCGAAGTGCAGCTTACCTGAAACGGAAAATATGTCGTGTTATCAATCACGTTATTTAATAAGTTATTTTTACATTGCATCTAATACCTGGTTATTTCTAATACTGGATAAAAACTTCCTAGGAATGGTAATAAATAAACTGCGACATTGATATTATAAATAATAGCTAAAGCTATTCTATTTTTCTCTATGGCAATTAGTGCAGATGTCAACAATTGTGTCAAAGTCAGTGCTATGGCAACACGTGCGTTTCTATTTAAGTTTAGAATTTTTTGGGGAAATAAATATAAAAACAATTAATTAACAATATCAAGTTGTAGTTAAAAAAAAATCTTGTATAAAATGCACTAGGAACATAGGTTGACCACCTTATTTATTGATAACCCAAATTTTTGGATTTTTTTAAAGATCATTAGTTCATTTTTTAAACAGAATAAACAGGCATGTATATCTTTGTTTATCTTGTAATTAGAAAAAATACGTATAATGTCAAAGCCCGAAATTCTAAGTACCCTAACTTCCTACGAAATACGTCCATATTAAATTATAATTTAAGTACGCACAAAGCACTTGTAGGTCAGTAACTCAGGCTTAGTTACGTAACTACAATCATAGTATTTAGTTTAACGGAATCTCTAAAATTATGCGGGTAGTATCTCCCACCATTAAGTACCGTTCGGCGCAATGACATCACAGCTCACACGTGCGTGGGAGTCGGATCGATGCGTCTGCGCACTGCACTTGTCAATCACCTGTTCGGTTCTACAATTTAAAATAGCTACTGGAAGAGGCTTTGACTATTTAGAATCGGTAGAGGCATTTTTTGGTTTTTGCGCATTAAAACGGTTAACTTCGAAATGTAAGACCAAGAATGCGGGAAAAAAGTGCGAGCAATCTACATTATTATTATATAAAAGATTATTTAAAAAACTACTATTCAATTAATCAATGCTTCTATAAAAACATTGGTAAAAGGTTATGGATGAAGTGTTGCACAAAATTTGTAATTCAAACAAGTCTATCATAACTTGTGGTGATTTTAATGTTAATTTGTTAGAAAATTCTGGGTTAAGTACTAAAATTATAAGTTTGTTTCAGTCATACAATCTTGCTAACTAATTTTTGGAGCCCACTAGAATAACTCCCACTAGTGCCACATGCCTAGATAACATTTACACAGATGTTACACCAACCCATAAAGAAATGATTAATTTAATAGACTCTGATCATTGCATCTCATTGATCATTATTCCTAATATTAACAAAAAAGTTATTAAAAAAGATATCACTGTTACCTCAAAAACTAGTAATCGCTTGGAAACATTTAAAACTAAACTTTTAAGTAAATTACCATTTTTGTCGACTAATGATGACCCTAATGAACAATATAATGATTTTTTTAATATGTATTGCACACAATTTGATAACACATTCATTCCAAAGACTTTCTCGGTGAATAGTAACGCTTCATTCAGTGACTGGGCCACCATTGGTATACATAAAAGTAGAAAACGACTTTATGAATTATATGATGAACGGACTTGTATAAACACTGCTGAATTTAATTTATATGTTAAGAATTATTCAAAATTATTTAAAAGAGTTTGCAGTATGGCCAAGTCACGTTATTTAAGTTCAAAAATTAAAAATAGTAGTAATGTAATTAAAATGACATGGAGTATCATTAACAGCGAAACGGGAAGGTCATGCAACCGCTGTAGTAACTACACGCTTGATATTGATGACAATATAATTAATTCAGATTCCCAAGTCGCCGCGGCCTTTGAAAATTTCTTTGCTGATGTTCCCGTATCCACTACTAAATCTCTAAACTCATCACCCACTGCTGCAGAGTCTTTACTTAAGGAAAACGTTCCTGTATGTGATTCTGAATTTCATTTCAAATATGTCACCTGCAAAGATATAATTAAAACCTTTCACACATTAAATGTTAAAAAGACCGCAGATCTATGGGGTAATTCTGTGGACGTTGCTAAGTCCATAATAAACATTGTAGCACCTACTTTAGCTGTTATTTTTAATAATTGTATTGATCGTGGTGAGTTTCCTGATCTTATGAAAAACAGTAAAATAATACCGTTATTTAAATCGGGTAGTACATCAGACCCTACTAATTATAGACCTATTTCAGTACTACCTACCTTTAGTAAAATTTTTGAAAAACTTATTTTGAATCAAATGCAAGGATTTTTTTATAATCACAAATTACTGCATAACAAACAGTTCGGTTTTACGAGGGGTCGTTCGACTACTGATGCCGGAGTTGAACTTTTAGGACATGTTTATGATGCATGGGAGGACAAATGCGATGCTTTGGGAATCTTTTGCGATTTGTCCAAGGCATTCGATTGTGTTCTTCATGAAACATTGATCAGGAAACTGCACCACTACGGAATCCGAAACGCCTCTCTGGATCTTCTTACTTCTTACTTAAGTGATAGGATTCAGAGAGTTGATGTTAATGGAAAAAGATCACCCGGATCGGTAGTAAGAATGGGGGTCCCCCAGGGCTCAATTCTTGGGCCATTTTTATTTCTTATTTATATAAATGACTTGCCTTACCTCATAAAGGATAAACATGATATAGTGTTATTTGCAGACGACACTTCACTTTTATTTAAACTGAAACGTCAGCAGCTGATTACTGACAATGTAAATAGCGCCCTTGCAATAGTAGTTAACTGGTTTAATGTTAATAACCTACTTCTTAACGAGAAAAAAACTAAATGTATTAAGTTTACGATACCTCATGTTAGACAAGTAGAAACTAGTGTTCTCATAAAGGGTGAAGTGCTGAAACCCGAAAATACCACAGTTTTCTTAGGCATAACTTTGGATACCAAGCTTCAATGGGGCCCCCACATAGATAAATTGTCAAAAAAGCTTAGCTCTGCAGCATACGCCGTTAGAAAAATTCGTGGTTTAACTGATTTAGAGACAGCCCGTTTAGTATACTTTAGTTATTTTCATAGTGTGATGTCGTACGGTATTCTGTTGTGGGGAAATGCCGCCGATATCCAGACAATTTTCGTTTTACAAAAAAGGGCAATTCGTTCTATCTATAAATTAAGTCCCAGACACTCCCTCAGAGATAAATTTAAAGAGATTAATATAATTACTGTGCCTTCTCAGTATATTTATGAAAATCTTTTGTATGCACATAAAAATATTAATCTGTTTAAAAAATACAGTGATATCCACAATATAAATACTAGAAACAAACACAAATTTATTGTTCCTACAACCAGGCTCAAGAAAATAGGTGGCTCGTTTAGATGCCAATGTATACGTTTTTATAATAAACTTCCTAGCGACATTCAAGATCTAAGCTTTAATAAATTCAAATCTTTTATAAAACGTAAACTATGCCAGAAAGCCTATTATACTGTGAAAGACTATATTGAGGACAAAAAGGCTTGGGATTGAGCTGCTCCAATAAATTTACACGGTGAATGTTGATTTTAATTTGCTAGCTATTTTAGACATGAATATTTACTGTAAAAAGTATTATATTTTTTTCATTATTGAGAATATGAGGACTATGTGGGTCATTGTTTCAGTTATATTCTTGATCTGGCAGTTTAAGTAGTTTATGCGGCCTACCCAAATGTCCTTTCTTTGGTATTGTTCGTCGAATCGTTGAGCTCCTTAAGTTCTGAGTTGAGCTGCACGGTTACTGACAAATGCGTGCACTGACTGGACAGGTCCACTTAATCTGTGTGGTTCTTTCCTCAAAAGACCATTTCAGACACCAATCTACATGGTTCTCAAACATTATGTCCGATTTTTTTTATATACACATTGACATTGTTGAATTTTATATACACAATGACATGAGTATTTACTTGTAAAGTAGTATGTTATTTTAATTATTGTGAATGTGAGGATTATGTGGGTCATTGCTTTTTTTTTTCGCAGTTAATTTTGATCATGATCTGGCAGATTGAGTAATTTATGTGGCCTACCCAAATGTCCTTTCTTTGGTATTGTTCGTCGAATCGTTGAGCTCCTTAAGTTCTGACTTCCTGAGTTGAGCTGCACGATTACTGACAAATGCGTGCACTGACTGGACAGGTCCACTCAATCTGTGTGGTTCTTTCCTCAAAAGACCATTTCAGATACCAATCTACATGGTCTTCACATGATCTGACCAAGATTATGTCTGGACTTTAAAAGAGACTGTGACCTCTGAGTTTGTTTCGGCCTTTCTTCTCAGAGTAGTCAGATAGGAAACGCCGACCTCATCTAGTTTAAAAATATGATTGACGTGTAAAAGTGTTTGTACAAACCTACTTACAGAAATAAAATCATTTATCATTGCATCGCATAGTACGGTCTACACATAAAATTGTAACAAACAAAATTAAATGACCTGTTCATGGTCTCGACCGAATCAATAAAAACAAAGTCGATTGTATTACCCCAAGATTTTGCAACCGCTTCCGACAATGTTTAATTACAGAACGACGAAACAAAAGAACCTCATTGGTCACTTCCAGAAACATCATCGGAGACAAAACATGGCGGCGACAGCTGTTCGAATTTTGAATGGAGAGCAAGCAAGCCACGAATTTAAAGGCCTCGGAGAAAAAAAGCAGTGGTCATTGATGCGAGAAGAAATCTATTTGGTGATAGACTGGCGATGAATTTGATAGGAATAGGGCCGGGTTTTTGGTATTATACGGATTTATACACAATTTTCCTCATTATAAATGATTAATGATTTTATTTCTGTAAGTAGGTTTGTACAAACACTTTTACACGTCAATCATATTTTAAAAACTAGAGAAGGTCGGCGTTTCCTGTCCGACTACATTGAGAAGAAAGGCCGAAATAAACTCAGAGGTCAGTCTCTTTTAAAGTCCAGACATAATCTTGGTCAAATCATGTGAAGACCATGTAGATTTGTGTCTGAAAAGGTCTTTTGAGGAAAAACCACACAGGTTGAGTGGACCAGTCCAGTCAGTGCACGTATTTGTCAGTAATCGTAGAGATCACCTCAGAAGTTAAGGAGCTCAAAGTTGGTCTAGTGGTCGCAAACGTTGAGCATGAGGTCCTGGGTTCGATTCCCGGGTCGGATTTTTTCAATAGTAGCCCGGAGTCTTAATTGTGGCCGGTTGCTGGCAATATGGTCGCGCGTATATAACTGGCGAAATGTCGGTACTATACCTTGGGTTAGGGCTTTGTTTGATTTTCTATACTAAAGGACCAATATTTTAAGCCAATACAAATAAAAAACTAGTTGGATCATTTAAAGCAATTTATCGTTTAAACTGTTTATCAAATAAACCACAAGGAAGTGTATGTTTTATGAGTTCAACTTTGTGGTCTGTGGATAACAGACCATGTAAAAATTAAACTGACCACTTGTTCTTTCAAACACTTCCGGATTGTATAAACAAAATGCCCGCATATTAAATTAAGATTACTTTTAACACACAGACACAGCCTAGCAATATATTTATGATAGAAATAAATGATTCAAGACTCCCGCAGACAGGTGCGACGCGACTCTAGTAGAACAATTTCTATGAAAACTTCATGAAAATTGAAAAAATTCAACATGAAAAAGAAAAACATGTCAAAATGAAAGACATTGAAACTGTATATGTTACACAATTACCGCGCAGAGGTATAGTCAAAATATTATGATGGCAATCTATTACTATGTTTACCTCATAAAGCTGTTCTAAAAACGTCAGCGAATAGAAACAAAAGTAATGAAGCAATATAATCAAGATTCGCAACACGACGGTCCGTGATATTTTCACTTCATAACCACCGATCATTAATCATCATCGTGACAAAATCATTAGAAGATAGTTTCCCCAATTCCCCGTGATATTTCCCAGGCTTTCCCGGCCGGTTCTCGATTATTTATTGTATCGATCTCTATATCGATACAGATATCGAGAAAAAATCGAGTTGTCTATTTACGGAATGTAAAATATAGGGCAGTAGCCATGTACGTATTCTGTAATTTAATAGAGGTTTTCTACTGAGAAATGTCAATCATGCTTATGTTTTTAGTTGGGTAATCTATGAGTCACTGTTGGTGTGTTAATTGTTTAGTTGCTTGCGCATTTACTTTCGAATTCCGGTAACTGTTTGCACTCGTAAGTAGTTCTTTGATTTTTTTTAAGATTAAGAAGGAATGATAAGTCAGCTCATTTACACTTTCATGTAACATCATCAACATCATCCCAATGCTTATCTCCATTAATTTGAGGTAGGCCCCTTCATGTCTTCCTCTTCATTACATCTCTATCAGCTGCCATCTTAGTAGGCAGTCTCCCCATTTTAGGTTATACCTATCATCTACATTTAGAAGTGTCATCTTGTTAGAATTATTGTACCAATATGTTAAGAAAAATCAAATTCAACAGCAATCCTCAGGATGCTAATCAAGGCAATAAACCAACATGCCCAGCAATCATACAATCAATCCTAACACTACATCAAACAGCACACCATTACCAGATAAGTGAGATTTAGCAACCGCCAGCCTAAGGAAAGGCACGTAGCATCCAATTATATCACAAGAACCGCTAACTTAGGCTCTAATGAAAGAAACGCCAGTATTAACGGGCCGCCGGTGCATCTGTTACAAGCCTTAAATGGTCAACACACTCACAATCGAAGTTAATTAGAGATTTCACGCGATCCAATACAGAATAGGGATGTGACGATTCAGTTGCGAATTCGAAGTGCGACTCTCTGGATTGCTGATTGTTCCAGATTTGTTCAGTTGAGATCATTAAAATGTTTTGTCGTATCCGCAAAAGGACTATTTTGAAATTAGACCTAAATAATTGGAACCAGCAATTCACTGTTTTTGGAGCTTGTTAAGTTCATTTCTGGGCTATTTTCTGAAGTCATTTATGTACATTACGATAGTTCCGACTTTAGATTCCATCCAACATTCATGAATATCCAACCCTTTTTTTGTTTTTGGCTGGGAAATCTTCATATTACCTCTCCCGCTCTGGGCGGAGCGGAAGGGCGTGTCAGACTCTTATTGACTAAAACCCTCGGACCACGTCAATTATACTGACATCTAATTGAGGCGCGCGTGGAACACAACGCGCCGTCGACCCGGGCCTGGTCCTTACTGGACGGCAAGCTGCTCATTGCTCGCCGTCCGCAAGCCCGCACCTGCGGTGGCCGCGAGTCGGCTATCGACTCCCGACGCCCAGGGTGTCTCCTCCTGCGCCCAAGTGGGGCAGACCTGCACCGTATGCTCCACCATGTCCTCAGGTGTCCCACACAATGATAACACCCGGGCGTTTCCTCCCGCCTTATTCTAAACAGGAACCTCCCGAAACAGCAATGTCCGGTGAGGACCTGCGTCAGGCGGAAGGTGAGGACGCCGTGGTGCCTCTCAAGCCACTCCTCAAAGAGGGGACTTACCGCCACAATTGTGGCGGGCACAATGAATAAGAACATTTTCTGTTGGTGTGTAGCAGCATTTCTTTGGTTCAAAATACAAACGATCAAGATGAATTACAATCCTTTAAAAAGTAATTCAAAATTCGAACACGCGAAGTCAATATTTCCAATTTGTTCTACGCACAATGAATCGGTCCCATCCCTACGATGAACCGGTAGAAATACCATGTTACGAGTACCAAGCAAGTTATCGTGACATCACTGTTGACACATTTACCAATGCAACTGGCCGGTTATATACCGTTTAGTGTAAACTATCGTTAATTAAACGCCTTTGACAGAACATCGATGCTACGGCCTGCGCGGGCGCAGTGACACGGAATAGGCAAAACTTATGAGCCATGAGAAATGTACTAATTATAACGTTATGGGTATGCACTTAAGAATTATGTGTGAGAATGAATCAAGGTGTTAAAGCACAGTAAAAGTAGCGGTTTTTATACAAACGGTAATGGGAAATAAGGTTTGGATTCTTATTTTGTTATTTGGATTGAGCCGTCTTTCGACATTTTCGTTTGTTAGACATTTCGTCATTTATATTGGAACTGCGTTCAAACCGAGCAGGTTAAAGCCACTTACTACTACAAATTAATCTATGAGAGTATAGTGAACGAGATAACATTAAGTAAATGAGATAAGATTAAATACCGTATAAACAAAGAGAATTCGGTCACTAGGTCGATCAACGATTGGGGTTCGTTACAAGACATCGGGATGATTTGTAACTTTGTGTCAAACGACCATATATTCATCATCAATTCTAATCTATAGGAACAACAAAGATTTGTCAGCGGATTTACTTTATCTTTAAGGCTCGTACACACAGGCGCGACGCGACAGCGTGATACAAAGGCACCGCGTGGCGCGCGAGTAGCGGCGCGTTTGTGTCGTGCTGTCGCATCGCGCCTGTTTGTGGGAGCCAATACTCCTTTTCCTCCCATCATCATCTTTCACAGCTTTGTATTTTGCTCTCACAGATAGACGCGACGCGATAGCGCATCGTGACTATTGTAGAACAATTTCCATGAAGTTTTCATGGAATGCACGCGGTGCCTTTGTATCACGCTGTCGCGTCGCGCCAGTGTGTACGAGCCTTAAAGATTAAGTAAATCCGCTTACAAATCTTTGTTGTTCCTATAGATTAGAATTGATGATGAATATATATATACATACTGACTAAAACCCACCCGTGTTCCTTCAGTTGCCTGTGCGCCAGGGCCACGGTAACTCTTTCGAACAATCCGCGACCCCGGCAGGCATCGGCCCTATCGAACCCCTTCAATGATGCTGACATCTCTTTGAGGCGCGCGTGGAACACGACGCGCCGTCGACCCGGGCCTGGTCCTTACCGGACGGCGAGCTGCCCATTGCTCGCCGTCCGCAAGCCCGCGCCTACTGTGGCCGGGAGTCCGACATCGACTCCCGACGCCCAGGGTGTCTCCGCCTGCGGAAGACTATATCCCTGCCAGAACTTTTAATCACTTGCACTTTTAATCACACATTATTTACTTTGGAAAACTCGGAACACAACACGATCTCTTGGCACCTGATATAAACGTCGAGATGGCTGCAAACGATTATTATGCGCGCACTTTATTACCTACACTAAGAGGAGACGTTGACACGACTTCTTGCCAAGATGTTGATGATATAGGTAAGGCTGTTTCCTAATCGATCATAGAATGTAACTCATTACGGTCGACACTCGACAGCGGATATTGTCTGTCACACACTGATTCCTCTTCATTGCACTTCCTTGATCATCATGTAGGCTGGGGGAATTAATTTTCGCTTCACCTACATTTTCTTTAATTATTCTTAAATTATAGGAAAATCCGAAAGTAACTCTGTCTGTCAGTCTGTTACGTTTTTACGCCTAAAACACTGAACCGATCGTTGTTTGGCAGACGGGCGTTTGAGACCTGGAGAAGGATATATGCTACTTTTCATCCTAGATATTTGTATAAAAATGATGAAATACAAGTACATACAGTAGTCGCGAGCAATAGCTAGTCGTTAAGGTATTTGCATCTTTCTCTCAACTTAATGCAGTCAGTAAGTGGTTTAGTTGGAATAGAATGTGTAGCCGACCAGACATTCTACTCCATCATCAGAATCATAGCAGAAATACGTTTAATGCAGAACATGGGCCATTTTATTTAGTCACTTCTATGTGAATGAAATGCAGTGTTTATTTTATCTAACTTGTCTTGCCGAAACCGGTCCCTTTCTTTCTATCTCCAGTTTTTTCATATTTTTTTTGCTAGTTTTGCCAAGGTAGGTACAGAGATGGCTGCTACAGATTGGCAAAACGTAGGTAACATGTAATGTCTGCCTGTCTGCGGGAGCCTTTATTGTGTACTAGCTTTTGCTCGCGGCTTCGCCCGCGTGGAGGTCGGAAATTATCCCACAGGAACGTACTACCGGGATAAAAAGTATCCTACATGTTAAACCAGGCTATAAACTATCTGTGTTCCAAATTCCATCCAAATCCGTTCAGTAGTTTTTGCGTGAAAGAGTAACAAACATCCATTCATCCATTCATCCATCCATCCATCCTCACAAACTTTCTTCACATTTATAATATTAGTAGGAAGTATACTTAATTGCGTTGCTTTTATTTTGAACAATGACCCGACAGACGTTGTCTTAACTATGGATGTCATGTGTCGTTTAGTTTTAGTTTTGACTATTGACTAAAACTAAAACTATCGACTCATTTATCAACCGATCCATCTGTGTTAAACGATACTTGCAGCGCGCATTCTGTCAATCGCTGACGTTTATTTCAAACAACTGACAGTTATGTAAAATTAATATTGGCGTTAAGTTTTCTTAAATTTTGTAACGTTCCGATCAACTTCCTTATTTTTTATTTCATATGATCTTTCTCCTGACAATAACGACCACAACAAAAAAATAATTAGTGAAATCGGTCCAGCCGTTCACGCGTGATGGCGTGACCAAGGGAAATAGGAATTCATTTTTATCTAAATAGATAGATAGAAGATAAATGTACATTAGCGAGTGCTATAAGTATAAGTACTTAATATCAATTAGGGTGCCGATCAAGATACATTTAAGTCATTATTTATACTGCACTTAATCGAATCCTTATTACCTACCATTTAATCACTTAAATATCTAACAAATTCAAAGCAAGTACTGAAGAAGCAAATTTTACCTCACAAAACCAGATCAATTAGCAATTAAAACACTAACGGGCCAATAAATTAGAAGACGGAAATATAAATCTTTACGAGAGAGCCCACTAACTGTGTATTAAGAATACTATTAAGAGTTACATAATAGTAATAAAATAATTAATGTTTTTTTTTATTGTTGCAAGGCCAAGGGCGATTTTGATATTAGTTGTAAATCATATGAAACTGTGTCAAAAACGACGTCTAATCTAAAATTAACGATAAAATCGCATATTTGGATTAAAAACGTTTTAAAGAAAAAATTTATATACCCACTCTTTACATTGTCTATGAATAGGAATTCGGGTTGGTATAAGTATAGCAAAGCCGTTAGAATTATTTGTACATGTCTAGTTTGTGGAAATAAAATCGTTACTATTTATTACGAGTAGCATAAATGCATTACAACAGTTTATTTTAAGCGGAAAACAGTCGTACAGAGTATTATAAATAAATATTTATTATGTAGTCTTTAATTTAACTATGACGTTATGGCATTAATTTAGTATATGACGAAACAGGAAAAAAACCTTTATTATTCAAGCTATTTATATTGAAACTGGATTTACCGTGCATGCGTTTCTCATTTAAATAAAACAAAGAAGTTCAGTTCATCCAATCGGGTGTCGTGTCTGGTGATCAACTGCCCGATTGATGTCGGGATGTTGCATATATGCTAGTTGCGCGGTAAACTCTGCTTGCGCGGTGCATGATTTTGCGTGACGTCAGTGTGACGCGTAGGTTGCAAGTGGCGTTGTAGATACCGCTACAAGAGTGACACTGTCACTCTAGCAGAGCGTCTCATCGATGGTTAATCAATCCTCATTTGCTCTGTACAAACTGTCAAAAATTGTTAATAAAGAAGCCGTATTAGCTGCTTATCACGGACTTGTTGCACCTGTTCTAAGATATGGTATTATATCTTGGGGCAACGCAGTCGATAAGGAGTATGTATTTAAATCTCAAAAGAAATGCATTAGAGCAATGTGTAACGTAGACTGTTGTCTACGTTACACATTGCTCTAATGCATTTCTACCAGCTGTCAACCCTACTTTAAAAGCTTAAAAATTCTGACACTGCCTTCGTTATACATATATGAACTAAATGTTTTTGTGAAATTGAATCCTAATTATTATAAGTCTGCTTTTAAAAGCTACTATAGACAATAACGTGATAAAAAAAGATTAGAAATTGATATACCATATGGAAAAACAGCACTAATTAATAAAAGTATTCTTTGTATGGCATCATTGATTTACAACAAGTTGCCTGATGATGTCAAAAAGTTACCTGTTCATCAATTCAAGTCGAAGCTGCATAAATTCCTAGTAAATAAACTTTATTATAATGTCAAGGAGTACTTACAGGATAAAAATATAGATAGATACATATAGTAATAGCAATTTATTGACACTAATTATTATGACAATACGAATTGTGTGACATGCTCTATCTAATAATTTAATTTGACATCTGTATAATCTTATTTAAATTTATTGGATTGTTAAGTCTATGACATGTATTTTACAATATAATATTTGACAATTTTTATGTTTAAACCTTTGACATTTGTAGTAGGTATTCTGAATTTATTTCATTTTTTGACTATAATAATTTTGTAATGTTATTTTAATAATTATTTAATTAATTCAGACAATAATATAAATATTTGCACACCTTATTAGGTAATGATACAGAGTACTTTATATTTATTTGTAACATCGGTTTATACCTACCTGTATTAAGCAAATAAATAATTTGATTTGATTTGATTTGATTTGATTAAGTGGCCGGTCACGGTCACGAGACGCTGTCGTAACGAACTGCTATATTCCGGCACAATTCTTATGATAAACAAGCTTCTGAATCAATAATACGATGACCACTTCTGGTAAAGGCTATCCTGTTATAGGTAGGTAGGTACCTCGCACACAGAGAAGTCTATTATGCGTCTTGTGATCAGAAGAATGACTATTTATCAAAACCACCTTTCATTATGAAATAATTCAATGATTATTTACAGTTAATTCCTTTTACAAGTGTCGTAATCGGACAATACCAATATAAACCAACAGATACATATTTTTATAGATAAAAAAATCTAGATAACAAACTTATCTAAGTGATTAAAATATTCAAACCCGACATTGAGGGATAACACTTCTTCATTTGACATTGGAAGAAGTAGCGTCTAGTAAAAGAAGGCAATTTAAATATTTTTGGTGATAAAGCCTTACCTACTCCTTAACCTTGATAAACCCGTAAAACTTCCTCAGAGGCCTCTTCATTAAGTGTAATAAAGTAGCCTTCTTCTTATGGCGGTAGGCAGAAACTAAAGAAAGTAGATACGATTGTGAGAAAAAAATGCTAAAGGTTACCAACCACTATACGCATTGCCAACCAATGAACATCAAAGAGATGCTGATCTTATCATCATCTGTCCAGCCTTGTCCCAACTATGTTGGGGGTTGGGGTCTGCTGCCAGTCCATCTAGATGCACCTGAATACCAGTATTTTACACGGACTACCTACTAAGTACAACTGCCTATCTGATTTCCTCAACCCAGTAAATGATAAATGATTTTATTTCTGTAAGTAGGTTTGTACAAACACTTTTACACGTCAATCATATTTTTGAAATTAGATGAGGTCGGCGTTTCCTATCTGACTACTCCGAGAAGAAAGGCCGAAACAAACTCAGAGGTCACAGTCTCTTTTAAAGTCCAGACATAATCTTGGTCAGATCATGTCTTTAAAGACCACGTAGATTGGTATCTGAAATGGTCTTTTGAGGAAAGAACCACACAGATTGAGTGGACCTGTCCAGTCAGTGCACGCATTTATCAGTAATCGTGCAGCTCAACGCAGTAACTGGGTAACACGATAACCCTCCGTAAAGGCTCGTGCACACTGGCGCGACGCGACAGCATACACAAAGGCACCGCGTGCCGCGCGACGGGCGGCGTCTTTGTGTCAGGCTGTCGCGTCGCGCCAGTGTGCACGAGCCTTAAGTCTGGTTGCCAAACTGGTTGCTGATCTGACCTTAATAGATACTAAGTCACCCTGTGCAGTCGTCCAGGGAGTGCCAGGTGATTCAAGCATCGATGGCTGAACAGTGGAAGGTATTGTCTTGCATCTCAATATCAATTTCTGACCTAGCTAGCTTATTCTCTAGCTGCAGTACCTATGATAACTGTTCTGCTCTGTCGGAAACTACAAAACTGTATTTAATTGGGCATAGCCCAAATAGATTCAAGTTTTGAAGTGTTTGTCAATCAATTTCAATACCAGAGACACACAAAAATTGTTTAAAATTCAGTTCTACCGTGCCTGTTAAGTGTTCACATCCGTTTTAAAGTTTAATCTCAATACTGGATTCGAAATTAAGCTGTCAAAACTATGTAAATATAGGCTGAGTTTATAGCAAAATAAACGAAAAATAATGTATGTATTTGTTTATTGAAATAGAATTCAATCCACAGTGATTATCATAATGGCGAAAGGTCTGTTTGTTTGCCACGATTTCACGGCTATGTACTGAACTGCTTTTTATTATTATTGGCTGGCTTAGAGGTAAATTAGTACTTGATATTATAGTTTTAACACACTAACAGTAGGAATGGCTTTCCTTTTGACAGTTCATCAACATTCATTGCGTTATTTACGTTGTTGAGCAGACAAATTTTTCGAACATATGAAGCAATGGATTAGCAATAGGCTTCGAAATGATTCAGATTGTGATTGATAGTGTGTTACGCAATTATGGTGCTGGACTATACCTAACAATAAGTAATTATGTATGTCGCTAATTACCAGTGATCGGAGTAGGTAGATTGATTTTTAGTACTTGTATCATAAATGCACACAGAAAGAATAACATGGATAAGCCATTTTTCCGGAAAGTAATTCCGGTATTTCCGGATTCAATTAAATATTGTTAATGTTGGTAGTGATATTATTACTACTCAATTCAAAATTTAAAGCTTAATTAAAGCTTTGTTCTGATTGGTCGTTGGGTTTTGTCAAATCGTGACAAAAAAAAAATAGGAAGAATAATAAAGAATAAAATTGCTCATTTTATTACAATTCCTACCTTTTTTTTGAGGATGGCAATTCATCAAATGACTCCTTCCACTCTGGCAGAATACAATTCCTACATAAGTTCCGGTTTTTTTTTAATAATCCACCAATTCCGGAGGAATGTCCATAGTAATATATACGTTTCGGATCAATGACCCCAGTTCAATCTACCTACTCCGATCACTGCTAATTACACACAAATACACCGGCAAACCCTAAATAACTTCACTAGTTTCCACTCTAGAAATCGTAGGTATCCCGAGCCCAAGATACAGACTGTCAACTGTATAGTTTGGGGCTCACTGACAAATAAAACTTTGTAACCTAGCTGTAGGTAATATTTATAGCTACAGTGCGAGCAAAATAAGTCTGCGCGCGGCCGAAATCGGAAATAATCATTTGCCGTAATCTCGACGTTTATATTACTATATCAGGTGAAAGAAAGAAAGAAAGAAAAGAAAGAAAAATAGGTTTATTTGTCACAGAAACACGTGCATACAAAAAATGGAATAGGTGTCAATAGAGTGCTGTGTTTTTGTTTTCCAAAGTAAATAATCGCCATTATTATGCCGAAAGTGATTAAAAGTGCTGGCAGGGATATAGTTGAAGGTCAAACATGAGCGCAGACTTATCTTGCTCGAACTCTACTCATGTTGTCTCATCCTGTGTTTAACATAATAATATGCTTACTGTATCACCCGGATTAAACTATTTTAAATTTTTGCTCACTATGTATTTTCTTTTTTATTGTGTTTCTGAATACAAAAAAAAAAACAAGAAGCGT
This sequence comes from Griposia aprilina, assembly GCA_916610205.1. Classification (NCBI taxonomy): domain Eukaryota; kingdom Metazoa; phylum Arthropoda; class Insecta; order Lepidoptera; family Noctuidae; genus Griposia; species Griposia aprilina. The sequence goes on from OU744306.1 coordinate 12,717,531, forward strand.
ATGATTCTTAATTTTTTCTGACAACGACCTGCCTGATGTTACAGCTACGATCAATGAAACTTGTGGTTAAGTTTTAAAATTCCAATTGTAATTTCGGAAAAAGAAAAACTACGAGCAAAGCCACGGGCACTGCTATTACCTATCTATCAATTAACTCGACCCGACTGCAACCCACAAAACTGTTTATTCAGAATAAATCACTCGTTGCTTTATGATTATGTCATTATACGAGTATAGTCGTTTTAATTTATAACAACATAAACGTAAGCCAACTATAAATGTATCGCACGAATTACACCTTTATTGTATTACACAAGCTATTTGAACCTAGAGCGAGGGAAATAGGTGCGCGTGCAACTTGACAATAGGTTTGCCAGATACAAAAGTAGGAAAATGATGATCAATCATTCTGCTGCATAGATTGTCATTTGTCCATATGATCAGAAACCAATTAAAAATACAGCATGATTAAGCAAGATCGATCGTTCTGTAATCTGATTTAATTACTGCTTGATGCTTGATATTTGTCACCAAACCATCCGCCATCCGCCCAATCGAAATTCATAAACACAAAATCATCGTTTGTTGTTCTCACTCTTGTACAGTTCGCGCAAAACTTTATGAGCTCTCGGAAGTTGCAGCGAGTGGCTGCGCAGTATGCATAATAAAGGTGTTCGAGAAAACTCTCTCACTCTTTGGGTGGGAAATCATCAAATGAGCTCTCCCGCTCTGGTCGGAGCGGAAGGGCGTGTCACTCTTACTGACTAAAACCCACCCGTGTTCCTTCAGTTGCCTGTGCGCCAGGGCCACGGTAACTCTTTCGAACAATCCGCGACCCCGGCAGGCATCGGCCCTATCGGACCCCGTCAATTATGCTGACATCTCTTTGAGGCAACTGTACCATGTGCGGTTTCGTTCTTGGGCCTACGTTCAGAGCGCTCATAAAGTTTTCGAGAACGGTACGGTATCGTCTGTCAACTCAGTCTATCGCAGTCCACAGCTGGACAAAGCCCTCTCCTAGGCTGCGCCACAACACCCTGTCCTCCGCCTTCCGCATCCAGTCTGTCTCAACCACATTTTTAAGGTCGTCGGTCCATCTAGCTGGAGGGCGTCCTACACTACGGTCCATCCTGTCCCATCTGTCATCTGTCATACTTGTCAAAAAAGACAATCCACATCATAAACCTGCTAAGAAAAGCTACAGTTACCTAATTGTCCAACTAGTCGAAAAAATTCAACAAAACACAAGTAATTATCCCATAACAGCCACTTAGCCAACCCTAACAGCCACTAATTGCAGGTAAGCAAGCCACTTTAAGCACTTGCCCAGCAGTGAACAACGTCACACTTGAGTATAGGACATTATTCATTGAAGAAAGTGAGACCGCTCTGACCCCTACGGGTTTTTAGATTGATTTAATCGCACAGATTAAGCGGTTATGAAAAAATTCATAGATACAATGTTGTTTTTTTTTTTTTTTAAGAAAGTGTACTGGGTATGGAATCATGATTATTATCTGTGTTGTTGTAGTATAATGAATATTTTGACCTATTAGCGTTTATTCTTGGATTTCAAGCTTCCGACTTTTAAGTGGGCAGCGCCAGGGAAGCCCGTGATATCAAAATTTTGTTAGTAATCCCATTGAATGGCTATTTCATGATTATATGGACTTAGAGGGTTGTATTGATGCTTTTAATCGTTATAATTTTGTAAATACATACTTGTTACAGTTGCAAATCATATTTTGTTCAACATACAACCTGGCACTGACCAGCAAATGCAAAAAACGTCAGAAAATTTGAATTTCGCGGCAACACTGGCGCCTCCCCCTTAAGACAAGGAGATGAAGGATATTCTGATGGAAAAATTCTACTGGAAAGCTCGAGTTTGAAAATGAAAGTAGAGTTAATTTAGCCCCTATTCAAAGGACCTAAATCTTCAGTGTTCAGTAAATTGAAGTTTTACTACTGTTTGCTTTTTATCATCATAACATTGCGCCTGTAATCCTGAAGGTTTAAGCAGAGATGTACCAATAGTAACACCCATATTTCGTTAGTTGTTTGTTATTATTTGTTTGGTTTCCTTTTCAGACTCACTATTTATGTCATGTAAGTTAGTGTTATATTGTTTATTAAGCTGCCTTCCAACAGGCGCGAAACGCGACATTAAGACATCGCTCGTCGCGCGAGAGGCAGTGCCTTTGTGTCGCGTCGCGTGTCGCGCCTGTTTGTAGGAACCTTTAGAATAATATATCAACTGCTGTTCCATGTACCATTACAGTAAAGGCTCCCGCAAACAGGCGCGACGCGACAGCCAGACACAAAGGCGCCACCCGTCGCGCTGCACGCGGTGCCTTTGTGTCACGCTGTCGCGTCGCGCCAGTGTGCACGAGCCTTAACTTTGCAATAACTCCTACAGTATGTCATGTCGTGTCATATTTATGAGGCACACTAACAAATAACAATGCAAGTTTAGAGATAATGCACTCCATGCAACATTATAACAGACACAACATGACGGTATTAGTAAATTAGCCTACAATATGGCGCCTGTTTCACTAAGATATGATGTAGTACCTACGAGCACAGCTACATTATTGTATTAAAGTTTTTAGGCTACTTTCCGACTTCCACGCAGACTAAAGGCCCCCACAGACGGGCGCGACGCGACAACGCGACGCGACTCTAGTAGAACAAATTTTATGAAAACTTCATGGAAATTATTGTACCAAAATCGCGTCGCGACTGTCTGCGGGAGTCTTAAGTCGCGGGCAGAAGCTAAGTGATGAAAAGCGCATATTTTACCGAAAAGTTTTTTCCAACAGTTAATCTTCAAGGCCCCAATAACTTATCTAAAAATTGATTGTGATAAACTGTGAAAAAACCGATAAAGAATATCTATTCTACGAATGCGGTTTAAGAATTGCAGACGCAAGCATGCTGAAAAAATGCAAAACAAATTCTTTACAACAAACGTGCTGAAAGGCCAATTAAGTGATGGAACACTCGTGCCAAACAGCATCGTTTAACTAATAAATCAACCAAATAACTAGTTATTATACGCTCTATTGCACAGAAGTACATAAAAAACAAACTACAAATACTTCCAATCTTTGATCAAGAATAAACATATTTTGTTTGTACCTGTATTTCATTCATTATTCGTACCTACACGTAAGGCACAAATTATTGGGCAGTTACGTGACGAATACAAATGCTATATTCACACGTACGTCAAACGTACCTCACAAATGTCACCGTAACAGTCCAACCCAATGGACACACTGTGTTATTACCACTGCCTGTACAATTAATTGGGGGCACTTCTAATTCAAAACTGTAAATTGAACGTAAAACACATAGCAAGTAATAGTAGTAATTTAGGTAAAACTTGTAAATACATAATCATATTCGCTTGCATTAACCAGAGTATTCATAGGATTAAAATACTATAATTAAGTTGTATTTAGACTAGCCACCCACCAACCTTGGCTTCGATGGGAAAATACTTATATTTTGGAAAACGATGGCCTTCCTAAGCAAAACTTCTGTGCAGTAAAAAAGTTTCATGCTGTCTAGAGTTTTATGCAATGAAAATAAGAATTGAACTTTCATCATTCGCCATATTGTGACATCTTAGCTGTCAAACTAAATTCAGTTAAGTTACTGTTAAGTAAGACTTACATGGAACCTGCTTTCTCATCCAACTGAACTGACTACGGTCAATGCCGTATTCTTATTTTGATTGCACAGTAATTTCCGAGATTAGGTCTACTAAACAGACCTCCATTGATAATGATAGAGAACACGTAAACTAGTGCACTTACTGACAAACCACATACCTAACAACGTTTCTACAATCAGCCAATCAGCGCCAATGATTCATGATTCATACTTGATAATATGCAAAAGGCGTCGGGCACAACGACCGGGGCAGCAGTCATACTTACCTTTTACTATTAGTCTAATTAACGGATTTCCGTAGCCATAATGAAATCCAACGCGAATATAAAATGACAACTTGCAGATTTTCTAATGTTGACACTGACTTTTCTTTGCAAAAAATGTGGAATGAACGCAGTTATTGGAAAATATAGGTTGAAAATAAAAATAAAGTATAAGCTACTTTCCTTTTGCTCGACTACTGCTGGCCGGTTGAAATAATTACTAGTCTAGTCTTGCAAAGAAAGAAGTATGTGCTTACACAAAAACATAATTTGGATAAAAGATTCTCATCAGTATATTGCAACACAAAGAAACGTTGGTGAAATTAATTGAATTATTCTGCACAAGGAACAACAGATCAATTAAAACACTACTTATACACACTTGCATCACGAGAAACATACAACACAATATTTATGCAGCATAATTTTCGGAAGAACCATCAGACCATTGCCAAGCAGAAAAAAAAATGTCATAACAATTGCATCTTTATTTTTTCTATGAGGAGTGTGAGTTCCTGTGACATATATTATAGCAACGTAAAACATAATTTAAATTGCACGCGGGGCAGCGCACGCGCATATGCACCGGAAAAGGGCGCGACAGTTGAACTTTAAGCCAGTAGCATGTCTCATTCGCGTCGATGCATCCAATGCAAGCGGACGTGCGTGACTCAGGGGTCTGCGATGTTAGCGATTGAACGCGTTTTGCACACAGATTATACATAAAAAACCAGATAGAAATGATAAAGCATGCTTCCTTTTATTATGTTTGTTGCTAAGCAGATGGGCTTTACATACCTACGCATTTTAATTTAAGCAATTTTTTTTTTGGGTATTTTAATAAGGGCAATGTGACATTCACAGGGAGTATGTCACATTTCATTTTCAATACCATTCAGATGATTAAAATACAGACTTCCTTGTTCCTCAAAAGTATTTTATTGGTTCGATATTTTGACTCATTTAGTTTCTGAACACGTTTCAGATATTTTTTTTTTCCAATAGGTAATTTTATCGATTAATTTTAGAGTCCTAAACTCAAAAACTGGGCAAAATTAACCAATGACATAATGGTAAATAAAAAAATCAGAAAATACACCAATGAATAAATTAAACGCGTTATTTGAATACCAACCAGTGTGACGCCATAAAAATCAATGTCAGTTACCGAATATTTTACATAATTTACCACAATATATTAAATAAACTAGGGAAGTAGATTACCTCTAACCATCCTGTGTAACGCTTGATAATAAAACAATTAATATGAAAATTTACATTGTTTACGCACTTTACGTTTTTAATTAAATGGAAATTGTTCTTCTCAGTTTTTTTCTGGGTATAAAAATGCGCTAACTTGCCGCATCAGATAAATAGTATAGTGTAACGCATGTATGCTTCAAGAACTTGATAATTTATATGCCTTTGGTTGACTTGAAGATACATGAAATATATCTACCACATAAATTATCAAAGCTGACTGCAAATCTTTGCTATTAAAGCTTTAGACGAGTCATATAATTTTAGAAGCAGAATTAAACCAAACTATGTTCAATTCACTAGTTCCAGAATAGCAAGTTATTTTCAAGACACTTAACTAGTCACCCTAATTACGTAACACACCATCTATCACAATCTGAATCATTTTGAAGCCTATTGCTAATCCATTGCTACATATGTTCAAAATATTTGTCTGCTCAACATCGAAAATAACGCAATGAATTTTGTTGAACTGTCAAAATGAAACCCATTCCTACTGTTAGTGTGTTACGTAATTACCCCGCGGATTATTATACGAAAGCGAAATCCAACAAATCTGTTCGATTCTGCATCAAATGATCTAACTCAGCCTGTACCATTACGATACTTAATTCCCTGCATACTTTAATAAATAAGGTAGCTGAAAGCTGTCTACTGTAATAGCCTGTAATTACTTATGATATAAATTACTATTATTTGCATAGCTAAACACTTCAGGCCAGACGGATATTAATTTTCAATTTCTTACGCCAAGGTTTAACATTATAGGTTATTTAATAGGAAACCTATTAGAGCTAGACTAGAACGATAACAGATTACGTTATATCTCGATATTATATAATATAAAATCTAGATTCTAGATCAACCAATCAATTCGAATCCAAAAATGAAATAGCCATTGCATTCAAATTATTTTGGACCTGAAAATGGTCTCAAGTGATTTGCAAACGAGCTTCAACAGTAATCACAATAATTATTATTTGAATTATTTCCTCTTGGTAAAAGGAAAACGGTGGTAGCGACAGTTAAACAAGTATTTGCTTACATAAATCTTCCTCAATAATTCATAAGCTTAGTCATACCAGCTTATTTCAAGTCTCGTGTAGACTGCTGTATGTCATATTATGCGTGCAAAATAAACCGCAATATATATATGACTCCGTTTTTGTTTTTCTCAGTAACAGAAACTATGTTCATTATTTGTGTCAACTTAATGACATTTGATCCTAGCTTGCATCATAGTCCCATAAGCGGATAGCTAAGGAATGGCATTCATTGTCGGCTTCTCTATTTTCAATGTGATACATTTCATTTGAAATCAATAAGCAATATAAAAAAGAAAACGTATCACAGAAAGCAAGTTAGCTTGTTTAACCATCAGACTGCAGTGATAGAACTGGCATGACTGGGTTAGGACAAAGCCAGAGTGCCCTGGGCAGTTGGCCTGACTACCAGTCACCCCCTGCCTGCCATGCCTGTCATGTAGTCACTGAAGACGAAGACAATCAGATAGAAGACAGTCCATTAAGAAGAGACATTTAAGACCAGTTAATACAAAATCTAATAACATATAATAATTAATACAAAACCTTCTAAACCATAATCCAAAATACCATTAAAATACAACAACAACCCATGATTCACAGTGGATCCTGTAATTATGCCGCGACTCACGCGAAGGCGCTGGGGCGGACCGGGATACATCGCAGGCGTGACCGCGCGACAGGAATATATATTGCCACATCCATGTGGAATATATTGCAGTGCTATATGTATATTTCTAGATGTTTATTGATATATAGCATTGTGAAGATGGCTTTGATGGCGGAAATAGACTTCAATTTTAAGATGAAAACTGGCGTGCATATATTATTATATAATACGAGAATGTATGGCAATCGGAAATCGCAAGCTCAACGAAAAAGATCTCTCCAAAACAAATAATAAATAATTAAAAAGCTAAAAAAAATACTTCAAAAAGTAAGCACAAAGCAAAAGAAGATTGTATTAGTATTGAAGCAAGTGAATCAGTAAAAGCAGAAGAAAGGGTTAATATAGGCTCAGAGAGCTGGCCATTACAATGATGGTACAGATCAAGTTGTCATTTCAATAATCGCAAACGAATTAAAAACATACATTCATTTAAAACTTCATGACATGGTTCATAAAATTTCTAAAATTCTCGATGTTTCGATAGCTTTTCAGCCCATTCAATATTTGTACGAGCTCGACAATATTACTAAATCTATTTCTATTGTTATCATAGCTAACACAGAATCACTTCAGTATCAAAAGTTCTACTATAGCAGATGCAACCAACACAGTTAATACAAGGTGTGTAAAGACCTTATAACAATTCTTAAAACAATGATTTTGTTCATCTCCTCATTATTGCCTTATGTTAATGTACTTCTTACGTCATTTACGGCTTCCGTATTCTACTTTAAAGGGTGATTATAAAACTTTAATTGTGTGCGTCGTTCGAATTTAGTACTTCCATTTTCAATTTACCGTTATGTGCTTATGCGTCTGCATTTTTGAAGCCATTGTAATTCACATTGATAAACAGAAAATTACTTAACACAGTTATTTATAACTTCATCTATAGTCGACATTTTTAAACATTTGTAAACAGTAATTTCATTAATGATCCAGTCATATTTTTATAATAGACATTTCCTTCCATTGACAATCATTATATAGTACGTCAATGGAGGTGTAATAAATTAATAATATAAGTCATCAACTTATCATTATACGTTAATATATTATTCAAATGACCTATAATAATGCTCTAAAAAGTGCCTAATTAATGTGTTTCGCAACATGTATTACAGTATTCACTTGGTATTTTGTTTTAGGGCACCATTAGTAAGTGCGTCTGCGCAATGAATATTTTTACGTGTGAAGTTATTTTTAAGTGGAGCATCGTGATTAAGAATAAGAAAAAAGTCTATGAATAGTAAGCAGATTTAAAAACACGGAAGTTAGGGCTTTTCTTTCGAGCGTTTAGAACTTTAGAGTGAAACAGTTTCTCATTTTATAAACATGTTTTATTTAACAAAGATGTTAATACTTTAAACGATACTCAAGAAATATTTGGATCTGAAACGAATTCTGAACTAAAACTTTATATTGAAGCTGCAATAGATAATCCATCTTATTATTATTGATTTAGATAGGTCTGCCATCATTAACAACACTATGACTCGAAACAATACACCTGTTTTTGAACCCAATTAAACGAAACTATCTCCAAGCCATAAACTTTAACTAAAACATTCCACATTGCATAACAAAGAACATTTCCAAATAGGTCACGAAGGTGCAGAAAGCGGTTAAAATTTATTTAAGAACAATAACCATAAACAAGTTAGTGGTGGAGATAAGTTTGATTTACAGCCTCCTAAGATCACAGTACCATGTTTCCATTCGCACCTCGGTGATAGATGATTGGCTTCTATTGAATTATTTCTATTAAATTGCGATATTGATTTAAAATGGCTACAGATACAAGATTTGCTACTTCTGGGGTAATATCGGAGGCAATCGGTGGTGAAAATAGCAGGCGTTGACTTGAGAAATCATGAAGTTGATTGAGAGATTTTTGACTATTGTCCAATCCATAGCGCAATTAATCAATCTAGTAAGATTAGTTTGCCATTGGGCTACAATGTGCCTCAATATAATATCTTCAAACTTATTGGGATACTTAATATCGTGTCCAGCGTGTCCTATTGTCTGCACGTTGCAGGAACTGCTTGACGCTACTGAAGGTGCTAAACTCGTAGCCAAATTTTAGGTCGACTCTATTTAGATGGCCGGCGACACGTTAAGAAGAATATATATTACTTTATCAGGCTACATCGAGACGTATTATTAGATTCGTTTACAAATTTGCAAATTATTGCATATCTGACAGCGGTTTCAATTGTGTGTAAGCATTGCTATTGGCAGATTCCGTTTTTATTGTGTTTCCATCCACATCAGAGGTATTGTTTTTAGAAACACTGAGCGTTTTTCTAACATCTGTATCTAAAGCATCTTTATCCACCTTGTTCCCGTAAACTTCTCTTCCGCATTATCAATTACCCGCAAAGATCTAAACGTTTATTGTACATCCAATATTGTTTTGTACAATAAACGTAACGTTATAGTATTATTATCTAATGCATCGTACTAGCGCCGCTTGGTATTTAATAGTATTAATTTCGCCCTTCAAGGTATAACCGCGTAATAATACGCATTACATCACCCACGCGTCTTTCCTTTTAAGTTTCAAAGCAAAACGTCAAGCGACACACAAAGCTCTATTAATGCTTAAAGAGCGCGTACACACTGGTGCGCAAAGGCAGGCAACTGCGCGGGGGTGCTGGGTCAACTCAACGTTTTAATGGATGACACAAGAGCTTAGGTAGACAGGTTAACATATGGAGCCCATGCCAAAATTACACGCGCTATGCACAAAAAACAGCAAGCCTTTAGGCATGCTAAATAAAATGCGTGCTTTTAGAGCAAGCGCTCCCGGAGCGCTCTCGCCAATGTGAACACTCCCTTACTTGTCACAAAATAGGTTTGAGAACTACATTTATGACTACATTGCATACGGAGTGACAGGCCAGTAGCACTACACCTACGCTAGCCATAGAGTTAGTGAACTGCTTCGAAATTCGAATTTACATTGAGTTAGAATTTATGGATTGCTGTTGTCAGATGGTTTGTAGAGTTAAATGATGATGGTTACAAAATATATGGTTTTAAGACAGCAAAAGTACTGTAGCTCTACAACAATAGCTTTGAAATGAGTATCGTAATCGTGAACGAAATAAACTATTTAATGACGGCCTAAAGGTTAGTGATAATACGTTTGAACAAGACTTATATACTTAATGTTGCTGTCAATAATGTTTGAAAGGCTTAGACGATAAAATAATGCAGATTAGGTATAGCACAAAGTTGTGTGAGTGAAAACGGCATTAATCTTGCATTTTCACTTGTACTGCACCTATGACAATAACAAATAATTTACAGTAACGACATTTGTATGAGGCAACACTTTCTCTTAAACTTTGTATTAAATGAAACAAAGGCCACCCACTTTATTTTACGATATTGGACGTAATAAACAACTTCGACTTCAAAACTCTTGCAAATCACAAATACTCGTAGACTATAGTGTAAGTTTTTATCTCTTCTTTATTACGTTATTGACAAGATCGCTTTTATAAATTGTATTTAGTTAAATATTGGCAACATTATGATGACAGCTGTCAGAAATACGGATAACTATGCAACACCCGAGAAAAAGTTACTTTGCAATGGCGACGTAAGAGTAGGTAATTAATAGTTAGTAGTCTATATCTAATATCTATACGTATCATGAAATAGTAACGAAGTCAAAACTGTACATTGAATATTACTGAAAAAATGTAATTGCTTCGACGTGTGGGAACGAGTCTGATGCCGAAATATAGATTTTAGAATTTTTAACCATCTGTTTGACTGGATTTATGTTCCGGATTGGCGCAAAAACAGCTGAACGAATTTGGATGAAATTTAGCACAAATATAGTTTATAACCTGGATGAACACATAGGGTACTTTTAATCCCGGTAGTACGCTCCCGTGGGATATTTTCCGACATCCACGCGGGCGAAGCCGCAGGCATAAGCCAGTAGGTAATAAAAAACGAATACAGAACGAGAAAAGGATTTCTGTAGAAATTATTAATTAATTAATATTAAATGCTGCAGATAAAAGTACATGAACGATTGGAATAGATAGAGTATGTAATCAAATAGTCGTAAAAACAAGCTCAGTAGACACAAACCAACAAGCCATTGTCACTTTCAAAACTACAATTACGACATGCAACGGTTGCTAGTTAAAACTTGAAATGAGGAACAACAAAAGGATTGATGACCGCGCCGTATCAAGGACACAGCAATTTGCATCGATCTATCGATAGAAATAAAAGGCTTTCGTGACTAAAGCAATTATGGAGGGAATGATACGTAATAAACTCCAATAGAAAAGATTGATTGGGAATAAAAAAATGCGTTGTTGTCGTTTTGAAGTTCCCATGGAGCATGAGAACCAACATTAGCAAGCAGTTTTATTTCAGATTCAGTAAAATAAAATTTAAGTGTAATATTTGGGTAAATGAGAACGAATCTAACAAGAGCTGGTTTTCAGAATCTGAATTTGTCAAAATGGCAACACATCAACGTGCAAATCGCTAAGAATTGCAACTCCTTGTCGGAGACTGTATTTCGCGATGTCGCCTGGGAATCTTCAAATCGAGAAAGTGAAGTGATACTTCTACAAAAGCACGCACCACTGTCGACCTTATCATCCCTTACTATCTCTGGCGTAATTACGTAACACACTAACATGAAGAGTAGCAATGGCTTTCATTTTGACAGTTCAAAAACATTCATTGCGTTATTTACATTGTTGAGGAAACAATTTTTTCAAACATAAGAAGCAATGGATTAGCAATATCCTTCAAAATGATTCAGATTGGGATTAAAAGTGTGTTATACAATTAGAGTGCTGGTTGAGATAGTTGTCAAAAGTGAGCCCATCGTCATCCAAATACAAAACCAAAAAAAAGTTGAAGGATGACCAAAGGTAGAATAAAAAACAACGTCAAGATGATAGGCAGCTTGACTTGTTTTTTAATAATATCATATCACGCTTGGCAGACAGATAGACACTCACAGTCTATCAGTCTGCCAAGCTTGGTGATTATAGCATTACCACCCGGGATCATCCGCTGGAGAATCACGGGGGGTAATACCGGAGATCGATGCTTTAAACATAATTACGAAATGACCGTCTGGTAATTTCACACAAATTATGGCTTAGTTTTGTATTTACTTTTTATTTTAAGTTTGAAGGAGTTTAAGTAGAAGTAGGCCTTAGAATAACAATTAAATTCGTATAAATTTTATCAACAATGGGAATTTCTTATCTCGCTATGCAATTAGTGCAACTATTCAGCATTAAAACTGTTATTTTATTTCTTCAAAATAAATATAAAAAATAAATTGAGACTTTTTCTGACTGAAACAAATGATGATTAGCGACGCCTAATAAGAATAGAATATCGATAATACACGTGCTAGGTTTTCACACGTAAGTAAATCAATCGATACATCAATGACGTCCCTATATTTCAACAAGAGCCCCACAAAAACTAAAACCGTAATTAAACACACAAGCTAACATCACGACTACAATATTTGTGGTGATCGTGACACAAAGGTCACGCTGTGGGTCCATAGACTACAGGACTCCACATTCTATCTCTGTCTAGGTCAAACTCTCTCGTCTAGGGCATTCAACTAATCATCTAGCTTCTTCTTTATTCTAGCTTTACAGTCTGATTAGCGCAGACAAAAGACTGTTAGATCACTTGGATTTAAGTGCTGAATGCAAATTGTGGGATAGGAAACGAGCAATCTTGCTAATCTGATATATCTTAATGGCAAGGTATAAAACTTGGAATTCTTGGTTGGAAAATTAAGTATGGAAAATAACTATATAGAAATGTCGTATATTTAAATAGGTCGTTTGTTCATATCAGAGCCTCCTCAGGTGATCGTTTTGTAAGCATTTAACGTTACTACCCCTAATAATTCATTAGTTTCAAAATAATGAATGTGTTCTGCGCATACGTTAATTCTACGGTGTCTTCTATCAACAGCAGCCTTTTTGTTACTTCTACATTTACATTTAATCTATTCATTGTCAACCAGAAAGAGTTCAAGGCAGCAGACGCATGAGCCACAAGCAAAACTTATACTGGACCTAGGCTTAGACTACAAAATTTCGTATATATAGCATGGTAGTCTTTGTTTATCAAATAATACACTGTGTTGCGTACATATTCTATTATACCAACTGTTATTAGATTCAATGTTAGCAATAGGAATGTTGTATTTCGTAGACGTACAGTATCTAAATTTTCTGGGAATTTATCGGTTTGTTTCTGTACCACGTGCAGCTGACACTACATTTACAAATTTAAGTTTAGCAACCTTAAATGCATACCTTTGGATACTTTTTATTTCTACAATTTAAGTAGGTTATACAACACTTAACAGATGAATAGAACATCAACTCTTGATTTGTGGCTTTTGCGGAGGATCCACCACAATTTCGTAAACGTCACTTACTATTAAATTTAAAGATCATAAAACGCAGGAGTTTGTTCAGAGATCATTTTGAAACGTCAAGTATTAATGGCAGACTTTGAAAACGTTATTACAACTTAGAAATTGATCAATCTACTGTCTACATCGCCCCTGTAATTTCTTTGTGAGAACAATATATATTATCAGTGTAACATTAAAAGTGAACGGATTTCTCAAGTTCCAGTTTATTTCGCGCACAATGCCGGTCCTACTCGTTCGCACTGATTCGCAATTAATAAACAGCATGACCCACTATCGAAGTTTCAAAGTGTCCAATCATTCTCGTATTAATTAATATCAAATCTTCGGTAAGCTTGTCGGTGTAGGTGTTTCGGCGTGATGAATATGCGTGCCAATTCGGTAATAAACTTATTAATGTCGCTTTCTTCTTCACGGCTTCAATGTCACAGTCGAAATTGTTAAGTTTCCGTTTAGTAGTGACGATTACGAGTCAACAATCAATGCACACCGCCTTGCCTAGCCTTTTACGGAAGTCTACACGATATGTCATTGAATTAATCACATTTTTATATCCTCACGTGTTTCAACCTTCACTTATGAACCGGTGTGTTGTGAAACGTATAAATCTTCTACTTATCTCCACTAAATCTAAGTTGGGGAAACAAGGCCAAACAACTAACAACTGAATGATATCTGTCAACTATAAATCCTAACACTAAAACAAGTGAACCGAATGACTTACCATAAATCAAGCTCTGGACAGGGGGAAAGCACTGCGTATCAATACTCCGGTAGTCACATGAACTCGATAACACAACCACTTTTTGTATCGCGTTCAGTGAATCGTATCGTAAGTCTCGAACAAAACAAAATTAGCACTTTCCATAAAACACATCCATTCCACAGCACTGATAAAGCACAATCTGCCGACTTCTGCCGACTCCGCAACACAGAGCTTGCACACGTTTCTTCACAGTTATCTGTTAAGACGGTAGCGTAACAGAGTGAAGCAATAGCACTGCCAATCGCAATGCGAAATTTAGGCGGTCGCAAAATTGTTCGCCTAAAAGCGACAGTTAAACCGACGTTACCGGTCGGAAACGTTCCAAATTCGTATCGGAAAGTCGGTTTACGTTTACAACAGCGAGAATTTGAACACACGAGTGAGCTGCGCGGGCAGCGCGAGCAAACTGAGGCGCCGCCGTGCGCAACCACGCGACGCATCTAACCGAACCGAATGGACTTCAAACTTTTACCCGACCGAATCGAAACCTCACGCGATGCAATACAACAGCCTCAACTCCTCGACCATTTTAAAATCGGACGGCTTGCTAAGTTGCAAATAAACTTGCAAGTTACATATATGGACAAGTTAACCGGACAACTGACAAGGCTCTCAAGATATGACATTCGTGAACGCACGCAACGATTACGCAGCAAACATTTAATCGAGCTGATAATGATCCATCAATGTGAGCTCTTGACGTAGATTCCCAAAGATAACCAAATTAATGGATACCGATTTCGGGTTCGATAATGATAGTTTCGATTCAAATGATAATAACACAAAACGGAAATGAAAATGCGATTGCATTGTATTTTTAACGGTATGAAATATAAATTAAGAAAATCAACCTGAATTCTTTTGAACCAAATGCGGATACAATAACTGTTCAAATAACAGAGAACGTTGCCTTCTTATAGAGAAGCACGGAATTTGATCTTAAGATCTTGATTTAATGCAATGTTTATATAAATTAAGGCAAGCAGCAGTTTGTGGAAGAAGTGGGAACGAAAGTTTATCTATTTAGAGATGAATTTAATTCAAAGCATGCAGTTAAGAAATAAAAATATTTACGAAGCTGAAAATACAGAAATGAACTTCTACTAACGAACTGAATTATTTATAAAATTATGTTAAACTACTCGTATAAATACTGCACTGGTTAGAAATAATTGGAATATAATACGGAGAAATGATAAGTCAAACACGATGTTTATCGAAACTTAAGACTAATGAGTACAACGAAAATTAATTAATGCAATTGATTACTCTAAAAATAAATAAAAAATCAATCAGCACTCTATATAAGAGAATGTATTAAATAAATGAAAGAACAATACTTTGATATCTTCAGAAGATAGAGAGAATGTATGTAGATATAGAGATAAATACAGGATACACTCACGCGTGCTTCCCAATGGGGTAGGCAGACACTGCAGAACGCCTCCTGCTACGATCCTTTCATACCTTGCGCCTCGTTTACCATAAATAAAAAAGATAAATAGAAATAAACAGTCTATTAATTTAACATCTCTTGCTGTTTGAGAAGCAGTGCTGTAAAAAATAATCCGTCAATTTACTAACGTAGATGTCGAGAGGCTAGTCTATTTCAATTACTTTCATAGCATCATTGTCTTACGGAATTTTACAATGGGGACGAGCTGCAGATATCGAGGCCATTTTTATTCCGCAGAAAAGAGCCGTCAGAGCAATATACGGCCACCGCAGGCGCGATTCTCTAAGGGAACTGTTTAAAGATATTAACATCATCACGGTACCTTGTCAATATATCTATGAAAACATCATGAACGTAAGGAAAACTTTAAATCTTTTCAGTAAAAGAGGTAAAAGACACCAACCATAGGACTAGAAATAGGGACCAATTTCAACAGCTCAATCAGGATTCAGACTGGCTAAAGTAGACTCATCCTTCATGGGGTACTTTTAAAACGTTACAATAAAATACCTCCCCACATACTCGCGGCTGAATGAAACGAAATTTTAATCTTGTATAAAATGCACACTATGCAGCCAAGCATATTATAAGTTGGAGGATTACATCGCTGGCAAAAATTCAACGCTGGTCCTGCTCCACAAGGGCGCATAAACTATTTGATTAGCATTCGAAAATATTGTTGGAGCTGCTGAAGATTGTAAAAACTATCTTTGCATTGTATAAATTAAATCTCTTAGTATTGTATAATTGCATGCATAGCACAAGTGTGAGCACTATGTACCTACTATAAAGCTACCATTTACTGGATACGTCTTTCATTGACTTGAAAGTGCCCTGGCGGCTGAGAGTATGTCATGCTCACTCAAATATCTCGCTGGTGGTGGGCGTGTGTGTTGGATCATAAAGTTCCCTTCAAAATGGTTGAGCTGAATGGTGCTGATTCATACGTTATGTTCGCGAACGGGAGCCGTCAGTAGTGACTGGTCACCTCATAGCTGCCACGGCTTATTTTAATTTCTGTTTTTTTTTTTTGTTTGTATCTTTTTTATTACGTACGCTTTTGACGTGCACGTCTTTCTACATCGTTCTCACATGTATAATTTCAACTTGAACGATGTAATCAATATTTTGTAACAATATTTAGATTTATAAAAGAGTGTCTGTGGAGTTTCTTGCCCGTTCTTCTCCATAGGTACCTACTATGCTTTGGAATGGGCAACTAGCTTCATCTTTCTGACTGACTGAACCCTTGACAATTTAAAAGTGCTTGTAATTGATTTATTTGAAATAAATGCTATGAGTTTTTTTTTTTTTACTTTCTTTTATACCATAAAAAAAACATTGTTTATAAAATATAGTATGTGCAAACTAAAAATAAACCTGGTAAACGTAATTGTTAGTCATCGAAAGCAGTAAAGTGTATCCGTTGCAAGTTCTTCGGTAAAATTTGCATGTTCTACTGTTTAATGGTCTCAAAAATATCTGTGGTCTTAATGAACGGAGTTTAGAGAGCAAAATAATCGTGATCGTAACAGGTTTCAAATTAGTGGCGAAATGATTGATCCTAAAAGGTTAAAAGCTGAATTTAGAACAAGGCAATCAGGAGATACAATTTGGATCAATTTAGAAGAGGTCACAGGAATTATTGGGTTATAAGATTAGATGCGGTGTTTTTCAATGTGGGTGAGTGCCCTGGATTGTGAATAACACTGAATAATTGATATATTCTGTGGCGTAATTTGGAATTAAAAATTTTCAAAACCCAGAGATGAAATGAAATCAAAAGGTGAATAAAAATTAAAGATGTTTAGAACTTTAAATAAAATAACAAAACGAAAATGTCGATTATAGTTACAACGATTTACAATAAATATAGAAAGTCCAGAAAGTAGAAAAACGCTCCAGGGTAGCACTCATTGAAAACATGCAATTGTAGAAAATTGCCTTCAATTTAAATAACGATGAGCTATTTCAATTTTTCCGCTAATGTTCCTCCCTTGGGCCTGGATCCTACACTTGCGTGTCGCAGTGGTAACAACTCTAATTAAAGAGTATGCAGATCAGGCCGGCGGCGGCGGCTGTACCAACTGGATTCTTGGCTCATAACCATGGGAATTGTGGTTGAGATAGATAAGATAAGATATATTTATTTGCCTAAACATGTGTACACATACAAGAATAAAAATAAAAAACTTACATGTAGGATAACATAAAATCAAAGAAACGGTTCAGAGACATGTTTGCCACATACTATGGCGTGCAAATATTATGAAAGTTAAAAAAAAAAAACACATGAACATAAAACATGATACTTTGTTACAAATTAAATGTGAATAGTAAAAAAAAAATTAAAATATATTAATGTCAAAATATTAATCAAATTTAAAAAATATGTCCAATCTATATTTATACATTAGTCAAGTTGATGTCAAAATTACAATAAAAAATAAATGTCAAAATTAGGGCTTACACTATTACAGATTGATGTCAGATGTCAGTAATTTAAATAATGGGTAATAATGGAAACATAAAAAAACAAGCAAAGCACTTGAAACATTTCAGGTTAGCGTACCTACATTTTTTCTTCCAGAAACTCAGAAATAGTATAGTAGGCTTTACCAACAAGAAAGTTCTTTAAATGTCTTTTAAAAAGATTAATGTTTAACATTTTAATTGATACTGGTATGTGATCATAGGTGCGACTGGTTTCTGGATAATTTCTAAAACACTTTAATCACGTACAGGCTTATTCATAAAGAATCGTTAATCACAGTCTTAAGCATTACTTAACTAATTAAACCTTAAATATTAATTACATATTTTTTATTCATAAACGATATTTAAGCATCGCTTAACTAACCACTACTTAACTTTTTGTAAACTGGCAACTAGGTAGCATTTCGGTAGAAAACGGTGAAATCGGTCTATGTTGCACGTGCTAAACACCCCAACTAAAGAACAAAACTATCAGTCACTAGCTTGCGGAAAAAGTTTCGTTCGTGGTAATTTTGTAATTTGTGTTTTTGAGGATTAAAAATATTACTTATTAAGTTATGGCGGATATAAAAGGATTCGACACGCCTTTGTCCAGTAAAAAACGTTGCCGCTCCGGTAACTGGGTGAATCAGAGTCGCCTCATTTAAATCTTGTACATCTTGCTCAAACAGACTTAAATCGTCATCGACGTCAAAATATTCAATTATTACCGTACGTCAGACATAAAATTTCACTATAAAAGTTTTATCAATTCACTGCAACAAGTTAGAATAGAAATGACGGACTCAACCAACTGCACAGACTACATAGAGTCTACGTATATCAGCTGTTAGAAGCAAGGATTTCGTCCGCCATTTTGTTGTTTAAATCGTTAAACAAGGTCCGAGGGCTGTTTAATTTGACAGCTACTTAAATAACTGTTTAAACAGTTAGTTAACTCTAAACAGCGTTTATGAATACAAAATCTATTTAACCACTGCTTAAAGTGCTGCTTAAAAGTTAATCAACGTTTATGAATAAGCCTGATAGTCATAAAGTTATGATAAAGAACCGGTCTCGAGATGTTAATAAGACTAAACATAACTTGAACACTACAGTAACATCTATTTATTTATCAAGGAATTCGTATATTTTAGTAGTATTGGATGTACTGAAAATATGAAACAAAAAAAAATATGGTCAATAAATGGGCGATCCCGTTTTGTTTGATGAGACAGACTATGAAGAATATTTTCAACCCGAGGCTCGAAACTGAGAAAATCTTAAACATTGATGAAAGAAAGCGAAACTATGGGCGTTACACCAACAAGGTGATAATCAAGTGACAAAATATGAAAAACAATAAACAACTGCTAACTATGAGGTGATAATGTGTGGTACAACGAGTTGCCTTAATGTGTCGTCGACCCGGTCGTATTTCTCTTTAGTCTATTCTTCAGTCATCGTAAATTATGGCTTGTTACATAGCCACTAGTAATCAGTGACCTCTACAGTTTGCACGGTGGAATTAATTCTAGTATTTAACTTACTTATACATAGAGGCTAATAAATAGGAGTTACTGCCATCCCGTCTAGCAGATTATTGCACATTTTATATAAGAAAGATCTTTTTACCCGTAGCTAATCATACCAAACCAAATGAAATAAATAATACGCCTAAACAAGGTAAATTGGGCTCGGAAATCCAAACACGAGCGACCGATAAAAAAATTAAAACATACAAAGAATCGAAGCGGAACGATAACAAGATGGTGCATGAAAAACGATACCATTCCAATGGATTTGGTTGTTCAAACGATGTTATGTGTTTTCTAAGAACTGCAAGATATCTGATGATAGTTAACTTGATAGTCTAAAAGGTTTACACAACTTTATATGGTATGTAGATTACAGCCGATGAGCCTGACACTTAAGTACAAATATAGTGACACGAGACCATCGATAATACAAATAAAGGTGAAGTATTCAACTAGCTGTAGGATTAATTAAGTTAAAGTTTACATGATGACATTATTATGAGTAATAATGATAATAAAATAATCAATCACAATATTGAATTTTGTATAATCAACGATGTTTTTTTCCAAATCAAGGCTTTTACTAAGAGCAATATTCTCTATCAACACGAAGGTCATTAATACTATATTATTATGTAATCAGGCCCTCAGTTTAGATCAAGTAGATGCACTGACTGACATGAGAATATCTCTAATTACAAATGCGGCCCACGTTAATCGTAAGATCTTCATAGATTAACATCAACATCTATTGCTGTCTCCCTGTTTTGTTGGACTCTATCTTGTTTGTAGAACAATAAAATCTTCTCGTATAAAGTTTGAATACACATATTTTTTTTATTTTTCGTTTTCTTCCGTGGAAAATATGTTATTTATCTGAAACGTAATCCATAATACATAGTTAGTTGCAATCGACTTTGTCAAAACGAGTGTGCTTAACGCTACAAGTATGCATACCTAATACAAAATGATTTCTACATAAATGTGTAAATGTCGTTATGCAATCCCAAGCCTATTGATATTTCTTCATCAATAGAACTTCAAATGTTCTCCAAAAACAAAGACTAATTGGTAAGCAGGGGGGCGATAATAATCAGTTAATTAACACCAAGTTTACTCCATCACTAGTTGTGTGAACATTGCTCAAAGCAGTCGTCCGCTGCGCCCGCGCACGTAGGGGTCAAGGTTATGAAATAGGTGGCTAGGCTGCTATTATTTCAAAGTTATATTGCAAGATTTGCAAGTTAGGGAAATAAATCATGAAGATTGATTGAATATTTTCATATTCTTTTCACTAGCATTTTTTTTTTGTTTTTCAATTTATATTGAAAAAAAAATTCTTGATGGTAGCCGAACTTAATGCAGATGCTGCCAAATATGCCGAAATTATTAAGGCTGGTAAACTCAAATCACACAACATACACTCATCATGTGCGAAGAGTGCTAACTTGTTAATAGGATTGAATTAATTCAAATATTGATTTGAGAGAGATCAAATATTTGAGAAACTGGTTCGGTTTCATTCTCAGAATAAATCTCATGCATTTTCTGATTTTTTGTAAAGAACAACGCCGTCTTTCTTTTCTATATTTATATATGGAGCGGATTTGACTTTCATCAATTCTCAATGAGCAACGAATAAAAACATATGAAAGTTTCACCTAACAGTGGAATAAGTCATGCACACGAAACAGTTTTTAAGATACATCGTTCCACAGAAGCAAATAATGACGGCGTCAGAAATCTTCGCGATGTCAACACTTTATTAATAAGAATAAACTGTTCGGAAATGAACGTAACATAACAATACGTAATCGACAAAAAAGTGGGTAACATCGACATAACTGATACAAGTTCAAACGGCTCGCATGCAACATAAGGAGTGCTACACACACTAGTTCGGGTCGGCACATTCTATTCGGTACTATTTGTTGAACAACAAAGCAGACCCCTACGGCAGACCCGAAGCAATTACTACTTATAGTCGGCTTTCATTCGGCTCGTGCCGTTGGGTATCTACCTTCGCTGAATTGGTATTTTGATTTTTACTCCCCATCTCGGCTTATCCGCACGATAGGTACGTGAGGCTAAGCCGAAAGGCTTTTTTCCCGAACCTACAGGCGACTAACAAAAGGTTACAAGGCAAAGAGTGTAAACGCCGGGACGCCGCACTATATGTCCTGCTAGGGCGTCCCCGCCCTAGAAGAACATAGTGACATTATTGGTCGCGTGCGTATATGACCAGATGTATGAACGTAAACGAAGCAAAAGGAGTATGTAAAGATTGTAGCAGGTGGCTTTTTATTGTTTCTGCCTACCCCCATGGGAAGAAGGCGTGAGTGGACGGATGTATTTATTTAACCATTTATGTACACACATATAAATCTACCTACCTATCTACGTAAATATGTTCGATTATACCGCCCGCTCGTCTGAGCCGAGTAATGCCGACCCGAAAAAGTGTGTAGCACGCCTTACCTGATGTTACGTCAAACAATACAGCAAGAACAGCATCGTGATCGAAAACGCCGTTAAATTCACATGAGACATGCTTCCTGAATGAACTGAGTTACCGTTGGAGGATTGAAAATTTAGCATACTTAGAGATTATAAGGTTTTATTTTTATGTTTCCGGTGATTGATCAAAGTAAAGTAACCATTGCAATAATCTTAATAGATCATTTTCTTTTATAAGTTAATAGATTTTGCCGTGACTAACAAGGAAATCGCCTATAGCTAACAAGCACATCCATTACATCAATTGTACTGTCAGGAGAAAATAATCATTTATTTAATAAATCTTTAACAGCAAATCTTTCCGCTAATTTGACACCCCCACTAACTCCATTCAAATTAAATATACCATCACTCTCAAAGTCTCAACTGCACATTCTAAGCATCGTTTACCGACTGCCCTTCCCTGAGAAAGGCCTCACCATATCATTACCACGCCGGCAGCTGATCGGATTGACTGGCTCTAAATAATATCATTAACTCTTCACATTCGCAGCCACTTCACCTGGATCCTTCCTTGTGGCCTGTTCAAGTAACTTACTTGATAGTATCGTTTAAATTGCTATAGCATTTTTTACCTTACATACATTACATTAATTTGATATCTTCAAAACGCCCGTGTTCACCAAATTACTCATCATGTCTGTCTAGTGAAGTCTGTCCTTCTTTATTTTCCAAGGAATTCAGCTAATAGTTTTTACATGCCAATCTATCATTTTGATCCCGCGGAATGCAAAATAAAAAAGTCTGCAATCTCAAAAACTCGCCAGCAAATTGTTATTGAATTATCTGCGAGCCTTGATTAAAATCATTGTCTTCATCTTACATTGAGAGTAACTGAACTATGAATTGATTTTTATATTCTATTGTTTGTTCCATTACCCGTGACGGTGGTCTTGATCTATTATTTACTAATAACAAAATAGATTAAACAGCTTTCTTCAATATGTTATACTTACAACAATATAGCGCTACTTATTGTCAATTTTCAAACTAGGGTACGCAAATTGGGTCTTTCATTGTCTCACCAGCTTTCCTTTTTTAGAGTAATCATTACTTCTCTATTATTAATTGCTCCTTTATCGTTTTTGCTAATGATTTTCGAAATTACAATTACTGTTTCAGATATTCGCACGATCGTCCACATTCGAAAGTTCTAGTTTTACAAGAATTGATTTATCTTGAATCAATTCAAATTCCCAACAATTACCTAAAGTTTTGCGCGATTTCTTTGTGAATTCTTAAGTTACGGGTCAATTACGATGATCTTTATCGTAATAAAATATCTTCCTCTATTGGACTTTCTCGTTAACTGTTTACCAGTAATGGTCTTATGATGCAATATTCAATAAGCAAGTAGGTTTTACTAAAATCGTATTCATTACTGCTTCAGTGGTTACCTTTGGCAGATATAAACTTTGAGCTTTTAATTCATCACAGGTTTTTGTCAGCACATCATTAAAATTACCTTTTATGTCGATTATAATTTCAAAAAGTTCTCTAGACTTTTTCTTTTCTACTTCGTTAAGGGAACATTCAGTAAGTTAACAGCACATTTCTTTTTGTACGAGAAAGGCTGTAAGCATGCCTTAAAATATGAAATTCTTCAGTGTGCACATGTCTGACATTTGATGTTATTGTCTCATCTGCAATTTAAACAACTTTTGCGGCAGGTGTTATTATCACCTAAGGAGATAATGACCGTCCAGGTGCATATATCCTTGGTCCTTATAGCAACAGACTGTCATAAGGTGCTACGTAAGAGTTTTTATGTCTCAGTTTTGCAGAATCAATTTTAGGGCTTCAGGCAAAATGAGCAAATGCAATATTAAAGAATAACTGAAAGGCCGTAGGAATCCATTGGATGCAAGAAGCACTAATCCGGTCGAAGTGGCGATGCTTGATGCCTATGTCCAGCAGTGGACGTTTTTCGGCCAGATGATGATGATGATTAAAGAATGATGTCAGGTTGTCCGGTTTTATTTTAAAGATTATTTTTAGAGTCGATAAAAAAGCACAAAAAAACAGATGAAAAACATTTAAAATTATATGCGCCATCCGCAATAACACTGAATTTATGAACTGTGAAAATGAGTTTAATATTTTTTGCAGTTGATAAGTTCATTATCATTAACTGCCCAGTAAAAAGGATAACATTAATGTAACTAGCATTTTTTAATATTCATAAATTCACTCTATCGTTACGGAGTTACATATTAATGAGAAGACCGGTTAGTAGAAAAAAAGTTAAATTCCGTAGTATTAAAAGATGTCTTGCGTTAAATATGTCTATGTATCGTAAGATCGACTTGTGCACATGACCGCAAAGTGGCAAGGTTATCCACTTATTCTGCGCTCGCGCAGGCCTAGGTTTTTTTACTGGCATTGCCATCTGTCCTGTTCTATTACTGAGCGGTAATAAAGTAAATTATAGATGGAATGCTGCTGCTGGTTTTATAAGGTGGTCTTCTTTATAGAATATCTGTGTATTTACGCAAGCCAGTATAAAAGTGACACCATTTGAAATAAGACCTCACTGATGCAACATTTAGGAAAGAACAATACGAAAGCAAATACAGTAACCAAACAAAGATATAAAAATTAGGAAATAGGCACATTTGTAACATTATCTCCTGTCCCCATTTTTACAGATCAAACCAAACACATGCAAGCTAACATTTCTATCTCATATTAGTTGCACAATGGTAATATGTCGCAAACCGAGACGAATCTTGCGCATTGTTAGATGGCATTATGGGGACCATACATTCTCGTGACAGGTACCTACTAGAGAGATAATTTGGTAGCGAAAATGTCACAAATACACGTCACTTCATATATTCCACTTATGTTGTTGTTTAAACACAATACTGTGAACCTTTATTGTATTTAATGGAAATTCACTTTCCAATATCAGTGTACTACACCTTAATTTGAATGTGTGACAGTATGTGTGGAAAATCGCAAGACTTTCATTCTGCCCTTGGCGGTCTCTCTTTTAATAGCTGTTTTAGAACGTTGGTGTGAGTTTTAATAACATTGTTTTACAGAAAAGTAAAACTTTAAGTAAAGATTAAAAATCAGCCAATTCTGGATCAATTAAAACACAACCAGCCAGTTCCACATGAAAAATCACCATATAGCAATGATCACAAACCCTACAATAAATAACCCTACACAAACTAAGCAAAAACAAAATCCATTCACGCACATACTCCACATATGCACACACACACACATACACACTCACGCACACACTCAAAAATGCGCTCGCGCATTAACACCTGTATTAAAAAAAAATTGCTTGTAAATATAGAGGGGATCGGCACTGTTACTCCTTAATACAGGCTATTTCGCAGCCTAGCAAGGAGAGCAGCACGTCACCCACTTGATTGTAGAAACTAAATAATGTACTACCCACCCACTTTGTAAAAACTATTACATATAAGTAAGTACTGCAATCTGTTTTTATTATAATAAATATTATTTATTTATCTCTTCATATTTCTCGGGACCCTGGGATCCCGGACCTTTGGAAGGCGTACGAGGGGCCGAAGCCAACTCGCAGAGGCCCGTTCGACGTTTTTAATGAAATGAAGCACCAACCGACGATTATCCCTATTCGGACTATATAAGTGCACCCAAGGACAACCCCCGGTTGGTGTCGGAGTATTACAGGATATGGAAACAAGAATCATTATTGAACTATGGGTTTCAGTGGCTAAGATGGACTGGTTACCAAGAACTATGGAACGGCTATGGCCCCTGCCTGACCAATGTTTTATATATAAAATACACGGATACATTGGCAGGGGGTGACTTGCACACTCAATAATGGGCTCCCGAAAACGGTCGCTAGCACATAGTGTCGTAGCGACAAGGGGGCAACATGTCCTGAGGTGCTTATGAGGAGTGGAGAGGTATCCCACGGCTATCAGGACAATCCCGGAAGTACGGTCAAGATCCCTACCAGCATCTTACTGGAATACTTCCTTCCTCCGAGCACGTTTGCTCTTGCGAATCTCCACTCAAGCCGGCCAATAAAGGCAAGAAAGAGGTAGGAGCTCTGTTCCTCGTCATTGTTCACTCCAGGCAAGCCAGAGGTGAGGAACAAGACTTCTCCCAGGAGATAGGGTCCGTGGGGTCGCTACTGCCCAACAGCTCGCCACATGCTGCCCTGCGGGTAGATAGGGTCGGTGGGGTCGCTACTGCCCAACAGCTCGCCACATGCTGCCCTGCGGGTAGATAGGGTCCGTGGGGTCGCTACTGCCCAACAGCTCGCCACATGCTGCCCTGCGGGTTTATTATTATTATTATTAAAAACATGAAGCGCTAAAAGTAGCCAATTGATTAGCTCCGAGCTTCAATGATCAAACAACTAGTTATGTTAATTTGTACTACACAATCTATTGGGGACATGTCACTGGTATGACTTGAATGGTCGATATGGTAATCGAGGCTACATTACATGACATAAGTGACAAGTATGGTATTGATAAAACATGGTGACATTATTATGAAACGTTTTGAAGGGAATGACAACTTGACATGATGACATTAAATGACATAGATATTCGCAAACGCATCCATGACTCATTAGTTAGAATGATATTGGGAAATCAATATAGGTTAAAAGAAAATAGGGATTGACTACGGAACTTGCTGAAAACAAGAACAATTTTTGATAATAATGTAGCTAAACTAACACCATTTAAGTTCATAAGAGAAATTGTATGTCACAACGCGGCACACCGTCTCATTAATGATACAATATCAAACTTCAAATAAATCAAGATAGCCGAAATGAAAGCCGAAAAGACGACACAAAGTATTAAATAGATAGAAAGTACATTAAACATTGTTACCTCAAACCTTTAAACCCGCATACATAACACATAGTAAATAATGTGGTTCACTTACATAACGTTCGGTCTGAAATCTTTTATCGCCTAATAGATAGACATAAATCTGTCCTAATCTAGTCCTTTGTTGAACGGAGAGATTGTGCCAATATTTGAAAGCTGGTTTAACTTTCCTGTTGCTGGTAAAGCAAGGACCGACACTACAGACTCTTTAGAAGTCACATATTTGTCCGCCTTGGGTGAGGTGACTATATCCCTTGACACATATTTGCATACCGTCCATAATGCTTATTTATTGCACTACTGTACGTAAACGCGCATCAGAAGTTCTCAGTTAGAACCAAGCTTAAAATAACTCCGACTGACAACAAAATAATAAAATAGAGTGGCAATGGAAAGACATCACTCGTAAATAGACCATCACTAAAGGCTGTGACAATAAATCTTACCGCAACAAACGGTGAAGTAGCAGTCAAGCATTCCTATGGAGAAAGGTTGTGATAAAGAGTCCTTCTTACATCAATTACCCTAATGAGATATGACACAAACTGTGACAAAAGAAAACAGTACAGTACTTAAACATAAAGTCCCGAATACAGAACAATAGCTCGTATCAGTAGCTATCGTCTTATGACCTCGGGCTAACATTAAGCTAGCTTTCCCGAGAACTTGAGAATTATCTAAAATCGAAGAAGATTAATGGTCAATGCGCAGTCGAGCGTACAGCGGACGCCTTGTACAGAGATCTTGTCTCGAGCCTGTCTGAATATATCGATTATGACCGTACCACTTTACGTTGAAGAGAGATTTGTAACAGTTGATATGTCCGCTTTGTACTACCCATCTTTATCAGCTTTAGAAATCTGCAGGAAATTTCAAATAAGGTAACGTGGCAACAATTCTAATACTATACAGGTCGTCTGTAGAAAGCAATCAAACTAAAAATGTGGATCTAAAATTAGTCGAGATAGTCCATTTTGGTCATTGATGTCATTAAGGATTACTAAAAGTACTAAAGATTGTTTATGGATCTATTACGTAAAATGTAGCATCAGAAATGGATTATATCGTGTAATAATTCGGTTATCTAATCTAAATAGTTTTGAAAGGCATGTTCGATGAAATGTATTAGTAACATGATGCAATCGATACAAATTTTGCAAGTCCTAATGACATACAAAACAAAAACCGAGGAGAAATTATAATATCAAATGATAAATCCGAATACAATATTAATCTCGATTACTTAATCGTAAACTATAAAAAAGTCACACCAAATATATATTTTATTTTCAACTGCAGATGATACCATCAAAAGCCATTGAAGTGTCAAAACCAACCAGTCAACAACTGATTTTTTATGACAGACACTAAAAGGAAAAGCTATTTAGTATTCATAAGCCAACTTCAGTTTGTAATAAATCTAACTCTATGATCGCCATAATATATTTTAGCTCCTTACTTGACTATCTTTTATCTTTAGGTCATGCTAGAGCTGAATGAGTCCGTAAGTCGTAAAAATAGTCACATTTAGTCAGAAATTTAGAAATTATGTCATCAAATATCTGAGCTATATGATGAAAAGTGGTATTACCAATAACTTGCAATAAACAAATAACGTTAATGAACATGCACTTATTAAGTAATTTGCTATAAACTTTACGATCGAAAGTTACGAAATTAAACATCTAAACAATAATTAGGAAGAGCCGAATATAAATTGTAAACCATTTACTCCTTTCATGAACACTACGACATAAACACTCATAAAGCACGTAATTCTATAAAAACTAAATGAGGTTAACGAGTAAAAATGATGGTTATACATGCAGGAAGCAATAAACCTAGTATTTATTAAAACATCTAATCAAAACGTACCATAAAAGAAAGTAATATAGAAATAGAATCAATTAAAGAATGCGGAAGATATAAAACAGACTACTGAAAATGCTCCTGCCGTAACACAAGTTAACACATCGCAGACCATGTGCCAAGTCATGGCGCCTATAAATCCAACTTGTACATTTCTCTAACACGTTCTACCATAAATCTTTTCGAGCTTTTTGAAGAAATCCACCCAAAATGTGCATAATTTCGTAAAAGACGAAGCAGGAAACCTGCATCCGCGACTATACGACCAAATATCTAATTCTGGGGACATACAAAGTCGGGTTACATAATCCAGCTATAGCATTAAAATAAATCTGCTTCCAGAGATATTAGTTTAGTCAATAAATAAACATGGAACGTTTTGCTTCGTCGTAACAAATGTATCCGATAAAATGTTTCCCTGATGAAACACGATCTGATGCGTCCATCCAAATTTCCTTCTGAGTTGATTGACGTTAACATTCACTGTAATAAATAGCGTACCATCTCCTGATGGGGTCAAACTATGAAATTCGATTAACCTGTTCATGATGAAACAAACATTCCTTTATTAGTTCGGATAATTTATGAATGTTATTGCTTGAATGTGATTTAATGTTGCGAAGGCAATCGCACTGGACATGTCGAATGTATTATTCATAATAACTTTAGCTTACATAATGTCGTTGAAGACAAATGTTTTTAAAATATTGCCAAAGATTTAGGCCGAATAAATAACCGTGGCTTCCATTGCAACGATGTCAAAATTAACCATTAAGAAATTCTTGTAGTTAAATCAATTACTAGTGACCAGTGACAGACATATGAATGGTAACTGTCCATATCATCTTAAATAGTCTCTCTAGGTAATTTATCATGGGCTGCACACATTTTGGTGACGAAACGTGCACAGAATTTATCATCGCCAATTAGTAGACACTTCCGCGTCTAAAAAAGATTTCGGCCCGTCAAATTATAGCCGAAACTAAAAAAGAAAAGCAACATCCCGTTTCCTTGATATTAACAAAGAAAACAAAGTTAAAAACGGCGTTAATTTTTTTGTAGCCAAATACAGACTGAATATTTGCTTTGATAACATCACACTCATTTAAATTCTTTAGCCATTTTAATGAATCAAAATGATTAATTTTAAACTAGCTTAACTTTTTATATTTTACAAACTAATTCAGTCTTAGATGAAAAAATATTTTTCTCGGAATTAAAGGCTCAATTACAAAATGCTAATTTTTGCTAAGTGCAGTTTAATTCAAACGCCTTGTTTCGTAGTAGGTACAAACAATACTTCCTGTTTTTAAAGACAATCACAATTAACTCAGATCTAAGATAGGCTTTTGATACGGTTCACTACATACTTCAATAATGATCATCGATCCCACATAACAGTTAATTTAGAAATGGTAGAAGTGGTGTAAAGAACCTATAGAACCAATAGTTCGTAAAGAAGC
The DNA here is from genome assembly GCA_916610205.1 of Griposia aprilina. NCBI lineage: Eukaryota > Metazoa > Arthropoda > Insecta > Lepidoptera > Noctuidae > Griposia > Griposia aprilina. The sequence continues at coordinate 12,747,863 of OU744306.1, forward strand.
TGCAACAGTACTTTGAGTTCGCCAGATGCACACGAACTCCGAAGTCACAACAAATACTTGACATAGCCGAGATGGCAGAGAGCACGCTAACTTAGACATTCCGATCCCGAAATAACGACACAGTTACAAATGAACGGCGATAATGACCCGCTAAGTTACAGCTTGAGCTTTGACTTATGTTCAGAAGAAATATTCAGTATGCAGGAATTTATGGGAATTTGAATTTTACAAGTGTGAAGAATTTTAGAAGAATTGTTCATGCGAGAAAAACTTGCAGCGCTATGAATGATTTATTTGTAGCAGAGTTAACATTTTTTTTTTGTGTAAAATTCTAGCTTGGAATGGACTACTCGTATGTTGACAAAAACATTAAATCTGTCAACTTCGGACTAATATTTGTTTTCTAATATCAAGTTAGTGCTCCAAATAGGATCCGTTAGCACAATTTCTCTATCTCTATATAATTTACAACCGTATAAACATAAATCGCTAGTTAGAATATAAATGTCTGTACTAAAATCGTGTCTAAGCTGTACACTTATAAATTTTGCATTAATGTTCCCTTAGCGTCAACGACCTCCATTTGTATAATTGGCATTATAAATTCTTCATTGCGATAATATTCGTGATAGGAATAAAGAGATGGCGGATGCGTCTCGTGCGGATTAACCAATTTGTTCGTAAACTAGTGAAAACTACTAATAGAATGAGGTCTAATGACTTCCTAGAGACTTCCTCAATAAGAAACAATATTAAGAGTATCAGGAAGAGTACAAATTAAGATATTAAATTATGGCACGCTCGCTCCCTTCTCTCCGTATAATATAATCATGGTTTACTTTTCATAGTTTACTTAGAAGGAAATGTACCGTTATACAATAATATGGCTGAAATTAATACCAAAACCACATCTTGTGACAAAAGGTACGTGAGAGAAAATGTTTTGCAAGTCATGGGTGATATAAAGTATTCGGTTGATTATCAGGCAATGGCGCGAAATGGTACTTTAAAAGGAATTTGGGTTCATGAACATGTTTGGTGTCAATCCTAGTTACAAAGGAAATCTAATGTTGCTGTGACCTTATTTATTTATTTAACCATTTATGTACACACATATATAAACAGACAAGAAGGTGCGGTGGTGGTGTGGTGGTGGTGGTGTTGGTGGTGGTGGTGGTGTTGGTGGTGGTGGTGGTGGTGGTGGTGGTGGTGGTGGTGGTGGTGGTGGTGGTGGTGGTGGTGGTGGTGGTGGTGGTGGTGATGACCTTCTGTGTTCTTAGTAAAAAGAAAGCGTAGGATAATATGTGACGTCACTTAAATCTACACACAGCACACAGGTCATCATTGCTCACTCAATTTACATAAACAAATGCAATCAAACATTACAACATGTGACAGTAATTACTTTCTATGATCATGTTTAGTGGTCATTTTCTTTTTTGACAGCTATGTTTGAAAGTGACAATACAAACTGCCTAATTTGACAGTTAGCCACTGACAAACTTATTTTATACATCTCGTTTTGACATAGCCTCTACTTTATGCGAACAACGCTTAGTTTGACAGCCGCATTTATAACTTTGTGGCGAAGATAAATTGAGATGAGATGATATTTGATACGATAGTTTATGAAAGTATATAAATGTACATGTGTAATGTTACGTGTGTAAGCTTTTACTTAACAGTAATTGAATATTTGGATGGATTCAGCACCGTAACAAGACCAAAGACGTTTCGGCAAACTTAAGAATCAATCTGCCCCGCTTTTTCTCAACTTTTTTACTACTCAGTCTATCCGGATGCAGCTGAATACCGGTATTTTACATGGAGCGACTGCGTATCTGACCTACACAACCCAGTTACTGAGTAACACGATATCCCTTGGTAAGACTGGCTATCAGAGTTTTGGGTTTCTGACTACCCGTAACAACTGTCGAAGATTTACGAATAACAGCCGGGACCAACGGCTTGAGAGGGTTACAAGACCTAAAGCGCGGTCGCTGTCGGATTGCATAGAAAAGAAAAAGCAATTTATTGCAAAATATGCAGCAATTATGGATTTACAAAAAATCTATTCATTGGACTAAAAAAATTAAACACTATTACGTTAGTATGTTACTTGTAGAATAATCTGACAAAAAATCTTAATGTTTGCATATATATTAGTATGGTTTTTAATCGTTAAAAAAATTTTTAGATGTTTCTTCGTGATTTTTTTCTATCATATCAAGTTAATTGTATTATGTTTTCAACACACTATCTAACTAGCATATATATATCGTACTAGCATATATCCAGAAGAATATCATATATTTTTCTGATTTTGTTTACTTCAGTGGATCATAGATTTTTAGGCATTATAAATTTGCGTTTAGGCCATGCAGTCCCCTTAACGTCCGACGCCTCCGAGGCACGGAGGGGTCTCAATATGTAATGGATGGTCACCCATCCACGAACCGACCGCGGCAAGCGTAGCTTTACCTTCGATCGAACTGATCGATCGTGAAATTTGACACACGGTCACGAAAATATGGACCACTTACCTTTTGTAGTTTTATTAACCCTCGACGGAAAAAAGGGGGGTTACAAGTTAAACGTGTGTTTCTGTGTGTCTGGCTGCGCCATCGTAGCTCCCAAACGGCAGAACCGATTTTTTATTATTTTTGTTTTCTTCGAAAGGTGACTTAATCGAGTGTTATTAGCTATGATTCAAGAAAATCTATTCAAAATATCAGCTCTTTTCTAGTTGATGAAGGGATGTCAGCATCTTCGACAGGGCTGATCGAGTCGAAATTTCGTATTCTATTACTTCAATGATATTAGAAGGAAAAGTAACCTTGAACTGATGCTGCAGCATCTCTTGGAATATCAGGATACCCAACTCCCACACAAATATACAGCAGAAATGCTTGGGCTCATTGGGATGGTCTCAATGAATAGGTTATAAATAGATGGTGATCAGGGTCTGATGATGGAATAGCAAAGAGAAATGAGGATAAATTAGTAACTAACTTCACTGTGGGAAACATACGTACAGCTGCGCAGAATAAACGAGGCACGTGTCGATCATAGCGTGTCTACTAAGTAAATTAAGTTTAAAAAGCAGGAAAAAACAGTTAAAATTAAATTTTAAAAAGCTCCCGACACAAACAAAAACCTCAAAAAATTATAAAAAATTATATGTATTGGACCTTTAATAAAAGTTGTAGAAAATGTTTTTAGCACAGCATCGTCGCCTCGGTGGATGGCTAATATAAACGTCAAACAGACGAGGCCCAGCAATAATGAATAAATACATACTATTGTATTTTCATGTAGTAGGTTATTATTTCAACAACACCTATATTTTTAACCAAAAAAGCAGTTTTATTTTTCGTAAAGTTATGTACAGTCAGCACAAGAGATAAGTATCCAGGGTCGCCGGATATATGTAGTTGAAGTTTAGTAAGAAACCGATGAATGTTTTCGAATGAAATATAATTTGATAAATTACCATTTTGTTTTCTATTATTTATTTTATTTTTTATTCGAAAACATTCATCGGTTTCTTACTAAACTTCAACTATATCCGGCGACCCTGCATACTTATCTCTTTTGCTGACTGTACTTACTTACCCGGACGAGGATTTTTAGAAGCAGCACTACCACACGGCTACACTACCACCGGCCACTTATTTAAATAACCGTTCAAATCATAAGCTAATACGGTCTATTCCCATCCAATACCAAGAGCTAATACCATTTGGTATTAGTTTATTTCCGAATTTCTGTTCTATTCCCAACGAGTACCACATTTTAAAACGAATACAAAGTTAAAAATGAATATAAGTTTGAAGAAATCAGATACAGTCAGGTTCAGTAAAATTAAAATGCTTTGAGTGATTTTAAGTAATGTTTAACCTACCTACCTACCTACCTACCTACCAAATTAACTTCCAGCGATCGATCTCTGGTTGACTGTAATACTAACAGCTAAGCTGTGTTAAAATGAATTACCGAACTAAGTTTCCGAAAACATAATAAATGTTCCCGAAAATCCTAACCCCAGACGGTCGACGTCAGTGGCATCCCGAGGTTCGGTTGGTTAGGTTTCTTTAAACCCATTAGACAGAAATAGGAGCCCCGCGAAGCGAGGCTGCGTCGACCAGCTTATTAACCCTAACCCTATATTTAGATTACCCTAGATTTCGGTAATACGCAAATTAAATAAAACTTTGTGTAGCTGAGTGTACAAAAAGTCACGCTTTGGTATTCGTTAGTAATAGATTTTTTATTTAAAAAAATGTGGTACTCGTTGGGAATAGAAAATAAATTCGGAAATAAACTAATACCAAATGGTATTAAGGCTCGTACACACCGGCGCGACGCGACGTAGCGTCGCGATTCTGCGATATTATATCCGTAGAGCAATTTCTATGAAAACGCGCGCGACAGTTCACACAGGAGCGACCTGACGCACCGCGACGGCGTCGCGGAGCGACACCAAAGGTACATTTTGTATGGTGTCGCGGCGATATCGCGGCACACCTTTCACACTGGCGCGACGCTACGCCGCGGCCGCTACGCGACGCGGCGCATAGCGGCTGGCTTGCGGCATCTTCAAAGAGGTACATCCTTTGACCGTGCCGCGCAAGAGAGTATAAATGGCGGTGCAAACCATGCTGAGCTCAGCAGTAGTAGACGATCTTCGTCAGAGGACGAAAGCAAAAGCATATATCTATACGTGTTTGCTGAGCGTGGGGTCTTAGCTTCGATTCCCCGGTCGGTCGACATAACCCAACCTAACCTACGTAGGTAGTAGGTACCTAAGCTTGACCACACAAGCACGAACGACTAAACTGGCGAATTCGGCCGTGCTAAGTGACTTAAGCACGGAGGGGTCTAGGTATGTTATGGATGGTCACCCATCCACGGACAGACCTAAGGTAACTTATGGTTTATTTAACGTTTTATTCCTAAATAAAGTAAAATCATAAGCAAAATAGTAAGTCATTGAAATGTGACTCTTATCTCATTGTTTTAATGTATAAATTAGGATGTTTGATGAAATTAACTTCAAACCTTCTAAACAAACAATCATTCTACATTCTAATTTGTACCTTATTGCAGTGGTATAAGATTTACATTGCAATGACTTACTAATGGTTTTGTCGGCGCGCGGCACGCTCAAAGGAATGTACCTTTTTGATGATGCCGCAAGCCAGCCGCTATGCGCCGCGTCGCGTAGCTAGCGCGACGCAACGCCGCGCCGGCGGCGCTAAGCCGCGCCCGCAGCGCTACGTCGCGCGGCGCGACACAAGAGAGTATAAATGGCGGTGCAATCCAAGCTGAGCTCAGTAGTAGACGATCTTCGTCAAAGGACGAAAGCAGATCTGTACGTGTTTGCTGAGCGTGGGGTCCTAGGTTCGATTCCCCGGTCGGTCGACATAACCCAACCCAACCTAACCTAAGTAGGTAGTAGGTACCTAAGCTTGACCACACAAGCACGAACGACGAAACTGGCAAATTCGGACATGCTAAGTGACTTGTAAGAATTGATTTAAGTAATTTAAGTCGATCGACTGAGTAACGCATTGAGTCAGTAAATTCGAACTGACAGATTCTGCCACCGTACCGAAATAGTTAAAGGTTGCAATGGCAGTATAGTTTGATAATATTCTTCCCGTTGCTATGTTAGTTATTTTGGTATCCTATGTTTATCATAGTTTTGTAAGTACCTAACACATCCACATTACAAATAAATACAGAACACACATTACGAATATACTACAGGTGGTGGTGTACTATAAGTTCACCTCTGCCTAACCCTTCGGGGAATACAGGCGTGTATATATGTTATGTTTCAATTCGATTGTAAAATCCTTTTCCACATAGTTGATGCTCAAACAGTTTACTGCCCGCCACAATATCTAACTGAATCGATCGATTTACTTATCTATTGTTTTCAGTGCAACTGCACAGCCCTACATGATCCTAATAAAGTAGTAGTTCCACTATACTTCGAGATAGATGACGCTGATGAAAGCAATTACTTGAGATAGTTCAGATTGCATAATGTTCATATTTCTAAGAGGTGTTATTTTATAAAATGCAATACTTTTTATGCCTGTGTTTTACGAACAATTATTAATGCTTATAAACGTAATAAAATAAATTTATTTGCGGGTTACGGGAGGTATGCGGATAGGCGCGGCGCCGCGCGCCAGAGGCCGGGCGGCGGCTTCTCTTTGAAAGAGATGCGCGCGGAGTCCGCGCGTATACAGCGCCTTTTTTACCCGACTGCATAGAAAGGATTTTTTTTTTTTTTTTTTTTGCATTATTTTACAATATTGTGCTTTTGGCAGGTGGCAATGATAACAAAAAAAATAGGTACTTATTCCTGCTGTATTAAAAAATGGAAACTATTTTAAAAAAAAGGGTATTTTTTTTCAATATTGTGATTTAATTTGATGAGAAATCTAAACAAGCTCGGACTCGATCGTCGATTGATCGGCCGAGTCTTCAGTCTAGCCGACGTTCGAGCTGAACTAAGGTCTGTGGTCTGTGCGCGAGCCGTTACGATCGACAAACAAAAAAATAAACAGAAGAGAAAATGAACATTGAATTGTTAATTAGATTAGTACAGGCGAGGCCTGACCTGTACGATGTGACGTGTGCTACCTACAAAGACAACAGACTAAAAAAACATTTTTACAAAAAAAACAACCGACTTCAAAAAAAACTACAGGGTGAAAAATAACTTTAATTTCGGAAGTCGGTGTCTTTGTATCTGTATTTTGTGAAAACGTTTTTATTTTTACTTTTTAGTGGGTCAGTTATTAATAAATCTAAGTTACAATAGCCTAATATCACCACCTTTCATCACCTTTCACAAAATATTCCTTTTCCCGACGCCAGGGACGTTAATTGTTCAGGAGTTCTCCTGTTAAGAACCAAAACACTGGAGCTGATGGTGAAGCCACCATCAGCTCCATTTTACCATATGCATCGTGACGAGCATACATTGCTTAGCAACCATATCAAAATCGAATCGCAACCCGTAAAATACTTATTATTGAGAAGTTCCGGTGACCACCTCTGGTCTTCATCATCAGTTCCACTTCACCGAACGGTGCTTTCCGGGAGCAAATGCACGAGTTACTATAAAAAATACCGAAATCGCTATACGTGTGCCTATAAAAATTGAGGATTTCCCTCGATTTCCATGGGATCCCCTCATCAGATTCTGACTTGGTGACAATGGGACCACCTCGAGAGCATACCCTTTCAAACAAAAAAGAATTTTCAAAATCTGTCCACAATTGAACATGATAACCTCCTCCTTTTTGGAAGTCGGTTAAAAAGACAGGCTATGGAGGCAAGTTGCGACGGAATTGCAATCAACAAGTAAGTACTTACCTACCTACTTACTTTAGATTATGAACAATTTATTATCAAAGTCGGAAATCGGTACCGTAAACTGAGAAATCTATCTCATATTCTGCGGCTTAGGGGAGTAGTCTCAATTTACTAGTAGGTACCAACCGTTCACAAAGCCTAAGTTGCTTTTAGGACCTTGAATCTACCACTAGGTAGGTACGTGGCCCTCTAAAGCCTGGTAGGTACGTATTTTGTTGGCAACTGTTCAATCTTGTTTCCAACTCTTTACCCGTCCTTTCAAAAAGGAGGGTAATGTTTCTCGAGTGTCTGCATGTAGAATGTATGTACCTACCTAGATATTTAACTATAATCAATATCATACGTTGCAATATATTAGGTCTTTACCTATGAAATTGCCGTTCTGCAGTACTGGCCATTTCAAATCAAAATAATTTTTGTTTGGCTAAGAATTCTAATTTCAAATTAATTTTATTTTAAAAACATGGATTTTTTTTTCTAAAAGTAGTCATTTCTTTATTGATTAGTGTTACATTTTCATCGCATTTCAATCTTTTTCGTCATCATGGATACGTTAAAAATTCGAGTAATTATGGAATATGAGTACCGTCGTGGCAGCAACGCGGCACAAGCGGCACGCAACATCAACGACGTTTACGGAGCTAACACTACAAACCAACGCACCACCTGTTATTGGTTTGCTCGCTTCCGTTCTGGAAATTTCGACCTGAAAAATGAACCTCGCGGTCGTCCGAAGACTTTGGTCGACAATGACGAATTAAAGGCGATTGTGGAAGCTGATGATACACAATCTACGGCTGAATTAGCAGCAGCTTTCGACGTTAGCGTCAAAACAATATTGGTCCATTTGCGTCAAATTGGCAAGGTAAAAAAGCTTGACAAATGGGTGCCCCACGAACTCAATGATCGCCAGCGCGAAGTACGCGTCGAGACGTGCCTTGCACTGCTCAACAGACACACAAATGAAGGAATTTTGAACCGCATTGTTACCTGCGATGAAAAATGGATTCTGTTTGATAACCGTAAGCGCTCAGCAAGTTGGTTGGATCCTGGTTCAGCACCTAAACAATGCCCTAAACGAAAACTTACCCCTAGAAAAGTGATGGTCACTGTTTGGTGGTCTAGCGCCGGTGTGATTCATCACAGCTTCTTACCAAACGGGGTGAGCATTACTGCAGATGTGTACTGTGAAGAACTGAACACAATGATGGAGAAGCTGGCGCATCTCCAACCAGCATTGGTCAATCGCTCGTCTCCGCTGCTCCTGCACGACAACGCGCGACCTCATACTGCACAGCAGACGGTCTCCAAGTTGCAAGAACTGGGGTTGGAAGCTCTCCGTCATCCGCCCTACTCACCAGACCTTGCGCCTACAGACTACTACTTTTTCCAGAATTTGGATAACTTCTTGGCGGGAAAAAAATTTAATACCCGAGAGGCAGTACAAAATGCCTTTGAAGAATTTGTTGCCTCCCGTCCAGCTGATTTCTTTAAGAAGGGCATCAATAAACTGCCACTGCGATGGCAAAGATGCATTGATTGCATGGGTGATTACTTCGATTAATACAAATAAAAAATTCATGAAAAAAATTCGTTTAAATTTTTTCATACAAAACGGCAATTTCATAGGTAAAGACCTATTATTAAAAAAAAAAAAAAAAAACCGCTGGAAATTTTACGTTATTTACATAAAGGTTAGGTACCTATACATAACCGTGAATTAAATAACCGTAAAGGGGCTCGTGGCTAAATATTAACAGCCGCACAGGTCGATCTTCAAGGTTAAGCAACGTTTGCTGAGGTCAGTCCGTGGATGGGTGACCATCCATAACATACCTAGACCCCTGCGTGCCTAAGTCACTTAGCACGGCCGAAATCGCCAGTTTCGACGTTCGTGCTTGTGTGGTCAAGCTTGGGTACCTACTACCTACGTAGGTTAGGTTGGGTAGGGTTATGTCGACCGACCGGGGAATCGAAGCTAAGAACCCACGCTCAGCAAACACGTACAGATATGCTTTTGCTTTCGTCCTCTGACGAAGATCGTCTACTACTGAGCTCAGCATGGTTTGCATCGCCATTTATACTCTCTTGCGCGGCACGGTCAAAGGATGTACCTCTTTGAAGATGCCGCAAGCCAGCCGCTATGCGCGGCGTCGCGTAGCGGGCGCGGCGTAGCGTCGCGCCAGTGTGAAAGGTGTTGCGACGCGATTATATCGCAGAATCGCTACGCGACACGTCGCGCTGTCGCGTCGCGCCAGTGTGTACGAGCCTTAAAGGCTCGTACACACCGGCGCGACGCGACGTAGCGTCGCGATTCTGCGATATTATATCCGTAGAGCAATTTCTATGAAAACGCGCGCGACAGTTCACACAGGAGCGACCTGACGCACCGCGACGGCGTCGCGGAGCGACACCAAAGGTACATTTTGTATGGTGTCGCGGCGATATCGCGGCACACCTTTCACACTGGCGCGACGCTACGCCGCGGCCGCTACGCGACGCGGCGCATAGCGGCTGGCTTGCGGCATCTTCAAAGAGGTACATCCTTTGACCGTGCCGCGCAAGAGAGTATAAATGGCGGTGCAAACCATGCTGAGCTCAGCAGTAGTAGACGATCTTCGTCAGAGGACGAAAGCAAAAGCATATATCTATACGTGTTTGCTGAGCGTGGGGTCTTAGCTTCGATTCCCCGGTCGGTCGACATAACCCAACCTAACCTACGTAGGTAGTAGGTACCTAAGCTTGACCACACAAGCACGAACGACTAAACTGGCGAATTCGGCCGTGCTAAGTGACTTAAGCACGGAGGGGTCTAGGTATGTTATGGATGGTCACCCATCCACGGACAGACCTAAGGTAACTTATGGTTTATTTAACGTTTTATTCCTAAATAAAGTAAAATCATAAGCAAAATAGTAAGTCATTGAAATGTGACTCTTATCTCATTGTTTTAATGTATAAATTAGGATGTTTGATGAAATTAACTTCAAACCTTCTAAACAAACAATCATTCTACATTCTAATTTGTACCTTATTGCAGTGGTATAAGATTTACATTGCAATGACTTACTAATGGTTTTGTCGGCGCGCGGCACGCTCAAAGGAATGTACCTTTTTGATGATGCCGCAAGCCAGCCGCTATGCGCCGCGTCGCGTAGCTAGCGCGACGCAACGCCGCGCCGGCGGCGCTAAGCCGCGCCCGCAGCGCTACGTCGCGCGGCGCGACACAAGAGAGTATAAATGGCGGTGCAATCCAAGCTGAGCTCAGTAGTAGACGATCTTCGTCAAAGGACGAAAGCAGATCTGTACGTGTTTGCTGAGCGTGGGGTCCTAGGTTCGATTCCCCGGTCGGTCGACATAACCCAACCCAACCTAACCTAAGTAGGTAGTAGGTACCTAAGCTTGACCACACAAGCACGAACGACGAAACTGGCAAATTCGGACATGCTAAGTGACTTGTAAGAATTGATTTAAGTAATTTAAGTCGATCGACTGAGTAACGCATTGAGTCAGTAAATTCGAACTGACAGATTCTGCCACCGTACCGAAATAGTTAAAGGTTGCAATGGCAGTATAGTTTGATAATATTCTTCCCGTTGCTATGTTAGTTATTTTGGTATCCTATGTTTATCATAGTTTTGTAAGTACCTAACACATCCACATTACAAATAAATACAGAACACACATTACGAATATACTACAGGTGGTGGTGTACTATAAGTTCACCTCTGCCTAACCCTTCGGGGAATACAGGCGTGAATATATGTTATGTTTCAATTCGATTGTAAAATCCTTTTCCACATAGTTGATGCTCAAACAGTTTACTGCCCGCCACAATATCTAACTGAATCGATCGATTTACTTATCTATTGTTTTCAGTGCAACTGCACAGCCCTACATGATCCTAATAAAGTAGTAGTTCCACTATACTTCGAGATAGATGACGCTGATGAAAGCAATTACTTGAGATAGTTCAGATTGCATAATGTTCATATTTCTAAGAGGTGTTATTTTATAAAATGCAATACTTTTTATGCCTGTGTTTTACGAACAATTATTAATGCTTATAAACGTAATAAAATAAATTTATTTGCGGGTTACGGGAGGTATGCGGATAGGCGCGGCGCCGCGCGCCAGAGGCCGGGCGGCGGCTTCTCTTTGAAAGAGATGCGCGCGGAGTCCGCGCGTATACAGCGCCTTTTTTACCCGACTGCATAGAAAGGATTGTTTTTTTTTTTTTTTTTGCATTATTTTACAATATTGTGCTTTTGGCAGGTGGCAATGATAACAAAAAAAATAGGTACTTATTCCTGCTGTATTAAAAAATGGAAACTATTTTAAAAAAAAGGGTATTTTTTTTCAATATTGTGATTTAATTTGATGAGAAATCTAAACAAGCTCGGACTCGATCGTCGATTGATCGGCCGAGTCTTCAGTCTAGCCGACGTTCGAGCTGAACTAAGGTCTGTGGTCTGTGCGCGAGCCGTTACGATCGACAAACAAAAAAATAAACAGAAGAGAAAATGAACATTGAATTGTTAATTAGATTAGTACAGGCGAGGCCTGACCTGTACGATGTGACGTGTGCTACCTACAAAGACAACAGACTAAAAAAACATTTTTACAAAAAAAACAACCGACTTCAAAAAAAACTACAGGGTGAAAAATAACTTTAATTTCGGAAGTCGGTGTCTTTGTATCTGTATTTTGTGAAAACGTTTTTATTTTTACTTTTTAGTGGGTCAGTTATTAATAAATCTAAGTTACAATAGCCTAATATCACCACCTTTCATCACCTTTCACAAAATATTCCTTTTCCCGACGCCAGGGACGTTAATTGTTCAGGAGTTCTCCTGTTAAGAACCAAAACACTGGAGCTGATGGTGAAGCCACCATCAGCTCCATTTTACCATATGCATCGTGACGAGCATACATTGCTTAGCAACCATATCAAAATCGAATCGCAACCCGTAAAATACTTATTATTGAGAAGTTCCGGTGACCACCTCTGGTCTTCATCATCAGTTCCACTTCACCGAACGGTGCTTTCCGGGAGCAAATGCACGAGTTACTATAAAAAATACCGAAATCGCTATACGTGTGCCTATAAAAATTGAGGATTTCCCTCGATTTCCATGGGATCCCCTCATCAGATTCTGACTTGGTGACAATGGGACCACCTCGAGAGCATACCCTTTCAAACAAAAAAGAATTTTCAAAATCTGTCCACAATTGAACATGATAACCTCCTCCTTTTTGGAAGTCGGTTAAAAAGACAGGCTATGGAGGCAAGTTGCGACGGAATTGCAATCAACAAGTAAGTACTTACCTACCTACTTACTTTAGATTATGAACAATTTATTATCAAAGTCGGAAATCGGTACCGTAAACTGAGAAATCTATCTCATATTCTGCGGCTTAGGGGAGTAGTCTCAATTTACTAGTAGGTACCAACCGTTCACAAAGCCTAAGTTGCTTTTAGGACCTTGAATCTACCACTAGGTAGGTACGTGGCCCTCTAAAGCCTGGTAGGTACGTATTTTGTTGGCAACTGTTCAATCTTGTTTCCAACTCTTTACCCGTCCTTTCAAAAAGGAGGGTAATGTTTCTCGAGTGTCTGCATGTAGAATGTATGTACCTACCTAGATATTTAACTATAATCAATATCATACGTTGCAATATATTAAAAAAAAAAAAAAAAAACCGCTGGAAATTTTACGTTATTTACATAAAGGTTAGGTACCTATACATAACCGTGAATTAAATAACCGTAAAGGGGCTCGTGGCTAAATATTAACAGCCGCACAGGTCGATCTTCAAGGTTAAGCAACGTTTGCTGAGGTCAGTCCGTGGATGGGTGACCATCCATAACATACCTAGACCCCTGCGTGCCTAAGTCACTTAGCACGGCCGAAATCGCCAGTTTCGACGTTCGTGCTTGTGTGGTCAAGCTTGGGTACCTACTACCTACGTAGGTTAGGTTGGGTAGGGTTATGTCGACCGACCGGGGAATCGAAGCTAAGAACCCACGCTCAGCAAACACGTACAGATATGCTTTTGCTTTCGTCCTCTGACGAAGATCGTCTACTACTGAGCTCAGCATGGTTTGCATCGCCATTTATACTCTCTTGCGCGGCACGGTCAAAGGATGTACCTCTTTGAAGATGCCGCAAGCCAGCCGCTATGCGCGGCGTCGCGTAGCGGGCGCGGCGTAGCGTCGCGCCAGTGTGAAAGGTGTTGCGACGCGATTATATCGCAGAATCGCTACGCGACACGTCGCGCTGTCGCGTCGCGCCAGTGTGTACGAGCCTTTAGCTCTTGGTATTGGATGGGAATAGATCGCTAATACGACAGTACATTAAATCATCCTGACCGTCAATTACTCGTAATAAATAACCTACGCAATATTACTTAGATCAAACAATACTTATTTATTTGTAATATAAACATAACATCAAGCTTTGTTTTCCCTGTTGAGTTAGGCAGAGATGTAACTTTAGTACATCCACATTTCACCAGTTATATTTAAATCCCATGTAATAGGGGGCGAGCCTATTGCCATCAACCGGACACAAATCCGTACTCCGATATATTACTGACAAGTTCCTGACGGAAAAACCCAATAACCCTTTGCCCAACCTGGGAATTGAACCCAGCACCTTATGCACAGTAGTAGTATTTGCGACAACTAGACCAACGAATATTTGTTTGTCTTTCACAGCAATAGGTACGAAGAGTCAAAGACCCGAAGCAATTTGACAAGAACCATTTGGACAGCTATTACGCATGATACACACATTTGCCGACTCGATCAATTTGTCCAAACCACTCATTGTAAAGGCAAGCACCATTATCTATCAATAACTATGATAAATCTATCTCATAGATTGTTCTATCTTATATAACGTAGTAATAAATGTAGATGATCTTGATAGTAACTATGTATGTTAGCGAAAGTTTTATTTTTTATTTCATGGCGGCCCTAAGGCGTTATCGGTAAACACCTGCCTACGACGATAATTACGAGTATTGTGGAGCATGAAAAATTGCATAAATATTTAGTTTTATGTTCTCATCGCCTCATTGACACAATGACTGTTTTTAATCTTACTTCCTACGATTGTGATTGACGTTTGTACATCGTAACCTCAGACCAAATACAAAATAAAGACAGCGCTGTCAACAATAACGTGAGGCCTTAATAAGGTGTAGTTTGGTCGTAAATGTGTGCGTGTGAGCGTGTATGTACAGAGCAAGGTGCAGTTTTGCATGCTTCACTGAATTGTTCGCAGCACTATGTCTTGATTTTTTATTTGGTCCGAGATCGTAACTAAATTATTTATTTTTCGCAAATGAATGAACTCTAAGAACAAGTTTATTTTCCGCGATAATAAACCAGTATTGCCAGCAAAAATAAATGCAGAAGAAAATACACAAGATAAACAGCACAACAGGATGCAATTATTCAACAGCTGTAAATTGTAATTAATCTTGATGATAACATTTTTTTACCATGTAATGCAGCCTCATTATCCACGTCTGGACGGTTCTAACTTTCATCGACATCTGTCATGTTTGACATTTGAGCGCAGGTGCCGGCGGGTTGAAATGTCACGATCCTGCGCCGGCGCAGTTCTACGCCATTAATATTTATACGCAGCACCAATTATTCATTACAATATGGCCTTTTCTCCGCATTACGATGTACTTCTGCTATCTAACGGCATGAAAGTTCGCCGTTCAATAGGACATCTTACATTGTGATTGTTTGTGGAAACTTCTCTATAAACATGAGACTAATGACTGTCTGTCGTTAACTTAGTTTGATTTATAGAGGTATGAGGAACAGGGTGTAAAGTTCACTCAAACCTCCATAGAAATGGGAGGATCCTCCGACCAGACGGGTGTTGTGTCTGGTGGGCAACTGCCCGACGGTTGATGTCGGGACGTTGTATGTATGCTAATTGCGCGGTAAACTTTGCTTGCGCGATGCAGGATTTGTGGGACGTCAGTATGACGTGTAGCTCGCATGTGGCGATGTTGATACCGCTACATATTGAATCATTAAAACATTTTGAAATACGTCCATCACTTGAATGTAGAATGCAGGAAGTGTTTATAACTGGCGAAAGGAGGGTGTACTGTTGGAGATTTCGGCAGAAACAAAACAGTTTTAAACGATTATAACAGATATAATAACTGAACAAAATTGACGATCTCTTACAAGCAATAAATCAGCCAAGCGGAAGGAAACATAGGTTACGTCAATTTCTATTGGCAGCTGTCATGTCATCAAAGGTGGGGTTTAGATACTATATGAATACATTCTACAATGTACTACTACTATAGGTACACCTCTGCCTAACCCTTCGGGGAATACAGGCGTGATGATATGTTATGTAGAAATAATATATCCTGAATAAATTTATCAGAAACAGACTTTAAATCGATGAACTGCAATCAAAATTCATGAAACCACATCACGCAAACCAATAGCTAACAAACTGAGTCATGTCTTAGAAATTCAGCAGTAGAAAGCCCAAATAATATAAAATAGACAACGTTTATCCTTTAAACGTTTAGATAACTATCATATCTGTGTACAAATCGCAATTTAGCGAGGGAGGCACACATCCACTGAGTCGTGATGCCCCTTAGGCGGCAAACACATTTGACGATTAGACGACGCGATCGGACGCATTTTAAAACCAGTCTGAAAACAAATGAATCGCTGCGGATAAATTACTACAGCTAAACAATGGTTGGTTGCACATTAATAATAACTATAGTAAATAAGCATGTGCTTGACAACATATTTTATGATACCGATTGTAACATTTATAAAACATTGTTGTTAGTTGCGTAAGTTAATAAGTCATCGATTCAATCGTTACTGTGTGTTAGTGATACCTACGCTTGAAGCTATGCATAAACCAAACTTTGATAAAGTAAGCCTGACACATGCTCTAGGGGCTCGTGGCTAAATAATAACAGCCGCACGGGTCGATCTTCAAAGTTAAGCAACGCTTGACGAGTTCGGTCCGTGGATGGGTGATCATCCATTACATACCGGGACGAGGGGTCACGCCGGGACGGGGGATGCCTCGGAAAGCACGTTAAGGCTTGCCCGGCTGTCATATGTACATCTATGATAGTCGTTACGGGTAGTCAGATACCCCAAGTTCTGACAACCAGTCTTAGCAAGGGGTACCATGTTACCCACCATTTAGGTTTTGGAGGTCCGATAGGCACTCGCTCTAGAAGCCGACGCCAACACAGCTGGGACACGTACGCAGATGATGATGTTCTAGGTTTGCTCGAAGCATACATTGCGACAATCTGATATTAAAATTGTAACAAAGAGTTTCTTACACTTCCTCTTTAATGTAATCGACAATATTAGATGTATTATCGATTCGAACATTTCGCAAGTCGTATTATGTACGACTTACAAGACAATATAAACCTGTCTGACATGCTAAATCACAGTGAAATCGCGACATAATATGTCGACAGCGACAAAATGGCGTGACAATGCTAAAAGCGACACATGTGTTCACGCCCTAACACAATCGCTTTCTCATAATTATGTCTAGGTTGGAGTAAAGGACTCAAGTCATTTGTTCGTAATAGATCGCCAACGGGACCAATAAATGGATATTCCTTGACATTTATTAAGACATTCGCTAGTAGTAGTCGGAATAGACTTAGTCCCTCCAGCCAAATGGACCACCCACGTGAAGCAGGCAATTGGACCGATTGGAATATGGATAACCAGAAATTGTAGCTAAAGATCGGAGGAACTGGGAGGCTTTTGTCCAATTACAACATCCAAATGAAATTGGCTGATCAATACATTTTCTGTCACCTAACAGAACTTTGGCAAGTAGAATTGGTTTTTAATCCGAGCGAGCAGAAGTTTTAATAAATTCTCTGGTGAACATGATTTGGATATATTCAATACCAGTGTTTCTCGGCTTAAGCATTTGTTGGTGAAAAGGTTCTTTACAGAAAAGTAATTGTTTGCGTCTAAATGATTCTTAGTTTGTATTAGTCAATCGTGTACTATTTATTTCCTTATTTATGTTATAGGTATTTTGTACAGACCCGCGACGTTTTCTTTTTTTGGTTTTTTAATTCTAGTGTTTATCAGTGGAATCTTGTAAATGGCCTTCAATTGCATATTGTTTATGAATACTGTATAAGTTGGCTGTAAGTTTCCCGAATAGAATACAATAAAATAAAATTAGGGTAAAATTAGGTATTTTCATCGCACCAACATCATATCGTTTTGATCTAAAACCATTGCTCCTCAACATTCTGAGGCTCCAAAGCGCCAGTGCAGCGGTTCAATCCGTACGAGTATATTCAGTCTTTAACCAACAAACAGTTTTGTCATATCACTCCCACATCAGTACCGCCATTTTGCAGATGAGTTCAGCTCGGGAGAGCTCAAGTGCGTGATGTTTGGTACACGATTATCGGATAAACGGTTATGGGAGGCTCTGTTAATCATGCGCTGATTGGATGACAGAGACAGCGATGAAAATGGAAAGGAATATGTAGGAGATTATGCTTTCGGGTTTAGACGTATAAATTGACCGGAATTTGCATATAATATGTGTAGTGATGAAGTTAAGAAAGTAGCTGTAACTGTCAAAAGGACGAGTATGTTTAAAGTGTTTCTTGCGACAATTCTCTTGCGTTGCATTTGTTTTTACAGACTTCAGAAAAAAAAACAGAATTCAAATATATTTGAATTTATTTTTTATTTTTACGTATACAGGGTGTTTGATAGAAGGACCGACTTCATTACCGTGATACTTGGGAGAGCAGTGAATTGGGTAATAACTACCCAATGACCTCAATAACCTCTCAAACAATTGTGTCCGTTCTTCTACCATACAACCTTTTTTTTTTCATCTTCCAGGTGGTTTTTTTAATTGCAATAAAGAATGGGAAGTAGAGGAGAGAGAGAAGAGAGTGGAGAGTAGAAATGGGAGGTATGTAAAGAACTTTATTTCACAAGTCTAACTTGCATCCTCTTAAAAAAACATTCCTTAACAATCTCTCTCCACTGACACAATTTACAAAGCTTACACTGCTCTTAATCCTTGTTCACACTATCATTAAACTATTTACTACCAATAACTGTCATCTAAACAATAGTGAGACGGTGCTAGTTGCCGATCGATACGAAATCGAAAGCGATATTTATGGGAACAACCCTTCGTTTACGAGGAGTGGTCGTAAACTCCTACGCACGGAGTCATTATTGTTGTTACGAAAGTAATTTTGCGTACACTCTATTTAAAGATGCTAGTGAGAAATAGTACTGTAACCCCTTCAAGTAGGCAAGCTAAACATACTTGAGCTTTGTATACATCCACCATCCCACATTGGGCCCGCGTGGTGGATTACGGCCCACTCTGTCACACAGCGAGGAGGCCTGTGTCCCAGCAGTGGCAAGATAATTGGCTGATTATTGACCAAGCGACGGCAAAGCGTCTCCGTTTTAGCTTGGGCCAAAATTTCGTATGTCCGAATGCCCGGCGGATGTCCAGCTGTTCTCCTCTAACGGTGCATTTCTCAACCGATTCTCGTGAAATTTTGTGAACGGGGTCGATAATTATATGTTTTTTTTTTTTTTTTTCTAAATGGCGGTTTTAAGAGGCTTACAAGAGCTAAAGCGTGGTCACTGTCGGATTGCATAGAAAAGAAAGAGACGCGCGTTGACACAACGCTGGTAATTTATTGCAAAATATGAAGCAATTACTTGTGGATTTACAAAAAATCTATTCATTGGACTAAAAAATTCAAACACTATTTCGTTAATATGTTACTTGTAGAACAATCTGACAAAAAATCTGAATGGTTGCATGTATACTCGTATTAGTATGGTTTTTAATCGTTAAACTATTTTTTTAGAGGTATCTTCGTGATTTTTTTCTATCACATTAAGTTAATTGTATTATGTTTTCAACACACTATCTAACTAGCATATATACAGAAGAATATCATACATTTTTCTGATTGCGGTTACTGCAGTGGATCATATATTTTTAGACATTATAAATTTGCGTTTAGGTCATGTAGTCCCCTTAAAAGGTAAAAAAAAAAACATATTTCAGGAGGCATTCGCGCTCTTTGCGCTCGCTTTTTGTTTTAAGGTGCGCGGTGAACGTTTATTCAGTTTTAAGCTATGCAAGGACAGACTCGCGAGGTATACAGCTCGCAAAGTCACTAGTGCTTATGATTTGTAAAACAAAGAATCTTCTAATAGCAAGCCTATCAACCAATAAATGATCGACAAATAAATTAAGATCACTTATCCAACCCAAACAGATGATAAAATGTATGAAAGAAGACAACATGATGCTGCTTACCCCAAATAAATTGGGACAAGGGCAGGATGGAGTTAAATGATTACTCTACTCTAGGTAAATAATTGAGGCAGTTTCTACTAACACAAAAGGAGTAAGGCGCTCGTGGCAAAATAATAACAGCCGCACAGGTCGATCTAAGGTTAAGCTACGCTTGCCACAGTCGGTTCGTGGATGGGTGACCATCCATTACATATCGAGCACGTTAAGCCGTTTGTCCCGGCTGCCATTTGTAGATCTTTGACAGTCGTTACTGGTAGTCAGAAGCCCAAAATTCTGACAACCAGTCACACCAAGGGGTTTCGTATTACCCAGTAACTGGGTTGCGGAGGTCAGATAGGCAGTCGCTCCATGTAACATACTGGTATTCAGCTGCATGCGGTTTGACTGGAAACCGACCCTTACAAAGTTGAGAAAAGGCTAGGTTTTTTTTTTTCTAGTAATACAAAGAAAACATTTTGTTAATGCTGACAATAAAAACGAACCTTGACAGGCAGTCTGAATTCAGAATCACAACACAAACATAACTGGCGAAATGTGTTTGTACTTTAGGTACACCTCTGCCTAACCCTTCGGGGATTACAAGTCTTGAATTGAAACCCATCAGTCAAACAGCTTACAAATCAGCAAGCCCTACATCAACCATTCATACCACTTCTTCTTCTACAAACCATTCAGTGCGTATTGTCATTTCTCCTTGGCCTAAAATGTTGAGGTATTGAGAAAGCTCAAAAATGAAGGCTAAACGATTGATGATACGGTATGTCGCTATTCATCCACCTACTGACTCGTTATTTGAAGAACTGCAATCAATCTCTGTTGCGAAACGGTGGAGGTTGATCAAACAGATGGCAGGCTGATAAAAGATAGAATCAGCACCCGAGTTTCGTAACACACTTTCAAGCACAATCCAAGGGTCATGAAGGACATTCCTAATCCATTGCTTCATAGGTTTGAAAAAATCGTATGCTCAACTACGTAAAGAACGCAATGAACGTAGTTGAACTGTCAAAATGAAAGGGATTTTATGTGTATTACGCAATTGTGTAATTCTGAGGGGTAATGACCCCTCAGATGTCATAAAACATTGTTCTGTTTGTTGTGTGACAAGAAAAATACAGAGTTAACACAGCCCTAATCGATGATGCAATTGGAAGTTGGGCTGACGACAGTAAGAGAGTAGAGGGCCATAACAATAGATAATTAATTGAGGAGGTCAGGAACAAAAAGTGACATTTACGCATCCGGCTCGATTGTTTTTTTTTTTTATTCGGACTCAAAACCTTGAATTTTATCAATTTCTGAACAGATTTGGTTCAATTTGTGACTTATTTCACGAGGAAATGGCATTTAAAAGGAGTATTCTGTACAAAAGGTAACATTTTACATTCGATCGTGCATCATACCCATATTACATTTTATCAAAGTGTAATTTTTTCAAAAGTGTAAATGTATTTTTTTTGTTCCTAACCTCCTCAATTGTGTCTCATTAGCGAGGCTTCACAAGAAAAGTCGCCATTAGCAATTGCGAATCATCACCTGCCTAGCCTTTTATCAACTATGTTGGGGTCACTTTCCAGACTAACCGGATACAGCTGGTTACCAATACTTTACATGGAGCGACTGCCTATCTAACTTCCACAACCCAGTTACTGGGTAACACGATACCCCTTGGTCAGACTGGTTGTCAGACTTTAGAACTTCTGACTACCCTTAACGACTGTCAAAGATCTATGAATGGCAAGCGAGACCAACGTTAACTAATTGTTTCGTTAATTTTGTTACAAGGGAAAAATACAGATGATCATCGATGATGCGATTGCAGATTGGGCTGACGACATTAAGCTTCAATCAACTTTACAGAAGAAATGCCACCAGCCATATAGGTAAGAGAAGTTCATTGATAAATAAAATTGTTTCTAAATCTAAACACATGGTAATGAAAATTTCACGACTGCACGCATCGTATGCTTTGCGAGCATACGTAATCTGAGTCGAAATTGCAAATCATACCTAAATAAACTCTCCCTGAAACAAACCACTGCCATTAAACACAGTCATAATTCACTTTTAGAATAACTGCCTTAGCCTTCAAAATGCACTTTCTGCAGATTTTACTACCCCGACTAACACATTGAACTCGACGCTCGATCGATGCTCTGTTTCATGTATGCATGTGCACAGCAGGGCCATTAGGACATTTTTACGGCATACGAGAAATAGAAAGAAAAAGTATTTATTGGGACTCGCAGAGGATTATCACAAACTAAACTAAACACACCCATAAAAACAAAAACAAAAAAAATACTAGCCTCGTGGTCTAGTGGTCGCATGCGCTACTGCTTAGCATGAGGTCCCGGATTCGATCCCCAGGTTGGGCAATGTATTATTGGGCTTTTCCATCAGGAATTTCTCAGTAGCAGCCCGGAATCTGAATTTGTGCCCGTATGGACCTATACATAACTGGCGAAATGTGGGTGTACTATAGGTACACCTCTGCTTAACCTTCGGGGATTACAGAGGTGATGTTGTTACGTTATATGAGAAATAAAGAAACAATCCAAAACACCGAAAACTTAGCCGTTCCCTAATGATATTTTAGACGGTTCGATTGCAATAGAAGCCGTCATTAGTACGGTTAACAAAGCAATCATTACCGAACTAATCCTAGGTATAAAGTACGTACGAGTATATTAGTTAAAGACAAAACGTTTAACAAAACAGACACTAATAAGACTGCTTTCTCAATATCAATTGGTAATTTGCCAGTCACAGCAAACGTGAAAGTGTTTGCGAGACAAATGATCAGGGCGATAGTTAGTTAATAAGTCTCCGAAGAGAATACGCGTGGGTGAACGAAAGTGAATATTTGATTATACTGCTAGTACTTGCTCGAGTGGTCGCCTTCCTTATCAGCATGATCGATATTTGTTTAAGCTTCCTTATTTAGACTGAATTCTAGTTAGTCGACTTGGATGACGAGGAGTTATTTATGGGGTCTTCCGGCCCTCCATCAATCAATCAACGGCGTATTTTATAGTCCACTATACTCAACTATAGACTTAGGGTTATTTTCTTCTGTTCTATATCAACAGCCAAAGCTTCTCTTTCCACATCCGGTCTATAACTGGAGCTGGCCTCAAGGCTTCAATAATTCGTGAACATTATCAACTAACATCCATAACTCAAACGTTTCCCATCAATTACATGGAGAATATCCATTCAATTCTTGATAGTATCCCTCATTAATAATCTCACTCTAAACAACATTATTCATGTGACCATGCTCACAAATCCTATTAGCATTTCCCTGTCCATTTTGTTTGTAGTCGCGCATGCTCGATAGAAAATATTTGCGATTCAATGCAAGCCAACAAATCCTGTAATAGATTCTGTCACAGAATAAATAGAGGCAATATCAATGGTGCTACTGGAAAGTCTGGAGACACGATGTACGAATAATGTAGACAATGTAACGTTGTTAAGCTTTTATTTCGTGCAAATAAATACTGCTCGCTCTCTCATACACTCTTATGTCCAAACCTATTTTACTGTTTGCGGTACAACTTAATAAAGATATGGCAAAAAGGTATTTTTGGCATAGCATAAAAATTCCTGCTGGAAATAAAACAAAAGATGCTCCAAAATTGGCAAACAATAATTTGATTACTTGCCACTTTTGGCTTACCTTTTGTTTCATTTATTTACAAATATACAGGAGCGTGCAAAAGAGACAACCTCGTCGAGTCATTTACAATAACGCACCTTAAAATAACTACCGAAACTGTAACGAAAGCCCAGAATCGTGGCTCGTGTAACCTTCGGAGGCTTGATCGAATTATAGCGTATCCAGACACGGTAGAGCTAAACCTTAGTCGTACATGTGAACGATTTCCGTCAGCCTTTCAATACGGCTTTCTCTTCGAAATTTAGTTTGATTCGAATATTGATTCGAATCAAACTAAATTTCCCGTATTGACGGGCAGATATTATACAAATATTACGATCTCCATTAAAATAATCCATGTTTCTACCATTGTTAACGTTACAAGGTTTACTTGGAAGGATTTTGTTAACGTCTATTTTATGATTTTTTGACCACAAAATAATAACTTTATCAGTGTGATTAACTTTTATTAACTCTACCATACTGTGTGTGTATTACAATATTTTCAACTTTACAAAGTAAAGGATGAATTGCAGCTGGCATGCCTATGCGCACTGAGATAAAAAAAAAAGAATAAATTAACACACGATAGCTATCGACATCGCCAGCATTTGCTGGGAGTTCTAAAAATAAATCTGCAATATTATTTTTTATCTGCATTGGTGCACTTACGGGGCATCGTAACATGTTAGTACAGAAGGCATGGTCCACTTATGGGGATAATACACAGCATATATGTCATCTATATATGTATATCTATATATATATAACAATGAATCCCTATTTCCCTTGGTCACGCCATCACGCGTGAGCGGCTGGACCGATTTCACATTTTTTTTTGTGTTGTTTTCTTTATTGTCAGGAGAAGGATCTTATGAAATAAAAAAATAAGTAACTTGATCGGAACGTTACAAAATTTAAGAAAACTTAACGCCAATATTAATTTTACATAACTGTCAGTTGTTTGAAATAACTGTCAGCGATTGACAGAATGCGCGCTGCAAATATCGTTGAACACAGATAGATCGGTTGATACATGAGTCGATAGTTTTAGTTTTAGTCAATAGTCAAAACTAAAACTAAACGACATATGACATTCATAGTTACGACAGGACAACGTCTGTCGGGTCAGCTTGTCGTAGATAAAAGCAACTGAACAAGGCAGCCCGCGGGTGGTGCGCAAATTAAATTTTTGATCCATTCAGCGTCTGTGTTCATGATCCTTTATACAGGGACAGGGTGGCAGGGACATCGACGTGCAACCTGTTACCATGGATTCAATACATAAGAGCCCCAGCGTTGAAACTATTTATCGGTTTTTTTTGTTTAAATAGTTGTTTTATACACATTGACCGCGTAGATATTGCACTTTTCTGTGACAAAGCTGATTTAAAAATAAATAAACGACGAAATTTTTCAACGCAGGGGTTCAGATTCATGTACTGAATTTATAAATATAGATAATAGAGTGGAGCTGCGAGGAGATACAACATCCAGATTCTTCAAAATATCTGGAAATAAAGAAGAAGAGAACAAAATAGAAAGCAAACAGTACGCTGCTGAAATTCTGTTGCCCAACACCAAATCTTCGACTAGCGTTCTAATTACAGTGAAATAATAATAGAGAAGAATGGCCCTCTATCAACGAAACGAAGCCTACTTCTACTGTCGTTAATGGTAAAGTTGTCCTTCTGCTCCCGATAATTTGTTTTCACAGTCCGCGGGCATCTGCGATGGTGTATTTATCCAGTCCTGCCTGGAATGCAGCTCAACTAGGTTGCATTAGCATAATGTACCATTCATTAATCACGCTATGCCGGTTCAAGCAAGCAGTCGTTTCAACGCATTTTATGCTGAATTTGTGGTAATGGCCGATAATTTTCAAGTATTCATTTGCTGTAGTGACGTTTATTGGTAGGATTAACATTGAATCATTGTACTGTTTATGCAAACTCTCTAGGGGAGAGCTCGGCTGCTTCAGAATTTATTTTAACACCGTTCTGATCTGGACAAGGCCAGCCGTATTTTATATTTGAAAGTTTTTATTAGCTTTAATTCATATCTATAGCGTTTCGTGCTATAAAATCTTTTATCATAGTGTCAATTTTCTGCGCTATGATTGCAATTAAGTTTTTTTTAAGCTTCTAAGCGGATGTAAAAGCCGTTAAAGAAAACATAATTCTAGTGTCGGATCACAAGTGAAAAGCTATAATTTATTTTTAAGTTCAAGCAGATACTCACAAGAAAAACTGAAGATATATATATGATTTTTTACACCGTCTGCGATTATATCTAGATAATTTCCCGTCTCTTTTTATCTTGAATACGAAGCTGGTATAACTTGAATGACAACACGCGTTGAAATCCTAAAGTTTTTATTGGTACGCGGCGAAATAAGTGGTTTCATTGAGGCGAGCTTATTAACAGGAGAAAATAAAAGTATCCAAGGATGCATTACCATAGTAATGGGTTTTTGTCAACATGTTATAGGGAATATAGATTTTGTTTTGAGATAAAGAAAGGATTAAGTTGAGAATGTTTTTGAATACGTTTGAAGTTTGTCAGCGGATGTGTTAAGATATGGGGCGGTCATCAACCCAGAGTCGCAATTAAGGTATTACCTTCCTCATCATCATCATCATCATTTCAGCAGAAAGACGTCCACTACTGGACATAGCCCCCCCCCCCCCCCCCCCCCCCCGCCCCTCAAATTATTACCTACTTACCTCTTAGGAAAAGATTTAAGCCGACTCGAAGTTACAATTACAAACCAAAATCATAATATTTATACCTTTTACAATATTTCATTTGAAATCACCTGAGTTTTGAAAACTTCGTCGACTTGAGTCGCCTAACGACAAACTTCAAAAAGCGCGCTTAAAATGCGAAAAGTGTCCAAGTTACTAACAAGTTAGGTGAAGAAAGTTCCAAGTGTTTCACTCAGCTATTAGCTATGCGACAAGATAAAACCGACTAACGAACCAGCTTACAAACTTGCTAACGACAAACCAGACGCCGTCGTTCAAAGAGTCCATTTAGGTGTACTGCAAGCGTAGTTAGGTCTAATTGTTAACACGACTGCTGATTCTGAACCAGAACGAGAAACTCGAACTTCTGGTCATGAATAACCACCTCTAGTTGGTTTATTACAGCCTTTGTTGATCAATTGCTAAACACAGAACGGCCACCATGCGCCACGTAGCAGGGCACAAAAGGGCAATTCCCGTCATTACGTTTTTTAACCCCCGACGCAAAAAGAGGGGTGTTATAAGTTTGACCACTGTGTCTATGTCTGTCTGTGGCACCGTAGCTCTTAAATGGGTGAACCGATTTGGATGCGGTTTTTTTATATTTGAAAGCAGGTTTTCTAGCGGTAGTTCTTAGATATGTTTTGTCAAAATCGCTTCAGCTGTTTCAAGGTCATCAGCTCTTTTTGTGTCGGGGATTTTTTAGTTTTACCTTGTATATAGTATAACTTCTAAAGTCAAAACTAAAAGTTTTGACTATTGACTAAAACTAAAACTATGTAATAGTGTAAATACTATGTATATATGTATATGTTTATATGCCGCTACAAGACAGAGTTACTTTCGAATTTATAATATTAGAAGGGATAATATAAGTAGGTATATATAGCCGGGGAACGGGCGTAAGAGAAACGCAGGTACTTAGGACTTTAGAAGTTATACTATATACAAGGTAAAACTAAAAAATCTCCGACACAAAAAGAGCTGATGACCTTGAAACAGCTGAAGCGATTTTGACAAAACATATCTAAGAACTACAGCTAGAAAACCTGCTTTCAAATATAAAAAAACCGCATCCAAAGCGGTTCACCCATTTAAGAGCTACGGTGCCACAGACACACACACACATAGCGGTCAAACTTATAACACCCCTCTTTTTGCGTCGGGGGTTAAAAAACGTAATGACGGGAATTGCCCTTTTGTGCCCTGCTACGTGGCGCATGGTGGCCGTTCTGTATTTAGCCATTGATCAACGAAGGCTGTAATAGACAAACTAGAGGTGGTTATTCATGACCAGTAGTTCGAGTTTCTCGTTCTGGTTCAGAATCAGCAGTCGTGTTAACAATTAGACCTAACTACGCTTGCAGTACACCTAAATGGACTCTTTGAACGACGGCGTCTGGTTTGTCGTTGGCAAGTTTGTAAGCTGGTTCGTTAGTTTGTTTTAGCTTCTCGCATAGCTAATAGATGAGTGAAACACTTGGAACTTTTTGCACTTAACTTGTTAGTAACTTGGACACTTTCCGCATTTTAAGCGCGCTTTTTGAAGTTTCTCGTTATGCGACTCAAGTCGACGAAGTTTTTAAAACACAGGTGATTTCAAATGAAATATTGTGTAAGGTTATTCATTTTAAGATTTTGGTTTGTAATTGTTGTAACTTCAAGTCTTTTTTTGGAAGCCGGTTATTTAATTTATTATTAAAAAAGTTTTTTGACAGATTGACACTGTGATATGATTGCGAAAGACCAAAAAAAATCAGGTTCTTAAAAATAGGCACAGGAGTTGCCCCTCAGGGACTGCGGTTGAACAAAATGCCTTCTAATTTAGACTGATATAGCAGACGAGCGCAGACAAGTACTGGAGTGGGGACCGCGTATCAGCAAGCGTAGTGTGAGACGCCCCACAGTTAGATGGACCAACGACCTTAAAAAGGTGGCTGGGATAGACTGGATGCGGATGGCGGAGGACAGGGTGTTGTGGCACAGCCTGGGAGAGGCCTATTTCCAGCAGTGGACTGCGATAGGCTGAGTTGATTAATAGAATAGAATACTCTTTAGTATATACACCATATACACCATAAAAATTACAGATATAAATGTAGAAATTTTACATAAGGTGACAATGGGCGGTCTTATCGCTAAAAGCGATCTATTACAGACAACTTAAAAAAAAAAAATGTTTAAATGATTGATTGAGTAGACCGAAGGATTGAAATCAGAGGGATGGTAGGTACGTCACTTTCTTCTCGTGTCACCATGAACTATCTTTTAGCATGAAAATAGCTCAAGCGGTGGTGTAGACATACTTAGTTCAACAGTTTGGTAGCAAGACATATCATAAAGACCTCTCTTTCCACACGAATTAGTAATCGGTAACAGCATTTTGCTAACAGCAGTAAGAGGACGCTTCTGTTCCTTCTCTTGGCTTAGTCCCCAATTCAGCTCTGATAATGATGGTAACAGACACCATCTGCCCAGCCATTTCCTAACCATGTTAGGGTCGGCTTTTGTATAACCAGATGCAGCTGAACACCAGCATTTACGTGGAGCGACTGCCAATCTGACCAGGGGGCCTAGACAAAATCCCTTTTCTGTAAGCGTTAACGCCAACGGAAAATCAAATTGTATGGAGTTGATATTTGCATAACACGTGAAATTACGTGTCCTTTCCACAGGTAATGTCATTGCCATACATTTTAACGTTAGCGTCTGGCGTTAACGCTATCAGAAAAGTTTTTGTCTAGGCCCCCAGAAATGATAATCCATTTCGTCGTCGAAGTCGAGATATACACGACGCTACCTAAGGATCCATGACACTTACGCACTGCAATCTAAGTGAGGAATGCGGACCAAACACGAGCATTAAATACGCATTAGTTACGATTCACGGAGCAAATAGAAGCTTCAAATGAGCCGTATTATAACATAACTTGCTATTAGAAGGGGTAATTCAATATCTATGAGTTTCTCAAGGAAATGGAACTGAGTGTATTTTGTACACTAATTGCATAACACACTATCTGTCACAATCTGAATAATTTTGAAAGCTTTTGCTAATCCATTGCTTCGTATGTTCGAAAAAAATTACTGCTCAACAACTTCTATAACGCAATGAATGTTGTTGAACTGTCAAAAACTTTTAAACAAAAAATACAACCGACTTCAAAAAAAACCACTACAAAGTGAAAAATAACTTTAATTTCGGAAGTTGGTGTCTTTGTATCTGTATTTTGTTTTTTGCCACCGAATTCCGAAATTAAAGTTATTTTTCACTTTGTAGTGGTTTTTTTTGAAGTTGGTTGTATTTTTTGTAAAAAAAGTTTTTATTTTTCACTTGTTAGTGAGTCAGTTATTAATAAATCTAAGTTAATTGTAACTTAAAAACGTAAAAGTATTGTAACGTAAAAGGCGATGAGCAGTTGACATTAGGCTATTGAGCCTAATGTCAACTGCTCATCACCTTGTACAAAATATTCCTTTTCCCGACGCAGGGTCGTTAATTGTTGAGGAGTTCTCCTGTCCTCCTGATGGTGAAGCCACCATCAGCTCCATTTCACCATATGCATTGTGACTAGCATAAATTGCTTAGCAACCATATTAAAATCGAATCGCAACCCGTGAAATACTTATTATTGAGAAGTTCCGGTGGCCACCTCTGGTCTTCATCATCAGTTCCACTTCACCGAATGGCGCTTTCCAAGAGCAAATGCACGAGTTACTATAAAAATCGCTATACGTGTGCCTATAAAATTTGAGGATTTCCCTCAATCTCCATGGGATCCCCTCATCAGATTCTGACTTGGTGGCAATGGGACCACCTCGAGAGCATACCCTTTCAAATAAAAACAGAATTTTCAAAATCGGTCCACCATTGACGGACAAATCGCTGAACATACATAAAAAAAAAAAAAAAATACGTACTGTCGAACATATAACCTCCTCCTTTTTGGAAGTCGGTTAAAAATTAAAGTTATTTCTACTGTTAGTGTGTTACGCATTTACCCCACTTGACTGTGAAAATTGTGATATCAGTAACTAATTAAAGGTTAAACAAAATTACCTAAGTGAAGTTTAACCATAATTACACGAGTCACACTTTCGAGTATGATAAATCAAACACTTCAAAAGGGGACGCGAATGCGATGCCGTTTTTTGCACAATAATTAATGTGAGCAGTACCGAGTTAAATACACGAGTGTACCTA
This sequence comes from Griposia aprilina, assembly GCA_916610205.1. Classification (NCBI taxonomy): domain Eukaryota; kingdom Metazoa; phylum Arthropoda; class Insecta; order Lepidoptera; family Noctuidae; genus Griposia; species Griposia aprilina. The sequence goes on from OU744306.1 coordinate 12,778,262, forward strand.
ATCACACTTCAGTATGTAACTCAGAACCCAGAACCCGTACTGCCGGCGAGTTTTAGGCAGTTAGTCTACCTACCCCTATAGACAACCAGCCCCGGTCTCCCTACCTACATATAGCAAGCTACTAACGATATGGTACATGGCCTGATAGTAACATTTTCCGCAGTATTTTTGAAAAATCGTAGTGGTAGCAGTAGCCTTACCCATAGGAATGACGTTCGGTTATAGCTATAACATATCTACTATAAACGTGTTTCAAATATTTTTACTAAGGATTAGTCAAAAGTCAAATGGGTAAGTAGGTAATTTCAAATGCAAAAGAACTTTCTCTTACATTTTCCACAATAACAACAACAAGCGTCCGCCGCTTTGCACATTTTTTCACAAACATTTTGTGCAGAACTCTAACATTGCAGGTACTGAGCTGCAGCTCCTGTTTCCACCGGCAAAGTTGTGTGTAACTTTTGTAAGCGTACAGTGCGCCAAAGGAGATGTTTCATTTTTGGCTAGAACTTGTACGTTATATCGAAAAGTGGGGAAAAATACACTGTATTAAGGAAAAATATTAATCCGTGAATTTGAGAATGTTATCTTTGTTGTACACACAAATTAAAGTTTTTCAATTATTGCCATTGTTGTCGTTATGACCACCCTGTGGCGGCATCCATCCATGTGGCGAAATCAGAATGGATCTGAAATTAATGTGAAACCGTAAATACAAAAATATTAAATATAATTTTAAAAAGATAACGCTGTATTATTAATTCATCTATTACACCCATAGATATCCGTGATTACACCTATTTCTAATGTGTTACTAATGGAAACATGTAATAATATCCTAGTTCGATTAATAAAATCTACTTGGCCAGTGTACTTCCAATTTCCGAACGTTTTATTTTGACATACACTGTCGGAAGTATCGTTGTCAATCTTAAATTACCCCGATTAAGGTTATTGAATGATGACATTAATGTCATAGTCAGCTGTCATTATGTCTCTATTTTTCTCACAATAAATGTCAAACATTTTCAATTTTATTTTTGTACTTCTACAATACAAATTAATTCAATAAATCATTGCCTGTTACATGTTTATACATACATTTCACAGATTTTCTGGGAATGTACACGTCCTAGCCAAAGTTCCATACAAAAATGAAACGTCTCCTTTGTAAATGTTTACTTGAGTGAGTCCACCGAAAGAAACATTTGTGCCGTACACTGTGCAGTACAGTGTCGCAGTCTGCACACTGTTGGAATCGTGCCTTTAGCATCGACACGGCACACAGTGCAACGAATGTATGGCAGAGGTTGGGCATGGCATTTCCGAGAAAGAAAAAACAAAAACAAAAAAGTCTAATTTTGAATTTTTAGAACTTGTTCTGACAAATTTCTTTCTATCTCTCGTATTTCGGAGATGGAAAGAAATTTGTCAGAACAAGTATTTGAAGGCATTTGATAACTTAGTACGATCGTACCTATTATTAGTTTTTTCCTCCTATACATTCGTTCTACTTTGCGGTAGCATTTGATCACTTCACGCAGAACGTTTACATAACACCATCCTGAATTCTTCACAACACACTGACGTCGTTCTACTAATCGAGAACTGATGAAAGTTTTAATTTAGACGCGATTATTTTACGTTTTACGTAAGTAAATATTGAGCGGATATTATGGCGTTTACGTCTTTCTTAATAACTTTATGGGTCGTAAATAATAATCTGGTAATGCTGCATGAGCAAAATATTTATATTTGCATAGTGATGTTGATTTTGTAGAAGCTATACCTGCGTATCATGCCGAAATAGTTTCGAGACTTCAGATTAAAAAAGGCAGAAGTCTATCTCCCCACTCCGTGCAATATTTTTTCATCTTTATTTTGTAAGTACCTATATTGTGTGTTTTATTGAAACTTGATTGATAGTGGTGCATTAGGATTGATAGTCAGCCAAAACTATGACAAAAAATATTGGCCGCTAGCAATGATCAGAACAAGAAATTTCCCAAAAGAGCATTTCATAATTCAGTAAATAGTTACACACAAGCCTATACATCAACATCAAGAAACCATTTATTATACTTTCTCGACTTTTAAATGCCACATACACTTCACATCTTGATAATAGTGAGGTCGATATAATAACAATAAATTCACTACGCACTTAAGACCCTTTTACACTGTACTTTTGTGACGGAAGAGGCGATAATGACAATCATCGCCTACTGAAGATGACAGTTGCAGCCGAATGCAGGCTCGCAGGCGCACCCACACGTGTGTTATGTTCAACATTGTAGAGCATAGAGATGTGATACAATTGTGTAGATGCGACGTTAAAAAATCTTTAAATTTCGAACGACTTAGGAGTTTAACCTACAACACAGCAAGGAGGTTGAATAAATGCAGGCCTTTGCATGCAGGCGGGTTGGACAGGCTAGAAATGAATAAATTACATTAAATTCCAGAAAAAGTAAGAAAAAGCGACGTGGTTCGACGTCATTTATGAGTACTCATTACTCAAAAATGACGACGAAAAACGTTGCTGTTCCTACAAATATTTAACTGCATTCTAAATAAACAAAAACAGAATTCATCAGCTGTTTGCCATCTCGTAGATGTAAATGTCAACTGCTGTGTTATTTTAGTGCAAGCAGCTAAAGGTGACAGGCTAACGACCTGTCACTCTTCACACCTGGCTATAAGTGGTGTCAAAGATCTCATCTCATAAGAAAACTAACTTTGAAGATAGAAGGAATTCTCATGGTGTGAGCGCTGTAATTATGCCTGTACAAAGTTCTAATTTTAGATCAACGTGTAACCGCGCCTTTTTTAAATGTTCTACAGCATTGTTTATAATTTGACAAAAATACAGAACCTTATCTACTAGTACACTTGAGGTACAGAAATACTAATTAATTCCTGAATTCAGGCTCACTTCGTCTTCAAGAACACCAAATTATGTTATATTTTTGGCTAAATTTTCTTTGTACAATGTCACTCACTATCAGCCTTTCAGGGTGTCCGCCATGTTTACCGACGCGGGCGTTGATAGTTTTTCGGCCATCATGCGAAAGAGAAGCGCATCTTTGCTGCGCCGCGCCATGTTCGCGCCAGCCCCAACACCATTCTTAGAACGTTGGCTGATAGGTGGGACTCTCCGATCTTGGGGCGGTAGATACGACTGCACGCAGTCAAGTAGACATTCCCCAGGATAAGCGTGTCTCACGCAGCTTAGAATAAATGTTACTAACACTAGTTTCATAAGTTTACATTGTTACTAACAAATATGGAAGTGATTCTGAAATAAATGTTGATTTATTTATTTATTGTCATTGTTCTACTACTGATTGCAGGATAAAGGCCCATTCTCATATCGAGAAGGACCAATTGATCGGCAGTCTTGTTCACTGCGTTTTGGCGATATTAACCCGTGCGTGTTCCTCAACTATTTCACAATCATACGCACCTAACCCTTACCATACACAGCCGAAAAGATCTGGCACATCTGCATCATAATCACAGCAGTCGCCACGGTATCTTGGGCACGGTTACATCATAATCGGACACCTACGGCTCGGAAGCGGGCCATCCATATTCATTGCTCCGTTTGGATAACCGGTAGGCAATGTAATTGCCCTTTGTATGCTTGAATGGGTTGCATCGCTTGCATGAAAGTGTATGAGTGTTGTTAGATGTGGAAATGTTGTCAATGGCTTCCTTACAAAGTATGGTATGTATCTATGGTACGTCAATTTTTTTTTAAGACGTTTTTTAATTTTGTTTTTCATCTTTAGAAAATTGACGGTTTTTATGCAGCTTGTCTTTATCCAAGAACCAGGACCATAGATAGATACATACACGGTCGTAAAATTCTATGATCTAGGTAAGATCCAGGTATACTTTATACTTATTTAAAAAAGCCTACTTATAATGACCTATGTAGGTACTTACATTTTCATTTCTTACATCTGCTGTTAATAAACCTTGTTATTATAATAATATAAGATACGTTTTCACACCACCTGCTTTATAATTACAAATTATGTATCATGCAAACCTAACCTAAAGTAGGTAATTCATTATAACTTTATTATAGGTAACCCTAAAATCTAACCGTAGCACATGAGTAGAAAAATTACTCATGTGACCGTAGCGCCCGTGATATAAGACACTGCTTTATCCCCTTGGTGAATAATCTACTAAATATGGAATATAATAGACCACAAACAACTACCTACGGTTAACGCGACGGTGCAATTACAAAAGTAAAATACAAACACACATTACTGACCTAGTAAAAGCTACAAGTACGTAGGTATTTTAGGGGAATAAAAGCTAAATACCTACTGCTACATTTATTTCAGTTACCAACACTTAAAAAAGTAACACTACAAGAAAACTCGCTAGTTATTCGACACTTAATCCATCTTTACGCGAAGCGGTTGGAATTTCATCTTTATTTGGAACGCGGGTCGGTGAACCGACTCAAATAGTCTTACAAGGCCATCGGTATTGTCCTCCCAGCAACCGATTGGCTGCCTCTATTAATTCTTTAATTCATGGACACACCGTGTACATAATCTGTGCACGTTCGAACTTTGAAAAAACACAGAAAAAATTGGCACGCTATAGACAATTGCTGACGAAAAGGTTACTTGAAAGGGAAAAAAATGTTGAACTTAAGTAAACATAAAGAGTTATATCCAGGATTCTAGCTTTCTAGTAACATCCTTAATTCTTAGAAGCACTAAGCTTGAAAATCATAAATTACCATCCAAACTTAACATCATAATTAATTCTAGAAATAATATGGTGGCTTTCTTGAAAGTCGTTCTAAATAAATAACGTAGCAAATGTTAAGATTAATCAAAAATAAGTAATTACTTAGGTACCTAAGTCTCAGTATTTTTACAGCTTTATGGTTAACAGATCCGTCTCAATTCTTCAGTGCTGTAAGACTTGACGAATTTTAAGAGCCTTTTAGCTAATAAATGTTACTATAACTTGAACGACTATTTAAGGCTCGTACACACTGGCGCGACGCGACGAGCGACACAAAGAGACCGCTCGTCGCGCGCCAGCAGGCTTAGCATGACGCTATCTATCTCTTCGAAAAATAGAGACGGCTATTCCCATACAAAGTGACATTTCGTTTCTCTATTTTTGACATCGCACCGTAAAAATCCTTCTAAAATCTGTCATTTTGTCTTTCGTTTCTGCCGATCGTTGTCTAGGTCCTTTTTAATGTAGACTATTTCAGAAGACAGTTGTCTAAGGTAGTGAAGACAAAGCGATTTTTTAATAGCCATGCTAAAGACGGTAGAAAACTTTTTACTCGACGGCCACAAAGTATAAAAATGGAAAAGAAAAAAGGAATTTTTCACTTTTTGTATGGAAAATGTGAAAAATGATTACCTACATGTTGAGTTTTAGGGGTTTAAGGGTCTCATAAAGGGGGTCGAAATTTTCATTATTTTTGCGATAGGACACACCATTTTCGAAATATAAGCAAAATAAAAGATAAACGTTAATAAATTAGGTACTGAATTTCGTAAAAAGTGCAGTTGACTCTTTCTACTTTGCTGCCGTCGTACTGTCTTCACGAAACGTCATTTTTGTCTATTCTTCCGTCGACAAGACGGTGCTTGTGCTACGCCTGCAGGCGGTGCCTTTGTGTCACGCTGTCGCGTCGCGCCAGTGTGTACATGCCTTTAAACGATATTTTTTCCAAACTCAAGACCTTGCCATCAAGTAATAGAACAATTGTGCATGTATCTTTAAATGATTAATCTGTTAATGTATTGTTATAATTCTGGGAATGACAGTGAAATAAATAAATAATTATTATTACTAAATAAATTACTAATCTGTATTAATATAACTTTAAGAAAGACATTCCATGTAATTTAATATCATAAATTATTTTTATATATTTTGATGCCAATCTTGATTTTGATAAACCATGATTGTATACATTTTGCATTCCTTGCGGTAGAATCACTTGAAACATGTACATTAATTTAATAACACCACCATAACAGTGTTTTCTGCAAAAATAAATAATTTGATTTGATTTGATGTAATAATCAATCCTCTAGTCAAACTATTCCTAAATCAAGCCTTTTATTCAAAGAGAATCTTGATGTTTTCAAGATTTTCTTCGAACGTTTTATTTTTGTCTCCATTAAGTCCCGTTAACGGGCAGTTTTAGCACACATAAACAAGAACTTTAAAAGCTTTTCTATGTCGTTAGCCATCGAAAAGCGGTTCAGCTGGAGCTTTGAAGTACAGTTTAGTCAAAGTAAAGTAACGTTCACAAACAATAAATCAATTATATCCGTTTTTTTTATTAAAACCATTAAAATTGATACGTCATACAGATACGTTTTCTAAATTGCATATAAGAGCGCCTATTTCAAATAAAGAACGCTTCCAATTGCTTCATCCAGCATAGTGCTTACAAGTACAACAGATTGAATAGACAATCATACTATTCAAATAAATTCCCACTGCAGCCAGTCATTTAACACCGTAATCTCGATAATAATACGAAAGTGTATCTGAGGTAATGTCGAGTCGCGCCGAGCCGAGCCGAGCGTAAAATGAGGCCCGATCGGACCCCGACAGAGAGCCCAGTGAACCATGGCCTTATGGCCCGAGATGACTTCATTGTTTTACTGCAGGGCTGACACTTCATGAGAAAAGATGGAATTATGTTAAGTGGGTTCTGGTTTCTGTTTTTGTGGTGGTGAAAGTGGGGAATATAACTGTGTAAGAAACAACAGGTAGAAGTCTCAATAGTAATGGCGAATCTGAACGTAATGAAAATGTGGTAAAATTTTGTTTGTGTCCAACTGATATTGTGGAAATTCCGTTAGCTTTAAACCAAACTCTTTTTTACGTACCTATGCAAAACAGTCCATTTCACATATTTATGAACTGGCTTTACCTGTAAACAAAATAAAAAAGCTTATTAATTATACAAAGCATTCATATACAACAAACACAGTTACCAAAAATACTAGTTACGAGCATAGACATCCTTTTTTCAAGTAACTGTTGAAATAAAAAATAAAACTACACTATGGTATCACACAACATCAAAGTTTAGAACACAGCAGTGTTTTTTTTTAATATCTTAAATAATTTTTCACAAAAAGCTAGCGCTCTGCAGGCCGCATACAAACTGCATAAAACATACCATAAGGTGTTAAATTTACCGCCGTTTTCACTCTAATATAAGAGATGACCGAAGCCCTGGCGGCTTGCCAGATGCTAGAGTATTTCAGGCTATCCCTTTAAAGTGTTTTATTAATTTGCCTTAAGGTTATTCTAAGCTGAGACCGTACTACGAGAATGCCGGCTAAAGACCGAGACACTAATGAAAACAAACGACTTGTTTAATATATACCGCTGAGCCATTATGACTGAGGACGTTCATCATCAATTGAGAAGCAGCGATGTATTTAAAACAATGTCTAAGATCGTTAACTAGGCAGTAGGTACTTTCTATAGTTAGTTTAGATGACGCGTAGTTAGTCGTGTCGTCAGTCATCATATATAGCGCGTTGAAAATAAACTTCTAATGGAATTTCACTATAAGTTATGACGGTATAACAATAAAAACAAGCGAGGCGTGGAAGTAATTGACTGTTAATCAACAGTCAATAAATAAACAAGTGAACATCGACTATTTTAGTCAAGCCCATAATATGTACAATTGTGTGAGGAGAATAATGTCAAAGCAATCACCGAAAAAGGAATTTATCAGTTCAAAGTGGAGGTGCTATTGACACATCCCTTGGTAGAGATTGTCTAATTAAAAATTGCACTAAAACTTCTATACAAACATTTGAAATGTGTATGCACCGAGCAGTGGAGGGGCGTGCAATTTTATGTGCTCGTGCTCTTGACGAGGTATTAAAATACCCCAACGTTAAGAAAATTTTGAAAAGCTGCTACTCAACTTTCAAAATTCAAAAAGCTATGTATCAAAAGAGATCAACAGAAAAGTAAAAGTAGAAACAATTCTGATATAAGTTCAGCGATTACGAGTAGTTAACACTCGCAAAGATCGTGATATGTCTGCCCATACTCCTGGGAACTGCTCTAATTACGCCTCAATGAGTAGCTGGTTAGGGTTGGGCTTCGAAGGTAGCGGAACAAAGACTAAGTAGCGCCACGAGACTGATAAATTAAGAAATTGCATTTGTAACTTAGAGAAGACAAAGTTGAGAGTTCAATATAAAAGAGGGTGTATGCTTTTGACCTAATGATAGACGTGAAGACATACGACTGGAGCCGAGTTTATACGATTCAGCGCCGACTATACCCGATTCAGTGTCACCGACCAACTGGAGCCGAGAATACCTGATTCAGCTTTACCGACCCGAGCATGAGGGTTCAGGGGGTCTCCTCCCTAAGCACGAAATCCTTAGGTGGTTTTGGCAGAAGTCTCGGGCGTTTCCGGCCCGAACTAAGAATGAATGACAACAAGATTTAACAGTTGTCCCTACTCCCGATATGTATTTTACCGTCCGAAAAAATGAATTTGACACTTGTTTTGGCGGATTAACTACTTTTGGACGGGCACGTACCTTTGCTGACGGACTTAGAGAGTTGACCCCCAGTTTCGTTCTATGTTTAGAAAGAGCGCAAAGTGCGGCTACAGAAGTTTTCGCTTCAATAAAGTTTGATTTTCTAACTAACCAATTACCAACAAATATCGTTATACGCTAGAAGATAGATCCCAGCAACAGAACTTATCACAACAAAATACAGTTGCCAATTAAATTTTGCAGGCGTTGCAAGGTGCCAATTTGCTATTTTATGCTTGATAAAACCAGCCCTCACGAAAAATTATAATGCAAACTCTACTGAAGTTGTAAAGAGTATCCCAAACTTTTAGAAACTCGTCTCATAGCCGCAAGTGGTTTCGGTTGCGCAACATGTGACATTTAGCGCCACATTTAGTACAGCATCGATCCTCGGTTACATCTCACTTACTTCCGTTATTCATCGACAACAATACGTAGACTGAACTTCTTCAATTTAACGTTCATATTAAACGTTGTTATGTACCGTAATATCTTCAATGGTATGAAGCGTCTTCGAGAATACCTGTTTGAATCCAAACTTGGAAGTAATAACGTAGGTTTGAAGAGACGTGCAGTTGCCGTGAATTATGAGGTACAAGTTTTTCTGGACAAGCTAACAGCTATACTTAATATTTATGTTCTGTGGGCCGAAATATGTAAGACATGTGTTCTCTAGGCTCTGTGAATACTAAACTTAGCTACTTATTTTTTACTGCAATCAAAATTTTTCGCAATTGTTAGGCTCGCATTTGGCTACAATCTCACATTTTATTTTTATTGTTGCCTGCTGGGCCTGCTTTTGACCTCGATCTCCTCTGATGGAAAGCGATTTATGAGATCTACGCTGGAACAGACGAGCCCTGAAGATGTCTGTTCACTCTTGCTTGGGGGCTAACGTATTATAGGGGAAGGGAACAGAGAGCTGGCACCTAATACTAAGCTTAAAAGGTTCATTGGAAATCAATCCTATTAGATGGAGTTTTATGCAAAATGAAGTAGGTAAAGGTGCAGGGTACGATTTCGTGAAAAGCTCTGACTTGTGCAGATGACGTGCAATAATAACTATACAAGTGTCTCGCTAACTTCAAAACAAACAAACGTAAAACCACTCTTCACTCTAATTACACGAAGTCTGTCAACACCAGCATTCCCCCCACGCCCAAGTTTATAAAAGCACGAAGTGTTCAACTTAGCTGGTCAATTTATCGACGATAATTGTCGCAGCAAGCTCCAATTGGTGGCTTGTAAAGCGAGACAGCTGCACTAATTAATACGGCAAGCGATTAACGCGTTAATTACAAATTAATTCGATCATGCTAAGAAATATTGTGGAATGTGGATTTTGTGTAATCTATATCTATGATCAGGGTAGAGTTAACAGAAGGTACTTGTGTACTTTGTGGACTTGTGGTTCCCAATAAGTTCCAGAGCAGAAAAAGGTCTCCCACATGGATATAATATTAGGAATTTTCTTTTGTATTTCCTGAAAGTAAAGCCTGGATCTAAAACACCAAGCAGACAAAAGGAGCCCCTTCGTTTAATATTAAGCGCTATACTTTTGATAAGCTATGGCTAAACAGATCTGCCTGCTATATTAACAGATTTCTAATTTGATATGGCTTCCAATTTCCTCCATAAAACGATCATTGGTCGCTTAATTGCCCCGTAATACATTTCATCGTTCTTACTAATTAAGCCTATTACCCTCATTTCTCGTACAAGATGCTTTACTAATTATAAATACATGTTTGCTAAACTCTCCGCCACATTATTCACGAGTCACTGCGAAGTTATTATTTGAAGTTAAACAACAATAGTATCTAAGTGAACCATCGTTGGAACTTTACTTATCGCGAAATTCCTTGCCAAGATGGACTCCTATTAGACTTTAGAATGGAAGTTGAAAATGTTCCTAGGGAAAGGTGAGTTAACCTTCTATAGTCCGGCCCATAAATCTGAAAATCGATCGATCTAAAAAGTTCTAAATCATTTGTTTCTAATACTTGCATTATCTTATTATACATATAAAAACCGGCCAAGTGCGAGTCGGACTCACACACAAAGGATTCCTGTTCCGTACCACCGTACAATATTTAACACTACATTATTTTTAATACGTTTCATTTATGGAGACCCCCTTATTTTTTTAACTTTATTATATAAAAAAAAAATATAGCGGCAATTAAAATACACACTGTGAAAATTTCAAAATTTCCTTTTACGGTTCAAGAGATACAGCCCGCTGACAAACAGACGGACGGACAGCTGAAGCTCAGTAATAGGGTTGACCTTTTGGGTACGAAATCCTAAAAATCACGCTGTTCGTACACACGCACACTAATCTCCGAAACTACCCAACCGATTTCAATGAAATTTTGTGAATGTGTATAGCTAGTTCCAGCTTGAAAGATAGGATAGTTTTGGACCCGATAGGTGACGCTGTTGCTGACATTTGCGCGGACAAAGTCGCGGGCGAAGTCCTAGTGATTTATAAGTTTAAATTACCTACTACGAAACCGTTCGATAATTTTTTTGAAAGAAGTTATAAGTGAGGTACTGTTTGTCAGTTTACCTAAATTATGTCATACGAAACAAACGTAGATAGCGAACAAAATATTTAGGTTACTATTGTAGTAATTATTTGTCGTTCATCAAACCTAGTATCCTTGGCAGACAACTGTTTCCACAACTCTCTATTAAGTAGGGCACATATTTAGCATGTCACTATTAAGGCTCACACAAACAGGCGCGACGCGACTCTAGTCGAACAATTTATACGAAAACTTTAGGGAAATTGTTCTACAAGAGTCGCGTCGCACCTGTCTGCGGGAGCCTTTACTTAACATCTGCCTGCCTTTTGCTAACTATGTTGGGGTCGGCTTCCAGTCTAACCACAGGCAGCTGAATACCAATATTGTAAATGAAGCGACTACCTATCTGACCTCTACGACCTAGTTACTGGGTAATACGATACCCCTTGGTAAGACTGACTGTCAGACTTTCGGGCTTCTGACGACGCGTAGCGACTGCCAAAGATTCACGAATGATAGCCGAGACCAACGGCTTAACGTGCTTTCCGAGGCACGGAGGGGTCTTGATATGTTAAGCTGGTCATCCTTCCACGGACCAACCGCAGCAAATGTACCTTAATCTGATCGATCGACCCGTGCGGCTGTTATTACTCAGCCACAAGCCCCTATTCATGTTACTATTACTATACCATGTAATATAGGATGATTTACTGACTGAAGTATGCGAGTGAGAGACTGAAAACAAAATTCGTGGCTTATGTGTGCAAGTTACGTCCAGCCTTCCAGAGCGATAGATTGTCTATTTCAAAAGTCAATTTGAAGAGCTTACTTAATTACTCTACATTTGCTGATGTATAGGTACCTATACAGGGTCAAATTAAATCAGCTAGCGAAACTCCAAAGAAGTGATGGGTATCAAAATTTAAACACGATGAAATAAAGATTTAATTTTTTTTTTGGGGTGTCAACGACCGATGTTATTGTAGTTACTTCAAGTATGAGTAACTAATTTTCTCAACTCTCACTTGAAGTAACTAACTACAATAACATTGGTCGTTGACCCCCCAAAAAAACATCAAATCTTTATTTCAGCGTGTTTAAATATCGATACCCAGCACGTCTGCGAAGTTTCGCTAGCTAATTTAATTTGACCCTGTATTATGCTGATTACGATTCTGGCGAGAGTGCTTTTATCAGCGGTTAACAAAATAGTTATTTATGATACTAGTGCGGTAAGTTGGTTTTTACAAACGAGTAGGCGAATGTATGCCCGAAACGAAGTCGAGGGCTTACCATAGTCACGAGTTTGTAAATACCAGTTTCGGCACGTGTCATACAACGTTTTTCAACACATTTGCGAGAAAACAGTACAATATTAATATGGGATTCCTTGCCGGAACTCATTTATTATTACTTTGCTTATAAATATCAGTCGGTAAGTCGCAACAATCTTTGACGTTTCTAATATGAAAATGGCGCCACGTGCACCTGGTGAAATTTAGAACTACATTTTTCGTCTCATTTTCTCTTTAGTATTAAAGTGAGCCAAACGTATTGAGCAAAAGCGCTTCCAAGGAGGTTTCTATTATTCAGCTTATTTATTCTCGTAATGTGAAACTCCTTGGTGGAATTCTTATATTTTTTTTATGGAAATTAAAAACAAACCGTAAAGGATACGCACGGCCTATACAACCGAGTATGCGGTAAAACATGTACTTAGGTGTGAGTACCTATTTTACCGCACGTTCGTTCGTTCGTTCGTATGGTGCGTAATTTTTAACTTTCGAACAATGTATACAGGCATCGTGAATGCATTTTTTGAGCAAATGTGTTGAAAAATATATTACAGTGTCTTTTCAAGGAAGTTTTAATTATTTATCACTCCGTGTAATCGAAGCTACAAGAAACATCCTGTATCCAGTATTAGGCCAAACGTGTAATGGCCGCTTTCTATTTAATCGTCCACCTGTCTCCGACCGTCAAGTGCACCATGTTTAATAAGGTAAACTTCATAGTATCCACTTATACGTCTCAACACAAAATACATTTACCTAGCAAGTAATTGGTGTTTTAGCTTGCAAAGCCTTATCTGTGTTATAATATCTGTGCTGATTAGAACAGGTTTCAGAAAATGGCCGTCTATTCTTAGCTTGTTGATTGGTTCAGGTATACGTAACACATTTAGTTGATAATATTATTAATCTGTAGCAAAAATAGTTTTCAAGTTTTCATAATAGCATGTGACAGGAATAGAGGAAAATCTGAGGAGTAATTTTATTAATTCAATCCAGTAACGAATTTATCAAGGGACACAGATTCATAAATTGCTAAAATCGTAACCCTTTATTCACAGTTACCTAAAATCAAAACGCCCACACGCAATCACGGTAAAGATGGTGAAACACATCTCGCTATCCATAATCGTGAGACTCCCGGAGACTTTATCTAGAGTGGTATCAACACACCTCTTGACTCCGAAGCCATGTGTTCAGGAAAAGACGCCGAGATCCAAGATAATGCGACTTGTTATTAGTGTCAATGTGGCTTGTCAACATGTAGCCCTTAAAAGGTAAATCGATACAAGAGGTGGTATTTCGAAACGGAATATAGTAAAAGATTTAGCAACCACGCAAGACAGTGTCTAAGTTATTAAACGATAGAGCACACTACTACAGAATCAAATTGAACAGCTACACTAAATTGCCGTTCACACTATCTAAAGATACAAATGCATTCAAACAAAATCGCACCAAATAACCCACTGCTATAAAGACCCTAAGAATCGGATGAAGAATGTGTAAAGGGCTTCCGACAAACGGGCATATTATTCATAAACCGCTACAGAAGGAGCCTAAGCTATCGGGGTCACACGACCAGATGATATATTATAGTAAGCTGTAGCAACAACCAGTAACAGGAAATGTTCCACTGAGCATAGAGTAGAGGTTATGAGAGGAAACGCGTAACAGATCGCTGATGAGGGCCCGTGTGGCGAGAGGAGGTCAGTTCGGGATAAATTAAGTGTCGATGGGTTTAGCACGATATTATGATGGGAATGCAGGAAGACGGATTATGATAAGTAGCGTTGGTGAAACAACCCAATTGAAATTGGAAGCAGAAAAATAATCCTAGATTGATGAATTTTCATTCGAGATGTCTTTCGTGCTTTTTCGTCGTACTTCCAGTAACAAAAAAAAAATTATTGAACTATCTTATTTACCTATGAATTTAGTTGATAAAAGTTAAGAATATATTTCTTCAATGTTATCTATAAATTCTTATATCCCTCGACGCTTTCCAATAACTGTGAATTACGCTACAATGATACACAATTTAGAAATATTTCAATAGCCGCTCCATTTCCGCTAGTGTTAGCGCTAATACCCACAATCTCTTAGCCTTCATTGCCAGGGTCTAATTCTTCAATACTGGGGTACAGGTTGACACAGAATTTACTTCCCCTTGGCTATCGGTCAGTGTGAAAACTCACGCAAATCGCTCAGAGCAGTAGTCACGATGCAATCTCCCATTTACTTTTGAAATCGAAATAATGCATGCCGCATACCAGAGATGAACGATACATTCTGAAGTGTAACATACCAACTTCTTACATGTATAGAAAACGTTTTAGAAAACAAAATAGACATTCGATCGGAATTGTTGGATCCTAGTACTGACTTGGACGATGACAGACAAAAAACTGTTAAAAGCGTTTACAATACTAGCAAAGTATAAACTGATCGAATAAGGAAACGAAAGAGAAGAGTGGAAAGAGCAATAGGGAATATAATAACTTATACAATTAATTAATTAAATAGTATCTAAGGGTCTGTTATAGGTATCTACTTTATATTCGCTCCACTTGTTGTAGGAACATTACATTAAGTACCCCATTAACATATTGTACCGAACCCACTTATTATTTTACTTAGCTATAATATTAACATGAACATATTAGCTACTGGAATACTAAAATTTAACAACCCTATAATGTTGAAGGTGGAATATATTCTCGTAGGTATATTTAATATGGCCACATGAACTTAGCCCAAATAGTCAAATGTGCTATAGGATTGTGACCATCTCAAGAATCTTATTCGTTTTCGCATATCGATTGTCGTCTGAATTATGATTTTATTAAATTAGTCAATGAAAGATATAACTCGGCAATCCCCCAATTAATTAAACTGAAGAATCTTCAATATTAATAGCATTCCAATGATTCAATGACATTCTCGAATCGATCAACAAAAACAAAACAGCATCTTGCAAAATGATCATCACAAAACCACGCGAATTTTCCAACATGGCGGCGATACGAAAGGGCTTTTACGTCGACAACGGTCCATAACAGATAACTGTACAGCATATTGACCATAACCTTTAATAAGCCCCCAATACCCGCGAACCGTGTAGTTTCCACACTTAATTCGAGTTAAGAAATAACCACTACAAAAGGTTTATTGCTTCCTAGGTTTGTTTGTGTTTTACGATGGTTAAAAGATGGCCCGTCAGCTATGTTATAATTTCAGACTTGATCCAAATATTAAAACACGCTGTTTTGTTTTTCTCCAAAATTTTCCTTCTTTTGGAGATTAAAGATTTATTGACATTATGAGAAGGAATTGATAAAATATATTATGTGTTTGTCTAAATAACCGTAGCTATTCTAAGACCGCCATTGTACACATAGAATTAGCAATATTGTTACAAGCTGTGTTACAATTTTGGTGTACCTATAATAAAGTAGGTATAGTTCTTGAAATTCATGGTGCACTTGACGACGGTCAAAATGGAAGATTTATTCATAACGACAAGAAATGCAGTCAAATATCCACCTCCATTCAAATGTTCAAACAGTGCCTTCACATTTTAATTTCAAAATGACATCTTGTTTGAGGTCAATATTGCTGTATCATCAAAGAAGAAACGGATCACTGTGTCACACACTGACTCAATAAAACCATTTTACCACTTAACTGTAAAAGAAGGAAATAGAATTCATAAATCTCCCATAATTTCCCGCATAATTTTCTAATATAAAACTTGGGTATTGGTTTCATACTCCAACATAAATTGGAAGTAAATAAATACCGACAATTAGCATGAGAATCGAGAAATAACTGTTGGGCCAAATACATAATTCAGTACTATGAAGTTTTAAAGTTATTGCATGAAACCGTGGGCCTACGACAAATTCTATTTACGAAGACAAAAGTACCGTTAACGATGGTGGTTTTAAGACGTGTCTGAGGTATTAATTTTTCACACGTCTAATAGCTCATGGGAAGACGTAGATACAGGTTTGTGGAACCGCTTGTAGGTTGGAAAATGGCGAAATAATGGTGAAATAGGTAATGATTTTCAAAATTTTCATTCGATACAGAAAAATAGGCCCGCGTGGTGTATTACGGCCCACTTCCTCTCAATGAGAGGAGGCCTGTGTCCCGGCAGTGGTTTTTTTTTTTTTTTTTTTCCTATTGGGCAGCTCGTAGTTGTGACCACTAAGGTCCTGGCTACTTAACCGGGCAAACCTGTGGGTGCCTTAAGCTACTAACTTAAAGCCTCCAGCCAGGGGCGAACAATACTTAAAATTTAGGTGACCGCACGCTAAGGGCACCCCCTGTGGGGTACGAACCTCGGCTTAGGGCGTCACTGAGGGGAGGGCAGCAAGATGGGACAGGCTGGATCTAAATTATATTATTATTATACTGGGGAATTTAAAGCTACAGGCTCAGCTACGGCGCGGGCTGGCGCGTCGTCGAGCAAGGGTCGGGGGGGGGGACAATTACGTCGGGGGCGTCGCGTAGGACCTCGGCGGCGAGGTCGGAACGATGGCGGTCTGTGTTTGTGCACTGTACTGGTGGCCCTACTGCTCTCCTGGAGGAGGGTTATGGGGTCATCGGGGTCGGTCAGGGCCCGGCAGTGGGAACATCACAGGCTAGTTATAGTTATAGGTCCAGAAACATGTAGAAAACATCAAAAGGTTGTCGCTTTTAGAAATTTAAACCGCCCATTGTGTCATCCTATGTAAAATGTCTACATTTATATCTGTAATTTATATTCTATTCCATTATATTCTATTCTTATGTAAAATCGACAAAACTTAATGAGAAAGTGCTGTGATTAATATCCTTTACCCTGAATAGGTACATCAATAAAATAATGAATAAGTAATGTTCAACGCATTTTGAAGCTTCCTTACCAAACTATTGATCTCGGGGTGATAGGGAGGGATGCTATAAACAATGCAGTAAGCAGACGGGATCTACCGCATCATGCCACCAGACTACGCAATAAAATTCCGTATTCGCAATTTACGACACCCTTGGGCCATGAGGGTGGCCTATTTTTGTACTTACTGGTACGTGCACTTACTTATTCCACCATAATTGGGTAACCAATATTCTCAATTGACGTTTACTGCTGTCCCAGAAAGATAAACAAGAAATTTTATGTTTCCTCTATCTAAGCTGGGTAGTAAAATAGTGATAGATAATTTAATTAGTTATCATTGCGGTTATGGGCACAGTATGTGCCATCAGTAAAAGCACAAAGCGCCAAGTGTTGCGGTTACTGGTAAGTATTTCGACTTCACAGATCTTGTGTCAAATTATTGCTTTTTCTTTCACAATTTTCATTTTCTTATTCAAAGGTACGATTTTTTGTAGGAAGGTACTGCTAACTGCTATGCTGTTTAACGTTTAAGAAATAAAGGAGTAAGTTCTGGTTTCTGGGATGGCGCATAGCTGTTAAAATAGGAGCAAGTACCTATGACATATTTATCATTTGACGCTTTGAACTTTCTAGTTTTCCTTACCTTCTGATGAGCACTATAAGTAAATATATTGGCGTGTGAAAATCTGCGGACTAACTCGTTGAGAGTCAGCCAACAATTAACTTTAGAATATCATTATGGTTGAATGAAGTAGTGTCAGAAACAACGGCATATACGATAAACAGCAAACTATCCACATTGAACGTCGTCCAGCAAGTCAGGTACGAACAAACGAGGCGTATTAAACAAACGTTATCCCAGAAACACGAATGTTGAAGCATGGCGGGAAAGCGCTGCTGCCACGACGAAAACAATAAAGCGAAACGTCATTTACATTAGAACTACCGTTTTATAAGACCTTTTGTGGTCTGCTTGAGGCACCAGAACCGTTTTGTTTGATGTAACCCGCTTTATGGAGATCTAAAATGCCAGTAACGCACTAGTGAAATGTTCTGACTTGACAATAACTTTGAAACTAATTCCTGAGCCGTTAGATGTTCTGCCGTTTCTGATTTTCCACTAAACTAGTTCTAACTGGAATGAATCATTTGAAAAACATCCACTTTGAGCGACCGAAAGAATACGACCCTTTTCAGTTCAATTGTGAAACATTATTTCATAAGAAATGATGTTTGGACACCTGTTTCTTCTAACGATTCAGCATTAGCTTTACGATCCAAAAGAGGGCAACATCAAACAAATGAATTGTTTTCAGTTCTGAAATTAAAAACCTTAGCAACTGAACAAACATGAATCGGGTACCTTTAGGACGTTTTCTAGAAGTTTACTTCAAATTGACGATAAGAATGTGTCCAAACATATGGATTTTCAAAGTAATTCACATACAAAACTTTGTTATATTTCCATCATTCTGAAATACTGTAGCTACTGACAACTGAGAACTTATGAATAAAAAGCCCTGCTTCACACAAAACCAATCGTGCTCTACTCAGAAAACCCGAAAATAATAAGAAAAAAACAAAACAAAACTAATCATCTCACGTAAACACATACCAAGCCACACGCGTGTCTCAATTCCAAAAATTGTTATTACAGCCACAAATTACGCCCTTTGGGGACAGAACGGAGCAAAAAACAACCCCTCGAGATCCAGTGGGCGATAATCTACTGCAGGTTGAACTGCCTTATTGAGTAACATTGCCTCTACAATGCGGGCGTTGACACCGTGTGGAATAACATAACAGTAATTATAATTAGTTAAAGTCTTGATAGTAGCCGATCGAAATGATTAACGGATTACTAATAGCAACTACCTACCCGCCCCTGCTCATACGATTCTTGATACTTTAATATTAATGTATTGTGAAATAAATTCTCTAAATGGTGGTGAAAACTGCATCAAGCTCCGTTGCGTATAGAAGAACCACGGGGTCATACAGGCAGCCACGAAAATAAACTTTAATTTATAATGTTTCTATTGGTATATATGCCGCATCCTAGTCCAGCAGTAGATTGCTATAGGCTGATGCCCAGTATGATAAATGCCTCAAAAAACGGACATCGTTTTTTTTATTTTCCTAATCGATAGTGTACATTGCTTTGAATGCTAGAGTAGAACTCCCAGAAACCAATTCAACTTAGAACCAGAGCTATATTTTTTTAAATATTTTGTTCTGGTTATCCATAGAAATAAAAAGAATTGCTTTAACGTATTATGTATGCAACTTTTTTATGTTTTAATTATAGTATGCGATAAAGCCACTTTATTTGCTATTTTAAGAAACAAAATTTATTTTTTTGATGTCATTTAAAGCAAGTTACGTAACTTTTTCTGTAATCTTGAAATAATTTTTCTGCGCTGGTTGTATGGGGTAGTAGCATTTTATTTTCACACACATTATTGTTTAGTATTATGTTAACCTGCCTGTAAAATATCAGATGCCTAACACGAAGGATAATGGATTCTCGAGTGTAGTATTTTTTTTTGTTAGGGTTTTCACTAATCAAAAATTTTAAAACAAAAACGTTTTTTAATTTTTTATTCTTAAACTGAAGTAGGTATCTCTATAGCTACTCATTAAGTATAAAGAGTAGCTATAGAGATACCCATAGATAATTTAATGGGTTAACAGTTTTCTTGACATAAAATAATTTTGAGAAATTCAAAAATTGCTCTTAGTGGCTGTTTGTAGGAAAAGTTGTGATGTTATGCTTAACGCATATGTTTGTTTGTTTATTGTATTCTAATATAAAACCGTTTAATATAAAAATATTTTTTATACATTTAATTTATATTTTTCTCCTGAAGGGGTAAATGTGGTATAGGGAAGGGGTCCGCCCTTGTCAGCTTTAATAAAACTAAAACCCTATTATTACCCCGTGCATGCAAATTTACGTACTCACAATTTGTTTTTTTTTTTAAATAGTAAAGAAAAGATAAATATTTAGATATAGATAGATAAGCACTACAACCGGGCGCCGGGACCCGCGGAAAAATAGAAAATTAATCATCTCAACAAAAAATATTAATTGCAATTTATGTGTTCTGAGAAAGACAACCCTATAATCAGAGAAAAAATTGAAAACCATAGAACCATCATATCTTCGATGTCCTGATAGGTTTGCATCTGATTTTTTTTATAATTAATAGTACAGTTGTGAAGAATAGCTTAAGATAAATATTAGGGGCTACAAATAAAAGATGTCCGAGGGAAAAAATAAAAAGTAAAAAAGATAAAATCAGGCATATTTATTTTTCTATTATAGCGAAATCTTTTCTGTTTCGCCTATATGTCAAAAACGCCTTGCATGTAATGTCAAAAGACTTCAACAACAAATGTTCAAATATTTTCACCACATCGTTTATTTTTGAGTTTTTCTGAAAATCCAAAAAAATCTAATAAAAATTATAACTTTTTTTTTAAAGTATATTTAAGATCCGAGAGTTCTACTCTCGCATTCAAAATAGTTCATACTTTCGATTAATAGAATAAAAAAAGATGTCCGTTTTTTGAGGCATTTATCATACTGTGCGATGATAATGTGGAAGACAATCTTGTTGCATTCTTCAGGTTTGAATGCGACAATAGTACGTTCATGAACTCAGCTTATCGTAGTCCCTGCTGGACCATGGACAATGACATTGACATCTTCCGCATCAGTCAGTCCGTCGCCTTATTGAGGTCATAGGACCACCTTTTAGTTTAAAATCTGTACGGCTCTCAGACTCATTAAACAAATTATCTTCATTAATTTATATTCGTTACCCAATTTAACTCATCAAAACACTCAGTTATACCTTATAATTAATTTAATTTATCTAATCTCAACTTGATTTCTGTGAACTTTAAAAAATGACGAACACAACGAAATTCTTCGAAGGGCATTACATTCCTAATTATATTTCAAAAAAAATTTATCTAGTCACGATTCATTGGGTGGGAACCATTCGTTTTTTCGGGTCATCGTAATGACATGTAATGATTACCTGTCCCTCTATTAGAATTCCTGCTGCACTACCTATCTTTTGATGTTGGATGTAATCAACTTTACGTAATCCTTAGGTCATTAATCTATGTAGTTCATCTTTAAGTTAATGTGGGCATCTATCAGCCCAAATAAATTGGGATGAGGATAAGAGGATGATGATCTATCAGCTCATTATGGTCCCTTGGTTGTGCCCCGTTCACCGTCAATCTATTTCTGGCGTTAGGTGAAACTACTTCGGTCTTATTATATCACATACGGTCTGTCTACCTATTCCAAAATATACTCTTAAGGGTTCTAGGTTTAGTTTCATCTATGTATTTTTTCTAATTTGATCTAAAATGTTCGTATTGACAGCAATCTCTCTCATTTTATAATTGGAAGCAATTTAGTTTCAATTTTGGAACAATTTCGAACATTAATCTGCAACATGTAAAAGACCTTTCAAAAGTTTATTTACCAGTCGAAACTAGAAAACTGGAATTGGATGAAAACTGTTAATATGTAGTTTAGCAAACTTTGACTTCCGCGTTGGTCTAGTAGTCTTAGCCGCTAGTTAACTGCTGAGCATGAGGTCCTGGGTTTGATTCCCGGGTCGGGAAAAGTGTTAATGGGTGTTACCATTTAAAATTTCCCAGTAGCTGCCCGGAGCCTATATTTGTGCCCGCTTGATAGCAATAGGCTCGCTGCCCTATTACATGGGACTTAAACATAACTACCGAAATGTGGGTGTACTATAATAGGTGCATCTCTGCTTAACCCTTCAATAAATACAGTCGTAATGTTAAGTTATATTTTAGAAATGTATACTACATTTGCCCCTTTGCAAGGTACCAAACCTGTAACTAGAAAATAAAACAGTCGCAACTCGTACAAAAAAACCCATAAAGTTTCAACCCAAAAATACCACACATACGTACCACGATAAAAATGCGTGCGTATACGCCTATGCGCGTACCGGTAATAGTTCATTTAAATGTATTATGTCTATTAAGTCCCTCGATCCGACACTCGTTAGCACTGCAAGTTAATAGCAGGTTGTCGTGAACACAAGGGGGGTTACGGTTTGATTAAAAATTAAGCCATTACTGGTCATTAGGTAACGTACGCCTTCCCGTAAGCTTGGCTTTCTTTTGAAAGCACGATTATTGTATTGTTTATAATTGTCACGCCGTTTTCCCGTAAAAGGATAGACAAACGAAATCTAAATAATGCATTGTATTTATTCCGAACACCATTGTGTTGTAAGTTGTAAGGAGTTAGTGTAAAATTAATCTTGAATAAGTAGAAATGCTGCTTTATGTAACTGAGTATTGATATTTCAGGAAACTTGTAATTTATAAAGATAGCTTTTTTTCCGGAATAGACATCAATGTCCTGTTTAAGGATTAAGGTTTTTACATAACTTCTGGGCCAAACCAAACTTCGCAGTACCTCCCGAACTGCTTCAAGCTGCCACAATCAGACAAACAGACAATGATTTTTTTATATTATAGTGAATTATATTTTTCCAAACACAGAATAATTATGTAGGTATAACAGGCAGTATATAATCGAAAATCCACTTAAATGGATAGTTCCAATCACATTATTGGTATTCGTAATAGCCATCAATTTGATCAGAATCAACCAGTGGCGTAGCTAGTCCTAAAGGGGCCCTGTATTAAAATATTTTGGGGGCCCTTTTTACCTAGCTGCCGCAGAAAATGGCGATAGTTTGTATTTACGAAAGAATTAAAGTAGTATCCAGAGTCAGGAGGTTAAACTGTTATTGCGCCTTTACTAAGAGAATGCAAAAGCGAGCGAAGCTAGTTAGAAAATTGAGACATCCTGACCCAAATACGGCAAGTTTTCATTGAAAAGCGAGCGAAGCGATCTCGGAAATTGGAGTATTCTGGAGCGGGATTGATAAAGTTTTCACTATAATGTTTTTTAAGAGAATGCGAGCAAGCGAAGCAAGATAGAAATTTGGAGCATCTTGACTCGGGAGGTTAGATTCGCCTACAGCTTACAAGCTTTTATTATGTATTCATTTATTACGGGCCTGTTATCAATAAGAATGAGGTCTCGGGGAATATTTTACGAATTATTATTCCACACGTGGGGACCGCTGTAGCTTGAGGGCCCAGTATCATTGATACGACTGATACGGCGGTAGCTACGCCCCTGGAATCAACGTAACACAATAATGTTAACTTATTCGAATTCGAAACCTATGTTCGAAACAAATGACTACTTACAGTCACACAACTTGACATTAGGGCGGGGAAATAGTAAGCAATGACCATTAATCCGATATTGTATACAAACGGAACGAGTGAACATTCCACTTTCGCCGTCATTCCCTATTACCTGTTGCTTTCTTCTGTCAATCTCCTTGGTTACACTTAATTGGTACAATAGCGAAACACATGGTAACATGGTAATGATGTATGGGCTTGCCTTTAAACGATTTCGAAATAGGAACCTCTTGATTTTCTCAAGGTGTTCTATGGTCTATGGTAAATTTCATATTTATTTTGATTGCGATAACCGTATTTATTATTTGTAGAGCATACAATGCTCAGTTCAAATAACTTGGAAGTTTACACAACCATAGATAATAGTGAAAAATTAGTGTGCATTTATCATTTGTATGACTACGTAAAAAAAACAAAACCGTTTGTAAGGTTAACCAGTGTGCCTTGTATTATGGAATTATGATGACATGAAACTAAACGATAAGTAAAAGTTTCAAGTTTTTTTTCCCATTGTTTATCAGCATAAACAATATCTAGTTTTCTACGTTTAGAAACTTAACGGCATTACTCCATTACCCATTTTAGCTCCTTGCCCCACTCATGACAGTTTACATCAAGTATTATTTTTAAACACGAGCACCTTGGTCTGTATACAACTGCCAGTCCAGCTGGGCCGACTCCCGCAGCGTCATGCAATCGGGCATAAAAACTTACAAATATGCGAGTTACTGCAACAAATCATATAAGATCTTTATCTAGCAAATGTCTAGTCTATTTGAAAGGTCACGGTGGACTGGTTTGTGGTCCAATAACCTAATCGTGAGAATTAAGGTTCTTTCACTTGGATTACAAAGTTTTTTGTCTTCTTTGATTGATGCCCGTTGGGGTTAGGCCAGGGCAGTGGCCAGGGTCTGTAATTTGTGGACTTGGCTATACGTTTTGTTCACATGCAACGCCAGTAATGTTTAATTTTCAATTAGTAGCTTAGCACCGTGCCCGTGGAAATGTATTTTGCGTTTTCTTTGTATCTCAGAAAAGCATTTTAGTTCGTTGTTTTACGACCTTGAATCTAAAATCGATATCTAAGCTAATCACAGCATTCACAGCACAGCAAACACGATTCCAAAATAAGTCTTATACAACGGTATTTCCAGAAGAAAGCATGAACAAAACTGAAGTTTTTTTGAAAATCATAGTCCTGAAAGTGTCTGAACCACAATGCGATAAGCAACTTCATGTATATACCCACTGCTAGATAATTATAGGCCTCCATTCACGTTAAACAAAACATCGTAAACCATTCATTACTGCGACTTCAGTAAAATATACTGAAACAGGTGTTTTTATTTCCCAGAACTATTATTTATATTGATTTTTCATTTTGCCCTTGACTGAAGCACTCGGGCTCATGCATAAAGAATGAAGTACACTGCAGTACCACCAACCTTTAGCACTCAAGGATACCATTTTTTATTCATGCAAACTACACTGGATCGAAATAACGCGAGATTTAAGACATGGGAATGGTTAAGCGCAATTTCGTATTCTGGCGCAACCGTGCTATATTTTTTTCGGTATAGTCCTAGTCGCCCCCACCTGGATTGCCACCAGGTGGCGATTGGGAACTTATTGCCCCCACTTCAAATCGCTGTAGGTACTTTGCGGCGTGGATTAGCACTAAGAAACCAACCAAACCTCGGGGTGCCCCTGACGTCGACAGGCTAGGGTTAGGGTTAATAAGCAGGTCGACGGATTCGCAGGATTCGCAGTCGCAGGATTTCTGTCTAAACGGTTTAAAGGAACCTAACCAATCGAACCTCGGGTTGACCCTGACGTCGACAGTCTAGGTTAGGATTTGTCATTATTCATAGTGCTAATCCACGCCATAGTGCTAGTCGCCACCTGGTGGCAACTGGGTTTTTTTTTCTCAATTGCCTCCTGGTGGCAATCCATGTGGGGGCGATTGGGAATATACCCTTCTTTAATGTTTTGCCTTAGTTCCCTTGATCTGGAACGTGAACCATGGCAATTTATTTATTGCCAGTTTTGGTAACAGTTACCAAAGCGATTCATTCTTTGAAGATAGTTTTTCTCCAGTAAGTAAAACTAATTTTGAGTTCCAAATATAATTTTCGCAGGTCGTACTGAACAATGTTTACCTGAATAAACTTCACATAGGAACCAAGACCAAACCATAGCATTCACAATCCGCAAAACAAAACGGTTTAACAATCAGCACATGATAAGTGTACCATAGAAACAGCAGATCGGACCTTTGGCGTACTCGTACGTAGAAAGGCGGAAAGTCGTGAGATGTCGGATACGACATCAAAGCGTACCGTATGCAAACATTGTGAACAAGCGGTGGGAATTGGCTGAAGGTTTATATGCACAAATTCTATCATCTTTAGTATAAATCTAGTTTAGTTGTTGAATTCCAAGCTAAAGACGGTTAGCTCTCATTAATTAATTCTAGAACGAGAATCTAGTCATGTAGGACAAGTTAATTAATTAACTAGCAGCTATGTAGCACTTTTACCTAACTTTTCCCAGGCATAATCAGGTTCGTCAGTCTGTGTGAAATGTCTAATTCTGCGAGCACTCAGCTGCTTCCGTATCAATAAATTACTTCCCTCCCATCTTCACGCAGCTCATCAGCTGGTAAGTAATCGTAGTTACCATTATAGTATTTTCTTATAAATGACAAGAATTTCGAACCCGAAAATCGACCGAAGATTCAGCCGTTCTTTACTTCACTCAAGGAACTCCAAAATATCATAAGACAATCACATTCAAACCTTATATTGATGGTTACCCTCAAATATCATGAAAGGTACTTATTATTCAAAGTGCGTTGTCTATAATTTTGTGCACGACTTTACTAAGTGCTTTACATGATTCTCTACAACAATGCCTAAATTTCGCAACAAGCGCCCATCCTATAAATCACAGACGCAAAATATCAAAATCATGATTTGAACAAAATAACAATGGTTCTTGCGAAACAATTGGACCCAAAATAATCCGATTAAGTTCGCATAACTTAAAAGAAACCAGTGTAGCACGAACTGCTAGATATGGTCAATGTCCAATAAAGGTATGACATTGTCAAAAGATCTACCGAAAATGGTTATCAAAATTCATATTGCCAAGACACGATTTGAACATACCTACTTTCACCAAAAATAGCGTAGATTTGAAATTTTCTCAACAGATTTGGCCGCTACAATGGTAAATATACCTACCTAGCTAAAACCTTCAAACATTATTTAACTGTTGTCAATTTAGCTGGAAATTGGAACCAAATTCGTTTTTAAGGGCAGCCAATGACTAACCACTTAACTCAGCTACAAAGAAACATAATTATTCACTTTAAATTTCTCCAAAAATAATAAAATCCTTAATGGATCTTTAACTAGGAAGTAAATACGTCTAAAAAGGTCAATGATACCCAAAACACCCCTTACAAAATATTGCCGCACGCGAAGATTATAAACCCCCACGTCACGAAATATTTACGGGGTATAAACATGCGATAGTACACACGTGCACGCTATGACAACAAAACTGAAATCATAACAACTCTCTAAGCATTTCCTAATTAAGGTGAGTGCATTTGAGCACGTTCTTTTGTTTTTATAAAGAGTGTATTACTGGCAGGTTAGAATAGTGTTTTTTGTACTTTGTGGACAGGGAATGTTGATGATGAGCGGTAAGAAGCGCATAATTATAGGTTTCAGAACTGGATTTCGCACGGTACAATAAGCAGACACCTTTTACGATATCTTACTCAGAAGTACATACAATCTTCTCATAAATTCAGTCACAAATGATCAAAGTATTCAAAATATCTGATGATTCAAGGTAAATTAGGTACCGAAATATGAAACTCAATCCACTTAATATTATTGTAACGTATTACAAACACGGTATAATTAAGTGTGGACAGCGGGCTTGTTAATTTTGAATATCAAAATGTAAACCACTCCTAGTATTGTATTCATAACAGGAGATATCTCTGTACTTGGACGCAAAATATTTAACAGATAGATCAGAACAATAAGTCAAGTTTAGTTTCACGTTTTCTAATTCTGTAAGACGGAATATTAATAAGTTTAATTTTACGACAATATTATCCTATTATAAGAAATAACGTATTTATCGCGGATTAACACATCTATCAAGAGTTGCGTTTTGATTATCTGTAGGCTTGTAACGAGGCCTCTTTGGAAGACATTTACGGCTCGATAATTAGAATAATTAGACTGAACAAGGACCCCTTGTTACTTGGAAAAGGGGTCATTAAAAGAAATTAAGTATACGAAGACGAGCACCATGTAGATAAGAACATTCCGTGGGTTACTTTTCAGAGTTCGTTCGCTTTTGGGCAACTAATCTCACCATCGGGAAGATGTGTTCAATTCGAATCACAGCAACCTACAAAATGGTCTATAGTATATACACACTGCTAATGTAATGAAATTGTTTTAACCACGATACTGCCAAGATAAAGCAAAAGTATACAATCCTGTCGTGCAAAACTCTTTCACCCTTTTAATTAAAATCAATTAGGGTTACAAAGTATATAAATCGCTCATATAAAGAACATTGGCCTTGACGTCGCTATGTGCAGTGTCTGCCTTGTGCACATAATTATAACATGGCTGGTCGGCGCTTGCGCAAGTATTATCGGATCAGGCGTCATTATCGAGCCAATGCCTATACAATTCAATTACACTGCCTTTGACAGGGGCCTATGTAGTCAGCATACTTTGGTAATCATTTATTTAGATGGTATTTATTGGTCAATATTCTGCATTCCAGACCAGGTATCAAGATAGTAAAAGCTATCATTCAGGGGCGTAGCTACCGCCGTATCAGCCGTATCAATTATACGGGGCCCCCAGACGCGACGTGAAAATTCGTAAAATACTATCCGTAATTCTTATTGATAAGCGGCCCGTAATAAATAGGTACCTAATGAAAAAATCCCATTAATAAAATTGGTTTGTGGCTTCAAACTCAAAGTATTTATTTCAATTAAACCATTTACATTTGAATTGTCAAGGGGCCGGTCAGTCAGAAACATGAAGCTAGTTAGTTGCCCATTCCAAAGCGTAGTAGGTATCGATGGAGAAGAACGGGTGAGAAACTCACAATTATAGTTTTACTTTCCAAGCCAGGGTGCTATTTTGTAAAAAAACAATACTTAAGGTAGTTGTTTTTTGAAGCTTCGCTGCAGTTGGGTAAAAAGGGCTCCCAACAAATTTTGATACCGGGCCCCTTTAGGACTAGCTACGCCACTCTGAGAAATCTTTACACTTCAAATAAATAAAAAAAACCTATATTTCTTACAGAATCTAGGTTTACAAAGTAGTGGTGTTAGTATCATAAAACATAAAAGTGTATTTTTTTTTTTAATTTAGTGTTAGTAGTATTTTATAACTAGATTAAATAGATTATTTTTATTTTATAATTTAGTTTTAGAATGTTTTCTTAGGTTTTAAAGCAAGTTTTTTTTTTGTTGGTTATTCTGTAAGAACCCCTCTACTGGTAAAGGCCTCCTCCAAAGTGAGCCAGTCTTCTCTAGATTTTGCTAAAATCATCCAATTTGGACCTGCTGTGCGTTTTATTTCGTCCTCCCATCTATTTGGGGGTCTTCTTTTCTTTCTTTTGCCTATTGGCCCTTTCCACGCTGTCAAACTTTTTGTCCATCGCTGGTTCCCCTTCATAAGGGCCCCCAAACAATTTTTTATACGGGGCCCCGCCAAGGTACGCTACGCCACTGCTATCATTATATAGTATTTTAAATTGTCCAGTGTCGTGCCTAGTTCGAATGGTTAGGTAAGTTCCGTCAGCTACGGTCAGCTCCCCATTTTCGCTCAGAAAGACAGTAGAAGAAAGAAGTAATTACTTAAAAATTAAAATATAATTTGTATCGCCTTGTATAAAGTGTCAACGGGAAATCTAGGAGTTTTGATCATGTTTTAAATCGGATGTCGATGCTATTATGGATTTTAAATATTAATAAATCAATGTCATTTTAAAAGTTCAGCGTTACATTGTGTGAAGCAAGGAGCTGTTGTAGCAGCGGAAATAATAAAATATGTTTAAAGGAGTGGCCGGTACTTACGTCAAAACGCCCTTTGTAGAGTTGATTTATTAACAAACTTTGGCTGATTAAGATTAAACATTAATCAAATACCTATAGCTGAAAGTGTAAGCCGTATTTTACCCGTTTAATAAAACTACAACATCTTATTATGTACTACGTCTTTTATTAACTTTTGTCTTTCAGCATCCTACGACCACCATTACCATCGCGTGTAACCCTTTTCAAGCACGCAATGAATCAACACATTGTATTGTATCGAGAGGAGTCTTTTGTTTAGCGCCCTTTGTTGCAATTAGCTCTTCATTTTATGTCTACAACACGTCGGCCTTAATTGAACAGTGTGTGGGGACTAATTACTGGTTTGTTTTTCATTATGAAAGTGCTTGAAAAGAATTCCCTATGCAGTGAGATGATCAGCAACTTTGATGTTACTTCCGCATAGAACTTGCCTCAGCTTATTAATTTATTTATTTGGTATACCAACAGCAGTAGGTACATACTTACGAAAAATTAAAACAGAACAATAACATAAGTACAGGTATGTATGCCTGTTATAGATATACACAGCATTCACCACAAAACAACAATGAAAACATAAATTACAAGTAGAAATTAAAATTCTAAATAAGTGAATACAAAATGTTACCACGAGAGGTGGATGCTGAAAGGGCATGAGTGTGAGTGATATCTAAGAATATTCAGTGTATGCACTCCCGTACTTTAGAGACTGATCTTCTAGACTTGTTAAGTGATACACCGTGTAAGTCGGTTTCTGACGAATTTACATGCGCTTCAACATGCTTTGTGTATGATTGCAGTGTTTGTAAAGTTGGTAAAGTAATGTAAATTAGTACATAGTTAGTTTCGCACAATAACAATGTGGTTTCCGTAGTGTAGCGGTTATCACGTGTGCTTCACACGCACAAGGTCCCCGGTTCGATCCCGGGCGGAAACAGTTCTTTTTGCATTTTTCTTTGCAGAAAGAAACATCCGTAAATTGACATAACAACGAAACGAAAGCACGAAAACGGGAACAATTTCTCATTCCCAAGAAACGGTCAACATTTAAATGGTTTTTGAATCGCGATAATGACGCGGAAGAACGTTGACAATGTGTAGTACCAAACAAGAGCTGGAAAAGGCGAGTAATTAAGCTTAGAAAGTGGTACAGAAACTGGTAGTGCACGGGATCGGTTAGTTTCTAAATTGACCGGCAGACGGAAGGTCGCCGACCTGATATCGAGAGGAACTGCATCTGTAAACTAAACTGACCTAAATACCTGACTTATGAAATCTTGTTTATATCTGATAATGTATTTTCTTAGATTTATGTTACTAAATCAATAATATCTCTGTCGTGTCCTTACTATGCACGAAATTCAATCGGGCGTTCTAAAATTGGTTTATGTCAGTTTCTGGTCTAACGCGTCGCAAATGAGATTTATTAATACAATCACGTCCAGCTCGATAAATACTTGTGGAGGCGGCAAAAACTATACCGGATTGTTTTAAGTAATTATCAAAGTAGGTGTGCTTCGTAAAGCACACCGGATTTTTTGCAGTTATTGGATCTGATCGTAACAGGAATCCTGCAAATCTCTTCCTCATTTTCACATAGCTTAACATGAAGCCTGTAATCCCCGAAGAGTTAGGAAGAGCTGTAAAGGTACACCCACATGTCGCCAGTCATGTTTAAGGCGCTTCCCTGACCAAACGACCTTGAGCGTTCGGTCCTTCTCTGTTCCGTTGCTGAGTCTCGCTCTGTCTCGCTCCCTCCGCACGCTCATTTAACATAAAACTCACAAAAATAATGAAATTATTCAAATAAAAAAAGACAAGTTAAGTTTGAAAATAAAATAAAACTTGTATTATTTAGATTTTTAAATTATCTATCCATTAGTGTAATCCTCAAATGAATAGAACGTCACCTTTAGCAAAAGATGCATGCAATCAATAATTTTAGTCACTTTTTTACAAGGAGATTTTAGATGTATTTATAACACATAAAAACAAATAAGAACGTGCAATGTGATGATAGGATATCGAACATTAATAATGTGCTTTTAGATGTAGTTTATTACCCATAGTGAATGAGTTAATAGCCTCTGAATAACGCACTATGACAAGGTTTTGGTCGGAGTACCGCCTTAAGTCCCACGTAATAGGGGCTTGCCATCAACCGGGCACAAATCCAAACTCCGGGCTGCTACTGAGAAATTCCTGATGGAAGAAGCCCATTAACACTTTGCCCGACGTGGGAATGGAGCCTCATGCTCAGCAGTAGCGCTTGCGAACACTGACCAACGAGGCAGTGCTCTTTTTCAATTTGGTCTAAATGATCAAAAACACCGAATAACTACCTGCATTAAAAATGAACTAGATAAGTTAGGAGATTGGAGGTCTACTCCCTAAGCATGAAGTCTGTAGCTTTGGCCGAAATTACGGGAGTTTCTTTCTCCGTATCACTTTAGGACTTATGATTACTTCGGGGCCCTAACTTAGAATGAAAAACAAGACGAATTGACAGTGGTCCTACTCCCGATGTGTATTTTCCCATTCGATTTTTTTTATTATAGATTTGTTTTGACTGATCAACTACTTGCGGACGGTCCCGTATCTTCGTTGACGGACTTAGAGAGTAGACTCCCTGGACCGGGAACGAACTCTGTGTACAACATCGTTACGCAACTAAAAATACACTGAAAGTTTAGTAACGTTTAGTGACACTTCAATCAGGTGGACGATGTACTCCGGTGCATCATAACGACGCCATATTGTTTTTATTGTCGCCTTCCGCTTTCGTAACACACATGTTCACGTATTACATCAAACTAAGTGACAAGCACGCACGACATAAATCTGAGAGTTTTAGTACCTACTTGATTTAGGGCACCACTATCTTTTAAACCTTAATTAGGGTCCTAAAAGGGTATTTGGAAAGGAACCGTGAAAACTGGAACTAGAGAGATTAATTTAGGGAAGTACCTACAGTGGGTTGCCAAATTATTAGGGACAGTCACATTTTTTATCAATTTCTTACTTTGGGCGCACTTGACTGCAGTTTTAAGTGATATAAGGGTTCCAGGAATGTATTATTTATTTTCGTCATGTGTCTGTATCTCGAATTTGAAGTGGATGTTGAGATTTAAGGGTATATTTTATTTTCTACAAATATTTAAGTTACGTGAGAGCCGTAGTGCACTTAAGACGCTAATCAGTGAAAGACGAATTTGATTATTTTAACAAAGTTATTTTTATATTTGTGTTACAAAATTTTGATAAAATGTAAGTATTGTAATTATGTTATTATAAAATTAAATTATTTATCATATTATGGTAATAATAATACTTTTTTAATTTTTTTTTTTGCTTTCGGTATGGGTCGGGCGTGCGATTTGACTCAAAAAAAAAATCTGAAATAAAAACCCTACTCCAGCATACCAGTCATTCCCAAAGGACAATAGCAGACATTGCTGGTGTTTCTAAGTCGGCAGTCAATAAAATAAAAATTAAATTGGACCTTAATCAGCCAATTTCGTCTAAGAAAAAAGGCAACTGCGGCAGAAAACGCGTTACTACCCCACGTTCGGATAGGAAAATTAGAGACATCTGTTTGCAAAACAGAAACAAAAGTGCTGGACTGTTAACTCAGTTAGTCCAGGAGTCAGGAATACCAGTTTCCAAGAGAACAGTGCAGCGCAGATTGGCAGAGGAAGGCTTGACAGGTCATCGTCCTATGAAAAAACCACGGTTGACTGATGCAATGAAGAGGAAACGCCTTGCCTGGGCTCAGGAACACCGCCAAAAGACGATTGAGGACTGGAATAAGGTCAGTTCCCATTATTACTAGTATATTTTAATATTAAAAAAACATAATAAACAACTATCTTTTTTTTTCAGGTGTGTTTCCCGGATGAGTCAACATTCGAGATTCTACCCGACAAGAGCAGCTTCATCAGGCGACGCCCAGGAGAAAAATACCACCCCGCCTGCATCGTGGAAAGGGTAAAACACCCAGTTAAAATAATGGTGTGGTCTGTTATAAGCGCCAAAGGGGTTGGGCGCCTGTACATTGTCCAGGGAACCATGAAACAAGACCAGTACAGACAAGTTTTACAAACTCGCCTGTTACCGACACTTGAAGAATGGTTCCCTGATGGTGAGGAATTTATGTTTATGCATGATTCAGCGCCATGCCATAAAGCCAGAAGCGTTACGAAGTTCTTAGCAGACCATAACATTCCAGTTTTACCTTGGCCTGGTAATTCTCCTGACATGAACCCCATAGAAAATTTATGGGAGATTACCAAGGCCGAAATAGCAAAAGAAATGATAACCACCAAGGTCAGGTTGATAGAAAAGCTGATTAATGTTTGGCATCACAACCCTAAGATAAAAGAAAGTGCCAAACAGTGCATAGAAAGCATACCCAGGCGTATAGAAGCACCAATTGAGGCGAAAGGAAATGTCACTAAGTACTAATCACTACTAAGTAACATTTATTTTCGCCTATTTATGTACTTAATTATTATTTTGAATTATGTTTTTGTTCTTATTTTACTTCTTTAATAACTGTTTTGTGTAATTAAAGGTTTCCTCATTTAAAAAAAATGTTTTTCTAATTAATTTAAGACTCATACTTACAAATAAAAATAATTCGTGACTGTCCCTATTAATATGGCAACCCACTGTAGGTACTTAATCCTTTACGCCATTTTCCCCAAATTCTTTCTTTTCGGTTACAGGTAGGTACTAGTATATCGTTTTCTGAAAATAGCCAGTTGACTATTGAACTATAGATTCCTAATAGCTTCCTTTTTCACGATCTCATCGATCTAAATAATGCGATAATATGATAGTAGGTATGAACTACATTTATGATTAGATTTTTTTAATTGAACGAAATAACAATCTTTGGAGTACCTAGTCATGAAGAACTTAAATAACACGAGACATTCGAAACTAGGACTTGAAAGTATTATGAAAACAAATTCCATCAATCCAATGGTGTAACATTCCCTGTAAGTCGTAACAGAGTCGTAAGCTGTCATTAGTGATTGGATTATCAGTCAATGACCCCTAGACACGTGAATAGTATCGCCCAAGGTGTTATAAAATGTGTCAACGAGACACGTGTGTTTTACTACTCCTGCTAGTACGAATTTATGACTTTTTTATTACATATAGTGTGTTATTTCGGCCCTTTGTGTACTATGGTCAGGAAAGCAAAACATTTTTGTAAACAAGAAGCAATCCACTTTTCAAAGTTTCAAATACTTAAAATATGAAAAATAATTTAGGTCAGCATTGTAAAATTGAAATCTGTTGCTACATTAAGTAGGCTTCAAGAGTTGAATGACCAACAAACTCTAGAGTTAAAAGTAGGTAGATATTAATTATACTAGAACTTAAAGATTTGAATTAGTCATAAAGGCTGGGTTTGGTAAATTCTTCTAAGAATAGTCTTAATCTTAGGGAAAATGGCAAGGAATTCTATTGCAGATGATAACGAAACGACTCATGAAACATATTGACTTATTAGACAATTTGTAACTGTAGGATAACATATTGAAGACAAAACATGGGCAGGCTAATCAACTTACTATTAAAACAATTTTTTGGAAGTAGGTTTCTATTGATATAATAGGTATAATGTAACTCGTCTACTTCACAAAATGGACAGAGAACTCCTTCACACCCGTAGTTGCTGGCTTTCAGCACATGAATTACTTTCATTGTTCATTACAATTTCAGACATTTGATTTGTACTAGCATTTATTTCATAACCAGATTGCAAGGTTACAGTGTTTCAACAGCATTTCATTGTGTATTTACGTAGGGGAATACATACTAAGCTTATCTTTTCTTTCAGAAACATAACAAAAAGTACTTAAGTAATTAATTTTGTAGTTAAGTAATTGGATTAATGTACTAGTTAGTATGAGTTCTAAACTATCCCAAAAAACTATCTAAGTATCTAGGTACAAATCTTAACTAATATTATAATTATATGAAACTGAGTTTGTTTCTTTTTAAACGCACGCTAAAATGGCTGAACGGATTTGGTTTAAATTTAGCACACGGGTAGACCATGACCTGGAGAAGGACATAGCCCAATTTTCATCTTGGATTGCAGACAAAGTCGCAGGAAACAGCTAGTTAACTTTAGAGGTAAAATAAAGTAATAAATGAGAATCTAATGATGGATAAGTAAGTGAAGACTAGTTACATATTAGTACTTATTTTAAGGGCACAAAACTTAACTTCTGATGAATTTACAATGAAAAATGTAAGAAAGTGAACCAACTTTAGTTATGAATACAAGAATAAGTGCTGTTTTCAATCAGATGTAAGCTTGGCAATTTGAGAAAAGAAATGATGACTTGAATTAAGTTCAAAATAACAATAAGATTACTCTGAAAGGCAGTTTAAATGTTTCAAGAATTGTTAATGATATGTTACCTACTCATTATAAAGGTCAAATTGCAACCAAATTACTAAGAATTACACAACAAACTTCTGTTTACTGTAACTACAACTTAGCAAAACAATTCAAACTAAACCAAGATTAGAGAACAAAGTAAATCTTTCAAGATAACGTTTGTTGTAAAATCGAGGCGTAACAGCTACTGACCGGTTACAATGCGTCATAATCGATATACTGGTTGGGCCAACTGCAGTTGCAATTTTATGACACCAAGAATCCGTAGCTTAGAACTGTGATACCGTAACTTCTCACATGCTCCTAACGGTATTCCCAATGTAATTACGTGCCACGATCGTTTTAGCACTCGCTTCTGAACATATTTTCGCAAAATTAAGCACATAAACAAAATAACTTACCGGGCGACAGGTGTATTGAATGCAACATGCAATTTCAACACTGTAACCAACAAGTTCACTAAACTCTTGTACACTTCACTGAATCAGCACAAACAACATGAATTCTATTTAATTCTCTTGGATTTCCTATTCGATTTGCTTGGAATCATACAAGAAAAGTGCATTTAAGAACAATAAGCGAACTTCTTCGCTTCGCGGACCGCCCGCGCCGCACGCAAGCAAAGTTAAATCTCGAACCAATCACAGTTTTGACATCAATTATGACCGCTACTGTTGAGAAAATAAGAGCTATTTTGGTTTATTTCTGCGAAGGTTCTACGTGCATACAACCTTCGGGACGCAAACACACCACGACACCTTGAGCTTTTGTGTAAACCATTGTATGCCAATAAATATATTTTTACAACGAGAAAATAAGGCAGTTTTGATTTATTATGTCGTTTCATTTATAGATCAAGATTTTTAAATAACACGTAATATTATGATCCTTCTGAATAATTTAAATTATTCAGAAGGATCATAATATTACGTGTTGTGTAAAGCAGCCTTTTTAATCAAATTGATGCCGGTAGCGCCATCTAAAAAACAGCTGGGAAAACTCATGACAACTAAATCCGTTTTGTTATTGCCTAGTTGCTGTTGCTAACGACGTGACTTATAACCCTACGTTTAGTTATCATCAAATAAACTTACGGTAATTGATCCAAAAGGATAAAGTTGAAAAAGGAATATTATTCATCACCCGGTTTCTGAATTGAGGAGAGTAGCAACTCCCCAACAGATTATTCTCTAGTACATACGTTTTAGGAATCCGGCTATTTAGAGCAACTTAAATGGATAATTGTTTGCCAATACATCAACATTCAATAAAACCAGTAATAATAACGTATACTTTAATTAACTACTTTATAACACAATGCATAAAACTAAGTTTTTATCCGAGCTGCGGTTTGGGTACGCTAAACGTGCGTTTCCTTGACATCTTCTTGCGCGTGAGTTGCAGTTGTTTCAACTGGTTGTTAACTTCTGCCCAAATGTCACTCTGGTCTTCTATTGGTATGGTTTTCCTGCAAAATAACGTAAGCAACATTTAGTTGAACATAAGGTTTGGGCAATTTATTTCTATTATTTTGCTTGTGCAATTAAGAACATCTGGACTGAGTCAACATCATCCTCTAGCTCTAGCATCCTCATCATTTGGGGCAGGATATCTTTGATACATAGAAATATTTACCTGTACTGCTTCATCAAGTCATACTTCTCCCAGGGTTCTTTCCTAAGCTCTCTCCTGACTCTATCCTTCTCTTTCAGGTGCTCTTCAATGTTGGCAACACCCTGCAGTTCTTGTCTCTCCCATCTTTCCAGCCAGGGTCTTGGTTTCAGTTTTACCTGGAAAAACAATTTGAATCCTTTATGACTGAATTATGATTATAAAAGATACTGACTGGTGATAAGTGTGCATCCGGCCTCCCATTACTTTTTTGACCATTCTCTGCCTGTGGATAGTGAAAGTGGAAACAATAACCATGCATGATTGGCCAATGTATCACAAACTAGAATCACTAATCTGTGTACAATAGTGATGGCAGATTATTCATATTACTGCTACCCTCTTAAAAACTTGGCAAAGTTCATTCTTTTCCGTAGAATACAGTTTATTAAAAAAGTTACTACAATGCTTTTCAAAACCAATAGATCTCCAGAGAAAATACTGAAACAAAAACAAACCTGTACAGGATTAACAGGCACCGGAGTTCCTTCAGGCAGTAATTCAGGGTCCAAATCGAAGGTGAATGTGCTGTACTCCGGCAGAGCATCTCTCAGGTAAAGCAGCTTATCATCCAGACGCTTCTCAAGACGAAGGACTTGAATGCTGTGCACCGTAGGGTCGTAGAGGTCATATCTAACCTGGAAAATATAAACAGTAGAGGATTAGCATCACCTTAGAATATTTGATTTGACCACTTATTGATTAGACAATTTAAGATTTATTTTATACTTAGATACGTTCTAAGACCTATGGGATAATTGCGTAACATACTTATAGTAGGAATGGCTTTCATTTTGACAATTCAAGAGCATTCATTGTTTTATTTACATTGTTGATCTGACACATTTTCCGAACATATGAAGCAATAGATTAGCAATATCGTTCAAAATGATTCAAATTCAGATTGATAGTGTGTTATGCAATGGTGCAGGTGTTGTTATACTAGCCAAAGACAGCGGAAACTGGAAAATAGCTAGTTATTATAATGAGTTATGATTATCATGCCATCATATCTAAGGTATTTTATGATGTCCCTTTCTTATCAAAATAATCAAAAGAATTTAACTATTTTAAATACAGTAAAACAAACGTGAGCATTGGTGGCCCAGTGGTAAACGCCGTGACTTACGAGTTGTAGGTCGTGGATTCAAACCCAGGCAGACACTTTACTTTGTGTAAATTATTTCATCACCACAGCTCTCAGAATGTTGAAAAATAAAATCGTGAGGAAACCGGCATGTCTTTAGGAGCCAAAAATTCAAAGACATGTGACATTCACCAACATGCACTTGGCCCGCATAATGGATTGTAGCCCACTCCCTCTCACAGTGAGGAGGCCTATGTGCCAGCAATAGGCACATTACAGGATGATTATGCTTATGCTGCTTATACTAATACATACCTCAACACCCTGATGATCAACAACATTCCTCAAGGTAAACTCGGCCCTCAAACCACTTCCCTTCCGTTCAATGCAGATGCCAACAAATCTGTTAGTCTTGCCTTGAGCATGTTGGTCAGCAACTGTCACTGCTAGGATTGACCCTGGGAAAAATAACATTAGCATTTAGCAATTGAGCATTTAGCAATTGGGTCGGTGTCGACTATTCTGCCAACGTCATGTTGAGACGGCGAGTGTCGGGCCGTCGAAATTTTCACTTTGTGGTAGTCTTAGTGAATAGTGTAAAGTACAAAAGTGCCAAACAAACACACGAACGAAGTGTATTCGCCTTAATAGAGACAATAAGAAAAGTGCTATTGGACACATTCTTAGCAAAGACAATCTAATAGCTTAGGTTATAATTAAATTACTTATTAGTCTATATATAAGGCTAGATTGTAATAAGATTAGGGTCCATCCTATTGCTGAACCCTAGAATAAGGAGAAAAAAAAAAAAAAAATAACTTTGCAGTAGAAACTTAAATGATGGCTATAAAAAATTCGTCACCTAAATAAAAATATCGCGTAAGTCGAAAATAAGCCATGTGACGTTTTATACTTCAGTGGATAGATTTCGTTGGAGCACAGCAAATGATGTAAAAAAAATACCAATTATCCAATTTCAGCACATTATTCAATAGTTCTGGCATCGCGCAAATTGTTTGGTTTGTCACAACCGCATAAATCGTCAGTCCGCCTTACTATCTCATGTTGATGTGTGTACAAACTTAGGCAGTGTTCCATAGTTTTGCATGGTATTGTTACCTAAGAGACGAAATGTATACTCATTCAGCTACTTAATTTTGGTTTCATAATTAAGTAGCTGAATGAGTGATATATAAAACCATTACTGAATAATGGTGATTGAATTCATCCACATCATCAGGAGTCATCTTTTATGTAAAACAAATAATGTCTACCCCACCTATACACAGCCATTTCATTTAGTGATTATTTTAATTTTATTATTTTATTTAGGAAAACAAACAATTGTACAGTACATGTAGGTAACAGTAAAATATTAAAATCTAAAGACTACAGTATAATCCACAAATAACAAAAAAAAATACGATTACAAGTACTCACCAACATAAAATTCTGGTATATCAATTTGTTTGCGCCTTTTCAGCATATCCACTCTCTCAAGCTTCTCACGTAGGCTGTTCCTCCATTTAGGGTTAGGGTCAGGCAGAAACTCAGGATAAACATGTCTTAACGACAAGTTAGGGTTACTGGCATTCGTTCTAATTCGCGATACTGCCGGTCTCTCCCGTTTCTTTTCAACAGAAACTTCTTCTGCCTTTTCCGGCAACGTTGATAAGGCACGACAATCTGTAAGGAAATTTCAGAATAAGCTATTATTATATATTGTTGTAAGCCCCATTAAAGATATTGAGTATTTGTATTTTCTAACCTCTTCGTATGAACCATTTTGCTGCACCAAAAACCTCACTCGTAGATCTTCTAATAGCTAAAGCCATTGTATCCGTGAGTCTTGATATGAGCAATTCTGTTGTGTCAAGGAATTTTAATTCAAATAACAATAAAACATTCCTTCCGCAATTTCGCAGTTTTATTTGGAACACCACAAGAGGCAGTTTGACACTCTGACACCTCTGACAGTTTACGCGTTTCGTTTCAACTGGTTACAATACAGTTTACTTTTATTCACAGTGATAGAACGATTTCTTTTGAACACAAATAAATATTCTGTTCTTTTTTTCTTGTCTGTATATATTTGTATAGACTTATATGGTTATTTATATAAATAAATAAACATTCAAATTATATTTATGTGTTAGCCCACGTACACACGGACGTAAAAAATCGCGGCGGAATAAAAACGCGTGGCGCTATAGAACAAATAGAAACCTGCGGGGTAAATAAGTAACACACTAACAGTAGGAATGGATTTAATTTTGACAGTTCAACAACATACATTGCGTTATATGTTGTTGAGCAGACAAATTTTTCGAACTTGCGACGCAATGGATTAGCAATAGACTTCAAAATGATTCAGATTGTGATAGATAGTGCGATACGTAATTAGGGTGCTGGATTTGTTCATACGTCCGCGATAATTCCCCGCCACGAATTTTATCGCGCGGTGTTCGATTTTCATCGCTCGACGTTGAGCGTTGAATGAATACGACATACGAACTTCTGTACTTGTGATTCAATAGACGCGAAAACACCGCGCGCGATTGTCAATACGGCGCGCCACAGAGTAGATTTTTATATACTGAATGGCGCGCCGCATCGCCGCGCACAGCGCGCCGGGTCGTTGAGTGTAGACGTGCTGCATGCTCCAGGCCGTAACGCACAGCGCCGGCCATGCTAACCCGAAGAACGCGTAGGTACAGTCGCCAGCAGGTCAAGCTACACGAAACTGTCAAACTTCTCCAAAAGATTTTCAACCTTAAAATGTTGATGGTTAAGTTCAAAATCGAATGAGAAAATCTGACAGTTTGTGGTAACTTGATGTGCTGGCGACTGTACATAAAACATTGAAATTATTCC
This sequence comes from Griposia aprilina, assembly GCA_916610205.1. Classification (NCBI taxonomy): domain Eukaryota; kingdom Metazoa; phylum Arthropoda; class Insecta; order Lepidoptera; family Noctuidae; genus Griposia; species Griposia aprilina. Next base: position 12,820,044 of record OU744306.1, read on the forward strand.
AATTTGTATTACGGACTAATCAGTCGTTAATGAAAGTAATTTGTTTGAAGCTATTTATCGGACGTCATTGAACGATATCATAGACGATAGCGCAGGTACGCAGTAGGTACGCACTCATTTTCTTTTACTAATTTCCCAGAAATTTTATTTGTTTAACCACTTACTTACATCTACCATTACAGGATAACCCAATGCGATAAATTAGCCGATAAATACGCGATAAATACGACAAATTACAAGATAATAAAATGTAAGATAAAAAATCATAGTTTTATTACGGTCGTGGGCGTGCGAACGTGGGCTTAATGATGATTTCCACCAAACGGCTCGCATCGCATCGGATCGGAAAGGATACGAACGGATGCGGCGACAGCCGATCGCGTCCGGCAGGAAGTCGACTCATTCGATCGGCTCCGTATCGTCGCCTGCAAACGTATCCATTTCTGCGTCTAGTTTCATTCCTACCATGTTGACGATACGACGATACGATAACAGGCGAACGGAGCCGATCGCGCGTCGCAGCATACTTTCGGCTACGATCGCGGTTCGTGGAAGATGCCCACGGTAAAGCTGCTGTGCGTGGCTTGGTAATATAGACTTTAAATACTGTGTACACGATTTAATATCGTTTAAAGATTGTAAAATCCGTTCAGTTCCGACGCGGTGCGAGCCGTTTGGTGGAAATCATCCTTTATAGTAACTAATATGCTATGATGGAAATTTCATAATCACTTTTCATAATATCGACAGTTTTAGCCTCTTCCATAAGAATCAATAAAAGGTTTTTTTTTTGTGAATGGCTACTCGCAGGTCAACCTTGGAAGTTGTCGGCTGTTGTTGTAGGCGACAAAACGCTAAGGGCACCCCCTGCGGGGTACGAGCCTCGGCTTAGAGCGTCGCTGGGAGAGGGCAGGAAGGGACAGGCTGGATCGGCATTATTATTATTAGGAGACGAATTTAAAGCTACAGGCTCAGCGGTGCGGGCTGGCTCGGGCAACGGTCGGGGCGGACGTGGATTGGAGCGTTGCGGCGGGCCTACACGGCGAGGACGGAAGGATGGCGATCTGTGTTTGTGTATTTTTAAGGTATGTACTCCCGTAACCTTTCTGAGGAATCGGTTCTGTAGGGTCTGCATCTATGAAGATGACGGGGCTTTGCGTGTGCAAAACAACGCAGGCATAGGTCATAATGGGACGGATGACTGCGGTGTAGATGCGCAATTTGCATTTGAGAGACAATTTACTGCGGGTGGTTAATAGGAAGTGGAGATTACCGAGAGCGAAGGTGGCGCCCGAATGAGCCATCCTTATGTGCTCACTGAAGGTAAGGTGGTGGTCGAGGAACACACCTAGGTATTTAGCTTGCTTCTCCCAAGGGATCGGCTTGCCGTATATAGTGATCGGATTGGAATCATTAAAACGTGTTGATGCGTAATAGAGAAAGATACACACTATAAAATTAACATGTATGTTGTACAGTCGCCAGAACATCAAGTTACCACAAACTGTCAGATTTTCTCATTCGATTTTGAACTTAACCATCAACGCTTTAAGTTTTAAAATAGTTTGGAGTAATTTGACAGATTCGTGTTGCTTGACCTGCTGGCGACTGTACATAACTCACGCCTTTTCTTGGGGGTAGGCAGAAACTACAAAACGGCACCTGTAGGGTAATTACGTAACACATTATCAGTAGGAATAGCTTTCGTGTTGATGGTTCAAAAACATTCGTTGCGTTTATTTACGTTGTAGAGCAGACAATTTTTTCGAACATATGAAGCAATGGATTAGCAATAGGATTCAAAGTTATTTAGATTGTAATAGATGCTAATGATACGTAATTAGGGTGCAGGTTACAATCCTGACGTAATTACGATAAAATTTAAACGAAAATAATACAGTTTGTAAGTATAAAATTACATTCGAATAAAAAGCGTAAATTTTTGTCTGATTGCGTAGTTTTTTATTAGTCGAGAAACCTATGTAGGACTCTCTTGTTTGGAAGAACAGTAAGAAACATTGCGCACCGTCTAAACGCACTATAATTACATGTCAAAACAAACGTCACGTACTACACTACTCACGTCAAACAACAAAACGAAAAATCGATTTGTCGCCCTATTTTCTACGAGTACAATCATTTTAAAACGATTGGATAACCAATTAATGTCATCAATCATGCAGAAGTGTAACGATGACAATATTCCTTTAGCAGACGACGACCCACAGGTGATAATAAATGACGAAATAGAAAACAATCATTTGGATCATGGTCGTTCAATGGACTCATTACCGAGTTCATACACTGGTGGTTCCTCAAGCCCTGGCCTCAATGGACCGCCTAGTTTCGAGCCAGACTCCGGAATTGATGAACAGGAAGAGAAAGCCCGACTAATATCACAGGTTTTGGAATTGCAGAACACTTTAGATGGTAAATATAATCTAATATCTTCCGCTTGATTAGATTCACATAAACAAAAGATGTTCTGTTGTTCTCATACTCCTAATTTCAAGGAATAAACGATTTGAACTTATTGCTGAGCGACAGAGTAGTAATTCCCAGTTATTCCCAAAATATTTTTCTCATGTTACAGTTTGTTTAATGAATCTTATTACTTAACTTTTTTTATTTTTCTTTTCTTAACCTTGTTGTGCTTTTTATTTCTTTAATCTATTAACACTCAATAAATGTTATATATTTACATAATTTAAAAGTTAACAGTCTTTAAAATGTACAAGTATATTAAAGAAAGCTCAATTTGATTACAGATCTGTCACAACGGGTAGATTCAGTCAAAGAAGAAAACTTGAAACTACGCTCAGAAAACCAAGTCCTGGGACAGTACATAGAAAACTTAATGTCAGCGTCATCAGTCTTCCAGTCAACCACACCAAGCGTTGTCAAGAAGTAAAATTACTTGTTGAACACATTTATAAGGGGCATGTCACACTATCATTTGTCTCAAGTGGAGTACTGTGCACCAGCAAAGCTCTGCAAAGGTTAATGTGATCGCACCCTAAACCATGTAAACCAGTTGTATACCTGAATTTAGTATGGCAGAAAGTCACAGACATCTTTGACCTAAATAAACTTTGAATACTTGGACATGTTCCGAACAAATCTAAGATTATCTCAAAAAGTGCTGCTTATACATTATTGTATCCTATAAGGTGTTTGGAATTATGCAGATGTAGTTAAGCACAACAGATATGAAAGTGGTGTAACTTGTCACTTCTATGCATTTGGACCTTTCTGAAAAGGTTTTATGACTTTGAGACTCAAATAATTAAAAATGTAAAGCCCAGTTCACATTGGTAAAGTAAGTAAACTCTGATTTTTTATTCGCTAGATTAAAATGATAGCTGCGATCGACCTTTTACATCAGTCAGATTCTCTAAAGTTTGTACAAGTTCCTATTGACCACTGCATTCATTTGTACATTCTTCACTAAACATATTCTACACATTGCCAGATTTTCCATCTTTGAACTCAAAATGTATTGCTTAAAGTTATTCAATTGCAACTGTGATTTAGCTCTAGCAAATAGAAAATCAGAGTTTAGTCTTAAATACTCAAACCCGTGAGGTGTTATAATGAAAAGTCAGTACCAGGAAATACGATCAAGTATGTTCAATGGAACAGTGAAAGAAAACATAGTGAGGAAACCGACATGTCCTAGAAACAAAAATTCTAAAAGATGAGACTTCTGTGAACCCCCTGAGACCGCTTGGTAGATTATGGCCCACTCCAGAGAGGAGGCCAGTGTCTCAGCAGTGGGAACATTATGGGCTGATTGTGCTTATGCTATGTTCAATGGAAATTGGATTGGTTTACCAAAAGGACTACTTTCTCTGTCAGTGCAATCTAGGCTTGAATAATAATTTGTAAACCTAAAATATTAATCAAGAACTTATTTAAAAAACGCACTGCTTTTAAATGTTTGCTATCGACTTGAAAGCAAGGAGTTTGTGTTGTAAAGAGGCTTTGCTTCAAAAGCAGTGCTGTAATTTTAATTTAATAAAGCACTTTAATATTGTATCTAATAAAAATATATTTAAGGTTTTCAAACATGCAATATAATAAACTTTTGTCTTTAAAAAAGAACAGAGAAGACGAGAGAGGGACGGGAGGGGTTTAGAGAAGATTTTGTGTTTGTTTTTATAAAGGAACAAAGACATATTTATGTACAACGCAGTTATTAAAATAAAAATATATATTTTCAATTCACTTTCTAACTATTACACATTCCAATTTTTACAAGCTTTTATTTAACTTGCAATGTTATTCTTGAATTTGTTATGATTTAGAGAAAATCTCTACAGGCTCTCTAAACAGAATTTGTAATGTCTCATTTATTAATGAATTGTTTTAAGTTTAAGCTTATGAGTATTATAATTTGTAATAAACATTTATTTGTTTTATTTTAAAATACGTAAAAAAAAAACAAATCCATTGCACTTCTTGCAGCAAAGTGGTGCAATTATAGCAGATGTTGCAAGTTACAAAAATAAGTGAACTATCCAATAAAAATAACATAAATATTGCTATGTGGCTCAGTTTCTTAGATAGGTTAAATTACAAGTCTAATGTTTGAAGTTTTATTAATAAAAGCAACATTTTTTTTTGTATACTTAGGTAATTCGACGAGGGCCTCCGCAGAGGGCACTAGGCATTCGCTGATATTTTAGACTACTAGCTAGCTAGCTGGAACAATATGATACATAAAATCACGCCAGTTTACTAAAATGTCTCGGGGGAAGTCTCGTGGTGTTGCTGGCCAATAGCGCTAGCCAAATATGAAATTGCGTCATTATGCGTCAGAACATGAAAAAATTGGCGCGGATTGTTCGTGCCAAAACTAAGACTTGGCTGAGTCAGCGTCGATTCTATACGTGCATACCGCATGCAAGGAAACACGAAACAACGCTGTGGTTGCGTGAGGAACGCGTGACAACAACGTGACGTATTGAAGTGATGCCGCTTTTTACTCATAATCGAGTTTCTTGGTAATTTTAGCATATCTGGAAATGTTTGTCATTAAGGAAAGCTACGATGCTTAAGTATAGCCGATTTTAACCGGTGATTTCCATAACAAAAAAGTGTAGGTATAGGGAATGATTCTCCTTTTTTAAGTGGAATGAAAGGAACAATACATAAGAATGTACTTCTGTCTGAACACACTCTCCATACTTTGATTTTTATTTATTGGTAGGTACCTAATTTACATTCGGTAATGGGCTACATTATTACTTAAATTATCTACGTTTTCTGTTCGTAATATTGCATAGTGTAGGTGTTGTTGATTCCTTTTTAATACTCGTAGAATAAAATCGCAGCAGCTCGTCCTGTACAATCTGTAAAGGCGACCACATAGTATAAATTACTCTGTGGGCGACCACCAGCAAAGTGCCGAGACAATAATGCTCATTGAATTTAAATTTTCAAGGACAAGAAACATTTATAAAAAATGAATTAACGGAACAGCATTTTTGTTTGGAGTTAAGAAATATTTTTCATTACAGGGAAAGAATTAACAAGCGTATGGTATCACTGATATTGCATTCTCGGTCTCTCTTGTTCAATTCGTTCGTATTGATTATGTATATCTATCTCTTTCTGAGTTGCAACCACATCCACTACTAAAAGAGAAAAAAGTTAGTCGTTGTTTGACAGTTACTGTGTGAGTACGTATTTGTGTCGTGTATTGAAAATAACGTAGAAATTTAAACACTTCAAAATGCCAAAAAAATTGAAAGTAGTTGTGAAATCGCTGTATTCTCATGAGATCCGTAAAGATGTTAGCTTGGATACCTTAAAGTCACTCAAGTTAGAGGATGCTTGGCCGTTTATCAGAGACGAAATTGAGATCGAAATCGGCAGCAGTCAGTTGGTGTGTATTCCTCATATTACCGAAGCGGATTTGTATAAAGTTACATCTCTGTTCGTTCCAAATGAAAAGGAAACAAATGGCAAAATGTTTACACCGCTCGGCGAGTTGGTGAAGAATGTAAATAAAGAGAAATCCAACTCCGAATATGTGGAATGGCTGGAGGAAGGTGACTTTCAAGAGGCGGATTTCAAGTTCCCGCATGAAAGCGTAAAGGTTAGTAGTGTAGTTAAACCAGAACTTTCTTTTGTGTTACAAAATTTCAGAGTAGTGTTCCCACACCCACAGATTACGAAATAGTCTGACCCATATCTGACCTTGGTGTGTCCATGTCCTGTTTTATAGCAAAAACACACATTTACATGCCAGATAGTAGTCACGTTATTTATGAATTAAATTATTGTCCTGTATTTATACCACAACAACATGCAACCTCCTAATGAAAGCTGAATAAAATTCTAATGCAGCATTAGCATTTTGAATTTACATATTTTCTGGATGTGTTGCTCAATGAATGAGTCAGTCCTTACGTCCTCACATTAAAACACCTCTTTATTTGGCCACTGTTTAATTGCATGTTTGTTGTCTACCTCTACAATAGAAAATAAATCCCAGGAGTACCTATGCATCATGCCACCATTGAATACACACCAACATTATCAGTGTTAAATTATGCAGCATTCATTCACCTAATGCCTGTCATGCATAATCCATTAGTTTAATTACTAAGGTCACTTTATTCTGCATTTGCGTAAACCTTTTTATTCTACTGAGCTGTATTTAATTTACACTGCAGTAATTATACCCATTCGGCTAATATAGAGTTATAAATAACCTGGACAAGTTTAGCGCATTGGTGTTAATAGATTTCAATTGTTTTATATATATTTAGAGGCTTATTAGCATGTTTTGAAAGGAAGAGTTTACCTACTATGATTCAGTTTGAATAGGACAGTTATTTATAGGAATATAGACCTTGTGATTGATAACCTTTACAGCCAAGGATACCCTACGTGACATTGTCAGTAACACCAAGGTGTTGCTGGCATTCCTCGAGGAGCTGGGGTGGAGCAAATAATAAATTTTCTCCACCCGTACGCAAAATACGCGCATTGACGTGGAGTTGAGGACACCAATCTGTATTACCTATTAGAGCTAAGGATTTACAAAAGCTTGGTGACCAGTGATTTAATAATACCTACCCAATTTATTTTCTATGTCAGCCTGTCTCCACATTAAGCACCTATTTGCTCATCTTTAGCAATCGCTCTAGTATTTTCTTAAATTCTTAATTTTTTTTCCTTCAATCCTTCATACTGACAAACTGGAGAAAATTAAGATAGGTATGATCCAAAGCTTGGGAATAAATCTTAGGAAAGACAAGCCCTAATGTCACATTACTCACAAACCAGTGGTCAACAACCTTTTATTAACTCTGGCTTCACCATATATGGGTAAAGAACCTAAAACCATCTAGCTAGTACCTTGGTATCTTATTATGTAAAAAAAAAAAACAGTCCTAAAAAATAAATCACAAACCAAAAGAAACAAAAACCAATCAAACAAATATAAAAAAGTATTATCTATCAAGACATATTTATTGAAGTTGCCATAATTATTATAATTACTGGAACTATCATGTCTAAATAGGTGCTTACTTTCTGTAAGTGAAGATGAAGATAATCATAATATTGTACACACTTTGGGGAATTACTATTATCAATACACTTCATATTATAGTTCCTTATCACATGTAGACTTTGATTATTTTAGATAATCTTTAAGTAAATAAAATAATATACCTATATAATTTTTATATTTTTGATTTTGAAGCTAGAGCTGCATAATGAATTTTGAAAAGAATACAGTCCCAAACTGGATTGGGACATTTTTCTTGATATTATTTTTAAAACTTAGCATCACCAGCTTTGACCTTTAGCCTTGAGCCAATAAAAGTAAAGTAAATAGTTTTTATTTTACATGAATATCCACACTTAAATTTTAATAGGTATACTTACCCTTGAGCCCTTGGCATTTATTTAGAGGTCACAGGATTTTTATATTAGCTAGCTACGTAAATGTAATAAGAAAATAATGTAACAAGCCATATTAATAAAAGATATGACACAAGCGTAAAATATATCGCGTCCCCGGCGTATTGATTTTAACGCTCCCATAAACTTTGATTAGCTTTTTGTCACGACGTAATAATACGGTTTCAGCGGCGCAGTATAACTTCTCAAAGCATTCTACTCTAAGAAAAAATCCTCTATGCTAACTCCCGTATTCTTCCAAATTGCGTATCTGCACTTGGTCCACCGTTCTTAATGTCTTACGACGCTGATCTTGTGGCGATCCGTCTTTCTGGCTGTCAGTAAAGCCCAAAACTTTTGGCTTCTTATTTGCATCTTTCCACACACCTTACCTTACTGCTACTCCCGTTTGTCTATCCTTCAACCGTCAACGGAAAATTTGTGCTATCTAATAACGAATACATGATGGTATGCGTAAAACAAAAACCGTCGTTTATAGTCTAATCAAATAATAGCACGGTCTTTTTCCTCATCAGCTTGTACTAAACGTGACCAGCAACTGTGCCAAGTGTAAACTCAATTAGTGCTGCTATTGCATTCGTGTCATAGTAAACGTCTTTTCAAACACCCATTTGCTCTCCATGAGAGAACCGGACATTCCATTCCTCCTTCCATCTAATGAAAGAATATACGTTTATTTTCTCTACACAACTTATAGTTAATGAATCAGCCTTTTAAGGCAGAAAATTACAATTAAAACCCTCTGCTAATAACCTAGCACTAACCTATAGAAAAGCCCGTCTTCTCAGAAAAGGATTTGGCTAAACTGTCAATGAATGAAAACTTTGTAGGTAGTGAAAGTATTATTGTCCCACTACAGGGCAGTGGGCTTCTATCCTTCACTCTATGAGGTATAGAACTATTGATCAACATTTACCATGCACACGGCGTATTGGTGATCCTAACAATCGTATATTTTTACACCATAATCCAGAAAACAATCTGGATTTTCAATGGCCTGACCTAATTCCGTCCGACGCAGAACGGTTGGCTTGCGCAATTTTGCAAACTGTGCGTACGTGAGTTTAGTCAGCCTCCCTGCATCGTTATTTCCACAGCAGATAATAAGCCAGATCTAATATGTCAGGTCAACGTTCAGGTTAATCGTTAAAACGCCTGATACCGGATTGATAGACCATGAGGTATTATTTTTAGAGATCTTGCCACTCTTGCTAAAGCGAGAAGTAACATATTGTTGCTGTTTAGTTTAAGAACAAGTTAAGTTAGAGCACAGTACCTAGTTATAAAAAAAAGTCGCGAATACTTTTTTACTTCACTTTTTGTATCTATTGGGCGGTTGGTTAGGTAGAGCACAGCTCGGTTGTTTTCACTCACTCAGCATAGATGTAAACTGGTAGTTTGTTGATAATTTAATCATAATGGCGACAATCAAAATTACAGGAAATAAGCTTCTTTAAATTTATTTTTAGAGCAAAAGCCTCACAAATTTATACTTCAGTCTTGCAAAATCTTACTCATAATAGGGAAAGAGTTGGTACCAAATCCCAAACAAATTAGAATTTCCAATATTGTTTGCTAGTTGCACAGAATACTTAGCCCCGGAGCTAAGTTGTCTGTGGCTAGTTGCTACTGACTGTGACAAAAATCTAAGTTTTACCATCATTCAGAGTTTTACAGTGTTTAAGCACATTATCTAAAGCCTTCCAAACAAGAATACTTTTTAATCTTATCTGCATTGTGTTTGCATTTCAACCGATAACGATTTAAATTCTGTGTCGTTAGCGATTTATTTTATATCGTCCGATATTATTATATACCTCACAAAGTTACTACCTGCACCCATGTATGTTTTCAAGGTCTTTGGTGTTTGGCTGGAAAATCCCTCGGACGAGGAAAATGTGTCCAATGTCCACAAAAATACTATATTCCTGCCCTGCTTCCTAAAATATCAGTAACGAGAAATCTTTTAATAAACACCTTTGCTTTGAAATTGCCGTAAGTCCACGTATTTTAATTGCAATTCCAGGCAGTGAAGCTGTAGCTATAAAATCTCTAATTAGCGCTGAGCAGTTTTTATATTATTCCAGCGCAGCGTTCTGTTTCATTCCCTCACGAATTCACGATACAAGCTAAGTTATGAAGAGAAAAAAACTGCTGTACCGTTGTCGCATCGGTCAATGCCCTGTTACAGATGCTTAGACTGACGAGAATCGTTGTAATTCACACCTGAGTAACCGAAACGAGAATACACGGAGAAACATAAATCCATAACACTGGAAACACTTACTGGAGTGTTTAGACAAACACCACGTGTTGTCGTAATAAATACAATTTACTCTTTAGGGCCCAGTGGTCAGGTTCGAACCCAGTCAGGCGCTTTACTTTGTGGAAATTATTTCATCACCATTCTTCTCAAAACGGTGAAGAAAAACATCGTGAGGAAACCGGCATGTCCTAGAACCAAAAAATCGAAGACATGTAACATCTACCAACCCGCACTGGGCCCGCGTGGCGGATAACGAGTGCTGATTTGCTGGATTCGTTTTCTCCTCTTCTTATCGTTATTTCTCTTGACTAAGTTTATTTTCGTTATATGTATGTATGTATCTATGTATTAGTATTTATTATTTTTCAAGTTATCTATCCCTTATGTTGCACCTGCCATGTTTTGTCTCTGCATCACCCTATGATTGACTGGTAGAAAATGCCTCAGGCATTAAGTCCGCCTTTGTACAGTATATTTTTTGTACTTGTGCATAAAGTTTTTATAAATAAATAAGTAAAGGCCCACGGGCCTGTGTCCCAGCAGAGTGGGAACTTTATAGGCTGTTTATGTATGTTATCTACTCTTCATAAATTCTCGGAAGTTTGTTCCTGATTCAGTACTCTCATTTCTGAAGAATTTCGCAACATATATAATAGTATCAATAAACCGAACTGAACAGAAAGTAAATACCTACATAATATGAAAATAAAGGCTGTTATACTAGTCTACAAATGGGACAGAATTTCTGGGACACTGAATGACGAAACCGTTGTAATCGTAATGCCCATATCTGCAGTGTCCTTGTCCATTGTTCTCCCATAGCTCATACCAACGATTATGACTATATTAACTAACCATAAACTATACTTAACCAGTAATTAATTTTACAGATCACACTGCAAGATGAAGCCATCAAGAACAAAGCTAGAGTAATCATGGTGAACTTCTCTAGAACCTCTGTACCCAAAAACAAGGATCTCGTTAACAACATCTTCTTGGACGTTGAAAATAATGAAGGTATGGGTAATTTATAGACTATAAAGTCTAACAGTCATGACGGATTAACCTTCATCGTCAGGTCATCTCAAGAGCTAGCTAGGTGACCTGATGAAAATTCAAAGGTCGCCATTTAAGTAAATACTTATTTCGAATTTTGGAGGGCGTGTCTTATCAACATTTGGTCGTAAACAAAAGCTATCGATTGTATTATCTTATTTGCGTAGCGTTTTAGTATTGGAATTTAAAAAATAGCGTAACAACGCGGTTTCGCTTATCATTGATACATTTTTATAAACATTATTAGTTTAAATATTATTTAGAGAATTTCCAACTTCATAATTATACAGGGTGGCCAGGGGGATATTAACGCGCAAACTGTAACTATACATTCAGCACATGATCCTAGACCTCCAGAGCGTAGAAATTTTTGGTCGGTTCATAGAAAAATGTATGGAACAGCATTTATTTTTTTATAATCGGCGAAAATTTTCTAAAGTCAAAGTCAAATCATTTATTTCAAATAGGTACATAAAAGGCACTTTTGAACGTCAAAATTAAAAAAAAAAAAAATGATTTGATTGATTCTAGTTGCCCCTTCCAAAAGGTACATAAACTCGCGCCTTCTTCCCATGGGGGTAGGCAGAAACTACAGAACGCCACCTGCTACGATCCATGACTCCTTTTGCCTCGTTTACGTTCATACATCTGGTCATACACGCACGCCAGTTGTGAGTACTACGCACCTGACCTTTCTGAAGAACATCATCAATAAGGTCACTATATGTCTTCCTAGGGCGTCCCCTCCCGGCGTTTCCACTCACATCTGCCTAGTAAATACCTTTTGTTAGTCGCCCTTCATTCATCCTCTCAACATGACCAAACCATCTTAGCATACTCTTTTCAATTTAAATTAATAAAAAAAACATGTATACATTAATTATATAATTATATTATCTACGCAGTGGTTTCACAATTATGTACTGAATCCGTGGTAACATATTGCGCTTCGATGTCTCTCCCTGCCAACCTATAAATTACTAACGACCCGCCCATGCTCCGCACGGGTACAATCTACTTTTGTGGCGACATGTCAAAACGTTGAGGTTTCTGTACCGTATCCAAGTTAAAATATTAATGTTTTAAACACATTAACATTCCGGAATAGATTCTTTAAATGGTGTGTAAGCCGAAACAAAATCCGATGCGTAGTTTAGAATATAGAGGTATGAGGAACAGGGTGTAAAGTTCACTCATACTCTCTATAGAAAAGAGAGAATCCTCCGACCAGACGGGTGTTGTGTCTGGTGGGCAACTGCCCGACGGTTGATGTCGGGACGTTGTATATATGCTAGTCGCGCGGTAAACTCTGCTTGCGCGATGCAGGATTTGCGTGACGTCAGCATGACGTGTAGCTCGCATGTCGCGATGTTGATACCGCTACAAGAAGAACAACTCGGTCACACAGACAGACATGATGATTGAAGAGCAACTTTAATTTGCCTGTTGGGTTTTTTTTCTTTTTTTTTACTTTTGATTTTAATATGTATATGTATAGGTTTCATGGCTTCTTATAATACCCCTCTGTTTCAGATCTAAAAGGCAAGAAATCAGTGTACATGATCACGAATGTACTGATGGCAAAGACCATCGAGTTCAGAGTAACAAGAGGGACGTCCTCCAGGATATTCCACCTTGGAACTGCTTCACCCCTCGTTTTTGGCCTGGAAGAATTCCTGATTGGAGAAGATGGAAAACTTATTGCTAAGGTAAGATTATCTTATCTTTATACGAGTATATATAATTCTACTATACTGAACTCTGCCTATTCGGCTGGACAGATATTGATGAATTTTTTTGTGTGATTGAGTGGGCTTCTGGACGGTTTAGATTCACAATTGGACTCGGTAGTTGACATATATATTTTGTTCAGTTTTAACGAGAAGACCGCTCCAATCTCTAGGGGTATTGCAGAAGCGACTTCACGGCAATTATGGTCACGGTCCTTCACGTGACCATAATTGCGTGCTATAAATATTGATTATAACAACACTATTCGATCAACAACGATCGATTCACGTTCGATTCGATCGATGATCCTGCTACTATTTTTGGCTATGGTATTCCTATAGATTATAATAATAATAAATCTTTATTACGAGAAGAATGGGTAAAGTAAATCTGCATAAAAACAAATTTGGTCTCATGTAATGTGCACTTAGGTGTCAAAGGAGTGCTTTGGCACTCGTACTAGGACTACCCTGTATCACGAATGCCATCACCTTCCTCCGGACCAACTAGGATAGTTCTTTATACAATTTAATTTTGAATAAATTCTGAACATAATGAACATAAATAACTATTTTCAAACAAAAATTGTAAACAAAAAGAATGTGTGTGTGTGTGTGATTGTGTGTGTGTGTGTGATTGTGTGTGTGTGTGTGTGTATGTGTGTGTGTGTGTGTGTGTGTGTGTGTGTATGTATGTATGTATGTATGTATACAGTACAACACACACACACACACAACAGTCGTTACGGGTAATCGGAAGCCCAAAACTCTGACAACCAGTCTTACCCAGGGGTTTCGTGTAACCCAGTAACTGGGTTGTGGAGGTCAGATAGGCAGTGGCTCCATGTAAAATGTTGGTATTCAGCTGCATCTGGTTAGCCTGGAAGCCGACCTCAACTTAGTTGGAAAAAGGCTAGGCTTGGGATATCTTAGTCCATATACACTTCATTGATGATCCAACATCTGCTTCATCTTAAGGCGCAGATATACGACTTTTAATGATTTGAAATTGAACATCACGTCTAAACGAATAGTCTTATTTGTTTAAAAAAAAAATGATAAATTAGACTATTTTCTTCGTAATTTGATATGTGAATATTTGAAATTATATTTTTATAACATAGTGTAATTAATTTGTAAAGTAATGTCTAACGCGAACACAAAAACGATAGTCACGCAAAAACTATCGGGCGTATTTTCATGAAATCTGCACCATCTAAAAGATAATTTCATTACCCAAATTTTTGTATACGGCTTTTATTTGTATTGTGTTTGATAAATCAAGGTGGGTTGTTTTTGCGAATAAACTTGATGCGCGTTGAAGCGGGGGCTCTTGCGGGCGACGGGCGGCAGTGCATCGCTGACCAATGTCCGGGTAGACGCTAACGCTCTGTGCAATTTTATGCGCTTAAAAGTTTCGCATGCTCCTCCCACTCGCTCAAGGTCGCTGGCACTTATTGTCGCCTTAAACTGCCAAAAGCCCTTGAGAGTATCATCAAAACAAATACATTATTACTTATTAGTTTTATGAAGCAAACAAGCGGCTACAAGGCCGTAGCTACGATTACCATAGAGGAACCAGTTCCTTGTATAAAACTCTTTAGACTCGCTTAGAATAATGAGCAGCGAGCGTATTGTTTTGTCTTTAGAGTAGTTTAACTACCTACTAGCAGTTTAAGTGTTCCTGTTCTTTGATGTGTTGTAGCGTTACAAATTAGCGTTAACTCAAGATAGATCGAGACTAGACTTCAAAAAAACTTGTGTGAAAATCCTTAATTGACAGTGGCCAGTCTGCTCAAATGTTTATTAAGTTTGGAATTCATTAACCTAGAAAATGTTAAATGGATGATCAATAGTATCATTATTTAGAGAGTAACTCTGTAAATAGTTCGCGAAGTAAGATTGCAGAAAATTATCGAAAAATCAAAGCCGGTAATTGATAAAGTTAACAATCACATGATTGTCAATTTCCTTTCGTAACTTCGCGAATCGCAATGTACTGAGAACCCTCGAAATAGATAGCGTTCCGAAGAAATCAGTCTGAATCACCCATCTATTAAAATTATGTGTGATACCGTCATGATAATGACACATTGTCTGATTTCCTCGCGTTATCGCGACCATTTACCAATGATACGGTAATGTGGTTACGTGGTCTCATTGTCATGAATGCTCTGGGTGATAATTAAGTTGATTTTCCATTGGCTGCACTTGATTATGATACGTTTGCTTTTAGAAAGCGTTTTGATGACTAATTGTTTTTGTACGTGCAGTTAAATGGCATTAAAATGCTTCGTTTTTGGGAATCAATCACGAAACGTTACTCAGATTTACGGTTGGGTTAAATCGCAATCTCGAATTATTTTACTGTCAATCCGAATATTTTATTTTATATGTTGATTTATTTATTTAGGATCTCCAACAAAATATATACACAATACATTAAACATAAATTAATTATTATTCGGATTGACAATAAATCGATTGATTGATTGTACCGATTAATTTGAAATTGGAATCGGATCCCGAATGGAATTGGAATTGATTAAATTGAATCAATGTGATCGGCCCGACCCGCTCGTCGTACTCTCTTCCTTTAATGAAGCAGCTTACAATGTCAGTGCATGCTCAGTGCTCAGTGCTCACGTGCTCACTATGGGTATTTTTTGGAGAGGTAGTTTAGGGCTGAAGAAACTGAAGGCTCTTAATCCCAGACTAAATCCCTACGGCTCATGATGAGTCTATTATACCTTCTGTGACCATTGTCGGGCCTGTACCTACTTTCTTACTAAGACCGTATAAAAAACCCTGCAGCTGCTTGACTTGAGTATTTACTTAGGTTTTTACCAAGTCATGCATCAGCTGACAATTTGTTGAGCGTAGTTTGATTATCGCTTGTATGATTTCATGCGGGTAGGCTTCTTACTAGTATCATGCACCAAGTGAGTGATCTATAAGCTCATTACGTTAACACCACGCGTGACCTCGAGGAAAACATCCAACACTCGGTACAAAAATAGTTTGTTGTATTACATTATTTACATCACAAGTATTTGAGCCTATGGCTTCAACCGCAAATTCGCTCGCTGATAGATAAGTAGTTAGTAAGAAAGTCAGTCGCGTTACAGTACAAGGAAATAAATATCTTATAGACAGAGAAAGACTGGTTAATTGATGGGCATTGAAGATATGTGAATTGAATATATATAATCATTGGATCCTCTTCTATTGAACCAGATTAATTCAAGGCAAGGTCTGGTTGATACACAGACCCGGAGCGAGACCGGAGATTCGATTTCTGACTGACAAATTTTCAGCATCAGTGCATTTTTGGAGTCCCTAAAGGTCTTACAACTGGTCTACTGCAACATGTCCTACTGCAACATGTCCTACTGCAACATGTCCTACTGCAACATGTCCTACTTTTCTTACATAGTTCCGAGTTTTTGAGTCCAATTTTGTTCAATATTTAAAATGCTCTACGGGATTTTCGCGCACACAACAAGTTCCATATATACTTCTTTAAACACGCCATCGCCCTAGTCGATGATAAAAATCGTTCGAACTATGGAACATTTATAACATTAAAGCCTTTTTGAACCTCAACCTTTTTGACGTATCATTATCCGATTTAATGATTTGGTTCCGAGTCAAACCTGACCCAGATACAACTAATACGATAAGTGACGTCACGTCACAATCACACGATCGACATGCGGTCTGTGCCTCTGAAGGTATAACTGTGTCAAAGTTCACGTTATTTTTGTGTAGAATATTGCTTCTCTTTTATTTTGGAGATGCTTCTGCTCAATTACTTGACATGGCTCTGGAAAGAGAAATAACATGATGAAATATGTATTCTAACCAACGGAAGTCATGTCAAAATCTTGCTATATATTATCTTACTTAGGCCTACTTTTAGTTACAGTATTTTTAACCGACTTCACAAAAAGGAGGAGGTTCTCAATTCGTCTGTATGTTTTTTTTTTTTTTTATGTGTGTTAGCTCATAACTTTTTTCTGGGTGAACCGATTTGGATGATTCTTTTTTTATTTGATAGCTGGTGCTTCACATGTGGTCCCATTTAAATTTGATCAAGGTCTGACCAGTAGTTTTTGAGTTATTCTTATATATGCACTCTACGCAGACTTTTTCGTCTTAGTTTATATGGATGATGTGTTAATAATTTCCTGTCACTGTTATTTACACACCAAGTAGTGGTATACGAATTTGTGTGGGGTAGGTACCGCAACTAAAAAGTGAAAAATATTAATCTTTTTTACAAAAAAACAACCGACTTCCAAAAAAAACACTAAAAGACGTGAAAAATAACTTTAATTTCGGAAGTCGGTGGCCAAACACGAAAATACAAAACCAAAGGCGCCGACTTCCGAAATTAAAGTTATTTTTCACGTCTTTTAGTGTTTTTTTTGGAAGTCGGTTGTTTTTTTGTAAAAAAGATTTTTTTGTCAGAGTCGTGTTCTATGCTAGTAGCAAACTTATTGTTAGTGTATTACAGTTTTGTTTGCATCATCATTCATCAGGAAAAACAACTGAAGTTGCAATAAAAAAGTAATTGGTCTTGACTCTATGACCGTAAACCTTTTGACTATTGTGTAGTTTTCTGTATAGTCAACGAGTTTTCCAACAATCACTTTGGTGTTATCTCTACTAAACTATTGATTTATATCGTACACAGATACTAGATAGTGTAGGTTCTTTTAATGCAGTCATTTCAATATGTTTCTCGAATTCTGCATTGTGTCACGTAATTCAAACTAAACATATTCTTCAAGTCTATAAACATATCGATATTGTTGTATGAATTGCTCCTACGCACTCCAAAGATGATGCAAATCTAAATACCACTATGAAAGGTATAATAAAGATACTTACCTCTTCAATTTACGTCTGTTTCCTTGCAGATGTCTGTACCGATACACTATAATGGCCTGGATTAAACGTAAATCGTAAGTGGTGTGAAGCATAAAGTCGTAAATAAGAATGAAAATGTTATTTATGTGAACTAACTCTTGATTGTGTGTATTCCATAACCTTCTCATCGAGTATAATTTAAAAGTTATTCTCGAAAGCATAATTCAGTCAGTTTCGTTTATTTAACATTAGGATTATATAGTGATATTTAGTAGCTACTGCTGTTGCAAAACATTCTTCTATTAAGACCAATAATTCATGTTTCACAGAGTTTGTTGCTACATTTGAATGAATGTCTTCCATGAAACCATATCTAGTCATTACAGAATGTTAATTGTATGTTTTATTTCAGTGCTTTAGCCATGGTTTTAGGAAATTTGCATGAATCATCCTTGCTACTTGCATTGATCTTATTGAAAACGCCAATACCAACATGCTTCTGTTGTGCTCCAAGATATTCTTATTTACGAGTGTCTGCAAATCGTCTAAACGTAATTTGTGTTTCACTTTGAAGCTCAGAGTCTGTATCTTTGGCAAAACGCCCACGGGTTGACGATATAACTCCAAGAATTTACCTGGCATCAAACATTTTAGCGTTTAGAAGCTTGCCAAGATTATAAATTTTATTGATATGAGAAGTAATAATATTTATTGCACCTTTTCAAAGCATCTGTACTTATTATTTAGTATTTTGCTAAAAGCCTTTCGCTATTAAGGCTCCCGCAAACAGGCGCGACGCGACTCTAGTAGAACAATTTCTTTGAAAACTTCATAGAATTTTTTCTACAACAGTCGCCTTTACACAATTCTTGGCTACTCGACTTCCTTATACGTTAAGGAAGTCTATTGTATAGATTGCTTTGTGATAAATTGCCTTTTTCTCTTTTTTCCTAACTTTTGCTGTAGTCTGTGCCGAAGCGGTAATTTGAAACTAACGACTTCAGGGTATTATGTTTATAAAGTAGAAAACAGAAAAAAAAACTCGCATCTCCGAATTTCATAAATAATTAATCAATAATAAATTGACCGTATGACACCAATTTAACCTTTGATACAAGAAATTTTTCAACTAAGTCCAATAATTGCATCAAGAATGTATCTTTCGTTTTTATAAGACCATGTTTAGTATTATTTATTGTACTGTAATAAATACAGTAGCTATTTTCAATCCATGTAAGATAAACGACTTAATTTCAATAATAAACAGTCTTAAGTATAGGATTACGTTATCCGCGACACTTGCTACTGGAAATATTCTATTATCAACAATTAATCCCAGGGCATTTCAATCGCACATAATTCTTCCAATTCAGAATAATTCATTACTGGCAAGACTACTTATCATGATTAACTAAATTTCTTGCATTGGGCTGAAAATCAACGATTTGTGAGCGTAAATGATGACAAAAGAAACTATCTTTTGTCACATACTCTTTCCGATTTCTAGTACAGTCGCAAGCTCATCAAGTTACCACAAACTGTCAGATTTTCTTATTCGATTTTGAACTTAACCATCAACATTTTAAGATTTAAAATCGTGTGGAGAAATTTGACAGTTTCGTGTAGCATGACCTGCTGGCGACTGTACTATCGTGTAAATATCAATCACCATTGTGCTATCATGGAGATCAACTGTCGTGTTGCTTGTCGGTTTTCTGACTTTACATTTTCAATATTAATTCATACTTCGTCTTCTGTAGTTTCGCATTATACTTCTTATTATAATATACAAGCTGACCCGACAGACGTTGTCCTGTCTTAACTATGAATGTCATATGTCGTTTAGTTTTAGTTTTGACTATTAACTAAAACTATCGACTCATTTATCAACCGATCCAATTGTGTTAAACGATATTTGCAGCGCGATTCTGTCAATCGCTGACAGTTATTTCAAACAACTGACAGTTATGTAAAATTAATATTGGCGTTAAGTTTTCTTAAATTTTTTAACGTTCCGATCAACTTCCTTATTTTTTTATTTCATAAGATTCTTCTCCTGACAATAACGAACACAATAAAAAAAAAGAAAGTGAAATTGGTCCAGCCGTTCACGCGTGATGGCGTGACCAAGGGAAATAGGGATTCATTTTTATAATATATAATATATTACACCTAACTATTCATAATTTTAAAAGTTCTTGTCCTTGAGTCGAGCACCGAGTATTACACGTGTTGTGTTTTTTGTCGAAGAGTTCTTTGGTCTCTTCTTTCATGGTAACAAGTTTTATTTATGGACGCAAGTTGCGACTCAGTTGTCTGCCCTTTTATTATGAGTATGACGGTTATGCTAAAAAAATACATTAAAGCAGGTGATATAGCTCATTTTGCTATACATATATAGGTCCAAACTACATAACTTCTTTGAAAGTAAATCACAAACTAGACATGAATAGTTTTTATTTTTAACTTTAATGGATATCTTAGGTTGACTCCATCGACTCCATGAATCATTAATGAAACAAACAGTATATAATATTTTCTAGAAAATTCCCTACTATCAAGCTTTCAGACTTGTTCAGAGTGAGTTATCAGTTTATGATCAACTCAAAAAGCTTTCACAGTCTGTCTGCCAATCGATGCGATGTTTAAATTCAATATACCGATTGCGAAATGAACTCAGAGTATGTGATATAGAGAAAACATTAAAAGAGTGCCAGAGAGAATAACAAAATAAAGAAAGAAGCAAACAATCAGGAATGATGTATTTAAAACACCTGATAATGATGATGCACTTTCCAGACAATGCCTAATAGACTACAAGACTACGTTTGTCACCTACTGGAAACAACAGCAAGCTGTCAATTTTTTTTAAATCTACACAGTGTTTTTACCCATCCACTTTTTATTTCGCTGGCTATACCAAACCCACGGAAATAGGACTGGCTATCCTTGTTAGTTTTATGCAAGTGCCACGAGGCACACTTAAAAAAAACAAAAGAGGAGCAGTTTTAGAGTATATTGAACCAATTGTCGTTCACTCGGAAGTGCAGGTGTTCTATTTCGATCTTTAAGGGGGATGCGCCAGGGCAGCCCGCAAAATTCAATTTCTCTTACGTTTTTTTTTAATTTGCAGGTCAGTAACAGGTTGTATGGTGATCTAAATATGATTCGCGACCGTATCAAATATGGCTTTAAAGAATTATAATCATTAGAATCAGCAATACATCTCTATAAGTTCATATTACCCTATTGAATGACTATTTCATGAAATCATGACATTTCGCGGGCTACCCTGAAGGTTCCGCCTTAATGGTATTAGGCCGCCAGCGGTGACTCACTTGTTAAAATACTACATAATGAAGCGAAACCTTCTTTGAATATCGCTCCTTTGTACGTGGTGATAAAATTTCATAAAGCGACCTAGTTGGTAAGTTTCCAAGATAACCTTGAGAGGCTTATGTGGCGGAAACCTGTTTCACTCTTGAAAATCTTTACCTGCGGAATCGGAGGGATCGTATATAGCAGAGAACTTCTTTGCTGAAGATGAGCTCAACTCAACTCCAGCACTCTAAATTGCGTAACACGCTTTCCCATAATTCGAAGGATTTCGAAAGTAATTCGTAATCCATTGCTGAATCCGTTTGAAAAATTATTTTGCTCGACAACGTAAATAATGCAATGAATGTTAATCAAAATGGAACGTTACGCAATTACCCTGCTGGTTCGGTCTTGGATCCATAAAATAATAAAATAGTCCTTGCAACAGTGAAAAGAAGTTTTGGCAATTGGTTCTATCACCATATCAAGTCATGTATTGACTTCAAAGACGTGTGTGAGGTGTGTCTCGATAGAAAGGCAATGATTGGCGGATTGCCATGCTATAATAACTGACAACCCGTATTAAATTTATCCACCAACATCAATAAATTTTGGCCGACTTGATTTAAATTAAAAAATCGAGACGATAACAATAAATGAACGCGCTTTGATCATCAATATTAATAAAATTATTACTCCTATTACGCACTTTGGTCTAGTGTCAAAAGTTCATGTAAATATTATTGTGTGCACTGTTATTTGAATAATTTAAGTAGGTAGCCATTTCCGTATTGTTGTGTTATTTGTTTTTCCTATCTAGATTAGATACCTACTGTTTTTAATTTGTGTGTTAATCATTTTTTGTCTGACTTGTATAAATGCGTAGTGATAATATAAGGCCCTTTGCACGGCACGGTTTCTTTACGGTACGGGGCGCGCGACGCGAAAAAACCGTGTGACCTTGTATATGACCCGGTTCGGTGGGTTAACTGCGTCACGCAACGGCGCGGCGGCGTCGCGCCGTGCC
Source organism: Griposia aprilina (assembly GCA_916610205.1). NCBI lineage: Eukaryota > Metazoa > Arthropoda > Insecta > Lepidoptera > Noctuidae > Griposia > Griposia aprilina. The sequence continues at coordinate 12,842,257 of OU744306.1, forward strand.
GTAGTACCGCCGCGCGTCGTGTCGTTTCGTTACCAAACTTCCATAGTGATCCAAACAAGTCATACAACACTGACGACCGTGTTTACACACGGCGATTATACCATAGTTTTTCACGGCAAGAAAAACATTTGTGTGTACAAAGGGCCTTATCTCATCAAAACACTTAAATTTCAATTAAAATAATAAAAACAAAGTGATTTCCTTATACGAAAACATTTGAACAAATACTGATGCGAAATATAACTTGAATTGAAATCATTTTCAATCGTATTACTAGCAATTATGTAGGTATTGATTTGTGCCTCTACCTCCTCGCCTAGAGATACGACCGTGTTGTTTCCATATCGATTTTTCTTGTTACCTACCTATCTTTTAGCTAATGGAGAGGTAACACTAACAGTACAAATCAATATCGAATGTCTAATAAAGACTGTGTCGAGTGTGTAGACTAGACATGCGCAAAAAGTTACATTCCATACTCCCCCTCCTTCGGATTTCAACTTCGTTTTAATTGCATTGAATTCCTTATGCATTTAAGTTTTTTTATACTACGAAGCTAATTCTATTAACTTATATATATATTATAATGGCATACTAAAAAACAACCTGGAAATTACTGGAAAAAATTGTCATCAGCTATTTTGTGCAATTTCAAAGTTATTAGTGGAAAATCCCAGACTTTTAACAAATTATACGAAAACAGGATGAGAACTACTAATTTATTCCGATGCATTTTGTTACTAGATTGGACTCATCGGAACCGTCACACGATTAAAGATTGTTGTTCCTAAAAGTACCTAAGTATTTGCGTTTTGTTTTATTTAAATTCTTTATGCTACTCATAATCTGGGTTTTAATCAATGGAATAGCTTGCATGCTCATGATGATGCTTCTTTGTTTACTGCTAATCTGCATCTCAAAAAGACCTGGCAGGAGATTTATGATAGTAAACGGCGAAAACCCTTGGATTTTTGTAGTTCAGTAAAAAATACATAGAGAAATTATTAGGGATGTGTGAAACATGGGGCACAATGAAACAATCAAAATAAAATCTCAAGGTTTTTAAATTTCCGCACTTATTTTACTCAACCAATCAGGTTATTCTTCAAGTTACACAGGAAGTTAGTTGCATTGAGGACTAGTGTAGCGTGTGAGTCTTGGGAGTGAAACATTGATTTTTAAGTCCAAAGTTTTTTGCAGTGAAAAACATTTACTTTTATTGAACACCTATTGACACCCGGTTTGTAATATTTAGTTTATCCGTAAATTGCGTATTTGGGGCTTTTATTAATATATTTTGCAACGTACAACCTCAAAGTAAAAATCTTGACAGTGTGTACTTATTTGAATTTTTTTTTGTCGAGTCGGGGCACTATGAAACAGTGTTACATTGTACCCCCAGAAAAACGCGTTGGTGTTTTATTAGAGCTAATGCTTTAATAACATAAACATTTTAATATTTAATACTTGCTTCGACATTAAGGTCCAGGCTTACTGTGCCTGAAATAAAAATTAGGTATAATGATTTATATTTTCTTTGTAAGCATATACCACATCATTCATTCATTCATCATCATTTTACCTTCACCAAGTTCCTCTGGGAAGACTAAAGGACAAGCTGATATTTGGACATTTCCCCACAGAGATTAAAAAAATATTATTTTTTTCGACTACGTAAATATTTTAGTTTATTTTGTTATTTTTTTAAATTTGTTATAATGCTTGTTTCATTGCACTCCAAGGTGTACCCCAGACCTGGGGTACAACGAAAGAGGCAAGGGCTTGCCAAAAAAAAAGTTAGGATTCATTGTGTTTGTTGGTTTGTTGATTAAAGTGTCTATGACGCATATTTAGATAATTAAGTAAAGTATATAGAAGTACAAAAATTACGTTGACTTAATTAACATCTGATTTTTTTATAAATGAAAATGCCTTTTTCGTTTCATTTTACCCCACTTGTCGCTATAGAAAATGGCACCTACTGGGCCCAACTCATTTAAAACATTAATACCTACATTAACATATTTACCAGTGAGTCGAAAAAAAGTATAGAAAATCCAGTGAAGCATTCTAGTATTATTTAAAACCATCGCTAGTTGAATCAATGTTTTGAAATACGATCCATTGGGCACTACTACAACCTTGTTTTTAAAGCATTCGTTCCGGCATTGTTTACAAACGATTCATTGAATTCTTGCTCCGATAACGCTCTACGAACAATATTGAAAACAATCTACAAAAAGAGACAGGTTCCACCGAGATTTGAACTCGGATCGCTGGATTCAAAGTCCAGAGTGCTAACCATTACACCATGGAACCGGATGACAGAGGATCTGATTTTTCGAGACTCTTTCGAGAAATGAAAGGTCCTACATTCGAGCAATGTTTGTTGCGCAATTATATAATTGACATTAACATTAAATTGTTGTGATAGACATCCGTATTATGAACGTTAGCGTTGTTGAATCATAACACATTTTCTTTGACTAATAAAGACACCTGCATGAAAATAACGACTTATCTAAAGAGCCAATGGATGAATCGACCTCGACACCTCAGCTGGTGTAGGTAATGATTTGTTTTTTTTTATACTACAGAATTATAATAATTTTAATTATCTACTTTATATCAATATTATAAAGAGGTAAAATTCGTGAGTTTGTATTTATGTTGAGCGTAATCTTCGGTACTACTGATCCTAAAATTCTTTCACCAATGGCAAGCTACAGTATTGGATCTAGGATAGTTATATTTTAAATTTCACGCGGACGAAAACGTTAGTCATAAAGTCAGAGAACTCGTTTGATCCTAACGCAAATTGCCTATCTATCAACTTATGTTGTCCTTATATTCAAATCACAAGTTCTATCATTTCAAGTCATTCTTATGAGATTACCTAACTTTTTCTAACTTTCTATGATACGGTAAATTGACGAAGTACAGTGTCAACTTGAACTTGATCCCTTTTATTTATTGGTTGGTGGCATTTTATATACTTAGGTAATTCCTAAAATGCAGTTCACACCACGGGCTACGTGAGCTAACTTAGTTCCTCTGTAAGTACCTATTCATTTACCATTTGAATAGCACAAATTCCACCGGCCATGTTAGGCTAGACTAATCGATTCAGACCTAACAACAGAACATAACAGACCTTTAACCGACCGGCGCGAAATTTATGCAACAAAGGAAATTGAATCGTCTACTCATTGTTTATAGTTCATAATATATTTGCATGACATCTAGGAATCTGCTCGTTCCACTGCACATTCTGGGGAATGGTGTCGATTGGCCGATTGCGGCGTGCCCCCGGCTGCCGCGGCTTTCGATCGGATTCGCTCGGATGCCGTCGGCTATTCCCGCGCGCCGCAGACCGGCCGCCATTTTGTTCGTCTTTCATGTTGTGACTGTGAGTCGTGAACTAGACTGAGTTCAATAATATTCTCAAATACAAGTAATGGATATCGATGAAAAGCTTATTTCTTTAGTAAAACAACATGAATGTCTTTACAATATTAATTCCCGTAAATACAGTGACAAACTCAGCAAACAAAACGCATGGGACGAAATAAGTCTCGAAATGGGAATTTCAAGTAAGAACATTTATATATTTTATCTTCTATGTAGGTACTTACTTAATAAAAGCTTGTAAAAAATCAACATCGTTTTAAGTAATTGCTATTTTTGCTTTTAGATAGATATACCAATCACGTCTGTGAAGTATGTACCTAACGCCAATTAATTAATACACTGTTTTGTATCTTTTCAGTTCAGCAGTGTATATTCAAATGGACCCGACTTAGGGATAACTTCAGAAAAGCATTAAAAACCCGGGAAAAAAGTGAGTCTAATGCTACCAGACGGCGTCCAATAAAGTACGAGTGGGATTTAGAATTTCTAAAACCTTATGTGAAATACTATGATGAAATAAAGAACTCAAGTTTTATGGTCAATGAAAATTCAGCAGCCGCCGAAACTAGTGGGACAACTGAAAGTTTTGTAAACCAAGAGATGTACTCGGACGACATAGCACTAGATTTCGATGAATTAACTTCAGCACCTCCGAAAATTGAGCCTATAACCATATTAACGACTTCTATGCCACATTCAAAACCATCGTCATCAAGGGATGTAACACCAACAGTTACAGTCGCGGATATTCTACAAAATTACCTGGAAGCCAAGACAAAAAAAGAAAAGGATCCCATAGACGCATTTTTTTTGGCAATGGCTGCTCTTGTGAAAAAACTGCCACAGAGAGTACAGTTGGAAGTGAAGCAAAAAGTTTTCAATGCCATTAATGATGCAGAATTGAAGGTGCTGAACCAAGGAGTCTAGCTGGGTTCCATATTCTACGCCTACTACAAAACATTGCGTGAAATGAAACGTTTCGTTGAATATGAAGTCATTTAGTTTTGGTTTAATTAAAAAAACTTTGAAAAACATTTTGTTTTCTAAACCTTCCTCATGAATCATTGGTGAAAACAGTATGAAAATCCGTTCGGTAATTTTTGAGTTTATCGCGTTCAGACAGACGCGGCGGGGGGACTGACTTTGGCCTGTTTTTTAACTTTGTTTTATAATAATGTAGTGAAGTGTAGCTATAATAAATACTTTAAAAATAAACGAGTACCTACTAATAACATTTATTCTATTTAATTTACCTACCTTAAACCATGCGTAAAGTTCTTATGGCAAGTATATAATGCAGCAGTTCTATTGCAGCTTAGGTACTACGCACGTATACTTAATTTTACTTTGTATGAAAGAAAATGTAGACGAGGTTTGTCCACCGCGCACCGATGCACTGCGTCATGTCTGTCTACCGTAGCTACTAACAATTTTCCAGGACCAGATCTAACTTGAATAAAACATTTCATGATCTCATTCTTTCGGCACAATAATATTCTGAATTTGAATATTGCAAAACACTTGAAATTCGAAATTCAAAACACGCCCGCCTTCCACAGACAACAAATAGATCTCTTTTTCTTTTTTTTTCAGGAACCAGTGACAATCAAGTCCAAGTCTCTTCACTGGCAGAAAGTGGGCCCGTCTGACCACCTCTACATCCCTGGCAAGCAAGGCACCGCATGCAAAGTGTAGATCACATCCTTTTCAGTAGGGAGCACGCTTGGACTTGATGCTACGAAGTCTAATTGTATGGTAGGACAACTTACAGCTCTTGAGTACTATTGCACCCTGCAACCAATCACCTGCTTTTAAATTAAGCGCCCTGAAGTTCGGAAAAAAAAATGAATTTATATTATAATGAATTTGAGTTCAAGCTCATCGGCACCGGCTTAGTTGACTGGCAAAAATAATGTATGATTAGCCTGATCTTGGTACAATCTCGCAGCAAGGCTTTTTTAGGGTGATGCAAGCAAATCACTCCTAATTCAACATCTGGAGTATTAATTGAAGAGCAATTTTTTCTTAAGGGCAAAGTGAACTGATTAAAGGGAGTGGTTAGACAGGGAATGTCTACACTTAATAAAATTATTTTATGTATTAATTTGAAAGAGTATTACTTAATTTTCGATTTGTATAATGACTAGGATTGCACGTGACGATAAATGATAAGTGTGTTTAATTAAAGGTCAATGTATAACATTATCTAAATATTTAGATTAAGATTATTTTGATTTTCACCGATTTACGCAATTTTCCGCCAGTTTAGGCTGAAAATTAGAAAAAAAAATGTGCAGTATTTAGAACAAATTAATTTGATTAATTACCGTAGGCATATGTTATTAATTATCTTAGAAAAACGTTCCAAAATGGAAACAAAATGTTCAACAGCTTTTATGAATGGGCCCTTTTGTTAAAAAAAAACTTGCCTAGAGCTTATCAAATACAGCTGTCGACCGATTCTAAGTAGATCCAGTAAAATATGTGGCTTAGCCATGACTTAGATATAACTATAAGTGTAGCAGAATTATTTGCAAGCAAATTATTTGGCTGTTTAGACAAAAAATATTGCGTATATAAAATCACTTTAGGACATTGGTCATAACCGAATGGTTGTCTTCTAGTATTGATATTAGTATTAATGCATTCCAAAATATTTCTCTGTACTTCATGTACTTAATTGTGTGACGTATTTTATTTTTAAGGCCCTATGCAGACTAGTCTTAGGCGGATCTCACACTACAACACGCCATGTTTCGGTGCGCAGGATACTCTTCACTTCTACATAAAAATTCTATAAAAACGCGTTTCCGCGCGGGGCATGTGGCTCAGTTGCCCGCGCCCCGTTGTAGTATAAGATCCGCCTTATTGTGAGGTCTGCACCGTAATTACGTAACACACTATCTATCACAATCTGAATCATTTTGAAGCCTATTGTTAAACCATTGCTTTTTAAGTTCGAAAATTTTATCTGCTCAACAACGTAACTAACGCAATGAATGTTGTTGAACTGTCAAAATGAAACCCATTCCTACTGTTAGTGTGTTACGTAATTACCCCGCAGATCTGCGGCGCATAAATGAAGTAGGTATATGAAGGTCTGCATAATTTTTGTGTTGTCCCGTTTGAAGGACAATAAAGTGCGTCGCGGATTCCCTGCCCTCTGCGTAGGCCCTAACAGTGTACCATTATGTCTGTGATTTTATTTTTTTGTCTTGGATTAGCTTTATCAATAATTATTGTTTTTGTTTCAACCAGTATTGTGTTAAGTATTTTTACTTACCGTTTTAACTTTTGTACTTTAAGTATGTGATTTATAGTGTTTTTTTTTTTTCCATTTTTGTCATTCGCATTGTCTCATTATCACAATCATTTAAATAAATCGTGTCTTAATATTAATTAAATTTTGTTTTATTGAAATCTTTATACAACTTCTTGATTATTTGGCACTAAGGCAATAGTATAAAAGTTACCAAGGGGGTAAATTGTGTTACCCAGTAACTGGGTTGTGGAGGTCAGATAGGCGCACACACATGCAAAATACCGGTATTAAGCAGGATCTGGTAAGACAGCAAGCTGACCCATATGAAAAGGCTAGCTAGAAGAAGAAATAGTATAAAACAAAGTCACCTTTCGTGTCTGTCTGTGAGACCGCTTTCTTCTAAACTGCACAGTGATTTTGATGTGGTTTTCTGGTGAAAACATTTAGGCAATTTATTCCAGAAGGCGGAGGACAGGGTGTTATGGCGTAGCATGGTAGAGGCCTTTGTCCAGCAGTGGACTGCGATAGGCTGAGTCGATTGATTGATTCCAAAAGGATCAAGGGCTCGCGTGGTGGATTATGGCCCACTCCCTCTCACCGAGAGGAGGCCTGTGTCCCAGCAGTGAGAACATTATTATGCTAATCCAGAAGGTTTATGTGTAGATATAATACATTAATAAACTTAGATATAGCACAGAAATCTAGATGTTCGAACATGTCGCCACTCTAGTAGATTGCACCCGTTTTTTTTTTTTTTTTTTTGTGTGGGAAATCATCAAATGACCTCTCCCGCTCTGGGCGGAGCGGAAGGGCGTGTCAGACTCTTACTGACTAAAACCCACCCGTGTTCCTTCAGTTGCCTGTGCGCCAGGGCCACGGTAACTCTTTCGAACAATCCGCGACCCCGGCAGGCGTCGGCCCTGTCGGACCCCGTCAATTATGCTGACAACTCTTTGAGAACACAACGCGCCGTCGACCTGGGCCTGGTCCTTACCGGACGGCGAGCTGTGTAGATTGCACCCGTGGAAAGCAAGGGCGGGTCATTACGAGGGCGGCACTGAAAATTTCGGGAATCAAGGAAGTGACACAACATTACTATTTAAAAATGTATTTATTGCTTTTCGAAGTATTCTCCGCGAAATTTGACACATTTTTCCGTACGATGGGACCAATCATTGAAGCAACCATTCCATTCGGAAGTTGGGGTCTCCAAAATGGCCGTTTTGTAGGCGTCCACAGCTTCTTCAGGTGATGAAAATCTCTGTCCACGCAATTTATTCTTTATTTTATGGAAAGTATAGAAATCATTAGGGTTTAGGTCGGGGCTGTACGGCGGATGGTCTAATAATTCTATGTTTTCTTGCTCTAAAAACTCTTTTGTCTGTGTTTTGTTTTGTTTTGAGAACTCGCATTGTCGTGATGGAGGATGATGCGGGGGTTGCAGTTCTCTTTACGGAGTTCAGAAACGACCTGTGGCAAACAAATGCTAGCATACCATTCTGCATTAACAGTTCTTTGTCCCTCAAGAGGAATAGTCGTAACATGGCCGGTTTTGGAGACAAACGTGGCCACCATTTTTTTTGCAACACTCCGTGAACGAACAATTTTTGTTGGCTCATTTTCGAACACCCAACCTCGTGACTGGTTTTTTGTTTCGGGTTCGTACGCGTATATCCAGGATTCGTCACCTGATACGATGTTGTATACAGCATTTGAGGATCCTGCGTGGAATCTTTCGAGAGTTCTGACGCACCAAGTAACGCGAGCCGCTTTTTGCTCTTCACAGAGCAAATGCGGTATCCATCGGGAAAACAACGTTTTTACACCTAATTGTTCATGCAAGATTATTTGTATTTGACTCATGCCAATGTCTAAAGTTACCTGAATTTCGCGGTATGTCACATGTCGATCTTCCTCAATCAGCTTACGCACAGCATCAACGTTTTCTTGGGTGACTGCAGTTTTTGGACGACCTTGACGGGGATCATCACTGAGCTTGACACGTCCACGTTGAAATTCAGCAAACCAGCGATAAATTGTGGTTTTGGATGGGGCTTCATCACCAAATGCAGAAATCATCCGGTCAACACACTGTTTTTGTGTTAAACCACTTCGAAAGTCATAATAAATCATCGCTCTTGAATTTTCTCGAGTCAATTCCATTTTCTCAACGACTAAACAAGTTTGACAAAACCTTGTGACCAGACAGAATCTTTTTTTAAATAAATTAATGGTATTCGTTTTTTAAAACCAAGGAGTTTTCAATTAAAAAGATTTTAATATGACAGGAACAGTGGAAATATTTCATTCCCGATACTTTTAGTGTAGCCCTCGTACTTAGCAAAATAATTAAAATGGAAAACAGTATGTACATCGCCACATGCGAGCTTCACGTCACACTGACGTCATGCAAAATCCTGCATCGCGCAAACAGAGTTTACCGCGCAACTAGCATAATATATACAACGTCCCGACATCAAAAGTCGGGCAGTTGCCTACCAGACATGACACACAACACCCGTCTGGTCGAAGGAACGTCTTTTCTATAGAGTATGAGTGTACTTTACACCCTGTTCTTCATACTTCTATACCTACGTGTAATTCATCGTTTGGTCTCGAGCGTCCGATATCCCTTTCTAGCATTAAGATTTACTGGTCTTGTAGCGTTGTTGCCACAAGCTAATCGGTCATTGACGACTTTAGTCAGGGGGTCTACTCTCTAAGCACGAAATCCGTAGTTACGGCCGACGTTACGGGCGTTTCCTAATCACCTACGGACATAATAATAGTAAGGGGCCCGACATAAGAATGAGTGACACCACGATGTGACAGTTATCCCTACTTCAGATGTATTTTTACCTGTCTGAAAAAAGTTAATTATTTGGGTGTATGGTTCACTCCAAAGTTTCAAACTACTTGCGGATGGGCCCGTATCTTCGTTGGTGGACTTAGAGAGTAGGCCCCCTGATCTCCCAAGGTGAGACTTACTAAAACGCATTAGATAATTAGAAAATTTCAAACTCATTTACTCAATCTTACCCTAACATATAAAGAGAACCCTGCGCATCAAAAAGTCCTAAAAGCAAATGGCCCCATGAGCAAACCAACCTATTAACAAAACGACACTTTAGCAAAACGTCCTACCGGCAGTTTGTCCTATTAGCAGAAACTCCTATTTATAAAGTACAGTAATGCTGAAAATCACTATCGGTCTTTATCCTCATGGCTCATTATAGCATTTATTTGAAAGGTACTTTTGAAATTAACAATAATGAAGAATTAAATAATAATAATAATAAAAATAGGGCTATACTAGGCAATACTCTATGGCATCTGTCAACGTCACAAGAAAAAATTTACGCTCAACATTTTTTATATATAATAAATAACTTTCACAGTCCAGATTTCACATTAGCAGTTTAAAAAATAATCTTAAAATAATACCAAATGAATGTAAAAATGAAAAACCTGCCAAAACGGACCATGAACAAAACAAATAGACAATGTGAGCAAAAGTAAATTATGCAGACCAGAGCCAGAGCACGACAAGAGACACACGCACCATCTCCGGACTTGTCGCTCAGCTCCGCCTCGCAGCCGCCGGTAAGCGCCTCAACCATGAACGCCGTGTCACCGGTCGCTGCAGTTGCGTCGAGCTCGAGCGACGAGTTTTTCTCCCCACCGTCGTCACCTACACCACCACGACAGCGAGGAAGAGGAAGGACGGCCACCAGCGGGCTTGGGATCTCGAGGCCAACAGGCCTCGAACGGGGTCCCCGCTGCCGGTGGAAATGTGTCGCGCATGCGATGGACCCAGTCCATTAATGAAAATGTGATGCGCGCATATTACGGGGCTACAGAGGGAGGAATTAACCTTACAGCGTACCGAAGTCGGATGCTCTCTCTGTTTCAGGTGCTTGAACCAGCCGTAAACGTCTCGGCCCAACGATTGTCGGATCAGGTGCGCGTCATTCGACACAATCATAGATTGGATGACGCTACACTTGATCGGCTACGCTTGGAAATGCAGAGTAGCTCTGCTAGTAATCCTTCCCCCCCCCAGAATCTCGTGCATGCGCCTACCGTGGTTCCACTGCGGACAAACCAGCAAGATGAGGAGGAGGATACTAGGGCTATATCTGCAGATAACCTGTGCAATGTGGAATTAAGGAGCATTCTGGAGGATGCGATCCGTGAGTACCGGTTCACATCATCTGATCTTAGACCACGGCTACCACGTTTGCCCATGAATAAAAAAAATAGAGCACTGGTGTGTGCCTTGGATGCGCTGTTACCAAATTTAATTGAAAACAGCGCAGACCTTTGCGATACACACTCAATCTTGTATTGCACGGCTGTTGCGGCATGTCGTATAGCTCGTGTCAAATTTCCGAACACTGACCGAACTGCACAGCTGAAACCCGCCGCACCAGCCTGGCAGTGCAGGATTGAGCGTCGTATTAATGAGGCCAGGGTACTCATCGGGAAGCTCACCTGCTTCAGGGAGGGCAATACACGCCCAAGGGTGATGCGCTTTGTGAGGCAGGCCTTCTCGGGAACTAATATTAGTCCTCGAGAATATATATCCTGTGTCACAGAGCGCATCGACTTCCTGAAACAGAAAGTTTATGCATGGGCAAACCGTATCCGTCGGTATAGACGAAGAGTGGACCGGTACACTCAGAACCGCATGTTCCAGAAAGATGAAAGGTGGGTATACAGAGCTTGGGAGCGACCCATTCCCACTCAAGGTGTGACTGACGTGCTTCCACCGGATAATGATACAGTGAGTGCTTTTTGGCGAAGCATTTGGTCGGTGCCCGTCAGTCATACTGAAGGTGATTGGATGCGTGTTGTTGAACAGGCGTGTGATTCAATACCAGAAATGGAGGCTATTAGCATTAGTCCTCTAGATGTGGCTCGTGCAGTCCGTCCGTTGCCTAACTGGAAATCCCCAGGACCGGACGGACTGCACAATTTCTGGATTAAATGGCTACAAAGGTCACACGCCTGCTTAGCCTCGCAATTCCAGTCATCTTTAGAGACTGGGTCGCTACCACTGTTCTTTACGACAGGAGTAACCCATCTGCTCCATAAATCGGGTAGTACTGCGGAACCTAAAAACTATAGACCAATTACATGTTTACCGACGGTCTATAAAGTTCTTACATCCATTCTTAGAGCAAAAATTGCAGAACATATTAAAAATAACTCAATTATGTCTGTGTCTCAGAATGGATGTAAGAATGGGTCTCGCGGTACTAAGGAGCTGCTCCTTATAGACATGGCCATAAGCCAACAGGTTCGTAGATCCCGGAAGGATTTGTCGACATGTTGGATAGATTATAAGAAGGCTTATGACTCGGTGCCACATACATGGCTCATTAGGGTGCTGGAGTTGTACAAAATAGACGCAACTCTACGCACCTTCTTGATTTCTTGTATGGGGCAGTGGAGGACGATCCTTCTCTATCCAGGATGTCAACAGATCCAGAGGACCGATGAACCGATCAGGATTGAGCGAGGAATATTCCAGGGCGATAGTTTGAGTCCGCTATGGTTTTGCTTAGCCTTGAATCCTCTAAGCACACTGCTGGAGGATTCAGGTCTAGGCTATCGGTTACGAAGAGGTGGTCAGGTGATATCACACCTCCTCTACATGGATGATTTGAAACTCTTTGCCCCCAACAATTTGCGACTGATGGAGCTACTGAAGGTAACGGAAACGTTCAGTAGTGCCATCAGGATGGAATTTGGTGTGGACAAATGTGCAGTCATGCATGTAAAGCGAGGGGGGATTATGGAATCCGTGGGAACCCAACTTTCGGATTCTATACACCTTAGATCCCTCTCCTCAACCGAAACCTACAAGTACTTGGGTATGTCGGAAGCATTAGGCATCAATGCTGCCGACATGAAACAATCGTTGAGGGAGCGCTTCTTTGGCCGCCTGAATAAAGTGTTAAATAGTCTTTTATCAGGCGGAAACAAGGTGCGTGCCTTTAATGGTTGGGTCATGCCGGTTTTGATGTATACTTTCGGCATACTCAAATGGACTCAGACGGAACTTGATGCTGTGGATAGGAAGGTCCGTACATTGCTGACGGCATATAGGATGCATCACCCACGGTCATCAGTGATGAGACTGTACATCCCGCGGAAGTGTGGGGGTCGAGGATTCTTAAATGCTAAAACCCTCCACAACCGCGAGATTTGCAGTCTCAGGGAATATTTCCTACAAACTGACGTGGGGATGCACCGAGATGTGGTCGCAGTGGACAAGGGCCTCACTCCGCTCTCCTTGGCAAAAGAGAACTGGCGCAAACCTGCAATACTAGATACTAACGATCGTAAGGAAGTATGGCAAGGCAAGGAGCTTCACGGACGCTTTTTCCGGGCCCTACATGGGCCTGATGTAGACTTTTTGGCGTCTGTATCCTGGCTGCGTTTCGGCGACCTCTTTGGGGAAACCGAAGGTTTTGTCTGTGCGATTATGGATGAAGTTATCATGACGAATAATTATCGGAAATACATTGTCAAGGACGGCACGGTTGACATCTGTCGGGCATGCCACCGTCCCGGTGAATCAATCCGACATATAGTTTCCGGTTGTTCTCGTCTTGCTAACGGTGAGTACTTGCACAGACACAATCTAGTGGCTAGGATTATCCACCAGCAACTTGCCTTGCAGTACAATCTTGTGGAATCCGAAGTACCATACTACAGGTATGTGCCCGACCCAGTTCTTGAAAATGGTCATACCACATTATACTGGGATCGATCTATCATCACTGACAGGACTATTGTAGCCAATAAACCTGATATTGTGGTGATAGATCGACGAGAGCGCCGTGCAATGATTGTTGATATCGCTGTCCCTCATGACGAGAATCTCGTGAAAGCTGAGAAAGATAAAAAAATCAAGTATCTTGATTTAGCACACGAGGTTGTCGACATGTGGGGCGTGGACTCTGCAATCATTGTACCGATAATCGTTTCAGTAAATGGCCTAATAGCGGAGAGCCTCGACCAACACCTCAGGAGGCTCTCATTGCGCAGCTGGGTCAAGAGCTTAATTCAGAGAGCAGTACTTCTGGATACGGCACGCATAGTGAGGAGGTTCCTCTCTCTAGACCCCTGACCACCGGCAGCTTGGACCCTGTTTTTGATGCCGATGGGCTACTATTTTCTATATTTTTAAATGTTTTTATATTTTTTGTAAAAGTATTTAAAAATGTAATTAATATGCATAAAAATGAATAAAAATAAAATGATAAAAAAAAACAAATTACATTAAAATAGTCAAAAACAAATTAAACAAAATTACACATACACATTACAACTAAATGAAATCACACACTTAAGACACTTAAAATTTGGCTCTCAATTTTGTTGCTATGCATCAATGTGAACTGATCAACTGTATTATAATTTTGTTAGTGTACTGAATTGTTGTAATAAATTGTGTGGTATGATTGTACCATTTCCTTTCCTTTGTTTTTAGTACCATTTGCTCAGGACGATTTGCTAATAGGATATTTTGCTAAAGCGTAGTTTTGATAATAGGTCTTTTTGCTAGTAGGACCTTTTGCTTTATGGACTTTCTGATACAGAGGGAACGAGAATTACTTAATTTAAAAGGTAATCTAAATAGTAAAACTAGTACCATAGACACAAATGCAGGTATTAGTACTTCTTGATAGTCTTGCGGATTAGGGCCATGCGTTGTCTATGCGCCTCTGTGACGGCCGCGCGTTTGTACGGCCGCACCTCGTCGTTGCCGAAACCTGGGATCCACATGTTCCATTGCCGCTCTGGAAAAATAAAGACTAATGATTGATTGTGTGGTATTCAACGTCGTCTTTAATGTATAGTAGGCTCTGGCCACTTAACAAGCTCTAAAGAGCTTAAAAGAGTGTCCGTGGATTTTCTTGCACATTCTTCTCCATAGGAACCTACTATATTTTGGCAACTAGCTTCAACTTTCTGACTGACCAACCCCTTGACTATTCAAAAGTGCCTGTAATTGGATTATTTGAAATAAATGTTTGGACTGAGCTCCTATGAAGAAAGCAGGATGTGCGAGCAAGCAAATTGAGCATGAAATTACCCTAACTCGGATAGGTTAGATTTCTTTTGACCCTTCATACAGAAATAGCCCTCTCTCTATCTACGACAATGGCAGGAAATACCTATGGATTTGCTGGGCCCCGGGCACTTTCCCAGAGTGGCCAATGAAAAAGATGGCCCTGGATGGACAGATGGATGGACTGCAAAATCAGTTAGCATAAAAAGTGTATTCAGAAAGGAGGAAATTTTTTATGCTTCCCTTTAAATACTCCAACAAGTAATTTGTTTGTAGTTGAAGACAATCATCCTCCTGTACTTTGGTAATGTATTGTTTGGCTTGCTTTGCATGCAACCCTTTATTTAGCATGTTTTAATTGACCATTGATATTTCCTCACCTAAATGCAGTTGGACATCTCTCAGCTCCACATTGGGTGCATGTCTGTGTTTAGCCATCGCACAGGCTGCATTCAGAGTCGTGTCTATGAAGTCATCAGCCAGCTGAAGCAGCATCTCTTCTACCTCTTCATCTAGCTGCACCGTTGGGTCCACTTCACGGACCAACTCTTGAAGACGCGGTCGGCTTAGCAGCTAAAATATTTACAAAGAACAATTATTAGCAAATTTTTGAAGTGAAAAATAAACAAAAATGTACAAATATAAAATAGAATAAAGTTGTTATTCAAATAAATTCTAGTCTTTACAATGGGAAATGTATATAGAATTTCAGTTAACACTGATATTTTTGTAGTAATCTGCAGGTAAGTACTAAGAAAATAAATTGGGTCAGTAAACAAAATTCTTGATTCCAAACTAGCTTCCGGAATTTTAATGTATAAATAAAATGGGTTGGTAGCCTTAGGGGCAAATAAATATTCAAAATTCATTATTTGTTTGGGTTTATTATGAATTATCTAATTCATAATAAACATAATACAAATATCATTTAATATACGTAATAATGCTTATATACAGCATTTAACACAACTAACCATATTTACACTAGGTAGGTACTAAATTAAGTGACAAAATTCATATAGGAATAAGAATAATTCGTAAGATCTATTACAAGCCCAAGAGTATAGTTACCGCCAAAAAATGGCTATTTTGACAAGAACCAAAAAGTTAAACACACCTGCGTAGTCTGATCGCCTCCGCCGCTCTGGTTGGCTAAGTTGGGTTTAGCCCCCACTTGGGATTGGGTGCCCATAGGACTGTGCTGAGATGGAGAGCCTTGAATCGAGGCCGATTGCAACTGTGGACTCGGAATTGGATTGTTTACGTACTGTATAGCGCCTTGATTCATCGACCCAATCGTGGGCATATTGGCACCTTGGCCCATGGAGTTATTTGCCATGACGAAAAAAATTTTGGTGCCTTTTAAAGGACGTATATAGCTTTAGAATTAATTCAATTCAAAACTTTTCAATTCACAAAATGCTTTGTTGCAAAACACAATTTGACATTGACAGTGACACTGACAGTTAGGCAAAAAGAATCGGCATAATGGCCACATTCCGAATTACGCCATAATCGATCACAGCGCTCACATCAATAATTTACGTTCAGATTTAGATATCACGATTATGACAGCGGAGAACTGTCAACAATTCGGAACGCTCATGAACGCGCTCACTGTGCTCGCTCAACGTCGATATTTTTTGAAAATGGAAGTTCTGCGCATTGGCACTTCTGTTTTGTAGGTTGAGAAGTATGAGAACAAAGATGCGATTCAAAAGAACTCAACCGCACAACGGACCACTGTCATTTTTGACAGCGCTCACGAATGGTCAACGTTATCGCAAGATGGCGCATGTCATGTCGTCATCTATGACGACTCACAACATTAACCTCGTCTAGACATCTAATTATATAGCTAATATTTATTTCAATATTCACATTAAAAAAGAAAACCCAACAGGAAATGTAAGTGAAAAAATAAAATTAAAATGTTGGGCTAAAATTATCTATAATATTTTAATGACTATTTTCAAGATTATTTTGCTGGGGTAACGTACACCCAAAGAGATTTATGTCTTTGCGTACACCACATTTCACAGACAAAGCGGCGTGGTACATTGCAGTCAGCAAAAAACGGCAAAAAAAAAATGGACACAAGTAGGTCTAGCTCGCTAGCTAAATTAGTCGTTTGCTTCAGGGAGGTGGAGAAGAGTGCCGCTCCACCCTGCTGAAGCATACGATTAATTTCCTTATTATGGAACTGAAGAAAGACGGCCTGCACAGAAACTACATACCCACACTTGGAGAGTTCACGAAATAGGACGGATCGTACCAAGTCAGCAGAAAACAAAAATAATAAAAATATGTCATAGAACTATAACAGAACAAACCTACTTATCGAATCAATGATTTATAAATTACGGCGTTCCGCAGGGGAGTGTACTTGGTTCTTTGTTAAATAAACGATATTCCCAAAACCATAGTCCTTTAGTTTAGACTTAATTATTCAATGGCTAACCGATAACTAACTAAAAATTCAAGTATTTCCAATACCCACATCATGAATTTTAACCAATGACCAAACTCTATTACCTACAAACAAATTATCAGTTATTATTATTATCAGTATATTACAAACATTAAGTATTATGGTAGGTATGATGATAATAAGATTGCTAAATTATACAACACAAAATTTCTAAGGCTTTAAAAAATACACATTGATCATCAAAATCTGAGAAAAGGTTGGCTGCCTACCTTTTCTCAGATTTATTTATTACCTACTTTACTTTAGTTAATAAGTTTAAATAATCATTTTTGTAACCTTAATTTGTACTATTTTTTATGTTTATTTTGTTGCTAAAGATTTAAGACGGTTACTTAGCATTATTTGTATAATTAATAATGATATAGGCTATATTACCTGTATACCTATTACAAACTGTAAGCAATATTTGTTCACCTTGCAAGCCAGCACGTTTTTTTTTTTGTTGGATTTTATACCGTTGTCTACCACTACATTATACCTAAGTATACAAATAAATAAATTTGAATTTAGATCATAACCACTAGAATTCCCGAAACTACAAAGTCATAACTTCGCAATACCCTTAAAATGTCTGAACGCACGAAACTCACCACTTCAAAATGACAGCGGACCCCGCGTTGGCGCCTCTTAGATTTTTATTTTTTTGAATTTTATGCGATAATGACCTCGTTGGACAACCCCACTGGTGATGGCTGCACGCGCCCATAGAACACTAATAACCTAGGCCCAAGCGCCACTGCTGAGGATGAGGTACTAGTTTCATTGTCATACAATGATCAACCAAAACTACACCGATTACAAACACCATATTGAGACTGAACTAACAAAAGATCCTAGAGCAATTTGGCGCTACATTAAAAATAAACGAAATAATAAATCAGCGGTTCCAGCCATAATACACATGCATGATGTAGTAGCTAATAGTGGAACTGATATTGCAAATCTCTTTGCTTCTCATTTTTCTTCGATTTTTACCGACTGAAATAGTAGTGCAACAACAGATGTCCCAGAATCATTTGGAATGCTAAGTAATATAAAATTTACATCACAGGAAGTTCTAACTAAGATCAAAAAATTAGATACCACCAAGGGTGCCGGTCCTGATTCTATTCCACCAGTTTCTGTGAAATCATGTGGGAGAGCGCTTGCAGGGCCACTGTCTCTCTTATTTAATTGGTCCTTAGAGTCGGGAGTATTTCCCGATGAATGGTAAAAGGCCGGTATCGTGCCTGTGCACAAAAAAGGCGACATCAGCGACATCAAAAACTACAGGCCGATTTCTATCGTATCCTGTTTTTCTAAACTCTTTGAATGTCTCGTTTGCCCCATCATTACCAATTACTTGGATACTAAGCTTTCCGGCTGCCATCACGGATTCCGAGTTGGGCGATCTACCGAGACTAATCTAGTCCGATATTTATCTGACGTCTGAAGCGCTCGATAGCAGACTCGAAGTCGTCGCAATATACACGGACTTCAGCAGCCCATTCGACAAGGTGAGCCACCCACTCATGGTAGCAAAACTCGAGCTTAGTGGCGTCTACGGATCGCTACTAAGGAGGTTTGCATCCTATCTTAAAATCGCTCTCAGTTCGTTGCTGTCGACGGCTATGTCTCTTACGAATTTCATGTACGCTCTGGAGTCCCACAGGGCTCCCATCTCGGCCCAGTTTTGTTTTTGTTATTTGTAAATGACATCACAAGTCAAATCAAGCATTGTCAAGCTTTGTTGTTTACTGACGACTTAAAGATTTATAGGAAGATCACGGGGTCTGTAGACTACCCTCGTGCAAAGCGACTTAAGAGGCCGTGCACAAAATTCACTTGCTAGAGTTTAGGTAAATTCATTGCGATGCTATGTTTGTGTGCACCGTTCACGCACACACGCCTAAAGATCGAGCGTAGTGATCGCTTAAACAGTTTTGATAGATAGATGGTATTTTTTAAGTAATACAAGTACAGTTAAGAAATAAAAGTCTACATTTGTTGTGTATATTCGTTTAGTATATTTATACGTTTACAATTTGGTGTTAAATGTATTTAGGTACATTTAGACATTCAATAACATTGAGGTAAGCATTTTACATAACACGAGTAATATACATGTTTAGGTAATTTAATGTTTTCCTGTACCGATGTCAATGATGGCTAAGATAAACTTAAAAAGTACAAACAAATTGAAAAAGTCTTATTGGGACTGGGTCCGTATTTGAAACCTGTATTATAAAAAATAAAAAAATGGGAGCATTTCAATTGGATTCGGATAAAACAAAGTTTTGGAAAATGCAAAACAATTAAATTTTAATATTTGGTTTTTACCTATGAAACTGCCGTTTTCCGCGAACGAATAAATTAGGAATTCCAAGTCAAACTGTAGTAGCTATTAAAATAAATTTACAGTTCGAAGTGGCAGTTTAATAAAACGACAATTGCATAGGTAAAGACCCTCAGAATACTTTAGTTATTGTTCTGAGGTAAAGACCTAGTAAATAAAAATCATATGGAATCGTGGTGACATAATAAAATATATTACAAGTAAAGATTGGCAACTTTATAACTTTTAATTTTAATAAAAATGTTGTGTCTTTCAATGGCATTGAGCGAGTTTTTCTTGGATCGACTATTTCGGGTAAAAGTCATGTATTGGAGAAGTCAACTAGCCTTTTTTTCCATCTTAGTGTTCCAAAAACTATCGTCCCTATATATTTGCTCTACTTTCAGCGGCTGCCCAGGCCCTGTTCATACAGCAAAAAGGCACAAATCTTGCTTTGTGATGTGGATTTGGCCTTTTATTTGGTACCACCTGGGCCCTAATTCACTATGACCATTTAATGATTCGTTACTTCGAAACCACGTCAATTCCTTAGCTAATCACGACGTCTGCTAATAACGCATTCTTTAAGACACAATGAACGAAACCGCGCGAAATGAACGCGAAGTTTGCGTGGTTTGAACTGTCAAAATAATTATCACGTTTCACAACCGTACGGAATCGTTGTAGTTTCGGTTATAAAAAGATTGCGTTAGGGTAAAATTTAGCAAATCTTATATTGAGGAAGGAAAGAAACATTTTTTTCGTATATACATGCACATGGGACAGTGTAGCTTTGTGTACTTATAAGCTATTGTCAAAAATGCTTGACATTATGTGACCACACTAATAATACCTACTATCTAATGGTTTTATTCGAATACTAAACAGGCCCGAGATCGGACGACAATATACATTTTTCGTACTGAAATAGTAAATATAAATACAAATAAATCAATTTATGTTATAAACCTTCAACTAGTAAAATTTATAGGTAGGTAAGGTAGTCTAAGTACATAGGTGGCAAATGATATTATGATTATTCCCTTCAATCACGAAATGGTCCAATCAGTTATTGTTGGTAATATTTTATTTTATTCTATTGGGGAAACTTACAGCTAACATAAAACAGTATTCTTATACAATTTGCATTTATATGCAACAAGAATCCTCAAAACAAATAAAATATGTACTCGTAAACACACTCGGACAGCTTTTGAAAACAGACGTTAGTACGTTCAAAAGCATTAATATTACCTTATATTGTCATCGAATACCTAAAATTAACAACATTTGAAAATAAGAATATAATCGTAAATAGTTCTATAAGCGCTTCTAGTGCTGACCGAAAGTAATAGCTTTCATGTTCTTGAAACGAAGCCGTAGCTATTTGATTAAAATTAATTCTAATCAAATAGCTAGATTGGTACATATGCGCCAATGCCACGTTTCGTTTTCGTCTTCTTTTTCTGGTGACGCACTGCAGGCTTAGCATGACGCTGTCTATTTCTTCGAACAATAGACACGGCTATTTCCATACAAAGTGACATTTCATTTCTCCATTTTTGACATCGCTCCGTAAAAATCCTTCCAAAATCTGTCATTTTGTCTTTCGTTTCTACTGATCGTTGTCTAGGTCCTGTTTAATGCAGACTATTTCAGAAGACAGTTGTCTAAGGTAGTGAAAACAATTTGATTTTTTTATCGCTATGCTAAAGACAGTAGAAAACTTTTTACTCGACGGCCACAAAGTATAAAAATTGAATGGAAAAGTTGAATTTTTCACATTTTGTATGGAAAATGTGAAAAATTATTACCTACATGTTGACTTTTAGGGGTTTAGGGCTTTTATAAAGGGGGTCGAAATTTTAATATTTTTTTCGATAGGACACACCATTTTCGAGATATAAGCAAAATAAAAGAAAATCGTGAATAAACTACGGAATTTCGTAAAACGTGCAGTTGACTCTTTCTACTTTGCTGCCGTCGCGCGGAACGTCATTATTGTCTACTCTTGCGTCGACAAAACGGTGCATGTGCTAAGCCTGCTGGTAATGCGATCCTTTCTGCCGACCCATTATCTACAACAAATTTATACGTTAATACCATGATCAGCCTATAATGTTCACATTACTGGCACTCAGGCCTCCTCTCGGTAAGAGAGAGTGGGCTGAAATCCAACACGCGGGCCCAGTGCAGGTTGGTCCCAGTGCGGGTTGGTAAGCGGTATCATATTCAGCCTAATGTTCCCACTGCTGGGACACAGCACGCAGGCCCAGTGCGGGTTGGTAGATGTCACATGTCTTCGAATTTTTGGTTCTAGGACATGCCGGTTTCCTCACGATGTTTTCCTTCACCGTTTTGAGAGCAGTGGTGATGAAATAATTTACACAAAGTAAAGCGCCTGTCTGAGTTCGAACCCACGACCTACTTAGTACTCGTAAGTTGCGCTCATTACCACTGAACCACCACTGCTCTCCACTGAGCTACCACTGCTCTCCACTGGGCTACCACTGCTCTCCAAATTTTCCATCGATTAAGTAGTCAAACTAAAAATATAGTAAAACATTTAAAAAAAAAACGATGAAACAAACAATCTAATTATAACAAGCGGACCCGGTAGATAGACGTTGTTCTGCGACAACAGCGCCACCATAATCATCAAAATCGGGCAAGCCGGTAAGTAGAGAGGAATTTCGAACACTCGCACACCGATATTTTATATACCTATATGTATAAAGACTAGGTATGCAAAATATTTATATTCTTCATATTACTCGTAGAAGCAAAGAACTTAAAATAAAATGAATACTTACCGGGTCGAAATGTGGTAGTCGGCGTACAATTTCTGGAATATATTTACGTAGAACACGCGCGCGCCTGCAATGCAAAGTGATACGTCCTCACGCTGGGAAGGCCCGGTCGCTACTGACCACAGAACATATATACCCTAAAGTACTGACACAGAGTACATTTTATATAGGGCTACTGACACAGAGGCTACTGACCAAAGACTACAATAGTATACTGGCAATTACTGACTGTACTGATGGGATCATTTTTGCGCGGTTGATAATATAGTTCATTTTGCCCTTTAATTACGAAATGAAGTTGTTGTTTATTTAGAAAATAAAATGTAGATTCTATTTTATGGATAACTTAAGATTAATATGTAATTTTTAAAAATTCGTTAATGTTTCTAAGCATTACAAAAAAATACTTATTTGTCCAGAAGTTTCCCAACAATTGCGTTATTTCAACATTTTTTTTCTACTAAATTTTGTATGGAAGTTAAAAAAAGTGGTCAAGCTACATGCAAGTAGACTATATAGTGATGTTGATGATATTTTTTAATTTTCAAAATCCAATGTAATTTCTTGTAACAAGATGATCAAACGTCAGTCTCACGTCATTTTTTGGAAAACTTGTTGTGATTTTCCATGAACACTTAATTTATTTGAAAAATCCCTTTAGCCTACATGCAAGACTAAGAACTCTACTTTTCAAATCACAAATAATATTGTTTAAATTCTTTTTTAAGCTATTGCATAGCTTCTATCGCGGGCCTTGAGCGCGAGGACCGAATCCAGAAATTCCGTAACGAAAAAAAACCTCACGCTCCCCACTCCGACGGGCACGGAGGTGTGGCTTGAAGGCCGTGCATTGTCTAACGTCGTTTCTTTTCGGCAGTCTTCGACACGGTGTTTGTGTGCGTGCAACTAGACGTATTGTACGACTCTACGAAGCTCGCACGAATCGAGACGAGCTGCTCCGAAATCGGACGAATACATAAGCAGCTGTTTATGAGAAAGTATATAGGTGTATAGGTATTTATCAGAAAGTGTAACTTGAATTAATATTTATTTATTTCCATTTACTTTCGTACCATTTATCATTTACCAGTCGGACACCATACATTTATTATAATCACCACTATCTTAAAACTCAATATCCCAATATCTCGGAAACGGCTGGGAATATCAAAATTCTGATCAAATCCCCCCCCCCCCCTATAACCCGCCCTCTCAAATAGTACATACATACAGACAAGCCCCTATGACCCCCCTTTTTTGCCCCCCTCTTTTTCGACCCCAATATTAAGTTGTATTATATTTATTTATATTTAAATCAATCCCACTTATATATGATCCCGGGACCCCCCCGCGCCACCCCTTTTGACCAACCCCTCCACCCGTCCAGGGCTACTTCACCCCCCCGGGTCTTAACTTTTGAACCGGAGGTCGTAGAGGTATCGAGTTTGGGGTTTTTGGAATCGGCAGTGAAGGGCCTATCTTTTGGCCCCGATAAAGTTAGGGTAAAGCGCCCCATTTTAAAATTATTTTAGATTTAAAAAAATTAAATTATTATTTTTAATATTTAGGATAATTAGAGTATTCAGACTAAGGGTCCGGGACCCAGTATTATTAGTTTTTAAATTTTTATTTTTGCGATTTTTGTTTTTATATCATTGAAAAAGAAATACTGCATAAATAAAATAAATAAATAATTATAATTGCATAAGTTGATACAAAATGCTATGCAATAGCTTTACCGCGGCAGTCCCCGAGTGCCACACGTCTTTTCCCTTTCTCAGAACAAGTGAACAAAATTGATTAAAATCAGTCGATTTCGTGCACGGCACCTTAATAAATATTGAAAACTGGTGCATAGCTCAATATGACCTTAAATGCGCGAAAATGTTCCCTTGTTCGTTTCTCAAAAAAAACTCATCCTTTTCTATTTCTATACCTACACACTGTGCAACACCAATTTGTCTAAGGTATGTGAAATACGGGATCTAGGAGTTCTGGTCGACGATGAACTAAGTTTCAAGCCACACATCAACGACACTGTTAAGAAGTAGGCGCAGATGCTGGGTTTTGTAAAAAGAAACACCCGGGCTTCCAACGAACAAAGACCAGAATAGTGTTGTTCAATACGCTGGAGCGAAGTCGATTGGAATAAGCTAGTGTAGCCTGGAATCCGTTATATGCAGTTCATTATGCAGAGTTGAGAGAATATGAAGTGCATTTACTAAACACCTAGCCTTTATATCTAGGAAAATTAGCCATCGCTGTCCCTATTAGCGGCGCTTACACTTTTCCAATATAAAGACACTGCGAGACCGTCGCCGTTCGCAAAGTCAAAGTTGCAAACGGATTTGTAAAATATAGCAATCTTTTTGAGCGTATCCAATATTCAGTCCCTTCAAAACCTCCCAGACATCCCATCACCAGGCTGTTTCATATCCCTTTCCGCAAATCCAATCTTGGTCTCAACAGTCCCTTGCTCCGAATGTGAAGAAATTTCTAGTTTTTGTAAATCATCAGAAACCGACTTACACAGTGTTTCACCTAATAAGTTTCAAAGATCAGTCTCCGAGGTACGAGAGTGCACACAATGAATGTTCTTAAATATCAGTCACTCATACTCTTTCACCTTCCACCTCTCGTGGTAACATTTTGTATGCCACTTATTTTTAATTTCTAATTGCAATTTATGTTTTTATAATTATTTTTGTCAATTACGATGTTGTTTTGTGGTGAATGCTGTGTGTATACCTATAATAGGCATACATACCAGTACTTTTATTAAAGGTTATTGTTCTGTTCTAATTTTTTGTATGTACTGCTGTTGGTGTACCCAATAAATAAATAAATAAGGTTGTACAGTCTGGGTTTGTAGCAGGTTGATGGCAATAGGCTCGGCCCCTATTACATGGGTGAGGTACATTGTTCAAATGTAGGTACCTCACCCGTAAGGGCGGTAAACTAATAACGAGTCAGAATGCAGGCGCGGTCCGCGGTACTTAAGAATTAAATTATTCCCAGTAGTTACGAATGTACTCGTGTGCTTATGTAGCTTGAGGAGACTCGCCGTTACGTTTAGCAGATATTTCGCCATGCCGCTACTTGAATTAACGCCATCTAGCGGGCAAGAGTAGACTATAAATGGAGAACATCCCTCGTTAATCGTTCGGCGATGCCAGCGCTCGCCTGCACGTAACAATAACACAACCACCGAGCCCCGCAGCCGTTGTTCATTCATAAATTCAACGAAGTATTATTCGATTCCTACGTACCTACAATGCGGGAATATTTCGCTGTAAGTAGTTATCTACTTGTGACTACTCATTATTTTATTTTTACTATGATTGAGTTTAGAATGGACCGATTTTGTCCGGATGTTATTAACAAGTTTAGTTTACTTCGTAAAAATGTTTTTCCTTTACGATTTAATGGAAAAAACGTAAATAATTAGTTAAGTAAGTTAAAGTTAGTACGTATACGTTGTACGTAGTTTAAAGGACGTATCTAGGGCCTAGATACGTAAGTACTTTAAATGTTTTGGTAAAACAAATAGTCGTAAAAATATATTTCTTTGTAGAATAGAGTTCAACCGAAATTAATCAATAACTAGTTACATACTTAAGTAATAAATAAGTAGTGTTCAACCGAAATTAATCAATAAAGAGACATTTGAAATAATATTCAATACTTAATAATTAGATTATCCTTTCTGTTAGGTACCTCCCTATTATAACATAAATTACTATCATATAAACATATTTTAGTATCTAACTATGTATTTACTTCTCTATCACTTTCACACCTAATAGAGCGTATACAAAAACTTATTACGTAAGTACATATCTAAGTAGATGAAAGAAATATTCGGAAGTTTTCAAATCGTATTACACTCATTTTTATGAATGAACGCGTAGTAATATACAGGGTGGAATTTTGTAATGCCACCTGGAGGGAAAGTACTCTTAATACTGCAGATAGAAAGTTTTACTCAAAGGAAACATTCCTTTATTTTTGAATAGAAAGCAAACTGCATTCAAAGATTTTCGAAAATTCTCTTCTCCGACACCCGGGAATCGAACCGGCTAAAATCTGAAAAAATTATACCCTGTACTTTTATTGCATCGATCGTTAGGGTCAATTATAAGGATGAAATCTCTGTAACAAACATGATAAATTAAATGAAAACCAGGAAATCTTAAATTAATTTAATTATTTACAAAAAATGGTAAACTAACTAATTAGTTGCTCGAAATGGGCTCCATTCTCTTGGATACACAAATTTATTCTTTTAACGAATTCATTTCTAGTAACCTTTAATAAAGTGTTGTGGTGAATATTATAAATCGTATTCTGAACTTCAACTCTCAACTCGTTGTCATTCGCATAAGATTTCATGTAAATTTGATTTTTTACATATCCCCACAAAAAAAAATCTAATGGGGTGAGATTTGGCGATCTCGCAGGCCATCTGATTGTGCCGTTTGTACCAATCCAGGTATTAAAATGGTTATTAATGTAGGCAGTAGTGATTCTGCTGTTATGTGCTGGAGCACCATCTTGCTGTAGAATTATTTGGTTTCGCTCTTCCTCGGGGAAACCATTTAACTCGTTTCTTAAGAGATCCAGTAATTCAATATACTTGACAGTGTCTAAATGACCTTCGTACACGTGGACTAACACTACATTATTTCTCATAATTCCGCACCAAACGTTGAAAGAAAATCTTACTTGATTGTTAGTTTCATGAACACGAACAGGATTCACTCGAGACCAATAATGGTTATTGCGGCGATTGTACATGCCATTATTGCTGAAGTTGGTTCCGTCAGACCATACAATGTTACTCAAAAAATTAGGGTTTCGGTCAATTTCTCCAAGCATGTTTTCACAAAATTGTAATCGTCTGTCACGATCCCCAATATGCAATTTTTGCACCAACCGACTTTCACGATAGCATTTATACTTATACTTTTTCAGCACTTTAAGTAGTTACGCGAGTGTGGGTTGTTCCTAATTCATTGGCAGCATCTCTACTTGAAGCCTTTGGAAATGATTCAAAGTATGTTAAAACATCTAGTTCAAAATCGAAATAGTTTTGCTGAATAGTTTGCCGTCTCTTCTTGAAACCACCCGTATTCTTTAAATTTTCTACCATTCTTTTCAATACGAACCGAGTTGGTGCCTGTCGGTCT
The DNA here is from genome assembly GCA_916610205.1 of Griposia aprilina. Classification (NCBI taxonomy): domain Eukaryota; kingdom Metazoa; phylum Arthropoda; class Insecta; order Lepidoptera; family Noctuidae; genus Griposia; species Griposia aprilina. The sequence continues at coordinate 12,869,820 of OU744306.1, forward strand.
TGATATCTCTCTACATACCACCGCAGAGCTAGATTCACGTTTTTGTTATTTAAAAAATAAGCTTCCATTAAATCAAACTGTTCTTGATAAGCCATTTTCACCGTGAGACAAAATGTGAAATGAGTTGTAAAAACAATCAAATGTGAATAACAACTATGACAATCTAATTTTCAAATTTTAATCTAACATTCCATATTTAAATTACCTCATACACGCAGCTACGAGTATGTCGCAAAGGAGTCTGTATTACAAAAGATGGATGTTAGTTAAAGAGTTTAACTTGACTCATTGAATTTGTAACTTCAGATTTCCTGGTTTTCCTTTCATTTAATTTATCATGTTTGTTAGAGAGATTTCATCCTTATAATTGACCCTAACGATCGATGCAATAAAAGTACAGGGTATAATTTTTTCAGATTTTAGCCGGTTCGATTCCCGGGTGTGGGAGAAGAGAATTTTCGAAAATATTTGAATGCAGTTTGCTTTCTATTCAAAAATAAAGGAATGTTTCCTTTGAGTAAAATTTTCTATCTGCAGTATTAAGAGTACTTTCCCTCCAGGTGGCATTACAAAATTCCACCCTGTATAGTCACTGGCATTAACGCCGTCTAGCGGGTAAAAGTAAAAGCTGTAACTATACAACTTCCGTCGGTTGTGCTCGCCTGCGTGCGCTTTCTGCTGCTGCGGTGACCAAGGTTAGGAAGGAAGGAAGGAAGGAAGGAAGATGCGTGAGTATGAATACACAATCACTAACGCGGAACATATGTAATTTGCATTGGTAATTGCGCCGCCATCTCGCGGTCAATAGTCGAACTCTACCAGGTGATCCAATAAGTAGCCTACTTACCCGATGTCGGTCAGCGTGATTATATTATGGCAACTGTGGCATACCGCCTCGTGACTCAGCGGTTAATTCTAACTATTTTATTATGTACTTAGCTAAATATTTTCCTTGTAATTCTTCTCGGGGAATAATTCCGAATACTACTCAATACTTCCGAATGTTTCGCGAATAATACGACGGGAATACTTCGGAATAATTCTCTCCGGCAACGCTAGTCTTGACCCCCCCCAAAACCATTCAAGCTGTCGATAGCCTGAATGATTTACTTGTCTTACTAACATAAAACTGTACTTGAGCCTTGGCATATAAGTATAAAAAATTAAGAACTTAGGCAGTCATGTGGACTGCCAACAGAAGTGAAAACTTAAAACTATAAATAAACAGTTGTTTTTTTTAATTTTCGAATTAATTGTAGTATCAAAAAGTAAAATTTCATAATTTGTAAATTGAAATTATTATTAGTCTGGTTTTTACATCAATCGGCACTCCGAGAAACAACAACCGCAACACATCATATTAATACTGTTAACATTAGCATTTCGGTCACGCGAACCCATAAGATTTTCCCCTACCAAATATCGTTCAACGCGCCAAAAGAAGTATTTACTTCAAAAAGCCCTTTATAAAATAAAGAATCTAGAATGCAAGAGCGAGCGAAGCAATCTCGGGAATTTGGGCACCCGCTCGTACGTAAGGTTTGAAATGCTAAAGTTTAGGCCAGATTCCAAAACCTAAACTGCTGTAAAACAAGTTTAAACTTACGTCTTTTTTAACTTAACAAAGTAAGTACTCTTTCTGTATAATAGTCAAAAGAAAACACAACCTATTCAAGGTAGGTTGCTAAAATATCCAGGCTCGCTTCGCTCACTCTTGCATTCTACATACTCTTGATTCTTGAGCTTTTCTTCATAAGTCGACAAACCAACTAATTCCTAGTTCTTTTGGAATGATCCACAGAAAATCTAACCTATCCGAGAGTGAGAAAAAAATTTAGAGCTCGCTTCGCTCGCTCTTACATTCTACATTCCCATAGTTGCTTGGGCTTTCCTGCATGAGTCGACAATGTAACTGCTTTTTTGTTTGAAAACAAAACAAAACCTAACCTAAACGAAGTGGGTTGTTAAATTTTTCGACCACGCTCCGCTCGCTCCTGCATTCTACATTCTCATAGTTGTTTGGGCTTCCCTGCATGACTCGACAATGTAACTGCTTTTTTTGTTTGAAAACATAAAAAAAACGAGGTGGGTTGTTAAAATTTTCGAGCTCCCTTTCGTCGCTCTGGTTACACTACATATAATCTATTGTTCTAATACCTACTATTTATCAAAAAGTGCTACGACTAATTTCCCAGCATTATTCAATATTCCCCTACCTCATGTAAAATCTGTGTCCCTGACTAGCATATTAAGTAATGTGGAGCTGGAGATGTACACTAATATTAACATAACATCATGCCTTTAATCCCCGAGAGGTTAGGCAGAGGTGTACCTACACATAGTACACCAACATTTCGCCAGTTACGAGTATGTTTAAGTCCCACGTTTTAGGGTGCAAACCTACTGCCATCAACCGGGTACAAATCCAGGCTACAGGCTGCTTCAGAGAAATTACTGATGGAAAAACCCAATAACACTTTAACCGACTTAGGAATCGAACCCAGGATCTCAGGATCATGCTTAGCAGTAGCGATTGCGACCACTAGACCAACGAGATGTACCTCGATGAATGAGAATGTATGGACCGATGGCATAACTGGCGATATGAGGGTGTGCCATAGAGTATACCTCTGCCTGTCTCTAAGCCGGGAAAAGAGGCGTGATATTGTGTGGATCAGAATGAACGTAACGGCAGCGCTTTATTCAGTGTTTTTTTTTAATGTTGGGTCTCTATACCTCCCTATTTCATCTTGACCCCCGTGATCGTTCCCTAAGACGGACCAGATCGTACTGGTATCCCATAAAAGGCACAGAACAAAAGTTTTTTTATTGGAAAAAAAAAGTCAACTTGTAAGAAATTATTTAAATCATTAATATAATCAGTACTCAATTTCATCCAATATCGACGAAGTGTCAGAAAAGTCGGAATCCATAAATAATTCTGATGACATTTTTTTAGCTCTCGCATCCGCCAAAAAGCTTTTTAATGCTTCTCTGATGTCCCAGCTGTGATACTTCAAGCGCCTGAAATTAAATAAAAAATAGTTATATTCTATAGGAATCTAGCAAAACTGATCGTTTTTTTTTTCATAGCAGCCTTATATATATCCTGCAGTTTTTTTTTACAATTATATCTAATGACATTTTTTTTATTCATGCTATATTGCCCCGCTGCTGGGAAAAGGTCTCTTCCGTAGCTTCCCATTGACTTTGTGCGTTGTCTTCTCCGACCAATCTCCTGTAAACGCATCTAGGTTGTCACGCCAGGGCGTCATAGGCCTCCCTCGGCCCGTCTTCAGCCACCCACTGCGTGACGACTCAGGCCCGCCTGTCCCGATGCAGCCTGTTTACATGGCTCACCCAATCCCACTTTAGTCTAGCAGATTATTGCCCCAGGGGCGGATCCAGGATTCCATTTTTGGGGGGCATTCTGACAAGGTTCGGAGCTAGGGTTAAATTTTTTTAGGGTTAAACAAAAAAATTAGTTTTTATTAGCTTGAATTTTTACAAAATAAAGTTAACGCGGCTTGTGCCGCTTTTGGTGAATCTATCTATTGTTTTATCGACATTAACCGGGACATCCCTATGGATATGTAGGAGTGCAAGTCCGCAAGGCCGCTCCTCCCTTGTCCGCGTACGCAACCATATTTTTTAGCGGCGTAAAGTGGAGAATAACCTTTCGGCTGAATTGAATCGAAAACTTGAGTCGAAAGTATGGAATTCCTGGGTCTTTAGGGGGAGGGGGGCATGTCCCGCATGCCCCCCCCCCTCTGTATTCGCCAATGTATTGTCCGCATCGACGATTCCTGTTTCGGAGCGTATCATGGTACGTATCGTATCGTACGACCGAAAACGTAAGTATTCGGTAGCTGAGTTCAATATCCAATACGTTACATTGCACTTTGGCAAACCTTGACTTTGGACTTTTGAGACTCGTTCAGGGACCAAGTTTATTGCACATGGCAATGAGTTTTCGCTTCTCGGATAAAGGTAGGTCACCCTTCATCAGCGACTTCATGGACCAGTAGCCCTTCCAAGCATTCTCTATACGGCGTTCGATTTTTTTATCATGCCTGTTTTCGAATTGTTGTAAAATTTCTGATATCGCGTCCAATACTTCGTTTGACTTGTTTGTCTAAAATTCTGTGTTGTTCAGAGCCAATGTTATATTTAGGTACTTCTTTCACCTATATGTTAGACGGTTTAACTAGATATTTGTGGGTTTTGCTTCCTTTTTGATTCTATACGATTAGAACATTTGGGGATACCGTCTACTATTTTGTTATATTGTTGTTCAGCATCAGATACATCGAGGTCAGGGTCTTTGAAGTAATTTGAGAGTGTAATGTAAAAACTCCTGAATGTTTAAAATGCGTTTATCTTGAGAGCTTTTTCAAAGGTGCTCTAAATGCGCGATGAATTTTAAAACTGAATCATATTTTTGCCCGTAGCGGATTATGATCGGACTCATAATTAATTTGGTTGATTAAACAGGTCTTTTACAATTTGTGTGTCTGAAGTTAAAGTGTAATCTATCTCGTTCTTTATTTGATTATTTGGTGAATTATAATGCCATATCGTCGAAAAATAAACTGAAGTGGCCTTATGGTAGGTTTCTTTTCGTGGACACTGCTGTTAATTTCAGCTTCTTCTTTTATCAAAACCCACAAGATAACTAGTGAGAGATTCAGAGCAGACCAAACGATAATATTTTGTTAAAATTTTAATAAGTACTTACAATTCAACTTCAGTTTTCCTCAGCTGAGTGAGATGCTGAAAAGCTTTAATTATTGCCTGGCTTTCATCGGGGGTGGGCGATATAAGCATTAACGAGTTCATATTTCTTATAGGATTCTGAAACAAAAACAAAGACAAGTATTAGTGACTATGATTCTATAGAAATGTAGCATATAGAACATCTTCCAATTAGATTTCCAAATTCATCAAAATCAAAAATATTTTATTTCACATAATCCTACATGGGCACTTATGAAACGTCAGAAGCTAGGTGCACGGTTCCAATTAGTTGTTTTCTACGGAGAAGAGCCGGCAAAAAACTCCACGGTTACTCTTTTAATAAAAAATAGGTATGTGAGGACAGCGTAGGCCTGTCAACAAGTAACAGGTACTCAACAAAATAGAAAAAGGTCTACAAATATACAGTCTACAAGTAAAGCCTACAACATTCTCACATTCACAAAATGTAGAAGAATTTAGATAAAAGTTAAATAAAATAATTAAAATAAAAGCCTATTTAAACCAAATGACATGACAACTATAATATTAAAATCCTGCCTACAAAAGCCTAACTAGCCTACAAAAGCGTAAAGACTTGAAATAAGGATTGGAGGTATATAATGTCAAATAATGAGAAGAAAAAACAAAACTTTTTTTTTAAAGATAACTGCTTCTTAATTTGGGAGCAGCTAATAGACATTTGCACGATGATGCTGTTAATGAGGTACCAGGGAAGCCTTCTAAGTGCAAAAGAAATGATTACCAAACTTCGTTGTCTTCAACATAGTCTTTAATCTTATAATATGCATTTTTGATAAGGATACGTTTGATGTGGGTTTTGAACTTTCCATCGCTATGTTCTGTAACTTCCTTTGGTAACTTATTATAAAAGCAGATACTATCTAAAAGAAATGACTTGCTTGTTTTAGTTAAGTAATCTTAATTTGGGTATCACAATTTCATTTTTGCTACGTGTATTTATATTATGAAATCGCTTCTTATTTTGAAAAGTCCTAAGTTTTTGCGAACATACAAAATACTTTCTAAGATATAAAGAGAAGGCAGAGTTAGTATATTAATTTATTTGAATTTGTTTCTAAGAGACTCGCGAGGACCCATTTTATAGATCGCGCGGATTGCCCTCATTTGTAAAATAAAAATTGAATCTACGTCAGGTGCCGCTCTCCACAGCAGAACGCCATAAGATATAATCCTGTGGGAATGAGCAAAGTCCATCAAAGCTGGATGTATAATATATAACGTGAAGTGTTCGAATCCCGTGTAAGTTATTCGGATCATGTCCAAACCACATACAGATATCTCAAGAGAAATAGGCGCTTCGGGAATCATCGCCTATCTTCGGAAATAATACCGAAGCGCATACCTTTTCTGGAGTACCTGTACTAATAGTAGTAATAATAAGAGATGAAAATAATTTACCTGAAAGCTGTATCTCATTTGGTCTTCGTTGGCGTGTGTCAATGTTAACATATCATTAGTAATATGATAGACCGAGCTATCGCGTATCGTATAGATACTGAATATAAACGTTCTCCTGAATTGAAACAGCAGCCCACTGATTTTTTCTTTAAATAGACCGTCTATGGTAAGATGTAATGACTTTTTCTGAAAAAGCAAAAACAATGAGCATTGTTTATGGTAAATCTAAAATTAAAACAAAATATAATAATTTATAGAATAATAATGTAACGACTATTTTCCCCGTAGGTTAACCATTAGGTATGCAGCAAACAACAACAAAAAATATTCAAAATGGTTTATTTCAATTAATGTTCATAGAATCATCGTTAATAAAGGCAGCCCCCAAAATCCTGGGCACGCCACAATTGCGGCGGTGAGTCCCCTCTTTGAGGAGTGGCTTGAGAGGCGCCACGGCGTCCTCGCCTTCCGCCTGACGCAGGTCCTCACCGGACATGGCTGTTTCGGGAGGTTCCTGTTTCGGATAAGGCGGGAGGCAACGCCCGGGTGTTGTCATTGTGTGGATCGACCGGAGGACATAGTGGAGCATACGGTGGAGGTCTGCCCGGCTTGGGCGGAGCACCGCCGTATCCTCGTGGCGGCGATCGGCGGGGGCGATCTGTCGCGTCCGGCCCTGGTTTAGGCCATGGTACGGAGCGAGAGGAAATGGGAAGCAGTCACCTCCTTCTGCGAAGCAGTAATGCTCGCGAAGGAGGAGGCGGAGCGCGTGAGGGAGACGCAAACATTGCGCCCTCACGCCCCGAGTTGCCGCAGGAGAAGACACCCTGGGCGTCAGGAGTCGATAGCCGACTCCCGGCCACCGTAGGCGCGGGCCTGCGGACGGCGAGCAATGGGCAGCTCGCCGTCCGGTAAGGACCAGGCCCGGGTCGACGGCGCGTTGTGTTCCACGCGCGCCTCAAAGAGATGTCAGCATAATTGACTGGGTCCGATAGGGCCGATGCCTGCCGGGGTCGCGGATTGTTCTAAAGAGTTACCGTGGCCCTGGCGCACAGGCAACTGAAGGAATACGGGTGGGTTTTAGTCAGTAACAGTCTGACACGCCCTTCCGCTCCGCCCAGAGCGGGAGAGGTCATTTGATGATTTCCCACCCAAAAAAAAAAGGGGGTAGGCAGAGATATGTATAGCAAACGCGTGTCAAATGCTTCTTCATGCCAACACTTGCAAGGAGTTGTGCTAAAGAAGCTTTTGCGCTGACAAAATCCGAGCTACGTAGGTATGCTTCTTCCGGGGATTGAAAGGTTTCTTAAAATACCGGTAAAGAACCGGTATTTAGTGGTTCCGTTACTAGAATCCGAACCAGAACAGGAACCTAAATTGGAACCTTTATTTTACCGGTTCTTCTTCAAAGCGAGTCCGAACAAGTTCATACGATACCGCTCAGGGCAGGACGAAGCTTTGTACGATAGCTCTGAGATACGGGCGGCCGCCGGCGGGTGAATACATTGGAGTTTTTGTGAGGGGAGAGGAGCACTTTTGCTTTGGTAGACCATGTGGTAGTTCTTTCTTAGAGAACCTTTAATTCAGATGTTACGGAACCAGTACATTTGAACCGGTACTTTGGAACCAGAACCGAACCGTACTGAAAAGAAGAACCTTTTTAAGAACCGAAATGGAACCCAAATGGCCTGGCTGGTCTGGCTTCTTCTTCTTTTGAAAAAGGAAATGCATTCTAAACAGAACAAACGCGCTAGCAAACTAGAACTGGGCAGCTTTGTTCCCATCCCAGCAACAACAAGGTGTATTATGGGGAGGTTATTGCCATTAACCCCGCACAAATCTACGGCCAGCGGGTTAATTGCGTAACACACTAACAGTAGGAATGGCTTTAATTTTGACAGTTCAACAACATCCATTGCGTTATTTACGTTGTTGAGCAGACAAAATTTTCCAACATATGAAGCAATGGATTAGCAATATCCTTCAAAATGATTCAGATTCTGATTAATAGTGTGTTACCCAATTAGGGTGCTGGGCTGCTGCTAGGAATTTGCTAATGGGAGTGTCCAACAACTTGACACGAAATCGAAATTTAAACCCTTATAAAGCAGACACCACAAGGCAATACTTATATTTTTAAACAATTTTTAATAATAACTTAACACTCTCTTAAGAGCGCTTACACGGGTCCACTAGCGCTACTCCTTTAAAAATATATTATCTCGTGACTGAGAAGGAATTTTGAAAAACGGCTCAATAAGCGACCTCGGTAAGTGTGTCAAGATTATTCTAATAACTTTTATAAACTTTCATATTGAGACACAAAGCAACAAAATTCGATCTAAACAAAACCGGCCACATTCATTTAGATCGTATTTTGTTGCTTCGTGTCGCAATATGAGAGTTTATAATATTTTTTTATAAAAACCGTCGAAGCTTTAGCGTCTTTAGCATTATGTAAGCAAAGTTGATTCTAGATTGACGGTTTCAAAAAAAATAGATTGCAATGGAACTTGAGCTTACTCATGTGTGACATTGAGTTTGTATTCCCCAAACTTGTTTTTATCTGAAATTTTTAATATCAAATATAAGTACTTAGTTCTTTTTACTTACATCATGGACAAGTACATCCACAGTGAATGTGCTCCTATCATGTACAGGTTCTGGGAGAGTTGACAAGATATCAGCTATGTTTTTTCTACCACTATAAGTTGTAGCCGTAGCGTTGAGTGCTTTTGTTTTAGAAGGATTTAAAGCATTGCGAGAATACGCCAAGTAGTGCACAACGGCAGTTTCAGACTCTGAAATAATACAAAAATAAAACTAGAATACTTGAGAAAAATATCTTGATGGCCCAGTGTTGAAGGCCTCACCTCTCCTTCAGGAGGCTGTGGGTTCAAATTCGGGCAAGTACCAATATGATTCATTCAATTTATAAGTACTTTCGGAGTTTCTCTTGGACATGACTGATATCAGTGAAGGTAAAACATCGTGAGGAAACCTGGAGTTACAAGTCTGAAATCGCTAACTCGTCTTGAGCAAGCGTGGTGATCAATGCTCGTGCCTTCTCTGTATGAGAAGAGGCCTTTGCCGCAGTGGGACGGTAATAGGCCGGTATTATTAATATAACAGGATTGACGAACTGATTTGTTTTTAAATTATGCATGGTTATGTATGCATACTCAGCCTATAATGTTCCCATTGCTTGGACACAGGCCTCCTCTCTTCGAGAGAGAGTGGGCTGTAATCTACCACGCGGGCTCAGTTCGGGTTGGTAGATGTCACATGTCTTCGAATTTTTGGTTCAAGGCCATGCCGATTTCCTCACGATGTTTTCGTTAACCGTTTTGAGAGAAGTGGTGATGAAATTATTCTGTCTGGGTTCGAACCAACGATCTACAACTCGTAAGTCGGGGCCGTTACCACTGGGCCACCACTGCTTCTGCACTGGGCAGCCCATGACTAACCACTTAACTTGGCTACAAAGACAGAATTGTTCACTTGAAATTTCTTTAAATATAATAGAATCCATAATAGATCTTAAACTAGGAAGTAAATACGTCTAAAAAGGTCAATGATACCCAAAACACCCGTTACAAAATATTGCCGCACGCGAAGATAACAGAATTCAGTAGACGAAATGCCCTTAAAAAAAAATTATGCATGGTTATGTATGCAGCATTAATAAAAGCCATACGTACCTAAGAAATCAGAGGATATCGTAAATATTGCGTTGGTGTCATCGTAAAGTGGTTCAATCCTCTTCCTGCGCCTTTGAGAAGGCTGATCGTAGTTAGAGAAGTATAAGGTAACAAACTTTTCTACAACCATTTTCGTTTTTCTATCTGCGTGGCACAGATAATTTCTGAAGAATGGAGATACTAAGCCACGTTGGTTTAACTTCACCCCATCCTGGAAAAAATACGGTATTTATTATCGGGATCGCTCTTGAACTTGATTTCATTTGAAGGAAACCGATTGATGGGATCTGGATGGATGGATAGATGTGGGGAAGACCAAAAAAACGTTGGATAGAGTGTGTGAAAGATGATTATGGTTAGAAAGGGAGTGACTACCGAGATGATGACTAATAGAGAAGGATGGAAGGAAGAGACATGTTCCGCCAACCCCAAATAAATTGGGATTAGGGAAGGAGATTCATGAAGATGATGACGGTGTCTAAGATGGAACTAGCGCACCCAGTAGATGCCTTTTCACTTTTACATTGAAGGTTGACAGGTTATAGGAGATTGAGGATTTTTTAGGATTCCGTAGTCAACAAGGAACCCTTATCGCCATGTCCGTCTGTCCGTGCGCAGGTTAGCTCAGAGACTAAAAAGCTATAATTTGGCATGGATATACATATTAATCACGCCGACAAAGTGGTAAAATAAAATTATAAAAAAGTTGTTAGCTACCTCCTTTACTCGTAGTGTTTTTTTTGTCGTCTATCCCATGGAGCGGGGTATCGTGGGATAGGCCATAAAAAATTATAACGTGTCTGTGAAAACCATTTTTCGATTCAAGGATCCGTTTGCGTAAAATTAAGCTTTAAATTGCAAATTTTTGTTAGTCAAGTGTCCCCGCCCTGCCAGCTAAATGGTTGCTTTTGGATACCTATGTGAAAAAATTCACGGCAGTAGTACCTATATATATAACGAAATTAAAAGGAAAACTATCATAGTTAAGTAGGCTTTCCAAGTTTACGAATAATAGTCGAGCAACTTATATTTGCAGTAGGATCGTATGGTAGAACATGTTTTCCAACTACAATGTTAAGTTTATTCCTGGGATAAATTCATCTCAACTACGGAACCCATTGTTGTGCGTGGTCCGACACGCATTTGGCCGGTTTTTTTTTTCAGTCTGCCGTTAGTGACACGAAAATAGTATCGATACTTTGTGGTATGAGTATATTTCCATTTGATACCGATACTTTTGTACTCGATACTTTGCATTCGATACTTTTACTCAATGAGTACTTTTTGGCAGGTATCGTATCGAATAATTTATCTATCTAATAATCTTTAATTTATATGCCTAAAGTACTAAATAATTTAGTTTTGTTTCTATTTTTGAAGTTACATTTGACCTTTTTCTATTATTGTATTAAATTTGTGTACCAATACCATTTGTTTTTTCATGTCCTGCCCTGCCCTACTGAAGTTAAACTCACGTTATTTACTGACTGATATTGACCTATGCTCTATGCGCATTAGGCCCTATGAAAAGTACTCGATACCTTGAAATATCGATACTTTTGTTTCGATACTTTTATGAGTACGATTTTTTTTCGATACTACTCATGAGTATAGTATAGATACTTTCTATTCGATACCGTGTCCCTATCTGCCATTTTTCCAGATGAATTCATATGCTTTAGAAAATTATATCCATAGGAAGTGAGGTAGGGTAGCCATAATTGAATATATCACACAATCAAACTTACCAATTCAGTTAATCTAGGAAACTTGATAGTTACAGTTTTGACATAAGACACTGGATCCAAGTCCTCACACAGTGGATTGCCTTCCAACCAGAGTTTCTCTATTTTGCTGCTGACTCTAGATAATTCTGCAACTGCGGGTATCTGTAAAAGAATAAAGGATTGTTTTACACTAGAGGAAAACATAATTGATTAATAATTAATTAGTATTTACCCAGCAGTGGGACAAATAGGAGAACAAAAAAAAATATGGTATGACCCCAGTTTTAAGCTGTGGCGCTATCGCGGGCTTTGAGCGCGGCGACCGAATCAAGAAATTCCGTAACGAAAATAAAACCTAACGCCCCCCACTCCGCCTACCGGAACAGCCCTCTCTATTTTATTTACTCTGAACTTTTTGAACAGAGCTACAGCTATTATACTTGTACCGTCGGAATGCCCAAGAAATTCCCTAAACTTTAGATAGATGTCGTGGTGTTAAATCAGGCATAACAAAGATTAAATCTGTGGTTGAAAATGAGAAAAATAGTTTGTTGGACTGTCAGTTCAGTTAGTGTCAGTGAGTGTTCTGTGAAATTGTGTTGCGAGAAATACCCCTGGTAAATAATATTTTTTATGTGAGATTATATACCATTTTGATCGTGATTTTACGTACTTTCGAATGATATTTAGTACATGTGAATTCCAAGTAGTAAAATAAAAGCTACAAGGTAAGAACCTCCTCCTTTTTGTTTCGTCGGTTAAAAATATGCTTCATTGCTGTCATAAAAAATAAATAATAATTATAATTGCATAAATTGATAAAAAATGCTATGCAATAGCTTTATCGCGGCAGTCCCCGAGTGCCACAGGTTTTTTTTAAGTCACCAACTTTGTGTTATTTGTAAAAAAAATAGTCCTGCACCAACTGGAGATTGTTCTTCGGTGCACTTGCATAGTGCATACAGGGATAATTGCTGTGTATTTCATTTAATTAAAAGCGTCTAACAAGCCTTTGCAAGTTGGGTTCGGCCCCTCGTACGGCTTCCAAAGGTCCGGGACCCCAGGGTCCTGAGATAATTATGTCAAAGATATTTTAAATAAAAAAATGTGTGGGGTAGGGGGACTTCCGTCAGGAACGAAGTTCAAAATGAAATTCCAAGATGGCAGCTGTGAAAATTTTAAAACAATGAAAACATTTCAAGTTTTTGCAGTCGCCATCTTGGATTTTCATTTTCACCTCGCTATTGGTTTTACCGTCCTCGGAAAGTATGAAAACGAAACCCATGATAAAAAATTATGAAAATTTCTCTGCAACCATTTTGGATTTTCGTTTTGATCTCACTGGCTTCAGCACCCATGAAAACCATGATGAAAACTATCTCTCTTTCTCTCTCTCTCTCTCTCTTTCTACTATCTAAGTATAGTAAAAAGTCGCATGGAGAAATCGTCACGTACCATTTTACTCCTGCCGCAAGCTGCGTTATAGAACTTCATTCCAATAATTTATAATTATTAAGAATACTTACATTATTGTTGCTAAAGTTCATAGCTGTCAAATCTGCTTTGATGAAAAAGTTCAATACATCTAAAGGTATTTGGCTGAAATGTTAATTTATTACTGTTTAGACATTATTCTTATGGTAGAAAATACGCTACTAGCGAACTGGAGAAAAGCAGTAATATAATTGCAAATTGAAAATGGCATTAAACCACTAAATAAATCTGTATCCTAATTGCATAACACACTTTCAATCACAATCCCAGAGTTTTTAATGATACTCCTAAACCATTGCTTCATAGGTTTGAAAAATTTGACTGTTCAACAACGTAAATGACACAATGAATGTGTCTGAACTGTCATAGTGAAAGTCAATCAATTGTAACTTTATGTGTGTTATGCAATTATCCCACTTGTGTATTTACTTTGTGCATTAAATCCACTGTTTTCTATTAATGTTAACTGGAAAAACATAGGCTTGTAATTTATTGTTTCTTTATGTTTTTATAATGTACATAACACAATATAAAAATAATGGAATAGTATAATTTGTACCTTAAATTATTATGGCTTAAGTTTAACATTTTTGTGTCTCTTCCCATTCTGAGCATCAGTATTTTAAAGTTGGCAAGGAGAGATATTTTGTAAAAATATATTTTGTTATTTGTAAATTCTGGAAAAGAAATGTGAGAAATTTAGTTTAAGAGTTCTTACAAACACATCTATGTATTGTTTATAATTATGTATCTGATTAAGTTTACTATGAGCATTTCTCCTTTATTTTTATTAAGTACCCTAGCTTTTGCCCGCGGCTTCGCCCGCGTGGAGGTCGGAAACTATCCCACGTACTGCCTGGATAAAAAGTATCCTACGTGTTAATCCAGGTTATAAACTATCTGTGTTCCAAATTCCATCCAAATCCGTTGAGTAGTTTTTGCGTGAAAGAGTAACAAACTTCCATCCATCCTCACAAACTTTCACATTTATAATATTAGTAGTATTTATACCTACTACAGGCTCTGATGTAAGATTTCCAGTTTCTGAGGTACACAGATAAACTCTCAATAGTTAGTCATTGAACTTAATTATTTATTTAAGTACAAATTCTTCCATATCTGAGTTTTCAGAACCAATAGCACTATCAAATAGATATTCTCAAGTTATGAAGTTTGAATATTGACTTACCAGGATCATCACAGAAATTAGATAAGTCCAGCTCACATTTCTCACTGAACCTTCGGCTTACTACACCGGAGACAATCTCATCAACTGTTGTCATTGATCCAAAGAAATCCGTTGAAGTCTTATCATTAAAAAGTATGTCTATACTAAACATGTTTCTGTTGTATGGAAAAATGAAGTCAAATTTTACAATTTTAGATACTATCGTTAAATTGGAGGTGTAGAACGTGGCTATATCGCCATGCGTTGAACATTTCACAGGTACTAAGACACTGCCGAAGTATCCGGATAGTCTGTCAAACAGTTCATGCAATGTATCTTGCCAGTTGTGTATCTGAAAACATAAATAGTTGAATAAATCACTATTTAGCTTCAAGTAAATGCAAAGTTTTAATACTTTAATACATAATGTAGGGACTGCCACGTTGGTCTAGTGGTCGCAAGCGCTACTGCTGAGCATGAGGTCCTGGATTCGATTCCCGGGTCAGGCAAAGTGTTGTCGGGTTTTCTATCTGGAATTTCTCGGTAGCAGCCTGGAGTCTGGATTTGTGCCCAGTTGATGGCAATAGGCTCGCCCCCTGTTACATGCGACTTAAACATAACTGGCGAAATGTGGGGGTGCTATAGGTACACCTCTGCCTAACCCTTCGGGGAAAACAGGCGTGATGTTATAATGTAGGGATTGTAATCCGGCCACATTTTCAATCCCCAATCGATTTCCATGAATCATTGAGTCAACGAGGCAAACTTAATTTTTTGTTAATAAAGAGTAAATTAAAACAATACATATACACAATCAACTTTATCACTGTCAGCACTACAGGTCTTCTCGTTCTGGTTTGGTTTCGAAAGTGACATATTTCAAAACTTGTACACTAAAAATAAACTTTGTAGAATAGTAAGCACGTACCTGTAACAAAATACAAATTTGAACTTGTTTTCTGGTCGGTTAAATACAGTTTCTTGCTTGGCATAGATAAGTAATACTTCATCATTCCATTATATTGGCAGCGAAATGGTCGAATTTTACTTTGTAGGTATCGTACTTATACAGCATATCACAAGAACTTATTTACATTTGACGAAGCAGCTACACAACACAACAAACACTGTTAACTCGAGTCATTCGTGAAACATCAAACGACTCAATTGCATAAGTATCTACCACATCTTTTAAGGTTCCTCACACATTCAAAGGCGCGGTTATTTTGTTAATATATTCGGTAATTATGCAATCACCAGGACCAATACCAGGGCCGGAATATTGGTACCAAATCCGGCAAGTGTATAATGAAGCCGGATCCGCCGGATTACCGGATTCGGTTTTATGTATTGCAATCCCTAATGATAAGTTATATTTATGATGGAATATGGTAGATTTAATTAATAAAACTGTTTTATTTAGTCATTATTACTTTATATTTTAGGTCTAACAAAAAAAAAAGATTGTGTGGTTTTATGAAACCACGGTAATAGTGAAACTTTTACCCTACTCTGCGGCCGGCCGACCGTCACGCGACATGCAACACACAGACGAAAATATTTGAGACGATGTAATAAAAGTTTCACTTTAACAACTCTAAGTCTGTATCTTGGTGTATTTTATTCGAAGCGATGAGGATATTCCACTACACGACTGTATATTACATGAGAAAAGAGTACTATAAATTATAATTGAGGCTACAAACCAACCAAGCCGGTTAGTATAACATTCATAAAGTCACGCCTTATTCTCATGGCAGTATTTTAAACAACTTACCATAATTTTGTGGAAATAATGTTTGGCAGCTTTATCTTCAGTTTGTAAACAATTCTCAATAGTTTCCTCAATTACTAAAGATGCTGTTACTCTATTGAGTAGGAATTTCTTGTACTTCTCCAGTCCACAGTTTACAGACGACATTGCGAGAGTTTTATTGATAAATAATGCTGGAATATGACTACCCCTATACGTATTGTACTCTGTGAATTTGACCGATATTATGATGATTTCTTAATCTAATTCCTATCACCAATATTTTACGTAGCAAGCTACGGAATCGATAAAATATGACATTGACAAACTGTCAATTGTCAAATGTGTCAATTGTCAAAGTAAGAAAATATTCCCTATAATTTTGATTCGAATATTATTACATAATGTATAATATGTCTGTGCTGGTACGTTTTTGAAATTAATTTAGTTTTATTTCATTTTATTTTATCATTACTTAATTTATAAATAATATAATAGTATGTTAATATTAATAGTAAATAAAAATAAGTAAAGCATAAAGCAAGAATCTTAAGGCATCAAAAAATTCGTCCGCATTGCTGTAGACAGGAAAAGTGCCCAAAAGGCTGGCAGCATTGCCACGTTGTATATCGATGCTGATTTTTTGGCCAAAAAATAGGCCAGCCCTCTGGTCAAATGGGTCTGGGTTGGTGATGGCTCGAAAAACCAACTGGGCACTCGGACCCCACGGCCCTATTGTTTCAACCCCGAACGGCTAGAACATAATTATAACTCCTAATAAGATTGGAATATTTTCGCCGTTTAAGGTTTTCCGCACCTGCAGCAGCCGCCCCAGCACAGCCCGCCGTGTTAAGAAGATGGGATGGCTCAAGGGTGTCGACACATGTTGCATCCCACACCAAAGGACTGCCTAACTTCCTGGGCATTATGGTCATTCCATCTGGTCTTTTCCCATCGTCGCGTGCCAAGCCGTTGGGTTCTAAAACAGCTGGCATCCCGACGGTGACTAGACACGGCGGATTATGTCATTTATGCTGGCGTGCCGTGCTATCCGGCCTGCGCTCTTACTGCAAGATAGGCTATGGTGTCTGAGGCAGTCGACAGCTTCACCGCACTGGCAGAGATGCGAAGCCCCGTAAGGAGCGCCCAGACGCAGACAAGTAGTGAGCCGGAAAGTGGTCTCACCCAGTATAGTGTCTATGTTGGGTGGCGGTAGCGCCCGAAGCCAGAGGCCCGACTCCCATTCTCCCATAGCCAGCAGGCGGGCACGTTCAGCAGTACTGTACTGTACAACAGTATTGATAAAATTATTCCGTACGAACCTGCAGAGCGGCTCATCCCACGCGGAAGAGGGGTTTATGGGCCGATCTGTATCCGGGCAAACCGCTGTCCAGGCGTTCACCGCATCAGTCAAGCACGGCACTTCAGAGTCAACCAGGGTGGGGACTAAAATTTTCCTGGTCAACTTTTCGGTGCTGTGGACAGAGGACAGGAACTAAGTAAGCTAATACTGGTAATATTTCGGAAATAAATTTTGTTTTATTTATAATTTACAACACTATATTTATTTACGTCTTCTTCTCTATGGTTAACTTTGACATTTTCTAATTATTTACTCGTCTGGTTTCGTAGAATTGGATAATTCCCGTGTACTGTTCTATTTATCAGTATTTATCAGTAGTTTACTGATTCACTGTGTCGACACGTGAGATTATTTCTAAAAAGGAAATATGAATAAGCCAACAATAATATTACTTTGCAAAATTGCACTCTTTTTATTGATTTTCATGAGTGTAATTTCTCATGTAGTAGCCGACTCTGCAACAAAAAAATTGCAAATTGGGGTTAAAAAAAGACCCAGTGAATGTCCAATAAAAAGCAAGAAAGGAGACCTTTTGCACATGCATTACACGGTAACTATTACTTATTTATTCATACGAACCAGCCATAGTCATACTCATACATGAAGTACGAATTATCTATGTGGCACGCAGGCTGCATGATTTGTATATCAATAACTTTCGTTTAGATTTAGACCAAATGCAATTTCTTCAGTTCAACCTATATTTATGGACCAAAGAGATTTAAGATACTATAGAGAGGCTATGCTAAGAAATATCGTAGAAAAAGTGTGATCCCATGTCTCAGTGACGCCATCTAACAAAATATAGCAAAATTAGAGCGGCATGCATGTAGGCGTACCACGCTAGACTGAGCGACTTTTGCTACTAGGACAAATGTATCGGATTACGATTTTGTTTGTATGTCCCATCTATTGTTGAGTAAATAATCTAAAGTTTTTGTTATGGCCTAACACATTAATGTTTCTAATTTTCAGGGTACCCTAGATGATGGCACTGAATTTGATAGTTCCATTCCACGAGGCAACCCACTTACCTTCACATTGGGTTCTGGGCAAGTTATAAAGGGGTGGGACCAAGGTCTGATAGGCATGTGTGAAGGAGAACAAAGGAAACTAGTCATTCCACCTCACTTGGGCTATGGAGAGGCCGGAGCACCACCCAAGATACCTAAGTCTGCAACATTAACATTCCATGTTGATCTTGTTAAAATTGAAAGGAAGGATGAACTGTAAAAACTTAACTAAAATAGCCTTCAGCATATTTTATTTTACAGTCTGCAATGTATGTTTGGTGATGATTGTTATTGATTCAGATGGTATGTTTCCATTTATTTAAAAAAAAAAACCTTTTTCTTTTTTACTTTTATATAATAATAATGAAGGAAAAAATGAAATATATTTTGCTGAAGGTAAAACTTTGTAGTTTTTTTATCCTCTTTAAATACTAAGTCCTTACATATGAAATTGATGTTTCATAGAACTGGCCACTTTGATCTCAAAAAGCCGGCGTCTGGTTAAGAATTCCAAAAGATTTCAATCTGCTGAAACGTCTACAGCTACCATATTAGCGTGTCTATTTGTGTTTCGAATGTAATAATTAATTTGTTTTCGCGCCATTTAATTTTGCGCCTGCTGCGGGCCGGGAGAGCACTCGACATCTCCCTCTCCTTTTCCGCTGCCTCCTGCGATATGACATTTTCGCAGAAGGAGATCACCGCTTCCCACGACGCTGCGCCGCCGACCATAGAATTAATCACAGCCGGCAGCGACAGGTCGCTTCCCACTTCAGAAATGAGGTCTCGGCGTGGCTCCCCTCAAGCTGCACACTCTGCAAGTGTATGCTACGCCGTGTCCTCCCAGCAATGGACGCAGTGATGACACCGAGCGTCTGGCTCTCTGCCTATGCGATGCAGGTTCCTCCCGAAGCAGCCGTGCCCCATGAGCACCTGCGTCGCCCTAAATGACACAGAGCCGTGTCTCCTCCCGAGCCAGTCGTCGAGCACCGGCCGGACCACCCCGATGGTGACGAGGCCAGCGGTAGGGCGCAGAAGCCTGTCCCGCCATTCCGCCACCAAGACCTGACGGGCGCAGCGTGATCTGCCGCTGCACCAGTACCACGCTCCGCGTCCGCGCTTTCTCGCGCCACCGATTTAGTGACGCGAGGGTTTTCGCTTCCAGGTCCCACGGCGAGGATCCGGGAAGTGCACAAGCCGCCTCGTAGATGGTGCGATACCCTCTGACGACTCTGACGGCCATCGCACTTTGCGGTACTCGCAATACTGCGATACTGCGGACTGTTAAGTCAGCAGCCCACACCGGGACACCATATGGCGGGACCATGGATCGCACGATCCCCACATACAACCGCCTGCAGGCGGTGCTCGGGCCCCCCAAATTGGGAAGCAGCGTTGACAGCGCGCCTGTCGCGCCCATCAACTTGGGCGCCAGCCACCGAAAGTGGGGGCTGAAGTCCCAGCGGCTGTCGAGCACCAATCCCAGGTACTTCATGGTAGACTCGACAGCGATTCGGGCCCCCCCCGACCACGATGTGTGATCCCGGCGGTGGCGCCCGTCGGGGGCCATGGAAACTGATGGCCTCCGGCTTGCTGAGGGTCACCTCCAGGCCCAAGCGCCGGATGCGGTTCACTACCTGTGAGACCGCCGCCGTAGCCAGCAACGCTGCCTCGCTGTGCGAGCTCCCTCGAGCCGTGACCAGCGTGTCGTCCGCGTAACACGTCAGGTTCGCCAACGGGCAGTGACCTAGGCTAATTAACACTTTGTACCCACCTAGCACCTAATCCTAACCTAACCCTGAACCGATTTGGTCGGGGTGCCCTAGCATACTACGACCAATTGGTTGTGGTCACGGCCGGGGTTGAATTGTCCCGAGGACGAGTGGTCGTGTTATCGACGGTGATTTTTATTTGAATACTATAAGTACGGGGTCTAATCAAAACGAATTACTAATTTCCAAAACTATTGGGAAGAATCGTAAAATTATTTTACCTATCTCTGTTTAATAGATAACTAATATTGTTTGAAAGTCGAAAGTATGGTTGAATATATGATAAAGCGTGCAACTGATAAGTCGACTAACCGACGACTGTTTTATTGACATCTGTGGTAACTATTTAGTTACAAGTAACAGGATTTTTATCGATGGGTGGGCAACACTAGTCTGATAAACTTCAAGTGTCAAGGTGTCATTCAAAATAATTTTGCCGTATTTACAAATTGGCTGTCTTTTCTAATTTTGCACGGTTCAATGATATTTGATAACGTGGTAAAACATTAAAACTGGTGCAATAATGGTCAAAATAATATTTCTACACCCAGATTTGGGTATCGGCGGTGCCGAGCGATTAGTTTTGGATGCTGCATTGGCTTTCAAGAAAAAGGGCCACGAAGTAGCGTTTTACACGAACCATCATGATCCATCCCACTGCTTTGCGGAGACGAGAGACGGTACTTTTCCTGTATCTGTCGTAGGCGACTGGATACCGCGCTCTATATTCGGTAGGTTCAAAGCAGCGTGTGCCTACGTCCGCATGGTTTACGCAGCTGTTTACATGGCATGGTACGTCATACCGGCTGAAGAGCCAACACTCATATTCTGCGACCTCATATCTCTATGCATTCCTTTCTTGAAAATGGCCAGAGGACCTTACCGCGTCGTGTTTTATTGCCATCATCCTGATAAACTATTGTCAGCTGAAGGAGGCATTTTGAAAAAGATATACAGAGCACCATTGAACTGGCTCGAGGAATTGACTACAGCACAAGCAGATAAAGTTCTAGTTAATAGTAAATATACTGCCAGAGTGTACCAAGATGCATTCCAGAGAATCAAAGATACACCTGACATCTGCTACCCATCTATAAATACTGAGTTCTTCAGAACAACCACACCAAAACCTTTGAAAGAGGTGGTTCCAGTAGGAACTGACAAGTTTATATTCTTATCAATAAATAGATATGAAAGAAAAAAGAATCTGCAACTAGCTTTAAGAGCATTTGAGCATTTAAAACATATTTTGAATGAGGCTGATTGGAACAGAGTGCATTTAATCATGGCTGGGGGCTTTGATCCAATTAACTTAGAAAATATGGAGCACTATATTGAATTAACTGATTTAGTGGCAGAGTTGGACATAGAAGATAAGATTACATTAATGAAATCTCCCAAAGACGATGAGAAAGTGTCTCTTTTGTACAACTGCAGAGCTTTGGTGTATACTCCATCAAATGAGCATTTTGGCATTGTACCACTAGAAGCCATGTATTTCAAGAAGCCAGTGATTGCTGTGAACAGTGGAGGACCTACAGAGACAATTGTAAATGAAGTAACAGGGTTCTTGTGTGAGCCAAGTAGCAAATCCTTTGCGAATGCTATGAGCCAGTTGGTACTAAACCCTGAGTTAGGCCAAAAACTTGGTGAAGCAGGCCTCAAGAGATTTGAAACGAAATTCTCATTTGATGCATTCACAGACCAGTTAGATGGAATACTCAATAGGGAGAGACAGATTGCGTCTGAAGCCAGGGCTATTGAGTATGAGAACCGTAAACGTAAATAACAGGATGCCGGCACTCCGACAATATGTGATATTGTTTGAGTGTGCTAACCAAAGACATGGCATGGAGTACAATAATTTTAATGGCTCAATTTTGTAGTGGCTTGGAAAATGTTGTGTGTAACCAAAATAATCTTTCAAAGCTTGTATTTTGCTAAGATCTTGTAACAACTGAAAGTTATGTAAATAATTGATGTTAGTTAGTTATGTACATATGTGTGTATAGGTAGAATGAGCATTAGTTGGGATTAGCTTTAGGCAAAGAAACTAGGGGTGTCCTAGAAGTTATTAATTCCATGGTTCTCTGTGTAAAATATTGTCATCAATTATAAATAGCATTATTATATTCCAATTTTAAGGGTATATATGCATTTATATTGCAGGTCCTTGGGGTTCATTAACTTTGTATAAATTTTGGGTGAAAAAAGCCAATATTATTGCTAACTAGATGCTGCCCGCGGCTTCGCCCGCGTGGACGGCGGAAATTATCCTACAGGAATGTGATACCGGGATAAAAAGTAGCCTATGTTACTCCTTATAACATCAGCTATCTGCCAGTGAAAGTCCCGTCAAAATCGGTCCAGCCGTTTCGTAGATTAGCCAAACAAACAGACAGACAGACAGAAAAAAATTGTAAAAAATGTTATTTTGGTATATGTACTGTGTATGCATCCATATGCATTTAGTAAAAAGCGGTTATTTTAATATTACAAACAGACACTCCAATTTTATTTATCATTATAGTTGTATAGATTTCAAGTGTGCCATTTCCATCTGTTACCTATGGGCACTTACCAAAAATAGACTAACGCTACCATGCAAACTGGCTTCTAAATATATTATTCAGTTTTAATTCTTGGATCAAGGGCTGTGCAAATATTTTTATAAATATAATTGCATGAACATGAACAAACAAAACCTTGATTTCTACATTAATTAAACTCGTTAGAAATCAAGAATTAGAATCATGCAATTACTATAATTTTGAAATGCTTAGAAGTGTAATAATATTTTTATACAATGTTTAAGAAAAAATTATTATCGCTTAAGTCATGCCACGTTGATTTACATGAGTACTTTGTAAGTAAACGTTAAGAATTCTTGTTGTTGATAGTTCGGAATTTTTCCTTGTCACCTCATTCATTCATGCCATTAGTTACTAGCTGAATTTTAAATAGTAAAGTAGAATTTTCTTGCATACCTACTTAAATTGGTGAGCATTACTTACGGACGGCTGTCACTGCCAAACAAATACAGACCTTGCGTTAATTTAAATAAAGTTGACAATAAGTTCCATTAGCTCGAGACCGTATCAAAGCGGACGGGTGCACGTCACAGGTTATTTATTTTCACTTTCTTTTAAGGAACATATTTTTTTATATTTGTTTGGCAGTGACGAGCTGGTCACATGTACCATAAGTCCGTAGGTCACCATGCACAAATGTTATTGTTAGTTACCCCTGTAAATGTTAAGCCCCAAATACATGGCTCTTGGCTCTATTAGTAACTCATACCATGTGAATAGACACTTAAAAACTGGAGTTGTGTAAACGTGCAACAAAAAGGAAATCTTGTTTACATGTTTCGTATTTTAAGCTGGCTTGTCATTGCTTGATCTTAAATAATTATATTGGTATTTAATAATCGTCTGTTTATTTACATAAGTTATTTTTTAATAAATATTAAAAAATATAAATGGACATTGGTTGACTGAAAAGAGAGAATCTGAAACTTAACAAAACACAGCATTGAAATAGATACTTAATGCTTTTAGGCTTATACCTCCTGATAAAGCACTTCATACATTTAACGTAAAATAAATAACAAAAAAAAAAACTTGCATTTGAAAATATTTTTATACTTACTGTAGATATCACTTGTAAACTGACTGGCAACCCTGGCAAACGTAAACATAGGCTCCCCCTATTTAAAAAAGAATTAAAATCTTTAATATGCGTTTATACTCGAAAAATAATATCATTAAAGTCTTAACAACATAACAAACCAGTGACAACGTTTTCAAGTGAAACTATCGAGTTCCAGGACAGTTACTGAAAAGAACAATAGTGAATACCAAAACTCAGTAATAAACAGTGAAAAGTGACTTTTGCAAATTCTAATCAATTATTACGTTCTTAGTGCATCAAAAGAAGAAACAGAAAACTATAAACAGTGAACGAAACCACTTTAATCAACCTCAAGTAAGACTTTAACTTTTATAGTTCGTTTATTTTATTTAAAAACATACAACTAGCGCCAAAACGACATATGCAACCGCCTAAGTGGCGAATGGACGTACTAAAGTGACAGCAAGATAGCATATCAGTTCTACCAACCTAAGCGCAGTTGAAACGACCACTAGCGCCATAACATCGTACAAAACGGTTCACGTGGCGAAAAAGTGAACTAAAATAATAACGCTACTGCCCACCAGGGGCGTTAGATAGTGATTGGGGATACCAGTTCACAAAATAATCTTCCTTGTGGTAGAAAAGTAAATTAAATTGAGTAAACTTCTTTTTCCTACTACAAATTATGGCGAGTGGAGTATCTAGTAACATAACTTTAAGAAAAATAAGAAAATCTAACTCTTATAATAATGTGTCGATTATGAACGCTTCTGACTCGTCACTCTTTAATAGTACGATGCAGAGTCTACCTGACCCCAGTGAAACTTTAGAAGTACGTAATTTACAAATAAAATTATCATCTGTACAGGAGGAATTGATAATTGCAAATAATGAAATTGAGAATTTAAACTTAGAGAATACTAACTTAAAGTTGGAATTGGAAAGATGTCAGAATATTGTAGAATTGTACAAAAAGGTCGGATACGGCGAGTCTTGTTCCACCCCACCAACATCAACGAGGAAAACGAAAAAGAAAGATGAGAACAAATATACTCTCAACAAAGGTTCCCAGACATGTAACCCGATCAACAAGGACAATATTACCGAAGTTACAGAAAAGAAAAACCAAAATAAGTCAGATCACGCGCCTAATATAAAAAAAATACCTAAACCAGAAGTTCGAGGAAGCCAAAGAAAGGTATGCATCCTGAGTACAAACAACAAAAACAAAATACTAACGATTGCAGAAAATACATTATTAGATTACAAAATTTGTCACTACTTGATACCGGGTTGTGGTATAGAGGCACTTATTAGGGACATAGATCTCAAATTGAAGAACTACACTACGGATGATTACTGCCTGATCTTCATCGGCGAGGAAGACTTTCGCCGAACGAACAACTATGTCGATCTCATAATTACATTGCGTGAAGCACTTTTAAAAAATAATCATACTAATATTATAATATGTGCACCGACATTTAAACTGAATGACTTTTCTATGATGTATAATAGGAGAATAGAAAACTTTAACAGTCTTTTATACTTAGATGCCTGTACTCATCACTACGCGTATTTCGACGGTCCCTACGTACATAAAGACATGTCAAAAACCGAGGTTTACAAGAGAGCGTTATTTATGTTCAAACCGCTCTAGAAATAATTCTATGTACAATTATAATTATTATTTTTCTATAATGTTTTATTAGCTTTAGGAACTTTATAATTGTATTTCTACATATTTTCTTTTTTTATATTTTCTTGGAAAAACTGATAGATGACTGTTTCTACGCTGATATTAAAATAAAAGCATGTCAGACATGTCTATGATACCTTTTTATACGCAGGAAAGAAGAAAACAGTTAATAAAATGTAATTTAAATAAAATGATTTATTAAAACGTAGAATTATGTTATAGTTTTCAAACGGATATGTTAAACATCCTAAGATCGCCACCCATGGATATAAAAAATACATCAATGAAGACATATCGCTTTATACGCGGTTTCATTCATTCGGGGTAGGACTATATTTCTTGTAATGTAAATAAAGACATGTCCTTAAATAAAATAATCAGGATTGTGTTTTATTAATTAAACAAGGTTTATAATTGAAAATAATTTATTGTTAATTAACAATTTTTGTAGTATCTAAACAATATCGTACTTGTAGTCTCATTGAAGCAGGAACTAAACATTAAAAATCACAGTTTTCTAAGATTAATAATTAACCATTTTTATTTAAGCATGAACCTAAGCTTAATTATGTATCTAAATAATTAGTAATATTCAATAATCATCACAGCATTATTTAAGTATGTGTCTCATCTATCTACCTAATTGGTAATATTTAATAATCATCACAGCTTTATTCAGACTGATTCCTCTTATTAGTATTAAAGTTTTCTTCATAGTTAAATAACAAAATAAAATGTATAGAAAAATAGAAAGTATAAATAAATTTAACAATCTTCTTCGTCATTACCTTGTTCTTCTTTACTATGCTTAAGGTTATTATAGAATGTATGATACTTTTTTGGGATAATCATCGTATCGCATAAACTAATCAAGTCTCTATATTTCACTTCAGTGATAGGAATAGGATTATTGTACACCTTCTCTAGTATTACTTCTTTCTCCTTCTTTTATCTCCCTCTAGTCAGTTTCAAATTATTGCCACAGTTCAGTTTTCTATAATTTTCTTCAAAAAAATCGTACTTAAATTCAATAATATCTGGATTATTCCTTTGGACTTTTACTTCTCTTATCTTATTCCAAGAAATTTTCTCTAAATTTGTATCTTTTATCCAGTTTTTAGTATGTAGCCACCCTTTGAAATCCAGAACCAAGTCTTGGTTCACTTCTACGACTGTATAAGGTGGACTATTCTGTTTCGCCCAACGAACCAGTGTGTACCATTCATCTGGGGTGTAAATAAGTTTATTTTTTGAAGAACGCTCTATTAATGCGTGAACGCTATCTGCCTCGTTTTGAGTATGGCCTTTTTCCAAGAATCTATGGCACACATCTACCTTAAATGTATTGCTTACATACAAGTACATAAAAAAAACAATGCGATTGCGATTCTGACCGGCACAGTTGTCCGACCAGAATCTAAAATCTTTAACGCCAGCTTTAACCTTGTTGTTAATGAAAGAAAACAAACAACTAGACACTTCATTCGCGCCACGTTTAGCAACTGTTTCATCCCACATGTAACACGTAGCCTCCTTTAACCCAGCATCGAAAATGGTAAAATTATATACTGATAGTTTCCTTTTGTAATACAGCACACTAATTTCACCATGTGGAGTGTTATTTATTTTTTGGAAGTCAAACATCGCTGTGCAAATATCAGAAGGATTCGATTGAGCTTCAATTTTATCAACGGTTTTTAATTCCCTGGCAAGTTTTTTGTTATCCATGTGTGACTTATGCTTCAGTTTATCATCATTGGTTGGCGAGGTGTTGTTTTTCATTGCGTGACACAGGTCGCATTGGTCTTTCTTAGGTAAGTGAAAAGCTATATTTAGTTCTTTGTTAATAATATCTTTGTATTGTCTTACAGAAGTAGCTATATTTTCAGTTATATTCAGCTCTTTACACCGTACAGTATACAGGTCGTACATTTTTTTAAACGTCAATTCACTATCTAAATACTGTTTATTTGAGTCTTTGCGCGTATAATGACTTTCTATGGGCGCAAAACATTTTACATGTTGAATTACATTTTCTTTCATTGTCGCATTTATAATAGTTGGATGATTTTGATGAAAACCCCTCATGTCTTTAGTACAAATACCCATATTTTTATCATGCTTGTCGATGGCAGATTGTATAAAAGTGTTACTTATTGAAAATGTATTTTTAAACATGGTTTTGCATACCATAATCTTCTCTTTAATGCCAATACCAGACAAAAGCGGCAAAAAAAATTTATAAACATTTAACCTCTTGGAATCCTGTGTCCATTGTTTTTTTCTTATTTCTTTCACATGTGACGCAATAAAAGACCACTGACGAGAATGATCACCTAGATTCCAAAAGGTTTTGAATATATTTTGGCGAGCTACCACATCAAACTTTTCAAAACATTTTAATCGACATGTAGATGGACATGGACCCTTTATTTGTTTTGCCATTTGTTGTTTTCCGGATCGAGATTTATGAGCTTCGCCTAAATTGACAAGCACCTTTCTTTTTTCATCTAGCCAGTTAGATTTGTTAGTAATTCTGTTCCTTGTTATTGCTTTTTTTACATACTGACGCTTTTTTTTTCGTTGGTGCGGTGTTGATGAACCAGACATTTCACTGGATCCTAACGGGCTTGATCTTAAGGTTTCATCAGATAGGATAACAGAACTTTCGCTTAAATAGTTACATTCATTTACAGTGTCTCCAAAAGTCATGCATGGACTTGGCATGGGAGTTGAAACCAAAGATTCTTCATTATTATCATTTTCAGGTATCGGTTGTGGTGTTTCATTTTCACAAATGGGCATGTTAAGGTCAATTCCATCATTCGAAATTTCCCCTACCGTATCGATTATATAATTTAAATCACTTTGCGATAGTATATCAGCTGATGTATGAATTTGCTCTCCATCACTATGTGCTTCGGCAACTTGTCTTTCGTCGTTAGAAATTTCCAAAGGACGATCCTCAAGACCCATTGAAATATCTTTTTCGGTACATACACGTGTCTCTAAAAAGAAAAAAATATTTATTAAACAGTGTAGTAAACGTAAATGAAAACAAATCCATAAATAAATTTAATAGTTACACGTATATACAAACATGTAGGACATGACTTCATATACTTCGATACCAATAAAAACTTTGTTTTCTTTGTAATAATTATTTAGGAAATCATATTTTAAACAAGCATGTAACATTATAATTATTTGTGAAATAATTATATTTTCGTGACTATATCATAGTATAAGCGGATATGTCTGATATGACCGCTTTTACACTGATATTCTACTGGTCTAGGTTAGAAAAACAATAAAAATATTTATATCGGTTTTGTATTTCATTGAGCTAGTAATGTATACTTATTTGAATTACTACTTACCCTCATTAGCTTCATCGATATAATCAATTAAATCTTGTGCTTCAGAAACGCATAAAATTTTATTTCTGGAGTTAGCAATATCCACCAATAACTTTGATCTACTGTTATTCATGTTTCACAGTATTGTTGCAGGTCTTATGAATACTTATAACTAAAAAACACACCACTGAATCTATCTAAACTGTATCAAAACATTAATATGTCACCACGCAAACAAGCATCGACCCGTCTTATTGGGGAACACCCGCCGTGAATGACGTTATGTCAGACAAGGCCGCGTCCGCACCAAGTGGCGCGCATTTTAAAACACCGTACAAAACGATACGTATAGATATCCGCATCTACGACACTTATTCGTTGTAAATATAATACTTGTTCTCATATACGATTTGTAAATGACGTTAAATACGTAATATTAAAAAAAAATATATATACAGGTATGTGCATATGGAAAATCTAAAGCCAATTGTGCAATAAAAAAAAAATGCCATTTTCGACATGTCTTTATGTACGTAGGGACCGTCGATTTGTTTGATAGTAACTTTTATTTGACATATGATGATAAAATGTTCTTGCCAAGAAGTGGATCTGTTAATAATAATGGTATAATGAACATATTTAAAAATATAAATTTAATGCTTAATGAGATTAATAGCTACGACGTTTTTCATGTAATTGATGGTGAGTCTCCCCCAATTTCTTTTTCGTGCACAAAAGACAGCACTAGTGATACTTTTTTTCGTTAAAAAACATATTAAATTGTTACACCAAAATATTGCTGGTTTACTAAATAAAGCAAATGTTTTAACTGTATGCCTAGATGAACTGTCCGAAAAAAAGATTGACGTGGATGTTTTATGTATAACGGAACATTTCATTATGGAAGGGTTCCAACATCAACTGTATGTGCCAAATTATAACCTAGCTGCCTGTTTTTGTAGGGAAGGCAGGAAAAGAGGAGGGGCTTGTATTCTTGTGAAAAACGATGTTCAATATAAGGACATACCTAAAATTTCAAAATTATCGACATCAGGCATATTTGAATGTTGTGCGATTGAGCTCACCCTTTTTAAAATAATTATTGTATGTATCTACAGAGTACCAAATATAAATAATCTCAGTTACTGCTTTGATAAAATGGAAACGCTTTTGAAAGAAATATCACGCACACGATATAACAACATTGTAATAGCAGGTGATTTTAATATAGACATGCTTAAACCTAATAGCCACTCAAATGCTTTCGAATGTCTGTTAATGAGCTTTAACTTAAAACTAGAATTAAGACAGCCGACTCGCATGGCCAGTATGACGTGTATAGACAACTTTGCTCATAATTTTAGTTCAGTATGTAAAACCGAAGTAATCGAACTGGCTTTGTCCGATCATACGGCACAGCTGCTTCACTGTCCAGTACAAACAAAGTGTCTCATAAAGTATTGGTATACCGTCAAAAGAGACTACAGTGTAGACAATATTTTGTATTTTAAAAACCACATTAAAAATCTCTCTTTTGGTGAGATTTACGACACAATCGATCCGAATGAAGCCTATAATAAATTTCTCGATCTATTTAAACTAATTTACGACTTGTGTTTTCCAACTAAACTGATCAAAGTAGATGTCACAAAAAGACCTAAATGGTTGTCAAAAGGTATTAAACTAGGCAGTCAAAAAAAAGAAAACTTTTGTGGCAATTCAGATTAAACCCAAACAAATATAATAAATATACTTTCAAGAACTACTCTCGCTTACACAACAAAATTATACACCTAACACAAAAAGCCCAGAACAATCATAATATAACAACATCTAAAAATAAGTCTAAAAAACCACGTGGCAAATTATAAATCGTGCAAAATTTAACCTACCTAAGTCTAATATTACTAAAATTATAAATAATAACAGCGTTCTATCTAATCCCAACGATATTGCCGAAGCATTTAACAATTATTTTATCGATAAAGTACAAGGGAAACTGGATGTGACTAGCAAACCTAAATGTAACAGAATTGACACTTGTAATAAAACAATGTTTATGGCTCCTAGTATACCACAAGATATTGAGAGAATCATCAAATCATTAAACAATACAAATAGTGTAGGGTATGACGATATTGCTACAAAAATATTGAAACATGTGTCTAAGGAAATAAGTGGCCATTTAAGTCACATAATTAACTTAAGTATTAGCGCAGGCGTTTTCCCTGATGCATTAAAAATATCGATTATAAAGCCATTATTTAAAAAAGAAAATAGAGAACGGATGGAAAATTACCGACCAATATCATTAATTCCCGTTATTTCAAATTTTTTTGAAAAATATATTTATAGGGAACTTTATAAATTCGTAGAAAAAAATAACATTCTGTGCGAGGAACAGAAAGGATTTCGTGTACATAGGACTATCAATATGGCTATATATGATTTTTTATACAATGTCATAAAAAACGTTGATATCCGGAATCCTGTATGTAGTGTATTTTGCGACATGACCCAGGCGTTCGACTATGTACACTATACTACTCTTTTAAAGAAACTCGAAGCCTACGGGATGAGAGGCAATGTCCTTAATTTGCTTAATTCTTACCTACAAAATAGAAAACAAATTACTGAAATTAATAAAGTTAATACAGTTAATAAACGTGAAGAAATATTTCGATCTTCAGAGCGTGAATTATTATTTGGGGTACCGCAAGGCAGCGTTTTGGGACCCTTTAAATTTATACTATACATAAATGACCTACCGAAATCTATTGATCGACCAGTAACACTATTTGCGGATGACAGTACGATTACAATACCTTGTAGAAGGATAGATCATTATGAGAATGACATTAATAATAGTTTACAACAGATGGTAACCTGGCTAGACGCGAATAATTTAAAAATAAATTTGAGTAAAACTAAAGTTATCCATTATAGACAACAGACCTCTACTATTAATTTAAATATACACTACAATAATGATATCATAGAGGAAGTTGAAAGTACAAAATTCTTGGGTCTCAAAATAGATAGCAAATTAAATTGGAAATCACACATTGATACCTTATGTAAGAAGCTGAGTAAGTCTGCATACGCTCTATATACATTATCACCTGTAATTAACACAGATGCTCTTCTTACTGCTTATTATGGCATAGTAGAATCACATTTACGGTATGGGATCATATTTTGGGGAAACTCTACTGAAAAAGAAACCGCCTTCAAGGCGCAAAAAAGATGCATTCGATCGATGTTTAAAATTAAACCCACTGATAGTTGTGAACCATACTTTAAAAGTTATAAGATTTTAACATTACCTTGTCTATACATACTAGAGGTAGCTGTGTTTGTGAAGGCAAACCCGAGTCGTTTCAGACGTATAGCTGACGTGTTTCCCCGCAATAGACGCGACAATAGCTTGCTTTGTCAGGAGCCAGCTAAGACAGCACTCATGCGCAAAAGTGTCTACTGCATAGCTCCAGTTATTTATAATCACTTGCCTAAGAGTTGGAAAGGGCTTCCAGTCCAATTATTTAAAAAAAGACTTCGTAGCTTTTTAGTGGTGAAAGCTTATTATAATTTAAGTGAATACCTTACTGAGAAAGATTTTTTAAGTTAGAATAATGTTTATTTTGTGTACCTACTTTTTCGTGTAATGTTTTTTAATTCTACCTACTATCTAGTTATAAGTTGATGTTCTATATCTTTTGCATGCCTACGTGGTAAAATATGGCTGAACTTTCAATATGTTTTTTTTTTGTCACCATTTAATGTTACCCATGTTTGCAAAATAAAATTATCTTTATCTTTATCTTTATCTTTATATTTTTAATCTCCCCACATAAAAGAAATTGTTATTAAAATGTAGTGAAAAGACATTACATTTTGTTTGTTGTTAATGGTTTTACTGATGTAAATAATAAACATTGATTGTAAAAGTTCTTTTTTTGTTTGATTCCTAATTTACTTATTACTAGCTTTTGCCCGTGGTTTCACCCGCGTGGAGGTCGGAAATTATCCCACGGGAACGTACTACCGGGATAAATAGTATCCTACGTGTTAATCCAGGTTATAAACTATCTGTGTTCCAAATTCCATCCAAATCCGTTCTGTAATTTTTGCGTGACAGAGTCCATACATCACAAACCTCCTCCATCCTCACAAACTTTCACATTTATAATATTAGTAGGATTTATGTTTAATCAACAAGTGACAATGGACTCAAATATGTTAGTAACAATATTTCAAACAACTATACGGCAAAGAATAGAATAGAATACTCTTTGTTATGTAAGTACACCATAAACATTCCTACCTCCTTCTTCCTATCTCCTCCTTTCCTCCTAATGGGCGGTCTTATCGCCAAAAGCGATCTTTTACAGACAACCTTTGGATGGATTCAAGGGAGAAGGAGAGACAATAATGCAGGTAGTCAGTGGTGAACCATTTACATATACAACAAATACATACATAAAACATATACTTATCTATATATAATATATACAATAATAAACATGAAACAAGAGCAAGGAAACTAAATGTAATGACAATGTTTACTGAGAGAGGAAGTGTTTTTTAACCAGAATTTTAAAAGTGGACAAAGGTTGAGCACGCCTTATCGACACGGGCAAGGCATTCCATAACCGTACTGCTTGAACTGTAAAAGACTTGTGATAAAAACTGGTGGATCTCTAGTCTTAAGTTTTCCGATGACCGCAGATATCTATTGTGTGTCATAAAGGAACTTGAAACGTTCTTTAAGATAAGAGGGGGTTTTAGGGTTGAACAGAATACTGTAGAGCTGAAACAATATATGAGAATTCCGGCGAAGACGTATGGGAAGCCACTTGAGCTTTGTACGAAATTCATGTGATCATATTTTCGCAGCCCAAATATAAATCTTATGCAAAAGTTTTGAAGTCGCTCAAGTTCATGTAGTTGCGCCTCAGTGAGATCGAGATAACTGACATCAGCGTAGACAAGGATGGGAAGTAAAAAGGATTGGGCAAGCGCAGTTTTAGTGGCAGTTGGAAGAAAGTTCCGCAATCGTCTCAGGGACTTACCAGATGCAAAAATTTTGCGACTTACGTCCTGAAAAAAAGGTCCAAGGGTCCAGGTCGTCAAAGGTCCTATGTCGTGGTCAGATTTAGTCTTATTTCATAGTGACAGACGGAAAAAGTTAAGATCTTTGGGGAATATTCTGTCGCCGGTACCGTAAGCAAAAGGGACGCATCTGAGGAAAAACAAATACCCTTAGATACCTACTAGACAAAAACGCCCATGGCTGTAAATATTGCATGATATTCGCTCTTTTGTCTACTAAGGCTGATTTATCTTTTACTTTCATCCCCAGATGCGCCTCTTTTGCTTACGGTCGGCAGTAATGCCATGACTCGGTTGCTTGTAAGAATAAATAGCATTTAAATCGGCCTATAATGTTCCTACTGCTGGGACTCAGGCCTCCTCTCTGTGAGGAGTGGGCTGTAATCCCCCACGAGGGCCCAATGGATGTCTCATGCCGAGTTTTTGGTTCTAAGTAAAAAGTAAGTTCTACTTGCCGGTATGCCCGTTTCCTATCGATGTTTTCCATCACCATTTTTGGACCAGCGGTGATGAAATTAATTCCACAAAGTAAAGTGCATGCTTGCGTGAGTTCTAACTCACGACCAGTGAGTCGGGCCCGGCACCTCTGGAGCACCAATGCTCCCACTGGGACACCTGCACTGCACTGTTCTCAATTATTAAGCAGGTCCCTAATTCCTCATCTCCCTTCGAGCATTGGGCATCCCGGTCATTCGTGGGGTAGTTTCAAATAAAACAAAACAGTATTATATATTAATTAATGTTTATAGTTAGTAATGTCTTGGTACTTCTCTAATGTGAAAGCTTTTCCTAAAGACATTAATTCTTACAATTATTAGAAACCCACCAAGGAAAAAATGAGTTTCTTTCTTTACTCTAATTCCTTAAAATACACCAGAGATTGATAAAGGTACTTAATAATAATCCATTACTTAACATTCCATTACAAATAACTATTTAACCATTGCAGTATTATACTTATCAGAATTAACTACAGAATGATTTTTTTAAAATACACCAGAGCTGCCTTATATTATCTTATCTAAGAACCATAGCATATCCCAATAGATTTATCTCTATATCAATGATCATAATTATGAATGAATGATCTTAATGAATGTCAGGCGCGTATCCAAGTCTCAAGTCAACAAGGACCAAAAACTCCAAAACAATGCATTTGTTTGTTTTGGAGGGAGGGGGTACTCAGAACCCCTCCCCTTGGATCCGCGCCTGTCATAGTTATCTATTTGCATAGACAGTCATGTCATATCTGGTCATTTTCATATCCGTGTACTTAATAAATATTTAATTGTGATTGATTGTGATAATGCTGATTAAGTAATATTGCTGAGATAACTTTTTTGTGCAAATAAATCCATGTTGAACACAATGAACCTATGTTGAAGTAATCAGTGAAGTCGTTACCCGACCCTGTCACACACTGTGGATTTTGAAGAAAGATGAACACCACATCCGTTTTGGTATTGGTTTTAAAACGTTGCAAGAACGATTCCTTTGGCCAAGTGAGGTAGTTATCTGTTAAGAGTTTTTACACAGGGTTGACCCTGGGGAAAAACACCTACAAGTAATAACTCCGGAATAGTGTCTAAATTGAGTCATCAAATTGGGAGTTAAAGCACAAAGTTACTCATAAGAGACGTTGCGTTTAGCCAATTAGCCCGATTTAATGAGATTATCATCTGATAGACGGCTATAATATTAGATGACATATTTTCTTGCAATAACGTTTTCTAGGAAATCAGCTTTCACAGATTACTTATTTTGTGGAAATAAATAATCTGTGAAAGCTGATTCTGACAAGAGAAGTTGGTTTAGCCTATTAGCCGGAGAGGTTGAGACTTGGTCGGGAGTGAAGCTGCATCTTCACGGGTACCTGGAAAAGCAAAAAAAAACTTTCATTAAACATTTTAGGTTACCAAGAAACCTTAAGCCTATGAAAGAACTGTTTCGAAGACTCTGAAGTCTAAGTTAGATTTTATGATGTTAATCATCAGTTGGTAAAAAGAGAGCAGTTTGTTGTAAAAAATGGTGTCGTGGGTGAAGAAGGATTTTGAAAAGGATTAGTAGTAAAACTGGCCAAACTGCTATCGAAGTGTGTTTCTTTTTGTCATCCGTTGCTAAGTATAGGTACAGCAGTACAGCATTTAGAATGTCGAAAGAAATAATGGCGTTATTCTAAGTAGGTACCTCGTTCAACGTACCACCTTAAGAGAGGTCGTTGCGGTAACTGAAAGGACCAAAAGCATAAAACTTACGATGTTTCCGGTGACTGGAAGGACCAGCTCTCCCCGCTCCGCACGACACGCAGCAGCGGCGGCGAAGCGAGGACGCACTGGTAGCTACCGAAGATAGAAAACCAAGTATTAGAATTATAGGAATATTACAGAAAACCTCACCTTTAGACACCGTGACTTGTCTAGCAGTTGGCATACTGAAACTAGATTCACAATGTTAGGTTGTGGTCATAGCGTCAGGTGAAGTAGGGGGGGGGGGCGAGTGGCTTCTGGGGCCTTAAATACTGGCCCTCGAAAAATCCGTACTTAAATCGGATGTAAACAGTGTGTTTCTTAATAGAAGAGATGAACTAAAGCAAAAACTTCCACCAAAGAACCAAGGTTCAGAGGTGTGCGGGGCCTAATAATTTGTAAGTCATGTTAATATAAAACCACTGATTAATTTACTGTCAAACACTTTCTCAGCTCTAAATAAGAAGGCTAAATGTAAACACTTACCTTCTTAAATTACCAAGGTAGTCTTGGTTTAGCGGACTGGCTGCGAAATCGTGCCGCTCAGTTCGGTGGTCGGAGGCGCAGTGCGGCACGGCTGTGGCGGCATCGCTCCGGGTGGTGCATAGTGGAGGTGCTGCAACGCCCACTGACCTGCTGCAGCGCGCATGTCTCGAATACCGGTCGATAATCTGCAGTACGCTATATGATGCATGTTGTGAAATTATATAAGGTTTGTAGACAGATATGCAGGGTGGCCCGTGAAACGATGTCCGAAGACTTTTTTTTAGAACCTTCGAGATTATTGAGCTTGACGGTTTTTAATATTTTTTGGGAAATTCTCACTTGACTTTAGACTTTTTTTTATTCTCTTACTGTGTCGCATTATTTCAAATATTTTTTACATTATAAATCCTTAAAATATGGTCAACGATCTATAAAAATACTTAATGTCTAAACATCACCCAAATTGACAAAAAATAGCTCAACGTGAAAAATTTTGGTCGACAAGACATAGATTTTTAGTCTTTAAAAAAAAGGGTGGTAATGACCCCCAAGTATTCCCCGGATGTAAAGAAGTGTATGAAAAATGGATAATACCAACCGGAAATATACAATACTTTAGTACCTACTCCGGCCAAAAAAATTGAGCCGTCACGGGGCGCCTGGCACATGTGAAACATACCATCGAATAGCGTTGCGACGCGTCGCCAAGGCATGCGCCGCCACGCCTACAATCACTTTTACCCGCGGCTATAGATGTTTCACATTAAAAATGGTCACCCATCCAAAGACTGACCTTGGCAAGCGTTGCTTAACCTGGCGGCTTCACTATTGCAAGCTAATCAACAATCAAAATGATCACCCATCCAAAGACTGACCTTGGCAAGCGCTGCTTAACCTGGCGGCTTCACTATTGCGAACTAATCAAGAATCAAAATAGTCACCTATTCAAAGACTGACCTTGGCAAGCGCGGCTTAACCTGGCGGCTTCACTATTGCGAGCTAATCAAGAATCAAAATGCTCACCCATCCAAAGACTGACCTTGGCAAGTGCTGCTTAACCTGACGGCATCACTATTGCGAACGAATCAAGTTAAAACTCAATATAATCAAAATAGTCACCAATCCAAAGATTGACCTTGGCAAGCAAAGTTTAACATTGCAAATTCATTCTTATTTACCCTATGTTCAAGGTCCACATCAAAAACTATTTTGTAAAGAAAATATAGCGTGGCGACGCGTCGTCACGCTAACAACCGGTTTACCCGCGGCTATAGATGTTTCACATCAAAAAAAATGTTTTTCGCCCGTCCTACTTTGTTCGAACTCCAATTTTACCAAATAATGTCCCGAAAAGTACTAATTATTTGTATTGCTTTGGAAAGAATAGGGTCTGTGGATGTTTTTAAAACTAATTTGGGGTAGCCACCCTTTATTTTTACCCGGCGAGCATGAGGTTGTGGGTGCGAACCTCATCGCATTAATTCAATAACAATAAATCCACTCCTGTCCACGTTATAAAGGCCTCAACCTTCGGTCTCGGCCGTTATTTCAGCTTGTCCACCAAGAGCTGCAATGCTGACTGCGCTGTGTTGGCCTGGAGTTGCGCTACGCTGTGCTTTCGGCCATCATCAGCGCTGCCAGCAACGGAGTCATTACAGACCGCGACAGTAGCAGTACAGCCGTTTGGGTAGCTTTTATTTCTTTTGAGGGTGTACTGTTGCCTATTTCGCCCTACGGCACTCCCAATCACACGCACATGGATGGGTGACCATTTTTAATGTGAGTAAGACTGGTGTCAAAGTTCATGCAGGTTCATGTAGTTTTTACAATCTGCTGGAGCTCCAATAATATTTTCAAATGCTAATCAATTAGTTTATGCGCCCTTGTGGAGCAAGACCATTGTTAAGCCAAGCATATTATTATAAGTTGGGGGATTACCCCCAACTTATAATAATATGCTTGGCTGCATAGTGTGCGTTTTATACAAGACTAGCTTTTGCCCGCGGCTTCGCCCGCGTGGAGGTCGGAAATTATCCCACGGGAACGTACTACCGGGATAAAAAGTATCCTAAGTGTTAATCCAAGTTATAAACTATCTGTGTTCCAAATTCCATCTAAGTCCGTTCTGTAGTTTTTGCGTGTAAGAGTAACAAACATATCCATCCATTCTCACAAACTTTCACATTTATAATATTAGTAGGATTTAAATTTTGTTTCAATCAGTTGGAGTATGTTGGGAGGTATTTTATTGTAACATTTTAACCAGTATCCCATGAAGGATGAGTCTAATTTAGCCAGTCTGAAACCTAGTTGAACTAATTGGTCCGTGAAAATTCACATGGGTATTCTAAAATACATATTGCTAAGGATTGTCCAGTCTGTCTATTATCTAACTCCGACTATATCAGAAAGAGGGTGAACCAGTGAAAGATTGTAGGTATTTTTTTTTTTTTTTTTTTGTAATTTTGCCCCAGTCTTGGAATTTCTCCTGTATTATGGGTGCGTTTACATACATTCAAACTCACATACACAAACAGCCAGACAACTACAACCGGAACAACTACATACTTGTAGATCATACAAATATTTGTTCCGTGCGAGAATCGAACCCGCGACACGCAACGCAGCAGTCAATCGCTTAACCACTGCGCCAACCGTGCCGCGTGCAATATTGATTTAATTACCAAACCAACTTAACTAAGTTATGTGCAGACGACCCCTACAATATATTAATAAGTAAATTACTTACCTCAATGTTAAAAATATGTAATTTTTGTTCTGCATTTAAGTAGCACTTATTTTCTTTGGCTCGATTTCTTCTTGAATTAAACTTAATATAAAATCGGACTGTGTTCTATTTAAACGATCATACTCTCTGAATTATTTTTCATCGCTTTTCAAATGCTTATTGATAAGTATTTAATAACTTTCCTCACTTGCTCTGCATTTCAGCATTGGACGTGTGGCTTGTCGTTTTTTCTCTGTATACTTGTATAATAAAAACGAGTCATCATAGTCTTCTTCCTCTTCAAAAAATCAAAAGATACAAAAGTAAATCGCGATTGCTAATCCCAAACAGGTCAGACATCTTGTCTCACGGAACATTCAGAACTAACTGGATGTCTGCAGCAGCCATCTGCAGTTGGGTTCGGTATCATGACTGCTGCGACGAGTCGCTGCGACATGTCGCAACGTCACGTCTAACTTAAATTTATAAATATTTTTGACACAACAAAAATTTTATTTGACAATCGCGACTCCACGCGGAACTTGTTTGCCCTACACCGTGAATTTTTTTTTAGAGCTGGAGGCGCGTATGTGGGGCAGCTTCGACGTGTTTTATCTGGATTTTTTCACTTTTTGTATGGAAACTATGAAAAACTATTACTTACATGTAGAGTTTTAGGGGTTTAAGAGTTTTATAAAGGGGGTCGAAATTTTCATAATTTTTGCAATAGGCCACACCATTTTCGAGATATAAACAAAATAAAATTAAAAATACAGAATAGAATAGAATACTCTTAAAGTACTGTTTTTTCACCTGAAGTCGAGGTGTTGTGGTGAATTTTAGTTCATGACAACTAATTTTATTGCACACCTTTTTAATAGCGATTAAAAATGGCCAGATTTGGTTAGACAACCAAAATTTTAGGTGAAAAACGTCAAATTCGGAATAGCTAAATTACCGTTTTTACTAAATTACTAACTCAGTGCCATCTTAGTGCTGTCAAACTAAAATATAGTTAAGTTGTGTCACTTTAGTCTATTCCACAATGGGAAAACGTCTTATTTTTAGTTTAGTTTAGAGAATTTTGTGACAAGAGAATCGGCACCAATGTCAAACTTATGTTTTCTAAAAATATTTCATTTTCTAATAATTTGGTAAAACACCTTGAGTATTTTGATGAAATAATTTCAAGTTGTTCTGCTAATCTCCTTTTCGATAATTAATTATGTTAGAGCAAGAAGATACCTTGTTGTTGTTAGGTATAAGAATATTCTTACTGGTAACTTCTGTTGTCTTAAAAACTAGTTTAAATGAAGACTTCAATGTCATCATCACGCAGCGCAGTGAGCTCATAGTGAGTGGGGGTCATGGAACATCTTTCGTACAAAATCAATCAATTTGAAATAGGTACCTTTTCTCAACTATATCGGGGTGTGCTTCCAGTCTAACCTGATGCAGCTGAATGTCAGTATTGTACATGGAGCGACTGCTTATCTGACCTCCACAATCCACTTACTAGGTAAGCCCCCCCTCCTCCCCTCCTCGGTGTCTCCTTCGTACAATTTTTATAAATAATTTCTTACGCAATACGGTTAGACATTTCTCAAAAAGACGTTTTCCTGTAGCTAAAACGGACATGCCCATAATGCTCCGTCTCATAAATCCACCCTGTAGGTATGGTATGCAAGTTGCATTTTCAATTAATGATGACTTAGATTGATGCCAACCCCTCAGCCCAAAACGAATTCAGAGACCCTCCTCAATCAAATCTTATCAACCTACATAAAACGCAGTTCCTTTGTTCTCAGTTACACAAATCACTACCTATGTTACCTAGGCTATCTCACCGCCCACATTTGCCGCAGTACCTATCGATCGGGCTTTGGGACTTGCGCGCTGCATTTAAGTCATTTAGCACTCGTGCCGCATCGCCTGCTGCAACCAACAGTGCGACGACAGCCGTGCACCGAGCAAGGCGTGCTGGTTCTTCGATCCGCAGATAGGTGCTGGCGGCTAGCAGAGGCTAGCTGTTCGGGGCGAGAGACAAAGGTATGTTCCTAAATTAGTTTCTTGTAATTTCGCTGAGGTCTTGGTGCAATTTTTCTCGTTTTTGGGTTTGCATAAGGTAAGTAAGTACCTACTTTTTAGATTACGTAACCTGTCGACAGTGTAGGTAGTGTCCCGAATCCTGCTGAAGCTGAATCAGTCGAGAAAATAGATGGAGCGGAATCAATGGATTTTGTCGAGAAAATGGACTAGAATATTGACTTTTTAGATTTTGGTGATGTTTTATTTTAGCAGTCTCTCTGCATTCCTTTAGTCTAGATCCTGTTAACAGTCCTGGCAGAAGATTTAGGTTAGTGAAACTATTTTTACGTCCATATGTCTTTGTGTTAGGTCATCATGCGTCACGGGGGCTTCGAGGAGAGGGATTTAGGACATCCCTAGCTGCTTCAAATAGAAATTAGATAACGACATAATCATTGTTTTCTTTGATTGTAGATGGAGTCATCTCCAGATCTGCACTTCGCAACCTGGTGTGAGGCTGAACAGGACTTCTTGATCCTTCGATGCGCCACCGGTACACCGCTCGTCAGCAGCCTTTTCCAAAGGATGGCGGTAAGTTTTCTAACTATATTTGCTCCTCCTGATCTAGATAGAGGCAGAATTGAAGAAGCAGGGACAGCGTGGTTTTAATATTACGTAAGTCTTTAGGAGGGTCCAAAAGGTGATATGTAGCACATGACCCTTTTCGACCTTTCTTATAGTGTTACGTAACTCTCACAGACTACGTGCGGGGAGAGGGCGGCAGGGGACTGCAGCATTCACCCCCTCCCTTTTAACGCTCACTCCTTTGTTTGAGCAATCTTGAATTTACTTATTATATTAAAATGATTGCGATGTCTGAATCTGTACCTGCACCTTTTTACAGAAACATCAGGTCTAAAATTATTGTCTTTGAAATAATAGTCCCACGCTAGAAACATCTTCCGGGGATTTGGGGAAATTGCAGGGAGAGGGCGGCAGAGTACTGCAACATACCTTCTCCTCCCCTTGTGACGCATTCCCTCACGCCTCTGCAACGATGCGCCCACTTCTTTGACTAATCTTTAGTTTACTTTGTGATGACCGAATCTGTACATACACCTGTTCAGCAGAATCATCAGCTGTAAAGTGTGATAGTCTTGTAAATTTTAGTCTGACATTAGGAATATTTAACGAGGGCACGCCAGGGTACGCCTCTGCAACTACGCGGTCCTTCCATTGATTGAGAAATTTCTTAAATCGTCAGCTTTAATTGTCGTTTAAATCTTTGCCCGACGCTAGGAATATCTCCCGGGGGTTCGGGGTATTTGCGGAGAGAGGGTGGCAGGGCTCTGCAGCATACCCCCCTCGGGCTTTTGACGCATCCCCCCGCGCCTGTGCAATGACATATTCACTCTCGGGGTCCGGGGTATTTGCGGGGTGAGGGAGGCAGTTCTGCAGCATACCACCCCTTCCCC
Source organism: Griposia aprilina (assembly GCA_916610205.1). NCBI lineage: Eukaryota > Metazoa > Arthropoda > Insecta > Lepidoptera > Noctuidae > Griposia > Griposia aprilina. Next base: position 12,912,754 of record OU744306.1, read on the forward strand.
CCTCCTCGGGCATTTGACGCATCCCCCCGCGCCTCTGCAATCACGAATTCAATCTCGGGGTCCGGGGTACGGAGTATTTGCGAGTAGGGAGAGGCAGGGTACTGCAGTATACTTGGTACCTCGCTCCCCTCACCCCACACAGTCCCGCACTGACGCTTCTAGACTTGCGCATTTGCAGTAATACAGCCGCTCCCTTGTTTGGTCAACCGATATTGAATACTTTGCTTTAGGAACATAGACATAAGGTTGCACTTGGATTAAAACTGGCAGAGATGTGGTGCTGGGAAGTTTGCTGCAACGCTTCTATTCCTTCGACTTGTTTCTAAAAAGCTTTGGATTTTGGGGAATGCCTTTATTAACGATGATTCTATGAAGATTAATTGAAATAAACCATTTTGAATAATTTTTGTCGTTTTGTAAGTTCAATATTGAACAAAATAATTCGTTAAGTTACTTACTCCGCTTTTTTTTGTAGAATGATCAGCGTGCTGCACTTAACTGAAGTCAAAATGACTTTCTTTTTATTTTTAAATCTTTTTTTCACACTCGTAATTTCCTCGAGGGGGGGGGGGGGGGGAACTGCAGTATGCCGCTCCCCGAACCATCCCCCATCCCTGTGTTGCATTGACCCACATTTCTGCGACCACTCTATTGTGTCTATCTATATCGATAGATATCTACTTTAATAAAATTGTACCTACATAAGCGGTCGCAAACAATGTACAATATCTAGAGAGTGCTTAGAAACAGCAAAAACTAAAAAGGCGTTAATAGGCGTAAATTCGGTGTTCCGCAGGGCAGCGTCCTCGAAATATTATTATTTTTATTAGGTATTCTTAGGTATTCACCTAAGAATACCTAATAAAAATAATAATATTGGATGAGGTATTTAACGTGGTAGGTCATTCGACCTACCACGTTAAATACCTCATCCAATGGTATTATTTGTAGATGAGACAACATAGTTTATTATTAAATGTGTCAATAAACAATGCTATGACAGCAACATTAATAATGCACTCAGCAGTTTAATAAAGTGGCTCGACAGTAATAATTTAATTATTTATTAGTAATTAAATTATTACTGTCGAGCCACTTTATTAAGCTGCTGAGTGTTAATGTTATTATTTATTACCAAAAAACTAAAATAATGCACTGTTACCAACGGATATCCGTGAGAGACATGAATATAAATTACAATAGTCAAACGGTAGAAAAAGTAAATATCACAAACATTATAAGGATCTTAATTGACAGTCAGTTAACGTGAAAGGCACAGGCAGAGGACATTTGTGAAAGACTAAGTTTATACTGCATTATTTATCAAACAAAGTTAACCTGCCAACAATATTGGTTGCCTAACATGGCTACATTCTTTTTGTTTTAAGATTTGGTGTACCTAATATTTTGGGGTATCTGTAGTGAACGAGAAAGCTTTGTTTTCGTCTCAAGGCTATGTTTAGTCTTAAATAACAGTTGTAGGTATACCTATATTCAACTCTCATGATTTGTTAACCTTCCCCTGCTTTTCATCCTTGAATTGGCGTATCGTAACGTATTTCCGTATTTTTTAAAAACTAATATGAATATATATATATATATATGCTACGTTGAATGAAACTAGGTACGTAGTTGGTACAGTTAAGAGATCTTGTTGTGCACGGAAGTATACAGGCTGTGACGTAAATAGGGGTCCAACGTTAAGGGGTTGAATCACCTTATATTTAGCTAAGATATATGGGAGAGGGGTTACAGTGGATCACTTTTTTATAAGTGGTTCAAATCAGTAAATATACAATAAATAAATAAAAAAACGGTTTGATTAATAGAATGAAATGTTGGCTAACGAAATCTATTTCAACTTTAGCAGTAACATCAATAGTTTTCTGGCAGTAAACGATTTTTTTGAAGTTGGGAATTGATCGATTGTACCCCACATCTGGGATAAACTTGATCTTCATGTGGGGTACTGTGGATCCTAGTGGGGTACAGTGGATCAACACACAGCATTATCATGCTTTTTATAATGGGTTATAGTGAACTGTTTCAATATAAATATGAAATAAAATATTAATTTGTTTAATCAATACATTTAAATCACGTTTTTTTTTTATAAAATATTGAAGTGGCCGCACGCAACGACCACGCAACAGCGCGGCGTGCACAGCGCAACGGCGCAACAGAGCCAACAGCGCGGCGCGTGCGTTTGTGGCGTAGTACAGTGGGCCGCAATCCACTGTCCCAGTGAAACAGTCCACTGTTTCCTGACACACCATATTTGAAAATGAAACACATTTTTACGATTAACTTAACCTAAACGACAAGCGCACCACTTTATTTTGTGAGCGTATTTAATCATTATTTAGGAAATCTGATCGTATTAACACAATATCAAATAGTTTTAAGTGTAGAACATTCGATGAATACCGGTAAAAAAATTGATTTAGTAGGTACTTGCGGGTGGCAAAATGGCGGCTACACGTGCTTCCACAGCGAGAGCCTCAAGGGCACTGGCGGTTGGGAGGGGGAACTGGGGATGTTAATTGTATTTTGTTTTCTTTGGCATAGTAATTCGTATTTTGACATTACAAATAATCCTATTCAATTAATCTAAATCAATATTATTGTATCAAACTAAAAATATTTATTCATAAACTATTTCATTAATTTATTATAACTCTTATAGTAACGCCTATAATTTGCATGCACTTAGCTTATTAAATTTTTCTACACCAGCAATGGTAGTTTATGTGAATCGATGTTTAATTTAAGATCTCAATGTACCAAATACTTGAAAATAAAGTTATTATTATTATTAACTATCAGAGCGCCCTTTTCATCGGTGTGCGGTGTGTGTGTGTAACCGATAGACAAGGAGATATAGACGTGGATTCACTGTGCCCCACGGTCCACTGTACCCCCCACTCCCTACCACAATTTGAACCATTCTTTATTTATTCTTTAGAAAAAATGTGTTTCCTTAAAATTTCGAGAGATTCGAGTTGAAATATATAAACAATTTTTTCTTTATTATTTGTAAAATTACATTTACATATTATGTATATACATATGTGCATGTGATAGCACATGTATTCAGCAGTTATAACCAAAACCAAAATAAAAAAAATATGTCATTTGTAGAAATTGAAGAGATTTAAGGTGTTAATTTTTCAAAATAATATAAATTAATGTATTATTCTGAGACCTGTGGTAAAAGATGGTTCAAATTGTGGTATGTCTTAACTAAATATAATGGTGACTCGAACCCGTAATGTTGGACTACTATTAACGCCACACCCTGTATACAACTTCTTAACTCAAGAAAAATGTTATCTGAGTACCTTTTTTAATCAAATTTCTAACAATATTAGACCTACATATATTAGAAGAATATTAGACGAAAAATTGCACAAAATGCGTTGCAAAAATAAAAAAATAAATCTAACAGAGAGATTATTAATAGAAAAATGTTATTTTACGGTATAAGATTTCTTAGCCGAAGTAAACTTAATTGAACATCAAATTTTGTTTTTTGTAATCTATTTAAATGTATTACATTTGCATGCACAAACTGTTACAACAGATTTTTGTATTTATACCTACACACATCCATACTAAATTCGAAAGTAACTCTGTCTGTATGTTACCTTTTCACGCCTAAACCAATAAACGGATTTCAATCAAATTTGGCAAGGAGATAGATGGTATCCTGGGGAAGGACATAGTCTAGTTTGTGTCTCGGTAGCACGTTCCCGTGGAATAATTTCCATCATCCACGCGGGCGTAGCCGCGGGCAGAAGCTAGTAGTATATAATCCATACTAATATTATAAATTCGAAAGTATGTCTGTTTGTCTGTCTGTATGTTACTTTTTCACGCCTAAACCTTTAAACGGATTTCGATAAAATTTGGCAAGGATATAGGCATCTTGAGGAAGGACAGGCTACTTTTTGTCTCAAAAATAATCCGAAAAGAGGGTGATATAGAAAATTTAAAGAACAATGGCGAAATCTTATTTGAAATAAATTAGAACGTCTAATAGTGACACTTAAACGAAAGAAATTCAATTAGTTATCTACGTTTTTTTTAACTATTATATTATATAATTAAGGCAGAGTCTAAAAATAATGTTTAATAAAAAGTTATTTGACTACTTCGTTCTAACAGATAAGGATATTGTTGGTTGGATTGGTTTAGTATTGCCATTTTATATTTATCTTCCTTTATTATTATTATTATTGTATTAACATGGAATAAATAAATAAATAAAACATTTATTTTGTTGTACCTATATCTTGATCTGTGTTCTTACTTAGATAACAATACTGCAGTAAACTAGGAAAAATATCAAATGTTATGGCAATTCTGAACAAAAAAACTTCTTAAAAATATAGCTTGGTTGTTGACATTGCCAACCGTTGACAATTTACAACTCTTGCTTGACCAGAAGTTTGCGCTCTGTCCTGTGTTGTCCAAAAGTTCGAAATTGAATATCTATTAATCGCCGCCTTCTCAAACAAAAAATGTTGCACAAAATAGCTCAGAAAATGATGCTGAGTTCAATAAGATATTTTTCATTTAAAGACGGAGTAATTAAATTTCAAATAAATCAATATATGGGAAGCTGCCATTGTTCTTTATGCTTTTGGTAAGAAATAAAAAAAAAATTGTTGCAGGGGTAAAATAGGGGTGATTTTAAAATTCACATGATGATTGAAATTTTTGTATAACTACCTCTTTTTAAGAAATTTAAGGAATTAGAAATATACTCAGAATCCGTATCTTGAGGTATTATTTATTTTAGTATTTATTTCATTAAAATCGGTCCACCCGCTTAAAAGTTATTACAATTTGAAAATATAAAATAACTTAGCTAATACTATGTAATACGTGGTCAATGGCGGCGCCTGAGTATTCCAAATTAATGATGATAATATTAAAATTAATTATTATTTTCTTCAGTTACATATTTAGAATCATAAAAACCTCTTTAATAATAAAATATAATAAATATTATTAGCATTTATTATCTATCTGTCTGTTCCCTTCTTTACATGGTAGTATCAATATTATTTTGTTATACGAATCATCAGTGTACTTGTGACTTACTGGCTTCAAGTGACCTCCAACTTGAACAATACCTTAAATATTATTTTTTCTTTCTTACAGAAACCTTAACGTCGTCCTCCGTCTTCTACTCCACTCTGAGAGGTTGATGGATCAGCTCATCTCGCTCGACGCATCCGTTGACCCACTCAAACAACACGACCACGCAACATGCAAGAAGCAAAACAACCAAAATCTGAACAAACACAACCACAAACAACTCTAGTCTCACAAATTACTTATTGACTATCCAAGTAATCTGTGATACATAAGTCAGAACCTACAAGAAGTATTTTAAAGACGTGAGAATGTTTTGTCTCCCTGTTTGCTGGAACTGGTCTTTACAGGTTTTTGGCAGGATTCCTGAGTATACGATTCTGTCGAGATCCAGAAGAGATCTTACTGGAATGCCATAGGGCATCTGGGCGATTTATGTCAGAACAACTTAACGGGCTAAGCGGAGCAGCTTGCAGCCACTTCTATCCGTTTATAGTGTTGCCCTTGGATTTCAATGACATTTCTGATCACAACCAATGGGGATAAAATACATTCAAGCACCCTTTATACAATGCTTCTTGTAGCATTAATAGTAAGTTTTGAATAAAATGCTGTCAAGCACACAGCATTTTATTTATGACGATTTTATATTTAGTTCAGGCACGGATAGGGGTTTCATGGACCCTTCCCTTAAGGACCATTTATTTTTTTGCTTTGGGAGTTCCTGGCTTCTCCCTTTAACGGACCGCGCCTAAACTGAAAAAAATACCTTTTTTTTTCATGTGCTAACGCAGAAATACATTAACAATTGTTATAATGTGTTCCTGCTATAGGATTGGTAATGAAACCCGACGCAATCCTGCGCATGTTCATTGGTTGAGTTTTACTGAGGGCAATTTTGCGCTACCATAAGCTAGTTCTATCGCTCCATAGCAACCGATGGACGGCTGCACTTGCCTTGGGTTTCATTAATATGTGGTTATTTGACTATCTATTAGTATAATATTTTATTACTACGAGAGAACACCTTGTGGTTGATTTGGTTAAATTTACACCAGATTTTTAACTATTCTAAAACACCGCTATTTGAAGCTTAATCCTAAGACTACTAAGGCTCATTAGATGTTAAGATAAAAAAAATAACAATATATTTTCACGTCTTTCATTGTAACTCCCCATTCCAAAGATCGTTTGCCTTTTTTTTACCTGACTGCTAACAAGGGTTATGTTTTTATTATTTTATCAGGAATACATATATCTAAGTAATCTACATAAGTATTTATTATAGTTATACATTCTACTAGATGGTGCAAACATAAACTCATTACGATTTCACCGTGTATTACAGACAGAAATTGCTTACCTAAATTCATATCACTTATCTTAACGAACTGAAAACAATAACTCTCTGGCTGGCTACTACACAATGTTATGGACCCCTGATAATCATCACAGCTGGGGATAATATCAGCGTTTATGACTTGCTTTGTGGAGTATTCCGTCCTTCCGTATTCCGATTCCTTATTTGAAAACCAATTTCAATTAAGCACTTGATATGGCGTCCACGCTCATGGACTCATTCGTCAATCAAGCATCTTTTGGCTTAAGGGGGGGGAAGGGGGATTAAGAATTACCTATGCTGCTCAGGCGCTGATAATTAGGTACGTAATTTACAAGCTAATGCACGTTTTGACTAACACTAGATGACTAAATGAATGCCTAAATAAAAGCGCATTCTTGGATTTTGAAAGCTCGGCTCAGTGCTGAAAGTTGAATTTTTTAGAATTGAAAATTAATCAACGCGCTGGAAGGACAAGGGTGACTGTGCAGATAAAGGGGCGGCTAGCTACTTCGTGGTATGCTAATGGTCATAGGTTTCCACGACTGCACAGGCAGTAGGTTAAAGTCAGAATTCCAAGGGTGCCAGTAGACAGTCGACCCAACACACCAGCTTAGATGTACCTAATAATCATTTTTTTTTTCACTCTTTAGTTGTGGTACCCACAAATTCGTATAACCACTACTTGATATGTAAATAACAGTGACTGGAAATTCAGACATCATCTATATTTGCTTAGTGAAAAAATACGCATTATTAAGGATAATTCAAAAACGACTAGTCAGATCGTGATAAATTTATATGGGACCACATGAGAAGCACCAGCTTTCAAATGAAAAGGAATCATCGAAAACGGTTTACCTATAAAAAAGTTCTGAGGAAATACAAAAAAAATACAGTCGAATTGAGAATCTTCTCCTTTTATTGAAGTCTGTTAAAAATACATAATGTGTATTCTAGACACCAACTCACTACCAAATGTAGTTCAGTCGCCATCTTGAGTATTCTGGAGGAAATTACTTACCTTCCCTTGAATCGTTGCACTAGATTTGCACTGTGCGTTTCGTTTGAGATGCATTAAATGCGTAGCGCCCTCTGCCTCGTGCACTGGGAGACAGCTACTCAAACGCATTGTTGGATTTTCATCGCTTGGCTCAACGCCGAGAGCTCAAAAACCAACAAAGCGCAATGCAATGAAATTAAGTGTTTCTTAGTGTTAGAGAAAACGGGCATTAGTAGTTTAATCGTTAGGAGTCAGAGTTGCCCTCGTCTTGTCCAGACTGAGCAAAAACTTCATAAGTAATGAATAAGTAAGCCATAAAATGATAATTATGTAGTGGTTGCATTTCACGAGCACCCGGCAATCATTGCAATTTAAACCTTATGTCAATGTGCATACAAGTCACAAGATATTTCAGTAATAACTTTTTGAATAATTCATTGCTGAACAAGGGATGGGTTTAAATACAGTATAATATAATATATTCGACTATTCGGCTACGATCCCAATTTATGGTGCTACGAAAATACTTGTAGCGCGCTACAAGTGCTACGAATCCATTCGTAGCGCGCTACACTCTACAAGTGCTGCGGACACCCTGACGACGCAACCAGCTACGACAAATAGATTAAATTTTGACTTTCTGTATAACGAATGAGCCTTTAGATGGCTCACTAATCATTATACAGAACGATACGCTTTTTCACTTAAAATCGAACAACCAATTATGGTGATCCTGCTTGTACAGGCAACCGCATATCAGTGGTAATTCACTGGTACACACAATAATTCACTGGTAATTTAGCTCCCTTCAAAATGGTTCAGCAGAATGGTGCTGGTACATACATGCGTCATGTTCGTGAACGGGCGCCGTCAGTTGGGACTGATCATCTCTTACCTGCCATATAATTATAAATTTAACACTAAGTAATGATGTTGTGTCGGAACAATAATATATTGGACCACCACTTTACATTTTACAGCGGAACCGCTCCGCTCATGAATCTTGGACGAAACATGCAGATCATACGATAGTCTGCACTGCACGGTTACACGTGCCGCGCCGCACGCACATAGGGTGGGCGTGATTATTGTACTGGCGACGGCGACAACGACCTTAGGCTGCAGGAGACTGCGTGCACGCACTTCCACCGGCTCGTGAGCCGGGCTGCGGAGCGACAGTCTTAATTCGACCGCCCACCGAACCATTCGGATCGCGCCACGCTTAGTATTATTGTTTATTCTGCGAATTTAATTGTCCGTGTAATTAATTCAAATATAATTTTCAAATTTGTTTAATAATATTCTTCATTTCTTCATCTGCACTCGCATCATTCTTTCATCCTTCCACTACGCTACGCTTTACGCTTTGAAGCTAATATGAGCCTGTAAAAGGCTTCATTAAAATAAATGCTTTGGCACTACGGTAAAAGGCGCTGTTATTGTTTCCATTTATTTTATTTTGATTTGATTTTATCTGGTGTTATTTGATTTTATCTAATTTATTTTATAAGATGTCTATGTTTGTTAATGGGTGTTATTTGCCTGAAATAAATATCTTTATTTATTGTCTAATTGTTCCCACTGGTGGGCGGTAGGCTGTACAGCGTGCGTCTGTAACTCATGTGTTTCATCGATTTGGCACAGTGTTCTTTATTGAAATTTTTGCCACCCACGGGATGCTGAAAGACTCACTGGAAATATTAGTGGCAGCATGATTATTTACGGCTACATAAACCTGAGATGCGTTTGAGAATTTGGCCGATCATTTCATGACTGAGGTGATATAATCTATATTTAAATATTTGGGTCACTGGGTCACCGATGATTTAAGTGATAATCTAGACATAGAAAGGGAACGCAGGTCGCTGGCTGTCCGTTGTAACATGCTGGCCCGCAGGGTTGCACGGTGTACGAATTCGGTTAAAATCACGCTTTTTAAAGCATATTGCCAATCTTTTTACACCTGCAGCCTGTGGATCAGTTATTCGCAGCGGGCATATAGCCACCTGCGTGTCCAATTTAATAATGACTCAGGGTACTGTTGGGGCTGCCATGGCGTTGCAGTGCTTCAGGGATTTTTGCTGAGGCGCGGATTGATGGCTTTGCCGCTAAAGAAAAAAAAATAAAGAAAGATGCGCCTCCCTACTCACTCGCGTTCGTGGCTTTACTGGGTATTTTTACTGATCGGTGGGTGTCCCGCATGCTGCAAAGGTGGGTGCGGTTTCATGTCGTAATTAAATTTTGTTGCCAATACTAACATTAGTTTATTAAGTACTAACAAAATATTGACCTGGTCTGAATTAAATGTTTATTATTATTATTTCCTTTATTTCATTATTTACATATAAATTACATTTTTAAATATTAGAATATAAAAAAATATAAAAACATTAAAAAATATAAAAACTAGTAGCCCACCGGTATCGGGAACAGGGTCCAAGCTACCGGCGGTCAGGGCTCCAGAGAGAGGAACCTCCTAACAATGCGAGCCGTGTCCAGAAGTACCGCTTTCTGAATCAAGCCCTTGATCCAACTGCCCAACTATTATTATTATTATAAAAGAATACAATAAAATATTTCTATTTGCAAAGAATGTATGTAAATACAACAGTTGTTACAGTTTGTGAGGAATCTATGTAAATTCTAACTTAATAAAAGTAGCATGCAAAAGAACATTTAAACCGATTCCAAAAAATAAATAATTTAATAACTTAAGTTATTGGCTAAGAAATTGATGTAGGTATTCGCATTTATAATTATATGTGAGAACGATGAAAAAACAAGTACACGTTAAAAGCGTCCAAAGTACACACCTTTGTGTGTTGTCTCTAAAGAAACAAAAAAAAAAAAATAAGCCGTGGCAGTTAAAAGATGACCAGTCCCAACTGACGGCGCCCATTTACGAACATGACGCATGTATCTATCAGCACCATTCAGCTGAACCATTCTGAAGGGAGCTAAATGACCAGTGCATCAGTGTTACCAGTGATATGCAGTTGACTGTGCATACCAGGATCACCATGATTGGTTGATCAAGTTTTAAGTTTAAAAAAAGAGTATCGTTCTGTATAATAATGATTATGAGTCATCTAGTGGCTAATTCGTTATACAGAATGTTAAAAGTAACACTATTTGTCGTAACGGGTTGCGTAGTCAGGGTGTCCGTAGCACTTGTAGACTGTGGCGCGCTACAGATGGATTCGTAGCACTTGTCGTGCGCTACGAGTATTTGCGCAGCACCTTAAATGCGTCGCAGTAGGATCATAGCCTCGAATAGTCGAATATACATAAAATGCATTTAAGCCCACCCGTTGTTCAGCAATTAACTATTCAAAAAGTTATTACTGAAACATCTTGTGATTTTTATGCACATTGACATAAGATTTAAATTGCAATAATTGACGGGTGCTTGTAAAATGCAACAACTACATAATTATCATTCTATGGGTTTACTTATTCATTACTTACGAAGGCAACTTTGATTCCTAACGATTAAACTACTATTACCCGTTTTCAATAATACATGCAACACCTAATTGCATTGCATTGCGCTTTGTTGGTTTTTAAACTCTCGGCGTTGAGCCAAGCGATGAAAATCCAACAATGCGTTTGAGTAGCTGTCTCCCAGCGCACAAGGCAGAGGGCGCTACGCATCTAATGCATCTCAAACGAAACGCACAGTACCAATCTAGTGCAACGTTTCAAGGGAAGCTAAGTAATTTCCACCAAAATACTGAAGATGGCGACTGAACTGCATTTAAGTGTGTGGGGCCAACTCACACCAATATCTCGTTCTTTTTTTATATTTGTGTGTTTTTTCTTTGCATCATATTTACCGCAAATAAATGTATTTTCTTTCTTCTTTTCTTCTTTATACACATTATGTATTTTTGAACCAACTTCAAAAAAAAGAGGAGGTTCTCAATTCAACTGTATTATATGTAGGTGGTTTATATATTTATTAGGTTTTACAAATACGACCAACTCAAGGATGTGAAGGCATGGGAAGGTTAATAATGTATAAGAATTAAATATACATAGGAACGTGTGGTTGTGAAGTCCGCAAGAATCCGCTGAATGCAAGAAGCACAAAACCGGTCGAAGCGGCTTTACTTGGGAGTTGGGGGAGGCACCTAAGATCCCTAAATTTTTTGTGATGTCTTATGTCCGTTACATATATCCGTTAGTAAAAGTGCATGATTCTGGTTTTATGGAGATTTATAATTAAATTATTATTGTCGAGCCACTTTGTTAAACTGCTGAGTGCATTGTTCATGTCATTTTCATAGCATTGTTTATTGACACATTTCTGTCAATAAACAATGCTATTATTAGTTATTATATAATAACTTAATAAGTGATGTGTTGAGAATAATCCCATTGGATGAGGCATTTAACGTGGTAGGTCATTTATGTATAATAAAAATAATATTAATAATGGCCCGAGGACGCTGCCCTGCGGAACAGCATATTTTATTTATCTAAAGGAAGGTAAGTAGTTTAACTCTGTTTTCGTTTTTAGGAATATATAACTGCTATCAGTAAGATCACTCGGCAAAAGGGGAAACCGATTGGAATATATATACTTATATATAACTTAGAAAGTATTTTGTATGTTCGCAAAAACTTAGGACTTTTCAAAATAAGAAGCGATTTCCATAATATAGATACACGTAGCAAAAATGAAATTGTAATACATCATCATTATCATCATCATCAGCCTACAGCAGTCCACTGCTGGACATAGGCCTCTCCAATTGCACGCCACTTAGCTCGATCCTCGGCAACTCCCATCCAACTGCTACCAGCCACCCTGCGAAGATCGTCGCTCCACCTAGCCTGAGGGCGTCCTACCTTACGTTTGCCGATTCGCGGTCTCCACTCAAGAACACGTCTACCCCAACGGTCATCGGTTCTACGGCTAATATGGCCGGCCCACTGCCACTTCAGCTTGCTTATTCTGTGAGCTATGTCAACAACTTTGGTTCTCTGCCGGATCACCTCATTCCGGATTCTATCCCTCAGAGAGACTCCAAGCATAGCTCGTTCCATAGCTCGCTGAGCGACCTTGAATTTATGGACCAGCCGTATTGTGAGTGTCCACATTTCGGCTCCGTAGGTCATAACAGGCAGGACACACTGATCGAAGACTTTAGTCTTTAGGCTCTGCGGAATACGCGACGAGAAGACTCGACGAAGCTTCCCAAATGCTGCCCAGCCCAGCCGAATTCTTCTGTTAGCCTCCTTCTCAAAGTTGTTCTTACCAAACTGCAGAGTTTGCCCGAGGTAAACGTATTCTCGAACAACTTTGAGAGCACCGCCATTGACAACAATCGGTCCCGGAGTGACGTGTTCGTTGAACATAACCTGGGTTTTGTCCAAGTTCATCCGTAGACCAATGCGTACAGAAGAATTAACTAGGCAGTCCAGCATCTGCTGCAAGTCATGCAGCGATTCAGCCAGTATGACGATGTCATCTGCAAATCTCAAGTGTGAGATGTACTCGCCGTTGAAGTTAATGAATATTTTTAATCAAATGCAAGGATTTTTTAATAAACACAAATTACTGCATAACAAACAGTTCGGTTTTACGAGGGGTCGTTCGACTTCTGATGAGTTGAACTTTTAGGACATGTTTATGATGCATGGGAGGACAAATGCGATGCTTTCGGAATCTTTTGCGATTTGTCCAAGGCCTTCGATTGTGTTCTTCATGAAACATTGATCAGGAAACTGCACCACTACGGAATCCGAAACGCCACTCTGGATCTTCTTACTTCTTACTTAAGTGATAGGATTCAGAGAGTTGATGTTAATGGAAAAAGATCACCCGGATCGGTAGTAAGAATGGGGGTCCCCCAGGGCTCAATTCTTGGGCCATTTTTATTTCTTATTTATATAAATGACTAGTGTTATTTGCAGACGACACTTCACTTTTATTTAAACTGAAACGTCAGCAGCTGATTACTGACAATGTAAATAGCGCCCTTGCAATAATAGTTAACTGGTTTAATGTTAATAACCGACTTCTTAACGAGAAAAAAACTAAATGTATTAAGTTTACGATACCTCTAGTTAGACAAGTAGAAACTAGTGTTCTAATAAAGGGAGAAGTGCTGAAACCCGAAAATACCACAGTTTTCTTAGGCATAACTTTGGATACCAAGCTTCAATGGGGCCCCACATAGATAAATTGTCAAAAAAGCTTAGCTCTGCAGCATACGCCGTTAGAAAAATTCGTGGTTTAACTGATTTAGAGACAGCCCGTTTAGTATACTTTAGTTATTTTCATAGTGTGATGTCGTACGGTATTCTGTTGTGGGGAAATGCCGCCGATATTCAGACAATTTTTGTTTTACAAAAAAGGGCAATTCGTTCAATCTATAAATTAAGTCCCAGACACTCCCTCAGAGATAAATTTAAAGAGATTAATATAATTACTGTGCCTTCTCAGTATATACTGAGAAGGCACAGTAATTATATTAATCTTTATGTGTTTTTATCTTTATCAGTTTTATGTGCATACAAAATATTTTCATAAATATTTATGAAAATATTTTGTATGCACATAAAACTATTAATCTGTTTAAAAAATACAGTGATATCCACAATATAAATACTAGAAACAAACACAAATTTATTGTTCCTACAACCAGGCTCAAGAAAATAGGTGGCTCGTTTAGATGCCAATGTATACGTTTTTTATAATAAACTTCCTAGCCACATTCAAGATCTAAGGTTTAATAAATTCAAATCTTTTATAAAACGGAAACTATGCCAGAAAGCCTATTATACTGTGAAAGACTATATTGAGGACAAAAAGGCTTGGGATTGAGCTGCTCCAATAAATTTACACGGTGAATGTTGATTTTAATTTGCTAGCTATTTTAGACATGAATATTTACTGTAAAAAGTATTATATTATTTTCATTATTGAGAATATGAGGACTATGTGGGTCATTGTTCAATTATATTCTTGATCTGGCAGTTTAAGTAGTTTATGCGGCCTACCCAAATGTCCTTTCTTTGGTATTGTTCGTCGAATCGTTGAGCTCCTTAAGTTCTGAGTTGAGCTGCACGGTTACTGACAAATGCGTGCACAGACTGGACAGGTCCACTTAATCTGTGTGGTTCTTTCCTCAAAAGACCATTTCAGACACCAATCTACATGGTTCTCAAACATTATGTCCGATTTTTTTTATATACGCATTGACATTGTTGAATTTTATGTACACAATGACATGAGTATTTACTTGTGAAGTATTATGTTATTTTAATTATTGTGAATGTGAGGATTATGTGAGTCAATGCTTTTTTTTTTCGCAGTTAGGTTTAATCATGATCTGGCAGATTGAGTAATTTATGTGGCCTACCCAAATGTCCTTTCTTTGGTATTGTTCGTCGAATCGTTGAGCTCCTTAAGTCCTGACTTCCTGAGTTGAGCTGCACGATTACTGACAAATGCGTGCACTGATTGGACAGGTCCACTCAATCTGTGTGGTTCTTTCCTCAAAAGACCATTTCAGATACCAATCTACATGGTCTTCACATGATTTGACCAAGATTATGTCTGGACTTTAAAAGAGACTGTGACCTCTGAGTTTGTTTCGGCCTTTCTTCTCAGAGTAGGCAGATAGGAAACGCCGACCTCATCTAGTTTAAAAATATGATTGACGTGTAAAAGTGTTTGTACAAACCTACTTACAGAAATAAAATCATTTATCATTTATCAATGCCGCGTCCTTCCCAGTTCTGCGTCTTAAACACATCCTCCAATGCGTTAGAGAACAATTTCGGGGAAATAACGTCCTCTTGCTATGCTATGTTCAGTTTGCTGGTCCTGAGTTTGGACTGTCATTGTCGCGTTTTCATAAAGACACCTCAGCACTTGAATGTAGCGCTAGTCGACTTGTCAACGCTGCAGAGACTCCAAAACAGACCAGGTCTCAATAGAGTCAAAAGCCTTCTCATAGTCCACAAACGCGAGACACAGGGGTCGATTATACTCTTCGGACTTCTGTATAATTTGCCGCACTGTGTGGATGTGGTCTATGGTGCTGTATCCTCTTCGAAATCCGGCCTGCTCCGGTGGCTGAAACTCGTCGAGTCTTCGCGCTAGACGATTCGTGAGGACTCTTGAAAACAACTTATATACGTGGCTTAGGAGCGAAATTGGTCTGTAATTCTTTAGAAGGGTCTTATCACCCTTTTTAAAGAAAAGAACGACCACGCTCCTTCGCCACGCTTCTGGAGTTCTCCCAGAGTACAGGACAGAGTTAAAGAGCTCCCGAAGCTCTTTCAGTACAGAATTTCCTCCCGCTCTTAGGAGCTCGGTCGTAATCCCGTCCTCACCAGGGGCTTTTCCATTTTTAAGCTGTTTAAGAGCCGCCTCGATTTCGTCTTGGCTGACTTCTGGCAGGTCTTCCATGAAATGGCGGGTCAAGGTGGCTCTAGAATGCTCATTTTCAGGATCAGGTCGGGATGCATGCGATGCGTACAATCGGCTGTAGAAGTATTCGACTTCCGAAAGGATCTCCGGCCTCGAAACGACGATATCCCCACTAGATTTGGTCAACTTCGTCAGGTGGCTCCTCCCAAGGGATTGGACGAAGACTTTCGACCCCCGATTTTGCTCAATAGCTTCCTCTATAGAGCGTGTAATTACCAATGTTCTAATGCTTTTGTTGAGTGCCCGTTGTTCTGACGAAGTGATAGGTGGGTTTTCACGTCGTTCCCTCATAAGCTCCAGAGTCTCTTCCGAAAGTTTGGACTTCTTGCCCGTACGCCGCATTTTACAAAATCGCGCACCTTCCTCCCTGAGGATTTCCACCATTTGGTCAAGCGCCTGGTCGACGTCATTTGTGGTTTCCACGGCAGCGAATCGGTTCTCCAGGTCTGACTGGAACTGGAGCCTAGACTTCATCAAAGGAGTTCGCTCAAGCTTGAAGTTGATATTCAGAGAGCCCCTAACAAGTCTGTGATCACTGCCGGTATTGAACCTGTTGATCACCGAGACATCCCTGAATATATGCTTTTTATCCGTTATGATGAAGTCTATCTCATTTTTCGTCATAGTGTCGGGACTTCGCCACGTCTACTTCCTTTGAGGCAGTTTCTTAAAGAAGGAATTCATCAAGAAAAGCCCCTCCTTTTCAAGGAAGTTGACTAGCATTTGCCCCCTATAATTTCTGCTGCCAAACCCGTAGGATCCTACTACCGATTCGTTGCAATCCTGTACTTCCTGTAATTGTAATACCCAAATTTAGATTAACTAAAATAAGCAAGTCATTTCTCATAAACAGTATCCGCTTTTATAACAAGTTGCCAAAGTCAGTTACAGAACTTAGCGATGGAAATTTCAAAACCCACATCAAACGTATACTTATCAAAAATGCATATTATAACATTAAATACTACGTTGAAGACAAGGAAGTTTGGCAATAATTCCTTCTGCACATGTGGCTTCCCTGGTACCACATTAACGGCATCGCTAAGTAAATGTCTATTAACTGTTCCCAAATTACGAAGTTTTTTCAAGATTCATGATGATGTTTTTGTTTCTTTTTACTTACTTCTTTGACATAATCTCATTATTTGACATTATATACCTCGGATTCTTATTTAAACTCCTTATTTATGGCTTTTGTGGATAGGATTTTGAATCCGATTTGTTACAGTAGTAATGGCAATCATGCCATTTAGTCTAAATAGGCTTTTATTTTTATATAGATTCTTCTATATTTTGTGAATGTGAGAACGTTGTAGACCTAACTTGTAGACTGTAGATTTGTGGACCTTTTTTATATTTTGTTGAGTACCTGTTATTTGTCGACAGGCCTACACTGTCCAGTGAATCAACACTGTAATAGGAAACATTGTAAAAGCCCCTTATTTTTA
The DNA here is from genome assembly GCA_916610205.1 of Griposia aprilina. NCBI lineage: Eukaryota > Metazoa > Arthropoda > Insecta > Lepidoptera > Noctuidae > Griposia > Griposia aprilina. The sequence continues at coordinate 12,930,096 of OU744306.1, forward strand.
AAAGAGTAACCGTGGAGTTTCTTGCCGGCTCTTCTCTATAGGAAACAACCAATTGGAATCGTGCACCTAGCTTCTGACGTTTCATAAGTGCCCATGTTAGTTTATGTGAAATAAAATATTTTGTTTTGATTTGATTTGAATAAGCAGAAAGTAGGAAAACAACGAATATTATTAATATTACCTACAGCTAGGTTACAAAGTATTATTGTCAGTGAGCTCCGAACTAGAAAGTTACTCTGAAAAAAAATAAAAGCAGACCATCAACCTAGATAAGTTTGATGGTCTGCTTTTATTTTTTTTTATGAAGAAAGAAAGAAAGTTAGAAATAATGAAAAGGCGGCGGACTCTGAGAACTCTTGTTTCACGATAGACTAAATTGTTACAAAAAAATGCCTGTCAACATTTGAACACGATCTTTTAGTTAGTTAATCTTTCATTCCATCCACGCAGCGCTAGCTTCTAATGTTTCTAGACCTACATAGACTTGCATCATATAGCACACTGCGGATTATCGACCGTCATTCGAGACCTGCGCCCTGCATGAGGCCGGTGGGCGTTGCACCACTTCGGCAGTCAGTAAAGTACTCAATTAGTGCTGCCCTCTCATGCCACCTACAGAACTATCGATGACTCGCACGTTGTGTTCACACCGGTGCGCGGACTGCCATTGCGGCCGCTAGATGGCGTGATATCAACGGGCACGTACTCTAGATCACCTAGTCTTGTATACACTTTGTATACAGGTGGCCCGTGACAAGTCTACAAAAATACTTCAAAATCCTCTCTCCAAGGGCTTCCCAAAATACCCCCAACTATGTTCAGCGATTATTAAAAGTTTAGGAGCTAGACGGTTTTTAATATTTTTTGGGGAATTCTCACTTGTCTTCAGACTCTTTTTGTGTCGCATTTTCGAAAATATTTATTTACAATTTTTATTCCCTAAATTATGGTCTACGATCGATAGAAAATATTATCTGTCTAAAAATCACTCAAAGTGACTAAAACTTAGTTCAAAGGGATCATTTTTGCTCGACAAGATTAGTTTTAGATTTATAGTCTTTAAAAAAAGAAAAAAGTAATACAAATAATATGTACCTTTCGGGACATTATTTAGTCAAATCGAAGTTCGAAAATGGTACGTAAGGCGAAAAACCATTTTTTTTTATAAATTCCTGGTAGTACTAAAAATATTAAAAACTGTCTAGCTCAATAATCTCTGAACATACATGGGGGTGTTTCGGGAAGCCCTTTGAGAGAAGCTTTAAAAAAAATCTTTGGACTTTGTTTTACGGACCAACCTGTATATCTATCTACAAACCTTCTATAATTACACAACATGCATCATATAGCGTACTGCGGATTATCGACCGGCATTCAGGACATGCGCGCTGCAGCAGGTCGGTGGGCGTTGCAGCACCTCCACCATGCACCACCCGGAGCGATGCCGCCACAGCCGTGCCGCACTGCGCCTCCGACCACCGAACTGAGCGGCACGATTTACCAGCCAGTCCGCTCACCCACGACTTCCTTGGTGATTTAAGAAGGTAAGTCTTTACATTTACCGCCTTTTTATTTAGAGGTGAGAAAGTGTTTTACAGTAAAATAATCAGTGGTTTTAGTTTAACTTGACTTGCAAATTATTAGGCCCCCCACACCACTGAACCTTGGTTCTTTGGTGGAAGTTTTCGCTTTAGTTCATCTCATCTATTAAGAACTAAGAGACAAATTGTTTAAAATCCGAATTAATTATTTATTTTTCGAGGGTCAGTTATAATAGCCCCACCCCTCCCACATACTCCCTACCCCCACAACTCTGAGCCGTCCTGGTCCTTTGGTGGAAGTGTTTGCTTCGGTTCATCTTTCTTATTAAGAAGTAAGGAATATTTCGTTTACTCGCGTCGAGAAGTCGCAATATTTGTTCGCCCCTCCCCGCCCGCCCCCCTGACGCTATGACCGCAACTTAACATTGTGTGAGTTTAGTTTCAGTATGCCAATAAATAAACTGCTAGACAAGACACGGTGTATAAAGGTGAGGGTTCTGTAATATTTCTATAAGTCTAATACCTGGTTTTCTTTCTTCGGTAGCTACCAGCGTGTCCTCGCTTCGCCGCCGCTGCTGCGTGTCGTGCGGAGCGGGGAGAGCTGGTCGTTCGAGTCACCGGAAACATTGTAAGTTTTTTGCTTTTGGTCCTTTCAGTTACAACAAGGACTCTGCTAAGGTGTTACGTTGAACGAGGGACCTACTTAGAATAACGCCATTATTTCTTTCAACATTCTATATGCTGTACAGCTGTCCCTATACCTATATAAATAATACCTTTCATTTCGACAGAAAGCTTTAGCTTTAAGCACTTCAATAGCAGTTTAGCCGGTTTTAGTACTAATCCCCTTCAAAAATCCTTTTTTCACCCACAACACCATCTTTTATAACAAACTACTCTCTTTTTGCAAAATGATGACTATCATCATAAAATCTTACATAGACTTCAGACTCTTCGAAGGTTCATAGGTTTAAGGTTTCTTGGTAACCTAAAAGGTCTTACGAAAGTTTTTTTTACTTTTCCAGGTCCCCGTGAAGATGCAGCTTCATTCTCGACCAATTCTCAACCTCTCCGGCTAATAGGCTAAACCAACTTCTCTTGTCAGAATCAGCTTTCACAAATTATTTATTTCCACAAAATAAGTAATCTGTGAAAGCTGATTTCCTGGAATGCGTTATTGCAAGAAAATATGTCATCAAATATTACAGCTGTCTATCAGATGATAATCTCATTAAATCGGGTTAATTGGCTAAACGCAACGTCTCTTATGAGTAACTTTGTGCTTTAGCTCCCAATTTGATGACTCAATTCAGCCATTATTCTAGGGTTATTACTTGTAGGTGTTTTTCCCCAGGGTCAACCCTGTGGAAAAACTCTTAACAGATAACTACCTCACTTGGCCAAAGGAATCGTTCTTGCAACATTTTAAAACCAATACCAAAACGGATTTGGTGTTCATCTTTCTTCAAATCCCACAGTCGTATTAAGACACGCTCGGGTAACGACTTCACTGGTTGCTTCAACATACATTGTGATCAACATGGATTTATTTGCACAAAAAAGTTATTTCAGCAATATAAATTAATCAGCATTACCATAATCAATAACAATTAAATATTTATTAAGGACATGGATATGAACATATGACCGGTGAAAATATGACCGGATATGACATGAGTGTCTATGCAAATAGATAACTATGACAGGCGCGGATCCAAGGAGGGGTTCTGAGTACCCCCTCCCTTCAAAACAAACAAATGCTTTGTTCTGGAGTTTTTGGTCCTTGTGACTTGAGACTTGGATACGCGCCTCACATTAATTATGATATTAATGCTAGGTTAATTCTATTGGGATATGCTATGGTTCTTAGATAAGATAATATAAGGCATCTCTGGTGTATTTTAAGAAATTCATTCAGTACTTATGTCTAGTAAGTATAATACTGCAATGGTTAAATGGTTAATATGTAATGGAATGTTAAGTAGTGGACGTTTCTATTTACTTATGTGGCTATTATTATTATGTAGTTTCTAATAATTGTAAGAATTCATATGTATTTAGGAAAAACTTTCACATTGGATAAGTACCAAGTCATTCCTAAAGATAAACATGAATTAATATGTAATACTGTTTTATTTTATTTGAAACTACCCCACGAATGACCAATGAACGGGATGCGCAATGCTCGAAGGGAGGTGATAAAGGAATTAGGAACCTGTTTAATAATTGACACCAGTGCAGTGCAGGTGTCTCAGTGGTAGCATTGATGGCCCAGAGGTACCGGACCCGAGACACTGGTCGTGGGTTCTACCGGCAAGTACCAAGGAGTTACTATTTACTTAGAAACAAAAACTCTACATGAGACATCCACTGGGCCTTCGTGGGGGATTACGGCCCACTCCTCACAGAGGGGAGGCCTGAGTCCCAGCTGTAGGAACATTATAGGACGATTTAAATTCTGTTTATAATATGGTTACAAGCAACCGAGTCATGGCATTACTGCCGGCCGTAAGCAAAAAGGCGCATCTGAGGAAGAAAATAAAAGAAAAATCAGCCTTAGTAGACAAAACAGCGCATATTATGCAATATTTACACCTATCTGCCTTTTTGTCTGGTAGGTATCTAAGGCTTAGGTATTTTTCTATTTGTTTTTCCTCAGATGCGTCTCTTTTGCTTACGGCACTGGCGGCAAAATATTCCCCAACGATCTTGACTTGTTCCGTCTGTCACCATGAAGTAGGTAAGACTAAATTTGACCACGACAAAGGACTTTGGCTCTATCTGCTCATATCTGATTAGGTTGTGGGGTAGGGTAGCGAACTCAGGACCATCCTATGTTCTCTCGCACCGGCTTTTATATCAATGACCACAGATTGGCCAATGGGCTACCCTATAGCAAGAAGAGTCGGCCAGGCACATGAAATTAGTCTTTAAAATAAAGTAGCTAGTCATAAAATCGAAAACATAAATAAAATTAGAATATTAGTAAATAAAGTGTAATTAAAATAAAAAATACATACGCAACTATGACGGAGTGGAAAGTGGAAAAATAGCGTTCTTTCACTCTTCTTTTAAAACTGCAACAGTTTAGCAGTCCGTAATGTCAGGCGGAATTGAATTCCACAACCGCACCGCGTGCACATTGGAGGAGTAGAAGTCGGTGGAGTCGGGAGGGGACATAAGGAGGTTTCTAAGATGCGACCTGCAAGGCATATCTGAAGGAAGGCGTAGAAAAAACGTTCCCGTAGATAAGATGGTGTTTTAGGATTGTAAAGGAAGTTAAATAGCAGACACAATGTCAGAGAGTTCTTGCGAAGTCGAATAGGAAGCCACTTGAACCCCTTGCGTTAAAATATTGCGCCGGTTATTAAGAAAGGAATTAGCTGTTCCATACATTTTGACTGCGTAGGTATCGTACTTTTCAATGAAACAGCTGTTTTTTAGGGTTCCGTAACCAAATGGCAAAAAACGGAACCCATAAGGATTCGTCATGTCTGTCTATCTGTCCGTCCGTCCGTATGTCACAGACACTTTTTTTCGAAACTATAAGAACTACACTGTTGAAACTTGGTAAGTAGATATATTCTGTGAACCGCATTAAGATTTTCACACAAAAATAGAAAAAGAAAAAAATGGGGTTTCCCCATACTTAGAACTGAAACTAAAAAAAAAAAAAAACAAATCTATGGATAGGTCTTCAAACATGATATTGAGGTTTCTAATATAATTTTTTTCTTAACTGAATAGTTTGCGCTAGAGACACTTCCAAAGTGGTAAAATGTGTCCCCCCCCTGTAACTTCTAAAATAAAAGAATGATAAAACTAAAAAAATATTATGATGTACATTACCATGTAAAGTTCCACCGAAAATTGGTTTGAACGAGATCTAGTAAGTAGTTTTTTTTTAATACGTCATAAATCGTAAACCGCAATTTATCTTTCATTCAATCAAATCAAATATAACAATAAAAAAAACATTTAATTTCATAAACATAAACTAAATAATTTGAAAGCTGTACTATCAAAAAGATTTAAGGGCGGACGTCCAGGAACAGATCTAGGTGTAGATGGAAAAGGCATAAAAACTTAATAATAAAAAAATACACTATTATTAAAACATCGATCAAAGTTACAACGAACTACAAGAACTTTTATATTACGTTACTTGCTGCAACGGAACCCTTCATGGGCGAGTCCGACTCGCACTTGGCCGCTTTTTTTGATAACCGACGAATAATTTTTGCGCAGGGGACGTCAAAATCATGTACTGAATCCATGGTAACAGGTTGCGCGTGAGTGTCCCTCTCACCCTGTATAATAGAAGAATCACCATGATATGGAAAAGGGGTCTTGCCGGTACTCTTAATATCTAGATATACATAAACTCACGCCTTCTTCTCAAACTCAAACTCAAAGCATTTATTTCAAATAAACCAATTACAGTCACTTTTGAATTGTCAAGGGGTCGGTCAGTCAGAAAGATGAAGCTAGTTACCCATTCCAAAGCGTAGTATGTACCTATGGAGAAGAACGGGCAAGAAACTCCATGGACACTCTTTTAAATCAAAATATGGTTAGAAAATATTGATTACATCGTTCATGTTGAAATTATGCATGTGAACGATGCAGAACGTTAATAGTGTCCGCAAAAACATTTTAATAAACATAAATTATTAAACAGTAAACAATTCGGTTTCACAAGGGGTCGCTCTACTACCGATGCTGGCGTTGAGCTTCTTGCACATATTTTTGAGGCCTGGGAGAAGTCGCATGATGCCCTAGGTATTTTTTGTGACTTGTCTAAGGCTTTCGATTGTGTTTCTCATGATACATTGGTCAGGAAATTACATCACTATGGTGTTAGAAACACTGCCTTGGATCTTCTTATTTCTTATTTGAATAATAGGATCCAAAGAGTGGACGTTAACGGCAAGCGATCCGCGGGATCTATTGTCAGTATGGGAGTTCCGCAGGGCTCAATTCTTGGCCCGTTTTTATTTCTCGTATATATTAATGACCTACCTTACCTTGTAAAGAACAGTCATGAAATAGTGTTATTTGCAGATGACACATCACTTTTATTTAAGCTTAAACGACAACGGACAGTTACTGACGATGTAAATAATGCTATCGCTAAAATAGTGCATTGGTTTAGTGTTAATAATTTACTTTTAAACGAGAAAAAGACTAAATGTATTAGATTTCTAACACCGAACGTTAAACAGGTGAAAACCAATGTACTAGTAAATGGGACGGAATTGGATCTTGTGGACACCACTGTGTTCTTAGGTGTTACTTTGGACTCGAAGCTACAGTGGGGCCCACATATAACCAAATTGTCGAAGCGGCTGAGCTCTGCAGCCTACGCGGTCTATAAAATCCGTCATTTGACTGATGTCGAAACAGCCCGATTAGTATATTTTAGTTATTTCCATAGTGTAATGTCGTACGGCATTTTGCTGTGGGGAAATGCAGCCGACATTCAGGCTATTTTTGTGCTGCAGAAACGAGCCATTCGAGCAATTTATAACCTTAGTTGTAGGCATTCACTGAGGGATAAATTTAAGGAAATAAACATAATGACTGTCGCATCTCAATATGTATATGAAAACCTTATTTATGTAAAAAAGAATATTAATCTATATTCTAAACACAGCGACATTCATAACATAAATACTAGATACAAAGATTTACTTATTGTGCCCTCGACTAGGCTCCAAAAAATTAGTAATTCATTTAAGTGCCAAAGTATACGTTTTTACAACAAACTCCCAAGTCTTGTTAAAGAACTGAGCCTCAATAAATTTAAATCATTTATTAAACAGAAACTCTGTCAAAAAGGTTTCTATAAAGTTAAAGATTACTTGGATGACAAAAAGGCTTGGGATTAATTAAGCTACTTCAATGTACCCCCAAGCAACAATCCATTTTATACTGTGATTATGTGTTTTGGAATTAATAATGTCATTTTTATTGAATTACATGACATAACATATTAAGATTTTTTGATGACATTTAAAGAGAAACCTGTCTGTGAATGTGAGTAGCATGCAGGCTAGATTAAATACATGATATTCATTTTAATATTGTGAATGTGAAGACTATGTGGGTCATTGTTGTTTTTTTTTTTTTTTTTTTTTCCTTTCTTGTAGTTTTATCTTAGTCTGGCAGTTTGAGTAATTTATGTGGCCTACCCAAATGTCCTTTCTTTGGTATTGTTCGTTGAATCGTTGAGCTCCTTAAGTTCTGAGTTGAGCTGCACGATTACTGACAAATGCGTGCACTGACTGGACAGGTCCACTCAATCTGTGTGGTTTTTCTTCAAAATACCATTTCAGACAAATCTACATGGTCTTCACATGATCTGACCAAGATTATGTCTGGACTTTAAAAGAGACTGTGACCTCTGAGTTTGTTTCGGCCTTTCTTCTCAGAGTAGTCAGATAGGAAACGCCGACCTCATCTAGTTTTAAAATATCATTGACGTGTAAAAGTGTTTGTACAAACCTATTTACAGAAATAAAATCATTTATCATTTATCATTTATCATTTAATAAAAAGACAAAAGCAATTCAAATATTAAATTCAATTAAAATAAGCCGTGGCAACTAAGAAATGACCAGTCCCCACTGACGGCGCCCGTTCACGAACATGACGCATGGATCAGCACCATTCAGCTCAAACATTTTGAAGGGAACTTAATGATCCAACATACACGCCACCACCAGCGAGACATTAGAGTGAGCATGACATACTCTCAGCCGCCAGGGCACATTCAAGTCAATGAAAGAAAAACCTATTAAATGTTAGGTTTATAGTAGGTACATAGTACTCACACATGTCCACATGTCATTCCCATGGGGGTAGGCAGAAACAACAGTACGCCACCTGCTACGATCCTTACCTACTCCTTTTTCCTCGTTTACGTTCATACATCAGCAGGCTTAGCACAGGCACCGTCTTGCCGACAGAAGAATAGACGAAAATGACGTTTCGTAGGCAAGTAGAAAGAGTCAAATGCCTTTTTTACGAAATTCAGTAATTTATTCACGTTTATCTTTTATTTTGCTTATATCTCGAAAATGGTGTGTCCTATCGTAAAAACAATGTAAATTTCGACCCCCTTTATGAAACCCTTAAGCCCCTAAAACTCAACATGTAGGTAATAATTGTTCACATTTTCCATACAAAAAGTGAAAAAAATCTTTATTCCATACCATTTTTTATACTTTGTGGCCGTCGAGTAAAAAGTTTTATACCGTCTTTATCATGGCGATAAAAAAATCAAATTGTCTTCACTACTTTAGACAACTGTCTTCTGAAATAGTCTACATTAAAAAGGACCTAGACAACGATCGGTAGAAATGAAAGACAAAATGACAGATTTTAGAAGGATTTTTACGGTGCGATATCAGAAATGAAGAAACGAAATGTCACTTTGTATGGGAATAGCCGTGTCTATTCTTCGAAGAGATAGACAGCGTCATGCTAAGCCCGCTGGTCATACACTTACGCCGGTTGCGAGTGCTACGCACTTGACGTTTCTTTTGAACGTCACCAATACGGTAACTATATACCGGGATATATAAACAATTTTCAGTCACATCTGCCTTATAAATACCTTTTGTTAGTCGCCTTTCTTTCATCCATCCAACTAACCGAAAACGCGTACATCACATTTCTAAGTGTCGCCGCATACTAAGCGATTAGTGGCCAGACCCCAGTGGCGTCATCACGGTCACTTGCAGCTACTAGCTATGGCCACTTAATTATGCACTCCCCTAAAAAAAAACGTTGCAGGTCATCAGATGAAGTTCCCAAATCTTACAGTTTTATTTTTACACAGTTGATTTTCAGCTTCATCGACTTTTGACCTCAACAGGATATTACGCAATTTGGTTGACATACCTCCTCGAGGTATTTACATCTCGATTTTGTCCGAACAGCATGATAAATTTATACAAAAAAAAATTGCGAGTTGGCAAATATTCAACCGCAGTTTGTGGCGGCATGTAGCAAGTCTCCAAATTCTGGTCAGCGACAATCGCGTAGTGTGCAGCGTTACTTATATATCCCAGACAGAATTATCGATCGGTCCTGCGCGCTGCAGGATATAGATAGGTTGTCACAGGACGCACTCCATCCATACCCTGCCTTACTAATATACCTACCTAGTATTTACTATTTTTACGCCCCTGTTGCAGTTAAACAACATTTTCAGTTTTAACGTACTTCTTCCACAGAAGTCATAAGTCATAAGTCATTTATTTCATAACATTATAGGTACATTGTGTTGAAAACTGAAAAAATAACATTATACAATTGCAATTAAAACAAAATTCATTAAATACATTTAGAAAAGTCAATAAAAACAATAACGGTCAATTAAGAAAAAACAAATTAAGAAAGGCCTCTTAACCAACTTTGAAAAGGAAAAGTTTATGCATTCGAGGAGCAATTTTATCGACAACAACTGGGACATCCCTGTGGATGTGTAGGAGTGCAAGTCCGCAAAGCCGCTTCTCCCCTGTCCGCGTACGCAGCCATGTTTTTAAGCATCATCTTGATTCCGCCGAAGTGTCGCCAGACACTACCCCAAAGATGTTCTGCTCGCCCTTCATCATCCAATATTCAACGTTCATCCAAAATTGAACGTTCCTGAAAAGCTTTCAAAACGAGTGCGATGTGCTGTGTGCCATATCAGAGGTCGTTGGGGTTGCAAGAAGTGCAAGGAAACCTTGTGTCTTGAAAAATCGTGTTTCGCTCATTTTTACTCATAAGAGGCTATTGTGCCAATTTGGATAAACCGCTGAGAATTCATGAAAAAAAACTTTTTTCATACTGTTTACTCTTGTAGTTAAAAAAATTTCATTAATAAAATAAATTTGAAAATCCGCTCAGTTGTTTTGATTTGGCCACTAATGGGAGGTTTTTAATCCCGTTCATCTATGTTAATGATGTTGTAATCTTCACAAGTAGTGCTACATTTGTGTGGTGTACCTTGTACTACCTAAATACAACTAAAAACGGAAAAATAAAAACTTTTTACTTACAAAATCTACCGACAACGTCGGCAATTTGGCAATTTAAAAAACAAACAAAACCAAAGCCAGCGACTTCCGAAACTAACTAGGGGTCCAGCCAGGCTAGGGGCCCCAATTCTACCCCAACCACCTTGCCTGCCTGACGTGGGACAATGCTGGATAGCAAATGCTATAGGCCCCGCACTTTTGGGAGACGATCATATCATGGTACCTATACCACCCGTAGGAAAAAAAACGAAATCTAACCTTTCCGAGGCGGGGAGTTAACTTCCGAAATAAAAAGTAATTTTTCACGTCTTTTAATTATTTTTTTGGAAGTCTGTTGTTTTTTGGTAAAACAGTTTTTATATTTCTTCAGCTTTTCTGCATAAGTCTACAAAGCAACTCCTATTACTATATTAAATTGCCAAAATTAATGAAATCTCTCCATGGCGGCTAAAAATGTAGGAGCTCGCGGCGCTCGTTATTTTATTTATCTTAGTAACTCTTATTTCTTAAACCTTCGGATAGGTTAGGTTGCTAAAATTTTCAAGCTCGCTCCGCTTGCTCTTGCATCCAAAATTCTCTTAGAAACACAACCGTTCAATCACTGCTGGCACCAGCTATGCGAAGAATCAATCACGTTTTTACAAAATTACTTTATATAAGTTGTTTGAAGAAAGTAAGTTGGTTCCAGTAGGTAGCTTGAGTGCTAAGGAATACGAGGAAAAGATCGACTTCGTTTAGAAACGTCGATTTATGACAAACGTTAAATTAAATATGGTGACATATATATACCTGTATACAAGCATAGACTGCATAATTTCCGATGTTTATTAATAGTATTGAAGCGGTTTAAAAATAATATTTTTGGACTAGTGGATTTGATGAGGTAAATTTCCAAAATGGCTTCGGGATGGGGGCGGGGTCTAAAATGTCAAGTGCCTTTTTGTAATATTAGTTTTGAAGTTTAGACAACAACAACAGTGTGATTAGTGCGATCAAACGTAATTAGGTTAATAAGTTAGAAATTGACAACAAAATGAGGAGCTCCACTAAGATATTAATAAGTTAACAAAAACATTACCAATAGCTTTACCGATGAGCTTTAACTCATCTTTGATCGCTGTTGGTTCATTTCGCAGACTTCCAATATACCTGAGGTAAGTATTTATTAGGATATTAGGAGAATTACCATGAAACGGAAAAGGGGTTTTAACGGTAACACTAACACCATCTGCCTAACCATAATCGCGTACATCATATTTCTAAGCGTCGCCTCATACTAACCGATTAGTGGCTAGATCGAGTAGCGGCCATCAGTTCCCTTTAAAAGAAAAGTTGCTGGTGATTTTTTAGATGAAGTTACAAACTCTTTCAGTGTTTAATCTTTATTTTACACAAATGATTTCCAGCTTTACCGAAATGAACCTCAGCAGGATTGTACGCAACATAACCAGGCCTTAAATCTCGAGTTGGTCCGAACTCCAAACTGAATTAATAATTATAAAATGTAGAATAAAATTAATTGCATGAACCTTTGTTATTTGTGGCGGTAGCAAATCTTCGAACTACGGCCAACGACAGTCGCTTTGTGTGCAACGTTACTTATACAGCCCAGACAAAATTATCGATCGGTCCTGCGCGCTGCAGGATATAGGTGTGTTGTCCTTTAATTGAAATGCATTCAGTGCGTCCTCAGCCACGGTTCGGAGTGTCACGAATCTGAGCTTCGGCTTCTTTTTTATCGATTTATTGAATTTATTAAGGTAATTGGCAGGAAGTGTGCTTTATATCATTTAGTCTATTGCAGAAGATGAGAACTGTGTAATTCAAATTCAGAATAATTAATAATTCAAATAATTCATGACTCGTTTTTAGGGTATCATAAAAGGAAGAAAAAAACGGAGGGTCCATTTGTCTGTCACGTTTGCTTTATAATTAAGCTCTTAATACAATAATTTTAAGCGGTATATACTCGTACTATCGTCTCTTAAAAAATATAAGTAATAATTAAAATAATAATAATTAAGGTATAATGATAGTTATATGATAATTATAATGATGTATAGTGATAATTTAAGTATAATGTATCTCTTTGTGATTCCAGGCACCTGTGTATCAGTCGATCCTTCGAGTCAACCCTGGGATATCGACCTCTAAGGTACCTATTTATTATTTCACTTGTACCAATCTTCCCTAATAAACGATAGGTTTTAGTAGAATTCACAACTTATTTTCAATGAACTTATTTTCTTATTTGAGAATGTATATAGAAAATGCGCAATATTTATTTGAAATTAAAACATGAATTTGAAACAAGCTAACAATTCGTCCATCCTGATAAATTTCGCGGCCCCGCGAACTACACTGTAGCAAAAAATTAGTAAAAAATTATTGACTGGCAAAGGCTCTGGTAAACTATCAAAGGTAGATCGGGATCAGTAGAGTGACTAAGTTCCTTAAATATATAAATTGATTTTCTGGTCCTTGTATATAGGATTTCAATATGGGGTTGCCAGCTAAGTTTGTAATCAAAGTGGACTCTTAAATATTTTATGACCAAGGAAAGAAATGGGTATCTGCAATTGGGTGCCTCACCTGAGCAAATGTAGGCTTTAATTTGACCTGATTCGAGTGTAGGAGTTAAAGTGTTAGGTAGCGAAAATCTAATGACCTTTGTCTTTGCTATGTTAAGGGTAAGTAAATTCTCTGAGAGCCACTCCATTACAAAGCGAAGCGACCGTACTGCCCTTTTACTTGCTCTGTCCCAGTCAGTATCATAAACTATCCACGCTGTGTCATGGGCGTACGTAAATATTCACCATTTGGAATATGTGCACGACACAGGTGATTGACGTAGAGCAAAAAGAGAGGGGGCTCAAGGATGCTACCCTGCGGAATACCGAAGCTGATAAATCTATCATCACTCTTTGTACAGTCGATTTTAACCCGTTGAGTACGATTAGAGAGATAATATTTAAATAAGTCCAATGCCAAGCTACGAATCCCAACACTTTCCATTTCCGAGATCAAGATGGGAGCAAAAACCGTGTAGAATGCCTTGGATAAGTCAAGGAAGATACCGTAGCTTTTCATGCCTTTGTCCAGGTCGTTAACTAATGTTTTGGTAAGACCTTTGATAAGGTTAGCAACAGCATCCTCCGTTGAGATTCCTGGTCTAAAACCGTACCGATTGTTTGCAATGATTTTGTGTTTAGAGAGATACGCAACGAGACAATTGTTAAGTATCCTTTCAAGGATCTTAGATAAAGAGGTTAGTACGGAGATTGGACGATAGTTTTTTTCATTGGCTCTGTCTCCACTCTTGAAAATGGAGTGGACGACCGCTTTTTTGAGGACGTTGGGAAAGATTCCAGTATCAATAGAACGATTGAAGATATGCGTGGTGGGTGATGATAGAATGGAACTTTTTTATTGCTCGGCTCCTATTCATCGTAGCGCGTCACGCTAAGTTGAATAGCCTGTAACCTTTATCAAGAAAAGGACTATCTAATGCAAAAAGATATTTTTTTTGAGAGCGGAGATTAGCCTTTGTTTGACAAACTAACAAACTCTTCAGTTTTATTATTCGTATAGTATAGATAGATAATAAACATAATTTTAAATATAGATTATCGAAGAAAGTTCACAGTCAAGTTATCAATTTCCATCCATTTTTATTGACAGTCTTATCAAGCTTATAAAATAATGCTTTTCTTTACAGGTCGTAGATGAGCTAAGCCGCCAACAAACCGTGAAGCTGCAGCTTCTTTCCCGTCCATGTCTCAACAACTCCGGCGAATAGGCTAAACCTATTTTGACGTGTTCAGAATCAGCTTTCACAGATTACTTATTTTGAATCAAAATAGGTAATCTGTGAAAGCTGGTTCTGTAGTTCAATGCGATTCTTCGTACATACCTATTGCAAGACACGTCGAATATTGAAGCATTCTTGCAAATTTCATCAAATTGGGCTATTTGGCTAAACGCAAATGCTTTTACTTGTTACTTTGCGATTTAGTCCCCGAATTGATGTTTAATATTATAAGGATTAGACAAAATGCTGGGGTTTCTATTTGTAAGTGTTTATCCGAAGGTGAAGGAGTGAAACTCCCAACAGATAGGGCCCCACTTGGCCAACGGAATCGTTCTTGCAACGTTTATAAAGTAAACACCTAAATGGGTTTGCAGTTCATCTTTCTTTATAATCCCCTCGTCGTAATTTTCGACACGCTCGGGTAAAGACGACACTGATGGCATCAATGCATGTATGTATTGACGTGATCAGTATGCATTAATACCTATAATGCAAAAAAAAACTTCTCATTTTTTTAACCCAATTAACATTTAAAAAACGAGGTATTCACACGGAAATGAAATTATGACCGGATATTACACGGTGATAGTTACCTATGTGTTTGTGTGTCTATATAAATAGATACGTAACTATCAGGCGCGGATCCAAGGGGAGGGGTTCTAAGTACCCCTCCCTCCAAAACAAACAAATGCTTTGTTTTGGAGTTTTTGGTCCTTAGTGACTTAGACTTGGATACGTACTAGCACTTGTATATATGTATAAATGTAAGTATTTTTATTGGTAGGTATCTCTGGTATGTATTAGAATAATAACTACGAAAGACACAATAGGTATTACGAATAATTAAGATAAATTAAAGAAATGTAAATATATTTTTGTTTTTTTTTATTTGAAGCTACGCCTTGGACCTATGGACGAGATAAGCTACGCTTAAAGAGAAGTAACCAAGTACTTAAGCGGATAAGCTCTTGCGCAGCCTTTTGTGATACATAGAAACGATGAAAGGCCGAACGGCAAAAAAGTCGTTTGAAGTAGCTGATGGTGATGTGAATCTGAAGATGAAACCGTCGAGGAAATATAAAATTGTTTACTACTGCTAAAGGGGATATTAATCCTGCGTGTAGAACTGTTATTGGCTGATGGGGAGGTCTCTCTTAAAATATAGAGGTATTGCTGCAACTCCAGGTTTAGTACGATCTGCAGTAGCTTCTCTCAATTTTGTAGAAAATTTTCCGATTGATCAAATTCTTGCAACTGGTAACTGGAAAATTATTCATACCTTCCAAAATTATTATCAAAGGGAATTGCAAAATGATTTGAATGTTCCCAATCATTCTGTATCTTTATACATATTTTGATTCTGTTCATTGACCATTATTTTTCGTTAGTTATTAATTTTGTTATTTCATGGGGCTTTTTTTTTTTTTTGGTTGGGAAATCATCAATGGACCTCTCCCGCTCTGGGCGGAGCGGAAGGGCGTGTCAGACTCTTACTGACTAAAACCCACCCGTGTTCCGTCATTTGCCTGTGCGCCAGGGCCACGGTAACTCTTTCGAACATTCCGCAACCCCGGCAGGCATTGGCCCTATCGGACCCCGTCAATGATGCTGACATCTCTTTGAGGCGCGCGTGGAACACGACGCGCCGTCGACCTGGGCCTGGTCCTTACCGGACGGCGAACTGCCCATCGCTCGCCGTCCGCAAGCCCGCGCCTACGGTGGCCGGGAGTCGGCAATCAACTCCCGACGCCCAGGGTTTCTCACCCTGCGGTGACTAGGGGCGTGAGGGCGCAATGATTGTCTCACCTCACCCTCCCGCGCTCCGCCTCCTCCTTCGCGAGCATTACTGCTTCGCAGAAGGAGGTTACGGCTTCCCATTCCCTCTCGCTCCGTACCATGGCCTGGACCAGGGCCGGTCGCGAGAGATTGCCGCCGCCGATCGCCGCCACGAGGACACGGCGGTGCGCCGCCCAAGCCGGGCAGACCTCCACCGTATGCTGCACCGTGTCCTCCGGTCGATCCACACAATGATAACACCCGGGCGTTTCCTCCCGCCTTATCCGAAACAGGAACCTCCCGAAACAGCCATGCCCGGTGAGGACCTGCGTCAGGCGGAAGGTGAGGACGCCGTGGCGCCTCTCAAGCCACTCCTCAAAGAGGGGACTTAGCGCCGCAATTGTGGCGTGCCCAATTTCATGGGGCTGCAAGCAGTATGTCATATTTGATCAATTATTGTAATATATACATAAGTATTTTTATTTTTTTATTGAACCATTTTTTTTACATCACACACAATAGCGTCTTTGGGGTAAACGCACCAGGTGATAACAAATGTATCACTCAAGATGGATTCCGGATATTGATTCAAAACAATTAATAAAGAGTTTTACATAAAATAAAACTTACCTATTATTTATTCATCAATATCCGGAATCCAGGTAAGGTCTACCTGGTGCATCATGAATTCCATAATGACGGTAAATCGGGACATCACGCAATGCGCGCTTAAAATACTTAGTACCAACGGTAAGTCTAGAGGGTGCCACCAGCGGTGAGGCAAAGGAAATCCTGACTACAGGCTGAAAGACAGGAGCTTGACTCAGAATGGATTCCGGATATTGATTCAAAAATAATAGGTAAGTTTTATTTTATGTAAAACTCTCTATTTTAACTGTTTAATAGAAATTTCATTTCGAAAGTTTCGAACGGCATAGCAATCTGAACTAATTGAACTTTCTATGGCTGTCAGTTCCTTTTTCCAGTTTAGGCTTTTACATGGGACGTAAACATAACTGGCGAAATGTGGGTGTACTATAGGTTACACCTCTGCCTAATCCTTTGGGGAAAGCAGGCGTGATGTTCTGTTATGTGACGTTATTGTGGAACAACGATTTTAGACATTTAAGTGAATGGCAAGAGATTATTCACGCCATCTAGCAATCACGATGGCTACCTACTCCACACCGGCGAAGTCGTCGATAATTTCGCATACGGTTTATGAGGGCAGCACTAAACCATGTTTCAGACGGATGTAATCCAGCTTACCAACACAGGTGACCTTGAAGAGAATTTGGTAAAAAAAAAAATTGCGGCGGATTGTGTTTCGGCTACACGGACCACAACCAAGCGCCAACACGGTCGAGCTTCACTGTAAAACCTCTAGATGTGGATAGGTACCAACTTAACTTTTTGGCCTCACGATGATAGTCAAATTATAAAGCGTTAATTTTCTTTTTGACATTTGCTTCGTTAGCATTTTGGTCCAACTCTTTGTACTTTAGGAGTAATATATCTCTCAAGCGTTTTGTTTTTGACGAGCATCTTTATAAGTTTCAGACGTAATATCCCATAGGCATGGCAAATCTCTATAGAGATCGATCAATTCATTTCCGTCCTCCAAGTACGTTGGAGGTCAAATCAAAATTTGGATTACATCTGGCGGCTAGATGGATGGCAACAAGCAAGGTCACCTCTATTGGTAAGTTGAATTTAATCCGTCTGGAACATGCTCAATTGTATACTTCACTCGACTGCAAAAGTGATCTCTGCAATTAGTGGGGACGCCCAGTGTCGCTAAGAGGTTGCCCAGTTCCAGTGTATATTATGTACACTGACAACATAAACGAAATTCAGTATTTTAATAGAGAGAACTATCATTGTAATCGTGTGGCGTTCATTGTATGTAAATAATGTGGTCCACAGATGATCCAACTCTGTGTGCCCCGTAGTAGAGTCGATCTAGGTGACTCTCTACAGCTAGCCACGTGTACTTGACAAAGGATCTTACATATAATAACCCCTTTTTGATTATCTAATAATTTAAAAACAGCAGGATCTACTCCCATTGACACAGCCCGTGTCGATACGAGAAAAGAACTAGGCGAGTATCATATCTGGCTTTGAAGTCCCCAGTTAAATGTTACAACAAAATACCTTGTGATATATTGCAATTAAATGAATGAAAATTTAAAACTCATATTAAAAGTACGCTTTGCATATTACAAATTAGAGGATTAAATCCTATATAAGAATGCTTGGAAACATGCTGGTCCTGCTCCATAGGACAATCTAGAGTCTAGACAAAACCAAACTTGTTGCTAATTTAATTGCATAATTTATTATTTTTATGACATTGATTTTTACATTATATAACTACTTTAACTCACACACAAAATTATTACTTGTTAAAATTTTGGAAAAATCATCTACTTTTCAATTTTTGTAAATATGTGAGCACCATGTATTTATCAGATAATTAATTTACCTGACATTGCGTTATATTTAATTATTTTTACCTATTGTGGTATAGTAATTTTATTCTAGGTGCATCGTCTTTACATATACTTAATTATATAATTAATGTTTATAATATTGTAAAACATTTTTAAAAGAGTAACGGTGGAGTTTCTTGCCCATTCTTCTCTATACGAAACTACCTTTTGGAAGGGGCAACTAGAATCAATTCTATTTTCTTGTAAATTTTAACGTTCAAATGTGCCTGTGGCGATCCATATCAATTATACATACTTATACAAATACATAAACATAACAAATAAATTATACACTTACACATATATACAAATCATATTTACACCTATCTAATCTTAACATTGTTTATGATACAAATTCACCACAGTCGTACACAACGACAACGTACTGTGGAAGCGCGCCGCGTTTACGTAACGCGGTGACGTATGTGGTTGATGCGCATGAGTGGGGTCGTTCGACTCAGCGCGCGTTCGGCCACCTTGGCTGACCTTCAGTCCGATCTCGCTGTCGCGACGCGAAGCCTGCGCAATTTTGTGCTATTCCAGTTATCCTTGTGTTCGCCTTGATCCTTCAGGATTACTTTAATAGTAATACCAAGATCTTCCTGTAAACCTAATAAGACTTTCTTTTCCGTGTTCATCTATCTATGTGACTGTCAAACTCATGCGCCTTTCTTCCGTGAATGTTAATGTGTTTTGTGTTGGACATTATAACCGTGAGTAGCAAATGCAATCTTTTATTTAGCTCTGCTCACCACACAAGCACAACAGTTAGTGGACAACAAACCACTAAATTGGTGACCCCGCCTAGAATACGCCAGAAAGGCTCGATAACCAGGTGTGCCCTAAAAAGGACCTTCAATATTTAAACAAGTGAAGAAATATCACAGTAACACGATGAGTGATAGTAGTGAATCCGCAAAATCGTTCGGAAGTAGCCGTTCTCGTCAAAAACCTCGCCGCGCAAAGTGCGTGTCCATTGACGAGCCATCCGACATTTGTCGTGTCGCGGTACGAATTCCACCATTTTGGCCGGATGACCCAGAGGTTTGGTTCGCACAAGTAGAGGCTCAGTTCGCGAACGCAAACATCACCAGCGACGCGACGAAATTTAACCACGTCATCGGCAACCTTGAGCATCAGTACTCGAAACAAGTAAGGGATATTTTTCTTAACCCGCCGGAGCACAACAAGTATGACAAGCTGAAGCACGAGCTCATTAAGAGGCTGACTGCGTCACACGAGAAGAGAGTGAAGCAGCTTCTCATCCACGAAGAGCTCGGAGATCGCAAGCCCTCACAGTTCTTGCGCCATCTTCAAAGTTTGGCCGGACCGAGCGTCCCAGAAGACTTTCTCCGGTCAATATGGAGCAGCCGTCTGCCGAGCAACGTACAGACTCTGCTGGCTTCACAGCCACATACTTCCTTGGAGGGATTAGCAGACCTGGCGGACAGGGTCCAGGACATTGTGACCCCATGCCAAGTTGCCGTAGCATCGGCGTCGGGCCCTAGCATGCACGAGATGGCAAACGAGATCGCCGAATTGAAGAAGGCCGTCAAGAACCTGACGACGCAGCTGAATAGGAGACCTCGTTCGCAATCGCGTTCCAACAACCAGCAGCGTCATCGATCCAGACAGCGGTCCGAGTCCAGCCATCAGAGGCAACCGTTCTGCTTTTACCACTCCAAGTTCGGGGCCAATGCTCATAAATGCGTTAAGCCATGTGATTACGAAAAGTCGGGAAACTCCAAAGGCAGTCGGTAATGGCGGCTGACGACTGTCCGACGTCCACCGGTCGCCTCTTCGTTACGGACCGAACATCAAAGACACAGTATCTAGTGGACACTGGTAGTGATTTGTGTGTGTTTCCGCGGCATGTTCTACGTGAACAGCGTGTCAAGTCGAACTATCAATTATCGGCCGCTAACGGGTCTATAATTGATACTTACGGCTATCTACAACTAAACTTAGATCTAAGTTTGCGCCGTAACTTCCCATGGCGGTTTATTGTAGCTGATGTCACCAAGCCGATCATTGGTGTAGATTTTTTAAGCTTTTACGATCTGCTTGTTGACATCAGAAATCAACGTTTGGTGGACAAAACCACCTCAATGTTTGTAATAGCTTCCGTTGCAAAGGCTTCAGCGACGTGTTCAGTAAAGGTCTCAGTTGGTGATTCGAAGTATCACTTGATACTTAATAACTACCCCGTGATCACACGACCCGCTGGCACACACCGAAAAACCACACACCAAACAGTACACCACATACGCACCACACCCGGCCCGCCCATCTCTTGTTCCCCTCGCAGGCTCGCTCCAGACAAGCTGCAGATTGCTAAGCGGGAATTTGAGATCATGCTTAGCAACGGCACTGCTCGACCATCTGAGAGCCCCTGGTCTTCACCCCTTCATTTAGCGCCGAAGAAAGACAAGAGCTGGCGACCCTGCGGTGACTACAGGCTGCTCAACGCGAGGACTATACCTGATAGGTATCCAATTAAACATGTCCACGACCTTACCCACAGCATAGCCGGTTGCAAGGTCTTCTCAACTATTGATCTTGTTAAGGCGTATAACCAGTTGCCGGTCTGCGAGGACGACATCCAGAAGACGGCGATAACAACTCCGTTTGGCCTGTACGAGTTTCCTTATATGACCTTTGGTCTGAGGAACGCAGGTCAAACATTTCAGAGATTCGTCGATGAAATGACCCGCGGGCTTGACTTCTGCTATTGTTACCTAGATGATTTTCTAATCTTCTCTAAAGACCAGGAGCAGCATGAGGACCACCTGCATCAGCTATTCACCAGAATGCAGAATTATGGCATCGTCATCAACACCTCGAAGTGCGTATTCGGAGCAGACGAAGTCATATTTTTAGGTTACCGCATCTCTGCAGCCGGAACCAGACCCTTGGAGTCCAAAGTGGAAGCTATCAAGGACTTCCCTACGCCTAAAACTGTTAGGGAGCTCAGGCGTTTCTTAGGGATGTTGAACTTCTACAGGCGGTTCATACCCAAAGCCGCAAAATTTCAAGGTCCCCTTAACGCCCTGCTAACTGGCTCAGTAAAAGGTAAACACCCTGTGGAAATAACAGGCGAGGCGCTCACTGCCTTTAATATGTGCAAAGATAGCCTCTGCAACGCTGCTTTGCTTGCACACCCTAACTACCAAGCGAAGCTCGCCCTAGTTACAGATGCGTCTGATCTGGCAATGGGTGCAGTTTTGCAACAGTACAGCGACGAGCAGTGGCAACCGCTTGCCTTCTTTTCACGCAAGTTTAGCCCCGCCCAGCAGAAGTACTCGCCATATGATCGCGAATTACTCGCGATCTATGAAGGCATAAAATACTTCCGCCACATGTTGGAAGCGAGACACTTCACCGTCTATACTGACCACAAGCCGTTGATATACGCTTTCCATGAGCGAAAGCACAACTGTGCTCCGCGTCAGTATAGACACCTTGACTTTATTTCGCAGTTCACAACGGACATTAAACATATATCCGGCAAGGACAACATCGTCGCCGATACATTGTCCCGCGTCAGTGAACTGCAAACTCCAGTCGATTTCGAAGTTCTCGCCAAATCCCAAGCTTCCGACCCGGAACTGTTGGGACTTCTGCAGTCAGAAACGTCGCTTCAACTAAAGAAGCTTAAAATCAACAGCAGTCCCGTCGAGCTACTCTGTGACGTGAGTACAGCCACTCCCAGACCATTCGTGACCAAACCCTTACGACGGCAAATATTTGAGTGCCTTCACAGCCTCAGCCATCCAGGAGCAAACACATCCGCAAAATTAGTTACGCAGCGATACGTTTGGCCTGGAATTCGCAAGGACTGTCGACAATGGTCACGAACGTGTCTCAGCTGTCAGCGCACAAAGGTAAATCGCCATGTGTCATCACCCTTGGGCACATTCGAATTACCCCGTGCTAGGTTTGCCTTCGTACACATTGACCTAATAGGTCCTCTTCCCCCATCACAGGGGTACCGGTACTGCCTGACGGCCGTGGATCGTTTCACTAGGTGGCCAGAAGTAGTACCGATAGTAGACATTACCGCTGATACAGTTGGTAAAGCATTGCTGACCAACTGGATCTCCCGCTTTGGTTGTCCAACGGATATTGTCACAGACAGAGGACGGCAATTTGAATCCGCACTGTTCCAATATCTAGCTAAAATAGTCGGATTCAAACACCGGAAGACCACAGCCTACCACCCAGCATGCAACGGCCTAGTGGAACGATTCCACAGGCAACTCAAAACGGCAATAATGTGCCATGCAGACCATAACTGGACAGAATCCCTAGCCTTGGTTTTACTGGGTGTCCGGAGCGCTTTTAAAGAGGATCTCCAAACTTCTTCTGCGGAACTCCTATATGGCGAGCCTTTACGACTTCCGGGAGAATTTTTCAATCCTGGTGACAGTTGCACCACTGATATCTCGGAGTTCACCACTCGTTTACGCTCGTTTGCCGCAAAATTGCAGCCTACGCCAGCTGCACGTCATTCCAAGGACAAAATATTTGTCCACAAGGACCTCGCTACCTCAAGCCACATATTCCTTAGGGACGATGCGCTTCGAGGTTCATTGCAGCCAGCATACACCGGTCCTCATGAAGTGGTACAAAAAGGCGACAAAACCTTTACCATAATGGTAAAAAGGTCATAGTTTCCGTGGACCGCCTAAAACCCGCCTACATATTGGCTGACATGCCACCAACCGACCAAGATGTTGAAGAAGAGGAAAAACAGCTCACGGATACTCCTGTCAGAACTACCAGGTCTGGTCGAAGGGTTCGATTCCCAGATTATTATCGCCCGTAGGACGGTCTCTGGAGGGGAGTGATGTGGCGATCCATATCAATTATACATACTTATACAAATACATAAACATAACAAATAAATTATACACTTACACATATATACAAATCATATTTACACCTATCTAATCTTAACATTGTTTATGATACAAATTCACCACAGTCGTACACAACGACAACGTACTGTGGAAGCGCGCCGCGTTTACGTAACGCGGTGACGTATGTGGTTGATGCGCATGAGTGGGGTCGTTCGACTCAGCGCGCGTTCGGCCACCTTGGCTGACCTTCAGTCCGATCTCGCTGTCGCGACGCGAAGCCTGCGCAATTTTGTGCTATTCCAGTTATCCTTGTGTTCGCCTTGATCCTTCAGGATTACTTTAATAGTAATACCAAGATCTTCCTGTAAACCTAATAAGACTTTCTTTTCCGTGTTCATCTATCTATGTGACTGTCAAACTCATGCGCCTTTCTTCCGTGAATGTTAATGTGTTTTGTGTTGGACATTATAACCGTGAGTAGCAAATGCAATCTTTTATTTAGCTCTGCTCACCACACAAGCACAACAGTTAGTGGACAACAAACCACTAAATGCCTTTTAAGTGCCTATTTGAAATAAATGATTTGACTTTGGCTCATTAATGTCACAAATAGCATGGGAATCCTTTATCATTCATTCAAACGCAAGGCTTTGAGTTGGTCATAATCGTTGGAAAAGCATTATGTATGACTTGATGTTCTCAGAAACGGGTAGGTAGGGATTTTAAGGGCAACACTAATTTCCAAACAATTCCGAGGTCAGCTGCTAGTTTAACTTGATTTAATCGTGGACTGTGTCACAATATTATAAATTATAGACAAAGATTAGAAGAGACTTAAGACTTGGTTGAGCCACGCTTTCCTAATAGACCTGCAAATGACGGTCTTCAGGGAGTATTGTCAAAAATGACCACCGGTGGTCGTTATTGCTATGATGAACGTGCAATGAGGATGCTGAAATTCCTTCATCTGCAACTATCCTTAGTCATCTCCCTTCAAGCAAAACTAATCCCATTCATTGATCAAGGGCTGGGGTAGTCCAAATAAAACAACAACATTTTGTGCAAATTAATTTGTGTTTATCTTTAGAACTGACTTGGTACCTAGTAGATTTTTTCCCTTAAAATACACCAGAGATGCCTTACATTATCTTATTTAAGAACATTAATTAGCATATCCAAATTGAAATTGTTGTATCATATTATCAATATCATAAAGAATATCAGGCGCGTATCCAAGTCTCAAGTCACAAGGACCAAAAACTCCAAAACAAAGCATTTGTTTGTTTTGGAGGGAGGGGTTATTCAGAACCCCTCCCCTTGGATCCGCACCTGTCATAGTTATCTATTTACATAGACACTCATGTCATATCCGGTCATAATTTCATATCCGTGTTAATATTTTTTTTTTAACAAAACTAGGAAAAAATAAGGTATGATTTTTTTCATATATATATATGCATACTGATCACATCAATACATACATTGCATTGTTGCAAACAGTGTTGTCTTTACCCAAGCGTGTCGTAACATACGACGAGGGGATTCAAATTAAAGATGAACTGCAAACCCATTTATGTTTGCTTTTTAAACGTTGCAAGAACGATTCCGTTGACAAAGAGGGGTCCGTATTTGTTAAGAGTTTTTTTCCGGAAACATCCCCGGGGAAAAACACATACAAATAATGGCCCCAGTATTTTGTATAGTCCTTTCAATCAGATCGAGGACTAATTTGCAAAGTTAGTTACTGATAAAACCATTTGCATTCAGCCTTTAAGCCCGATTTGATGACATTATCATCTTTTACATCGCTACAACAATCGCCGACATATTGTTCGCAACCGCTTCGAACAAGATAATCAGCTTTCACAGATTACTTATTTTGTAGAAATA
The DNA here is from genome assembly GCA_916610205.1 of Griposia aprilina. Taxonomy (NCBI): domain Eukaryota; kingdom Metazoa; phylum Arthropoda; class Insecta; order Lepidoptera; family Noctuidae; genus Griposia; species Griposia aprilina. The sequence goes on from OU744306.1 coordinate 12,955,503, forward strand.
AATAATCTGTGAAAGCTGATTGTGACAGTCCAGGTGGTTTAGTAGCCTATTAGCGGGAGAGGTTGATACTTGGGCGGCATTGAAACTGCACCATCACGAAACCTGAAAAGAAAAATAATACTTATTACTTATATGTTAAACCTTGTATATATGAGAAGAGGTCTTTGCCATGCCGTGGGACAGTAATAGGGTGGTACTATTATTATTATTATGTAAACCTTGAATATTCACAACAATAAACAATATTGTTCTTTGTTACTATTTCTTAAGCATATTGTGGTGAGAAAATAAATAAATAGTTATTATTATTATATCAAAGAATATGTCTAAAAGTGGACAGTTACAGGTGACAAAGGGATTATAGAAGAAGATAAGTTCAGAACCCGTATTTGTTATACTGAGATAATCAATCCATTTTCATGTTAAAAAAAATAGCTGCGGAAATAGAAATCCAACTACGAAATAAAAAGGACCAAAAAAATTACACTACTTACAATTATTTCGGAGTTCCGGTGACTCGAAGGACCAGCTCTCCCCGCTCCGCACGACACGCAGTAGCGGCGGCGAAGCGAGGACGCGCTGGTAGCTGCCGAAGAAAGAAAAACCAAGTATAATTCCAGAAATATTACAGAAAACTAAACCGTAGATACCAGGAGTTGATTAATTGGCATACTAGGCATCAAGTTGACACAGTGCTATGGTGCAGACACTGCATTTAGTGAGGGGGGGGGGGGGGGTGTGTTAATTTAACGACGATGGCAAAAACTCAACAATTTGTTCTGATATTAAAAAAATAACTCTAAAAAATCTTTAGAAGAGATGGAATACAGCAAGAACTTCCACCAAAGACGCAAGGTTCAGAAGTGTGAGGGGCCTAATCATTTCAAGTCAAGTTAATCTAAAACCGATTATTCTATTGCAAAACATTTTCTCAGCTCTAAAACGAGGTATAAGAAGATCAAACTAAATGAAAACACTAACCTTCTTCAATCACCAAGGAAGTCACGCAGTCACGCACTGGCTGGTAAATCGTGCCGCTCAGGTCGGTGGTCAGAGGCGTAGTGCGGCACAGTGGTGGCAGTGCATACCGAAAGTGCTGCAACGCCCACGAACCTCATGCAGCGCGCAGGTCTCGAATACGGGTCGATAATCCGCAGTGTGTTATACGATGCATGTTGTGTAATTATAGAAGGTTGGCAGACATTATTTAGCCAAGACAATGTGATCTCGAAGACGCGGCCATAAATATGGCACATCGAGTTTTCGAAAACTTTTGACGACGTTATAGAACGTCATCTCTATCACTCATACCTGTGTAACAGTCTCTTTCTGAGGCTCGATGAGTCATATTTATTTTTGGGTACTGTTTCACAGTGCAAAACAGTGCTAAACAGGAAACTAGCCTCGCCATCTAGCGAACACCATGGCAGTCTTTGTACCAGTGAGAACACAGCACGCGAGTCATCGATAGTTCTGCATATGGCATACGAGGGCAGCACTAATTGCGTACTTCACTCGACTGCCGAAGTTTTCTATGAAAAGAGTGGGGACGCCACTGTCGCTAAGGTGTTACCAATACCAACTACATATTTCCTTACTTATTTATAGGTAAGGAATTAATTTGCTTGTCAACCTTCAACATCGCTGAGCATCCTGGAGAGATGTCCGATGTGTACCCAGGCACGGTTTTTTAAAGGTAAGCGGGGTCTGAATGTGCATATTGGAAAAGTAGGTACACAGACCACAAAGTGCACTCACCCTAGACCCCGTCACAACATCTACACCTACAACACCAGCTACTTTTGAGCCGTTTTGGAAAACCCTTTCAAAATTCAAAAATTCTTCCTGTTTTGAAGCGAGTTCCCCGCGGTGATAGATCTCTAGTGGCACAACACTTAGCAGGTTGCGTTCGTCTTGCCGTCGTGGAGAACTCACAAAGTGCTAGGGAACAGCTACTCACCTTTTCTTACATAATTCTACACGTACAAAATAATTTGGCAACTAAACAGACATTAACCGCACAAACTAAAGAAAACTGTCATATTTTGGCCCATAATTTAGATTCAAAATTACAGACACAGAGATATACCTCATCAAGGGGTATATCCCATCTCGTAGAATCGAAGTTAGGGGAAGGTGACATAAGCGGAGCAGCCAGGATTATTTTAAGTAGTGATGTGGTGGCTCCGTGTTCTCCAGAAACGCTCACAGCTCTGTAGAGCAAACATTCTGCCCCAGCGGATGGGCTTTCCTTCCCCAATCCCCCTAATCTGGATAACCACTCTCTCACCATTACAGGTAGGAAGTTAGTCACAGCCATTAACTCCTTCCGGAGTGGCTCCGCTAGCGGGCTCGATGGCCTGAGTCCTCTGCACCTTAAGGACTTTATTTGTTCAGGCGTCGGGGCAGCTGGTGAGTTGCTTTTGAAGTAGCTTACGGCTCTGATTAACCTAATGCTCTCCGGCAAGGTGAACGAGGGCATCATCGACGTTCAGTACGGGGCAAATCTAGCGCCCTACGTAAAAAGGATGGCGGCATTCGTCCAATTGCCGTGGGAACTACGTACCGTCGTATGGCAGCCAAGATTTGCGGCAGCCAAGATTTGCTGTATATATAATGGTGAGTTTGTTTCGAAAAAAAATCGGCCCCTGCAGCTAGGTTGCGACTCCTAAGGGGGCTGTGAGGCTGCCGTACACGCCTTATCGCCTTTGCCTGAATTCTGGCAAAGGAGAGGTCATCTTGAAGGTGGACATAAAGAATGCATTCAATTCTGTTAATAGGAACACCTTGCTGGCAGAAATTAAATAAGAAATATCCCAAATCTTTAGTTTCTTTTGGCGATGTTACAGACACCCTTCTAAATTACTGTATCGAGACAACCTTCTGGAATCTGCTGTTGGCTTTCAACAAGGTGATCCCCTCGGGCCAGTGATTTTTAGTTTAGCCATTCACCCAATAATTCGACAGCAAAATTTCAAATTTAACGTTTGATATCTTTATGATGGAACCTTGGGAGGCGATATAGAAACTGTTTTAAATGATCTACAATTCATAAAAAAATAACTTCATTCCATCGGCCTTGATCTCAACTTTTCAAATGTGAACTATGCTTAGAACTATACTTAACTTACTGTCAGACCTCCGACACTTCCCAAATTTAACGCGATAGCTCCAGAAATAAAAATTATTGAAAAAAGCTCTCTGCGTCTCCTTGGGTCTCCAATGTTTGAGAATTCCTTTCCCTTTTTTATTGAGGAAAAAATACAAAATTTCAATGACGTTTCGGAAAGATTATTCCAAATTAACCATATCCGTTACTGCTGTTTCGGCCCTAAATTAACATATTTCTTTCGCGCTTCCCATTTAAGGATGCACCTTTTAGACAAAATGAACCAAATTATCCGGCATACATTAACTTCGATTTGAAATGTGACCTGGACGACCGAGCTTGGACACAAGCTACTCTTCCCATTCGTATGAGAGGCCTCAGCGTCCGCAAAATTTCTAGTATTACTTTACCGGCTTTAATATCCTCGGTTTACGGCACTGAGAAATTAATTAGGAAAATCCTAGCCTCCACACTGATTGATTTTGATGTGCCATGCTTCGCCGAGGCTATGGATGCCTGGCGTCTCGCTTGCCCGAATTCAGATCCACTCGACAATCCATCTTCCCAGAGACGGTGGGATGAGCCACTCTGCTGAGTAGTACGGAATAATTTAGCGACTAAGAGCTACTTTTTGTTCTCCTCATCGCTGTTACTGTGGCGAAGTTGTCAACAGCCTCGGACACCACGGTCTATCTTGCAGCCGAAGTGCGGGCCGCATACCGCGGCACGCAAACATTAATGACATCATCCGACGATCTCTTATCACCGTCGGCGTTCCAGCTGTATTAGAACCTAATGGCTTGGCACGCGAGGATAGCAAGAGACCGGACGGCATGTCTTTATTTCCATGGAAGGTGGGTAGGCAATTAGTGTGGGACGCAATATGTGCCGATACTCTTGCACCATCCCATCTTCCTGGCTCGGCATGCGGTGCTGGCGCCGCTGCTGTGGCTGTGGAAAACCTCAAGCGGCGTAAGTATAACAACCTTGTCGGCAATTATATTTTCGAGCCGTTTGGGGTTGAAGCCCTCGGGCCGTGGGGTCCGAGTGCCCATGTTTTGTTCAAGGAAATCTCCAAACGCCTGTTTGACACTTCCCGTGACCCAAGGGCTGGATTTTACCATGGCCAGAGGCTAAGCATTGCCATACAACGTGGCAATGCCACCAGTCTCTTGGGTACATTACCAGTCGACAGCGACGCGGAGGAATTTTTCGACGCCATTTTTTTATTTGTTAATAGTTTTATTTAGGTTAGGTTATTATATTTTAATTGTAAATACTATTGTAATTTAATAAAATACCTTTATAGGTAACATAATATTGATACGTATTACGCATACGCATTTGGAGACATTTGTGTGTGAGACTTGTGGCGGTCTACAAACAAAGTTGTCCTATATACAACTCAACTCAGCGCCCGTCCAGTAGACCTTGGTGACCAGCTAGTAATTACCACGGAATTACCTATTCTCTAAAGATTTGATTGCCTTCAATTAATTTCCTAAGACCATAATGACGACCGACAGGGTTTTCAACGTCGTAAAGTTAAACGAAGAAAGTATTGTAGGGCAAACAATCAAGAATGTCAGTACTTTTTTACAATTCAGCAAGGTTGAAAAAGATAAGAAGGCATGCAGGACTTGGCTTAGCCATGCTTTCCTAATAGGCCGCTACGTATCATGGTCGTCTCCTTATATTGCCAATATCTGCCTTTGCTTGTCAATGAGCGCACAATGAGGATGCTGGAGTACTTCCATTAGCACACATACCAAGCAAGAACCCCTGACAAGCATTTCTCATCCCGTTCATTGGTCATTAGTGGGATAGTTTCAAATAAAACAAAAGAGTATTACATATTCGTTCATGTTTATCTTTAGAAATGACTTGGTACTTATTTAATGTGAATATTTTCTCCTAAAATACATATTAATTCTTACATTGTCCTTACTCTAATTCCTTAAAATACACCAGAGATGCCTTATATTATCTTATCTAAGAACCATAGCATATCCCAATAGAATTAACCTAGCATTAATATCATAATGAATGTGAGGCGCGTATCCAAGTCTCATGTCACAAAGACCAAAAACTCCAAAACAAAGCATTTGTTTGTTTTGGAGGGAGGGGAAACTCAGAACCCCTCCCCTTGGATCCGCGCCTGTCATAGTTATCTGTTTGCATAGACACTCATGTCATATCCGGTCATATTTTTATATCCGTGTGCTTATCTTATTTATCAAAATTGGAACTGATCAAATAATGTTGCTGAGATAAGTTTTTTGTGCAAATAAATGCATTTCGATCACACTGTATGTTGATGCAATCAGTGAAGTCGTTACCCGAGCGTGTCATAATATGTGACTGGGGGATTTTGAAGAAATATGAAGAGCAAATCCGTTTTGGTATTTGCTTTTAAAACGTTGCAAGAACGATTTCATAGGCCAATTAAGGTAATTATCTGTTAAGCGTTTTTACACAGGATTGACCCCGAGGAAAAACACCTACAAGTAAAAACCCCAGAATTATATCTGAATTGTCACAAAGTTGTCACTCATAGGAGCCGTTGCGTTTAGCCAATTAGCCCGATTTAATCAGACTGAGATTTTCTGATATACTTATTAGTAGATGCCATTTTCTTGCAATACGGTTTCCAGGAATTCAGCTTTCACAGATTACTTATTTTGTAGAAATAAATAATCTGTGAAAGCTGATTGTGACAAGTGAAGTTAGTTTATAGTCTATTAACCGGAGAAGATAAGACTTCGCCGGCGGGAGTGAAGCTGCATCTTAACGGGGACCTGGAACAGTAAAAAAAAAAACTTTCGTTAAACCTAGTAGTAGTAAACTAGGTACCAAGAAATCATAAACCTATGAGAGAACTTATGCGAAGACTCTCCTTATTCTGAAGTCTAGTCCTGATTGTAGTATGACGACAGTCATGAGTTTTTAATAAAAAAAGAGAGCCGTTGGTTGTAAAAGTATGGTGTCGTTGGTGAAAAAGTGATTTCCGAAGGGGATGAGTAGCAGAGCCTTCTAATAAACAGCAATCAAAGTGTTTTTTTTTGCCATCCGCTGGTAAAACATTCTATTTTGAAATAAAGTTATTTCAAAATAGAATGTTTTAAATATATAGCTATGGGGCCACTGTATAGCATTTAGAATGACGAAGCATTCCTATTCATACGTTCAGGCTGCCGAAGTGCCGAGTACCTATGGGTAAACTGGTTGCAAACTAAGTAGGTACCCTCGTTCAACAAAACACCTTAAGAGAAGTATTATCTGTAATTGAAAGCACTTAATCAAAAAACTTACAATTATTTCGGAGTTCCGGTGATTGGGCCAACTCTCCCCGCTCCGCACGACACGCAGCAGCGGCGGCGAAGCGGGACGTGCTGGTAGCTACCGAAGAAAGAAAACCAAGATTTATAATTAGGGAAATATTACAGAAAATCAAACCGTAGATACCGAGAGCTGATTCCTTGGCATACTGACACTAGGGATCAAGTGGACACAATGCTATGGTGCAGTCAGGTGAGGGCGAGGGGGAAGGGGTTAAAATTTACGACTAGGACGAGTAAATTGTTTATTAGTTCCTAACAAGAACAATGAACTAAAGCAAACACTTCCACCAAAGAACCAGTACGGCTCAGAGGTGTGGGGGTAAGAGGAAGGGGATAATTTCGGACCCTGGAAAAATTCAAATTCATTTTGATATTAAACAATTTGTTTCTTAGTTCTTCATAGAATAGACGAACTAAAGCAAAGACTTCCACCAAAGAACCAAGGTTCAGAGGTGTGAGGGGGCTTAATAATTTCTAGTCTACTAAAACCACTGAATAATTTACCGTAAAACACTTCCTCAGCTCTAATAAGAAGACCAAACTAAAGTACTAGTTACCTTATTAAATCACCAAGGAAGTCGTGGGTGAGCGGACTGGCTGGTAAATCGAGCCGCTCTGTTCGGTGGTCGGAGGCGCAGTGCGGCACGGCGGTGGTGGTGGCGTCGGGATGTGCATAGTGGAGGTGGTGCAACGCCCACCAATATCTTGCAGCGCGCATGTCTTAAAAAACGGTCGATAATCCGCAGTGTGCTATAAAACTTACATAAATATAGCAAGCTAGGTATCCTAGTACTCCACCCCTATTATTTAGGACAGCGCCACTCTTCACGCGTGGGGTAAATTGGAATTTTTAAGATTGTCCCTAGATGATGGGCAGCATCTTTCTTCTAAACACATCAAAAGGGATGAGACACGTTTTTGCTAGTTACAAAAAGCAGGTTTTTTAACTATATTTTTTGTAATTCTTAAAGGTACTTACTTTTTAGTAAATTTCTTTATTTAAAGGGAATAGTTTTGAGTTTGGGTCAAAAGATGAAAGTCTTCTGTCAAGTCGTATTCCTATATAATCCTGCAACGGGTTTGAGGTCAAATCAGTATTTCTGCGTGGAAGTATCTGAGTGGAATCAATATAAAAGAACGCTATTATGAAGACGTCATTTGAGCCGAGAAGAAATGATCAGAGCTGTGGGAATGTCGGAAGCTGGTTATCAGCAACATGCTGTGGTAATCGCTCTGGGCACTACGCCGAGTGTTATAAGTCGACTTTGGACACGTTACCGCATCACTGGCAGCGTGGCAGAGCGACATGGAGGACGAGCTCGCATCACCACACGCCGAAAAAATCGTTACATACAAATTACTGCTTGACGAAATCGTACAATGACTGCGATGGTGTTAGTTACGAGGCTTAATTGCTCTTCAGGGATGTTAATAAGCGATCAAACCATAATAAATCGCTTGAATGAAGTCAATCTCCGTTTCAACCACCTATTGTGCCCCGCAATCGCAGAGCCCGTTTACAATGGGCTCGTGAACACAGAAATTGGGCAGAAGAAGAGTGGCGTTATGTGTGTTTTTCTGACGAATCTCGCTTTGGTATGATGAGGCCAGATATTAGACGTACACGGTATTGGAGGACCCCTGGACGCCAAGAATGTTTAAAATCATGCCAGGAAGTCCATGCATATATAGTGGTGGAACAATCATGATATAAAATCAGTTCGGTTCTTCCGCCCATCTAAATACCCGCCGTATTTGGATCGGCGGAAGAACCGAAATGATTTGGATCAGAGGCAAACTCAATGCACAGATTTACGCTGAAAAGATTGTATCAGATGTTGGCATTCCTTTGCGGATGCAATTTGGTGCTTCATTTCTGCTTATGCATGAATAAAAAACACGTTCACACAATGCCAGAGTCATTACAAACACACTTGCCGCAGCTAATATCAACGTCCTACCATGGCCTGCTCAATGGCCACATTTGAATCCCATTGAGCACGCATGCGATATGTTTCAAAGAAGAGTTCTGCCAAATATGGATGCCGAACACATACCAGAAACACTTTTTAGCCAGTTACAACACTTACAACAGACGTGGGCGGCCATTACGCAACGTGATTTGGATGAACTCATATTGAGTATGGCCGAATCAGTGCGATTGTGTTATACGCGTTAACGGCAGAAATACAGACTGCTAATTTACCTTTAAAAACTTTTATTTTTTCTTTTTATCACATTTTAATGTCAGGATTAACTCTTTATTAAAAAAAGTCTTTATTAATGCAAAAGCTGAGAATACTTCGTCGATCTACTCAAACGAAAACAATTTTATTTAAGCAATCTAAATGGACATTTTTATTTAATTTCAATAGGGCAATAACATATATATTTTAAATATCATGATCCCTAGACACTTTTGATGTGTGTATACTGTGTATAGTTATATCATTCCTACTACTAACGCCAATCAATTTCCGATACGTCTACTAGAATGTATGTATGTGTGTATGTGTGTGTGTCACCTTCACTAGATTCTGTCCACGACTTCGTCCGCGTCAAATTTCTTGTTCCCTCGTCTCACCGCGTCGAATTGCCCGCATTATTACTTCGATTTCTCTTAGCGTACTTTCCGTTTCTTTTTCTTTTCGCTCGGCTCTTAGGGGTCCAATACCAAAAAAAAAAAAAAACTGACAGGTAGTTCTAGAGATTAGCGCGTTCAAACAAACAAACAAAACAAACCATCCATGAAATCATCACATGATTTTAGACCCCAGCATAGAAATGTTTCAACGGATTTCAAGAAAAATAAATTGCAAATTAAAAAAAAAAAAACCGATTAACAATTTCCACCCAGTGGGGTTCGGAATCATGTACTTAATCCATGGTAACAGGTTGCGCGTCGATGTCCCTACCAACCTGTATACAGGATCAAATTAAATTAGCTAGCGAAACTGCGCAGACATAATGTCTATCTATATCAAAACACAATAAAATAAAAATAAAAATATATTTGTTTTTTTTTATTTTTTTTATGTACCGCTGGTAGTGTTGTAACATGAAGTATTAGTTGACAAAATAGGTTTTATCGTGTTTAGATATCGATACCAATCACGTCCGCGAAGTTTACACAAAAAAAAAAAAACTGATTTATTAAACTCATATCGTTGGAGTTTCGCTAGCTAATTTAATTAGACCCTGTAGATAATAAGACTACTTCTTCTCATTATGTAGATACTTATATAGATAAGTATTTTAAGTAGTCTTTAATCATTTTATTTGAATGTTCAACATAATTAACATAATGATCTTTTAATTGGATTGAAATAAATGATTTTGAATTTGATATTGAATTAAAACATGTGTTGACCATGCAGAGCGTAGGTCTAGATTGTGATTCCCATGGTGCTTACATACCTACATTTTGCAAATTACATACGTGAGTATAACTAGAAAGATTTGCATTAAGTAAAAGCTAGGTAGGCCACCATAAGGTTACTCTAATCTTCTAGTCGGTGATTCTCCATACACTTAATACCTATGTCATAAATATAATTGTAGTGACTCGGCTTTTCTTCGACTGTTGCGGATTGGTTTGATTTTTTGGCAACATGTAGGGAGTGTTCACCTCTGCCGACCCTTTTGAAGCTTCGTCATAATAAAGAAACGGAACCCTTATAGGATCACTCGTATGCACTCGTGTGTCTGTCTGTCTCTCTGTCCGTCTGTCACAGCTAATTTGCTCCGAATCTACTGTTCTGATTAAGTTGAAATTTGGTACACATATGGATTTCTGTGACCCAAACACGGACGTGTAACGAAAATAAATGAATTTTGAATATGGGGGCCACTGTTAGGATGAAAACTAGAAAATTAAAAACAAACGGTTCGCAAACTGTACCGTGTGACATATGATCAAACGCTTCAAGGCTTGTAGTGAGAATCTAAAAAATATTTTTTGTAAAATTTTAAAATAAACAGTTTTGAAGTTATTTATGAAAACATGACAAAACATTCCCTTCTTGTCTCCAAAACTACTGAGCCTAAAATTTAGAAAAGAATACAGTAATTAGTTCTTCACTTACAGATTAGAGGAAAACCTATAAGGAGCATATGGTACATTTTTGCCAAGATGTAAGGTTTGTAGAGTTAAGCCTTGTAGAGTTAGGGGTTTGGTTCTACGTTAGATCTGATAACTTTTTAACAGTGAAAGCCTTAGGTGAGTCTTGGCAACCTACTTTTTTCAGCGTGTTTTTTTACTAAAGTAAATTATTAAAAAAATATGCAGTGTTAAATATTGTACGGTGGTACGGAATCCTTCGTGTGCGAGCCTAACTCGCTCTTGGCCGGTTTTTTAGCTTCTTACACCCGGTGGCGCCACTGAGTTGGTCGCTCAGTAGCGCCACCTAGTTTTTGCTTTCGTTTCTATATAAAACGTGGCCAACTACTTTTGTTTGATTCTTTGGCGTTTAGTTATCCACCGAAGCAACTCAAGGATTAGTACTAATATTACTAATATAATGCCTATTTGTACGTATAGGTCGCTTTGGCCGTTAACAAAATTATTAAATTTATTTTTTAATTCCAAAAACAGAAAAATAAAATGTGTAAGAATCATTTCGAGAAAAACTAATAGTGCAATGTGTGTGCAACAACTTACTGTGTTTTATTTTTGGAGACACTTAAGTTGGTAAGTACCCTCCGATATAAAAATTATTCCTAAGAAACTAGGCGGCTTTTAAAAATCGCAATGCGCCAAGAAGAACACTGGCTTTGAAATGATGCTTCCATAGAAACAAAAGTTATATAAACTATCGAGTTGGTGTTTCTTAGTCATGTCTTCAACCCTACTATCGCAAAAAGTTACCTATACAAATTTTTATAGCAACACCATATTCAACGAATATTTAATAACAAAAATAATTATTTCAGTATGAGTTGCTTTAATGTTGAATTGTTATGCTTTGTATCATACATTAAAAGAAATAAGAAAAAAAAAACAGATTGTTAAGTACATCATTATATATTTTTAGTTACAAAATTCATGCCGAACTATTTAGTCGTTACAGAGAACATTTACAATTTAGGTTGAAAAAGGACATCGTTACTACAATTATTCTCCAAAATTTGGGAAAGCTTATTAAGATTTTAAATAATACAATATATTTGTGATGAATTTAACTATAACATATATTTTTTACATGGAAAACGCTCAAAAGGATTAATCAACAAACTTCCTTGAACATACGGTGTTTTTGGGTTTTGAGCGATGTAATCCCCTTAAAGGCTTAGAACTCTGCTGACTAACGTTTGCAGGTCTTATTTAAGTCACTTACGAGAGAACTCTGCTTACTAACGTTTGCAGATCTTATGTAAGTCACTTACGAAATCGCCACTTTTAAAAAGACGTCAAACTATGTTTATATCATCCTCAGCCTACAGCAGTCCACTGCTGGACATAGGGGTCTCCAAATGCACGTCATTCAGCTCGATTCTCGGCCACTCTCATCCAGCTGCTACCAGCCACACCATATACAACATTACAAATAGTTGTAGTATACAACATTACAAATAATTGTGATATTGTATATGTATACACATAGTTTAAATAAGTGTACATATAAGAGTATAAAAACAAAAAACCAAGTTTGCTAATGTACCTAGTTGTTTAGGTAAATTAGGAAACTTTGTTTATTGTTATTACATTTATGTTCTTGATTGGTTTATCATGTACATTACATTTTTTTATCATTACACATTGCTGTACATTATGTAAAATACGGTTGGGATTGCAGCCCAACAAGCATTTCGATAAATTCAGTAAAATACACTCAGCGGCACGGAATCATGGCCAAACGCTTATCTCGCAAATACTTGCGATAACAAAAGCTTTAAGTGTTTTCAATGGTTGTTTCTTATAAGCAGAGGTCGGAATTAGGTTGAGTTATTTATGTACTGACACTGAGTTTCATACAACGAAAGAATAAAGTGGATATGCCCCAAATCCCGGGATTAATTTTGAAGAGCAGAAAAATCCCGTGATCTATTAAATAAAAAGTTATTTGCTTTTACAAATTTTAAACCACACCACGCGCGACGTTGCCAAATTTACATCAACGACATCGAATGTCCGATGTTGCAAAATTCCAATGCGCAAATTGTATGTTAATAATCTTTGTTTTATTTCTCTTATCTATCTCTGAGGTTTTTATTATTATTTATTTGTAATATTGTTGGTCACACGGGATTCTCTATTAGAAATCCCGGGTAGATCCATATTAATATCAACATTTCGATGCAAGTACATAAATACCTCTACCTAATTCCAACCTCTGCTTATAAGGTACGTCAATTTTTTTTTACCATTAGTTGAAGATAGTAATTAATTTTGTTTGAGTGGACTGTAGCTTAATTCATTTTTTGTTGCTGAATCGGTTTTCTGGAGCGACTAAGTTGCAAGTTTAAATTGGTGTGTTGTGAAAATTTACGGTTAAGTAATTCAATTATTGTGTTTTCGTGCTTTTAATTCCAACGCTAAAAGTGCTTTATAGGGCAGTTTACGTCGTCCCCGTAATTAAAGGCGCTAGCGAAATCATCTCAATATTTTTCGCCGACTGTACGGTAGAGCGTACGTCAGTGGTACCAAAGCCAGTATAAGCTGACCTTTTTTTCTATTAAAAACTCCGTACTACGCTAGGTCAGCTTGGGGGAAAAATTAGACCGGCTAAAAACACATTCTACAAGTAGCTATGTAAAAAAAAACATTTTTTATAACAAAATGCGTCTATACTATAAACGAATATTTATACGATAAAATATAATATATGTGCTATGTTATATAATAATGATTGGTACAGTATGCTATAAAAAAAAAAGATGACTAAAAAAAACCGACTTCCAATAAAACACAAAAAAAGTGAAAAATCACTTTAATTTTGGAAGTCGGAGGCATAAATGGAAAATACAAAAACCAAAGACACCGGCTTCCGAAATTAATGTTATTTAAAAAAAAAGTGTTTTTTTGTAAGTCGATTGTTTTTTTGCAAAAATGATTTTATTTTTCACTTTTTAGTTGTGGTACCTACCCCATATAAATTCGTATACCACTACTTGATAAATAAATAACAGTGACAGGAAGTTATTAGCACATCATCTACTCGTATATTAGCTTAGTTGAAAAAATACCCATTATTAAGGATAACTCAAAAAGTACTGGTATCTACTGGTACTGGATCTTGATAAAATTTATATGGGACCACATGAGAAGCACCAGCTTTCTAATAAAAAAAGAATCATCAAAATCGGTTCACCTAGAAAAAAGTTCTAAGCTAAAACACATTTAAAAAAATACAGTCGAATTAAGAACCTCCTCCTTTTTTGAAGTCGGTAAAAAAAATCTAATATAAAAACATAATATTTCGTTCAGAAGATTGATGAGTTATGTTTTCAAAGCTTCCTCTCTTCTACTATTTTGCTGTGCCCGACAGGGTCCATAATGATGTCATAAAATTTTAAGTTACCACCTAAGTAGACAGTGTTGAATGCAATAAACGATTGAGTATTGAAAACTACCACCCACCTACTGTTCTTGTATTAAAAATGAATATGCAGCACGTGCGTATATTACATTCTGGTGGGTGTATCGAACAGACCTGCGCATTACAGTAAGGACTTGGCACTTGCCCTTTACTGCAGCCAGTCTGCCATTAGTCATTGTGACGGAGTTTCCATGTTCGTGATTCTTATCGCCGCCAATTCGTGATTATTCGTGAAAAGGTATGTAATTTAGCATATTATTTTATTTGAAGCTTAGCCACATGTTGATTGTTGTTCATGTGTCGAGGGGATCGTGGGAGACGTTATAGGGGGTGATTCTGAATCTGGTCACTTACATTTTTACAAAAATATTCACCAGAATTTTTCGGTGACCACGTTTGATTCTCGTGCCATGTAGCTTTGTAAACTAATTTCCCAATAATTCTATAAAAAAATACACTGTATTTTATCTATTACTTCTACTCATAAAAGTATAATTTTCGTAATATTCATAAGACATATTTATTTGTGTTTTCAGGCGGTGGTGTAGCTGTGTGCTGTGTGCGGTGGAAAGGCTGCGGCGTGTGCCGTGCCTCCTGAGAAAGGCCAACTTGTCCTTCTAGCCACCACCGGGACCAGCTGCAGCCTAGCCTGTGCTTAGGGTAGGTGATTTGTATTATTACTATATCGTAGCTATGCGGTGAAAACCTCGTAAAGAAAAATTATTAGTTTTTTTTATTATTTATTTCTTGTTTAGAAAACCGCGTAATTCATATTTAGAAAAAAACGTGCACAGCTCTAACCTGCTTCTAAGGCTTAGTGATAATGAGAATCTCAGAGAATCTCAATGACGGCCATTTTTCAAATAGTTTTTATTATCCCCTGTAAAATAACGTTTATTGCAATTACGAGGTTTTCAATGCACGGCGACAATATATGTCTGCCTCGTTTGTCTATTGGCCATAAGCGTGACTGATGACCGATGGGTTCTGGGTTTTTATTCGTATGTCGGATTTCATTGACTCTTTTCCGATATCATTATAAATGATGATAAATGATTTTATTTCTGTAAGTAGGTATGTACGACTACAAACACTTTTACAAGTCAATCATATTTTGTGAACTAGATGAGGTCGGCGTTTCCAATCTGACTACTCTGAGAAGAAAGGAAACTCACTGACGAAATTTAGGTGTACTACACACCCTCTGTCTAACCTTTCTTGGATTACAGTCAGCTATTGCGAATGTCTGTAAATAGCCTACTGCTCTTACCTTTTTAAAGTATGGACTTCAGTCACTTAAATTAACTATAGCACAATAGTGAACTTATGAACAAATCAACATGTGAGGGGATATTTTGGTTTCATACCATCGCGCATTGCCAGTTCATGTATTCAATTACCTAGATTATTTTTTCCATTTAATTACTACGAATCTATTTTTTTTCAGGTCATCCCATGACTTGAGATTTTTGTACTAGTAGAAGATAAAGAAAGAGCCTGAGGATCATTTCGAAAATGGGCGAATGCAGGGTTATGACCGAGCTTCGAAACTTGCAGGAGGAGATGTCAAATCTGAGCGTAAGCCTGCAAGAATTTAGCGACCACGTATGCTCAGAAAATTTCGAGAATGTATACGACGAGATTGTAGATGGGTCAGTAACCAATATAGGGACCTCAAATTGCTATAGAATTCCGAAGATGTACCAGGTGGAGTCGCTGTTCGGTCGCTTACAATGCCTGGCTATCGCTCGTCATTTGTTCTCTGCCAAGGAAATCAAAGCAATTGAAGCCAAGTTGGGAAGGAAGCTGGACAAGTTTGATACTATCTACGTAAAGCGTCCGAACGAAGCAGGTTTGCAGGGTCTGATGGTCATCCGTCTGGTGAAACACGGCGATGTTGTGACTCATAAGCTGTAATAGTTTAAATAAATAAAGAGTTTTCTACATTGATTTTGTTTATTGATTTTAACATCTTTAGATATTGGAGGGTTATTAAATTATCTAGTGCTAATATTACGTTTGCGGTGATTTTAGGTATTGTGCGCGGGTTCATTACTAATTACATGTGAAAAGTGGAGGGGGCACGGGGAATGGCGTTGTAGACTATGGCTCTGTGTGGTTTGACCTAAATATAGTGTTGCCAGCTTTTGCCCTTTCTACTGTAGTCGTATATTAGGTACATTTATGGAACATGTAAATGCAAATAATCTCTTCTCGAGATGGTCTATTTTGCTGCATTAATGTTATTCAAATAAAAGTGACGCATATGTTGTAAGTACACGCTGTTACAAAAAATAATTCTAGTAGGTATCATTAGGCCGCCGGCCGATTCGGTCTTCAGTTTTAATAGTTTTAGAAGACGGCTTATATCCTCACGGTGCAAGATAGTTTTTAAGTAGATGGCGTTTATACAGGGTGGCGATTAAGTCACCTGCTTGCGTCACGGGGGGTGATTCTACACGTCATTCTAACGTTCACTATGAAACTCTTATCCGTTTCGTGAAACAAAAATTAAATTCCTATACAACAGTTGACAGACTATTTCGATGCATTTATATTTTTCATTTATTTTTCGGGTATGAGTTTCATACCGAAAGTTGTTTAGAATAACGTGAAATTACCCACTTGACGAATGTAGGTGACTAAATCACCACCCTGTATATGTTAGGGGACTGCAAATGTACTAAAGGCGCATCCACACAAGCCTGACTGCAGTCTCGTAAAAAAATCACAACTAACTGAAGCGATATCAATATGAAAATTTATGGTAACGCTGGCGGCGTGTTTGTGGAAACACCTTTACGAGAAGTTCGTACTTGTTTTATCTGTTCCTAGACTTCCTAGTTTTCGATGTCCTTTGCGGCGCAGTTAGGCGTGTCTCTTGAAACTACATCCGATCCATTGCTCCATCTATATATTCACCGTGTCGCAAAACTGAATAAGGTACTTACTTTTATTTACTGTATTTATTATCATTTCTTCTAGGATTTAAGTTTCAGTAGGATATTTTCGGTAGCTTCTTTATTTGTGTTGTGTTTTTGAAAAGCGAACAGCACATAGAAAATATATTACTGTCCAGGTAATACAGTAATCAGGTTCACAGTTTAACAGCAAGTTGAGACGACATGTTAGCTTAAAATATTACCTACTGTAACCTAGCTGATCAGCCCAAAGCTAGACAGATAGATGAAATAAACGTGATATTATAACCGGAAGTTTTGGCAAACATTTAATCCTCCAATTCACAGTTAGACAGTGATTATTTCTTAATCAAAGTAAAGGCTGCGTAGTAAAGCATATCCGATCAATCTGTGCTCGCTTCGGAGATCGCTTTTAGCGATAAGACCGCCCATTGTGTCACCCTATGTAAAATTTCTACATTTATATCTGTAATTTTTACGATGTACATAATAAAGAGTATTCTATTCTATTTATGCGCTTATGTGAGTCATATTTGAAGGCCTATGGGCGCAAGTACAATGCTAAGAAGAGTAAATTTACTTATGATTTTTAAAGCAAATGCTACTCATCTGTACCTCCTGTCACTCTTTACGGCATTCTTTTAAACACGGTGAAGAAGCAATCCAAGTATTTGGGCCACTGGGTCTCCGACGACAATCAGGAAATATCTTGTCATAGGAGACCCACTGGCATTCCCCTTCCGGAATTTTACTCAGTCTGGACTATTTTTCCTTAATTATTTACACCGTTAACTACATTTTCAGACCATTCGTTTACGGCTATGAATTTATCGTCTATTACGATATTTTAAACGGTTTGGCCCTGGTCTATAAGGTATATTTATGTGTCCTTTCAGGCAAAGCGTGGTGCTGCATCGAGCGAACCAACCTGGTGGTCGTTGGAGTCGCCGCCGGGTGCGCGTTCACTAGCAGCACACGAAAAGGTTTTTGTGTATTATCTACAACTTTAAGCTGAACTGTAAGTATATCCAAACATACCTAGTGATATCATTATCCTGGCCTATTCCCAGCAATGTTGGGGTCGGCTACTTGTATTACCGATTGCATCTGAATACCAGTATTTTACATGGAGCGACTGTCTATCGGACCACTACAACCCAATTAAGTACTGGTTACCACGATAGCTCTTGGAAAACGACAGATATAATTAAACACACTCAATTTTGAATTTAGAGCAGTGTCTTATCCTTAGCTGCAGCGCGTGATTTGCAGAGCAACCGTATTATTTGCTGTGCCTTTGCGAGCTATTATTTTGACTGTCATAATAATGAAACCATCGAGCGTAGAATGTACTTTGTTACTGGTAAAAAATTTATTTTACACATAATATCTGATTCTGAGCTCTGACATATTATGTACCTATGTAACGATAACTTGATGTCTGTTAATTTCAAATTAACGGTCTAAGAAAAATATTTCTTTTCCCAGAATAGAAAACAATGTCGGATGTAATGGTTGCCGATGCGTACGTCTTGGCGGACATTTGGAATGACCTGTTAGAATACGAGAACATATTCTACACAACACTCAGGATGCTGGTTGTGATAGTGATTAAACAATTTATGAGCTGGTCTGGCTGCACTACCTGGCTGGTAGAACTGTTTGATAAGATTGAAAAGGGAATGCTTGAAGAAGAAACAGAGGTACGTTGGTAATTTGGTATTTTGGTACTTTTATTAACGAATTTTTCAGTCATTATGAGATTTTAGTTGGCCATTTATCAGAACCGAATTTCGAAGTCAAGTGTCTCCACACTTGACTTCGAATTTTTGGTTTTTAACTTCATTGGAAAATACGTCGTTATAATGTATAAGTTGTATTTTTAAGTATTATCCCGGAGCTGAACAGATAAATACGTGCTTTCAGGAGGAGGACTCAGCGGCTGCCTCAGTGGATGGCGTAGCGGATGACTCAGCGGATGGCGTGGCGGATGGCGTAGCAGATGGCGTAGCGAATGGCTCCGCGGATAACTTAATAGATGGCGTAGCACGGCTCCGCGGATGGTTCAGCGGTAGGCGTAGCGGATGGTGCAGCAATTTTAATTATCGAATAAGTATAAGATTTTTGTGGGCCATTTGTCAGACCCAAATTTTGAAGTAAAGTGTGGGGTTTTTGGTATTTAACGTGATTGGAAAATACGCCGTAATATACTATTTGGCCCAAAAACTATATATCTGCTAAAAATCACATCAATTTGTTCCTGCACCTCCGTATGAAAGAACATACGCTTTCGCATTTAAGTATATGATTTATATTAAGTATTGGAAGATTTATTATCTTAACTCATAGCGTTGGTGATTTCTATTCATTCACAGGTTTCACCACGCAGCAGTACAACTACTACAACCAACTCGTCAAAGTCTGTCCGTATCGAACAATTAAGATGTTAACTGCTAAAATAGTTGAGACGCTGAAAAAGTTAGTCATTATAATTTGCTTAATTATTTTGACGGAGAATACGTTGAAACAGTGGATATCCGAACCCATGCTAAGTTTAGTAAAACTGGAAGAACTGCGGGCAGTACCAACTGCTACGATGAAAATGTACGAAATCATGTTTAGTGAAGAAGAGACCAAGGTACTTATAAATTATGTTATTAAATCTCAGTACAGTACCTACTCGGCCTTTTAAGAAGGTACGTCGAGTTTTATATAAAAAATACGGCTTTACAGAGCGTTGTCTCTGTTACTCATTGAGAGGTTTCTGTGACTGTCTCTTTCTAAAAGTCGATGTGTAATTTTGTCACATTCTCACAGAGAGAGAAGGCCTGTTTCTCGGTAGTGGAAACATTATAGGCCAAGCCAGACGTGGCCTGTGTTGTGGTTACCAAATAATTTCGTAATTAGAAGAGAGCTCTTAATAAATTATATTCTTACGTGCTTTCAGGAGGTGGGCCCAGAGCTTGGTGATGTTTACGGAAGCCAGGAGCATAGTCTCAGGGACCCATCCATGAGGCCCGTTTAAGGTAAATTTGTCAATATCGACCAAACAGTTGTCTCAGATGCGTAATGGCAGTAGTCCCGCCCCATTTAACTTAATATAATTATAATTATGTTGCCCATAATCCAATGGCAGTAGTTCCGCCCCATCTAACTTAATATAATTATAATTATGTTGCCCTTATTCCAAAGGCAGTAGTTCCGCCCCATCTAACTTAATATAATTATAATTATGTTGCCCTTATTCCAATGGCAGTAGTTCCGCCCCATCTAACTTAATATAATTATAATTATGTTGCCCTTATTCCAATGGCAGTAGTTCCGCCCCATCTAACTTAATATAATTATAATTATGTTGCCCTTATTCCAATGGCAGTAGTTCCGCCCCATCTAACTTAATATAATTAAGTATAATTCTCTTGCCTTTATTCCAATTAATTTGGGGTCGGCTGAACATGACTTTTTCTTAATAGTTATCTATTAGTGTGGTCGTCATATCGGTAGTCACCATAATATAATCATGCACACAGCCCATTCATCATTTCTTTGGTTTTCTCCTACTTTAATAGCCATCCGCATTCATACCTTTTAGCATTATCATCTGGGCTGCATGCAATTGCCTCTCATTCTTGCCTTTTCTGGCCCAACATTCACTCATTTATTTGCGTATATTCTCTTCTGCCTACCCTTTCGGAGAATACAGGTGTGATATTATGGAGGCTCAGTAATTTAGGTGCTAACAGCTGTGGATTACTTTCATTCCTCGTATCTGCTCTAAACTAAATGACTTGTGCTAGAAGTCGAATCACTTCAACAGTAAAATGGGTAATGTTTGACGTCACCATAGCTCGACTCTTTTAGCTACTCACCTAAACTGCCTCCCTTTGTGCCATGGCCGCTGGTTGCCAAACTTGGCAATTAAATAAATCTTCTTATTTAACAGATACCTGATCAGCAACGGAACAACACAACATACGACCGACGGCCATGGAGCTGCTCTTCTGACGATGTTTAAACTAAGCCTACAGCCTAATTGCGTTACACATTCACAACCCTTTTCATTTTGACGGTTCAACAGTATTCTTTGCGTTATAAACGATGTTGAGGAGACGAATTTTGCAAACATTATGAAGCAACGGTTTGTTCCTTTTAAAATCAAAGGGATTGTGAGTAAGTTACGTAATTTGGGTGCAGATTAACGCTCAGCTTTCAAAGATCTCTTTGGTATTTCTATGGGATAAGTAATCTTTGAAAGCTGTTTTTCTTCTCAATTTTAAATAAAGGTAATGTAATGACAATCATTCATTCATCATAATGTCAAACTTTTACACTTTGATAGGATATATGTCTTGTTCAATTTGGTCACGACTTACAACTAATATCAATGAGAAAATCACGTCACGAATTATCAATCTTATTTAACTTAGTCCATCCTAAAATATATTTCTGATTGCGATAAGACCGCCTGTTGTAACATCCTTGTAATTCAACGTTGTAACTGTTCTCGCTTCCCCTAAATAAGGTGCGTAAAAATGAGCACTAATTTTATCTTGTTATAAGGTTACTTAATATTATTAGTAGGTATTTTCCTTTATGATAGGTAACGCTTGTATCAAAATATTCTTTAAATAATGATTTCAGTACACGTTAATATTACTTAATCAATGTTATCGTGATTTTTTTTATTTTCATTCCTGAAAAGACCCGAATTTGGAATTTTGACCAAAAACAGTATTTTGCCGAAATTGCTTGTGTTTAAAGAGCTTTATTTTCAAAACAACAAAACTTTATTTTATTACAATATACAAACTATCGCATTAGAACTTACTTACATAATTTAGTGATCGCACAATACATTCTATCTAAGAATAATATAAACATATATTTTCTAAAGATAAATTCTAATACAGGATTTTTATGAACCTTCTTCGGGCTCCAGTCTCTCACAAAGTTATCTCCTTGTTCGTGCACTATTGTGAAATATTAAAATTAAGTACATAACTTGTGTAGAGAAAATAAACGTTTTATATTATATAAACTAAAGGTAAGTTTAAGCCAAAGTTCGCTCCATTAAAACCAGTGATAAACTTTTTAAACTTATTAAAAATGCAGTTGAATGAGCAAGATTGCTCTTAGTATGGAAATATGAATATTGCAGTAAAAATATGTAGATACCCAGTGGAGTGGATCCAAAGGATGAGGAACGATTACAGACAGAACTTGTTAGTGCCGCCGATTCGCTCTTCTCAAAGCAAAACAATAAATGATAAATGATTTTATTTCTGTAAGTAGGTTTGTACAAACACTTTTACACGCCAATCATATTTTAAAAACTAGATGAGTTCGGCGTTTCCTATCTGACTACTCTGAGAAGAAAGGCCGAAACAAACTCAGAGGTCACAGTCTCTTTTACAGTCCAGACATAATCTTGATCAGATCATGTGAAGACCATGTAAATTTATGTCTGAAATGGTCTTTTGAGGAAAAACCACACAGATTGAGTGGACCTGTCCAGTCAGTGCACGCATTTGTCAGTACTCGTGCAGATCAACTCAGAACTTAAGGAAATCAACGATTCGACGAACACTACCAAAGAAAGGACATTTGGGTAGGCCGCATAAATTACTCGTATAGTAAGTAATAGTAGATACATAAAAATTTTTGGCTCGGATCCGAGGCTCGCAAAAATCACTTCTTGATTTTTGCGAGCCTCGGATCCGAGCTTGAACTGCCTATATATGGTAACTCACTTAAACATCTCTCATATTCCTTAACTATCACATATAATAAATTTACGACTTTTTGAAAGTCTTCTGAATATTTTAATTATAAATGTGTGCATTATAAATGTCCAAACTTACTACTCAACAGGGTGGTAATAAATGTTTGTAAAATTAAGTTTACTTGTATTATTTTATCCATTATAATAAAAAGTTTTTGCAGATCACCATCATCATCACCGCAGCTGAACACAGGCCTACTAAATGTTATTACAATGCACGTTTGGAGGTGTATTGTCGCTAATCTTAAGTTAAAAGACATCAACGCGTTCTGATCCCTCCAACACAAAGCGATATTCGTGTGGCTGTTCTTGTAGGTGAAAACAAAACGCATTGTGACTAACCCTGAAATACCAAAAAATCTCAATTCGTTTCTTGTCATTAATATCTTTAATTTAGTTATTATTTTTAAAAAATTTCAATTTTTTTAGAACGAATGACAAAGTGCCAATAGTTAGGCAGATGGACTGGTTATCACAGTTTGTATACAATACAGGATGTCTTTAAATTCATTGGTAATATTGCAGGGGGTGAAAGTATGGGCACGCCACAATTGCGGCGGTAAGTGCCCTCTTTGAGGAATGAATTGAGAGGCGCCACGGCATCCTCACCTTCCACCTGACGCAGGTCATCACCGGACATGGTTCTTTTGGGAGGATCCTGTTTCGTATAAGGCGGGAGGAAACGCCCGGGTTACCACTGTGTGGATCACCCGGAGGACATGATGGAGCATACCGTGGAGGTCTGCCCGGCTTGGGCGGAGCACCGCCGTGACCTCACGGGGGCGAACGGTGGCGGTGATCTCTCGCTGCCGGCCCTGGACCAGACCATGGTACAGAGCGAGAGGGCATGGGAAGCTGCGAAGCGGTAATGCTCGTAAAGGAGGAAGCGGAGCGCGTGAGGGAGAGGTAATCGTTGCGCCCTCACGCCCCTAGTCGCCGCAGGAGGAGACGCCCATAGTGTCGGGAATCGATAGCCGATTCCCGGCCACCGTAGACACGAGCTTGCGGACGGCGAGCAATGGGTAGCTCGCCGTCCGGTAAGGACCGGGCCCGGGTAGACGGCGCGTTGTGTTCCACGCGCGCCTTAAGGAGATGTCAGCACTAATTGACGGGGTCCGCTAGGGCCGATCCTGCCGGGGTCGCGGATTGTTCGAAAGAATTACCGTGGCCCTGGCGCACAGGCAAATGAAGGAACACGGGTGGGTTTAAGTCAGTAAAAGTCTGACACGCCTCCCACTCCGCCCAGAGCGCGAGAAGTTATTTGTTGATTTCCCACCCAATGAAAGTAGCTACTCATTAATACTGTATAATTAGAAATAATTAACTAAGAAATTGAGAAAGAAGTTATCTCTTTCGTACATTTTTTATGGTTATCAATTATTGCATATAAGAAAGAGACAGTGGATTTTTTTCAAAGTTGTTCGTACATATTATTCATTAGTACTTTTAGCTTTTATAAGATTTCCAATGAATCCAAAGTAAGTCGGCCTGCATACTTTGTATTTAGGGTTTCGTACCTCAATAGGAAAAAAACAGAAAACTTATAGGATCACTTCGTTGTCCGTCCGTCTGTCTGTCGGTGTGTCGGTCTGTCAAGACCCTTTTTCTCAGGAACGCGTGGAGGTATCCAGTTGAAATTAATCTAAACTAATAACTTTATAGAGAGAAAATAATAGATTTTTTGTATGTTTGTTTGTTACGCTTTCACGCCAAAACGGCTAAATGGATTGGGATGAAATTTAGAACATCAGTAGACCATGACCTGGATTAGGACGAAGGATACGTTTTATTCCAATATTTCTACGGGATCGAGACTTATGCAGGTGAAACCGCGGGGCCCAGCTAGTACCAAATACGTAGGTCGACGGTATCTTGGAGCTCTAAAAAAATCATGTGTCTAAGTCGACGCAATAAATAAATACGGCCATTTATACGAAATATTTTGATACTCGCAGATAAATCAAAACCTTTAAGGTACTCGTTGACCTAGGATCATGAAATTTGGGAAGAAGCAGGTCTCATAGCACAAGTAAAGGAAAAATCCGAAAATAGTTCATTTGTAGTTTTATCACATACAAAAAGTTTTTTTGCAATTACAAACTTACATTTGCAGTTGGAGAATTGGACGTAACGTATATCGATGTATGGGCGAACATGTTTTTCAACTACAATATTAAGTTTGTTTTTGGGATAAATTCATCCATACTATAGAACCCTTATTGTGCGTGGTCCGACACGCTCTTGGCCGATTTTTAAAAGAATGCAGGAATCACCGCCTCTGCCCCTTTCCTCAATTAACAAAGTCACGTTTTATGACGACATACGATTCTGACTTCCTCATGAAAACCGCTAGGTGGCGCTGAAGTCGAAGCTTTTCAGGACCACGGAGATAAAATTGGTTCCTATAGTTTATCAGCAGTACAAAATAGAACGTCATAAATCGCATCGGGGCGTAGTTCTAGATTGGACCTGCGCCGTGTATTACCTACGCGTTATCAGTCAATCTGCATTCGAGGCTCCGTCGCTCACCGGTACGCTGGAACGATTGTTCACCTTTCAGTGATTCATCACTGAATAATTCCTGAACAACAGACAAAGGTATTCACTTTAAAATAAATTTAATAAACAATAACAATCATGAAACGATTTCTGTAATAGCTGTGTCATGCAAAACTTTTGTTTTTACGAATTGGCTGACATTTTTATTTCTGTTGTGGCTATGTTATTAAT
Organism: Griposia aprilina; assembly: GCA_916610205.1. NCBI lineage: Eukaryota > Metazoa > Arthropoda > Insecta > Lepidoptera > Noctuidae > Griposia > Griposia aprilina. Next base: position 12,980,924 of record OU744306.1, read on the forward strand.
CCTTTAGATTTTTAGGTCTGTCCACATGACTTATACTTTCCAGTTATAGTCAAAGGCTACAAGATATATTTATTTGTACTTTCAGGCAAAGCGTGGTGCTTCACCGAGCGAAACAGCCCGGTGGTCCTTCGCGACGCCGCCGGACGTGCGTTCAATAGTAGCCCACGAAAAGAATTTGTATATTACCTACAACTTTAAGCTGAACTGTGAGTATATCAAATATACATAACGACATTATTTGCCTAGCCTTTATCCGACTCCGTCGGCTACTTTTATAACCGAATGCACCTGAATACCAGTATTTTACATAGGTCGACTGCCTATCGGACCTCCAAAACCCAGTTAAGCACTGGTTATCACGATACTCTTGGTAAACGACAGATATAATTAAACACACTCAATTTTGCTTAGCTGCAGCGCATGATTTGCAGAGCAATCGTACTATTTGCTGTGTCTGTGCGAGTTATTGCTTGGCTGACGTAATATATTGAAATCATCGAGCACATAACGCACTTTATTACTTGTGAAAAAAGGAGATAGCTATTTCCTTCTTTTACACATAGCAAGTAACTGAGTCTGAACTCTGAAAAATTAGGTATCTATGATTTGATGTCTAATCATTTCAGATTAACGGTCTGAGAAAAATATTTCTCTTTCCAGAATAGAAAACAATTTCGTATGTAATGGTTCTTAACGCGTACGCCTTGGCGGCCATTTGGAATGACTTGTTAGAGTACGAGGAAATAATCTGCACAATACTCAAGATTATTTCCATGATAGCGATGACACAATTATTGAACTGGTCTCATGATAAGTTGCTTGAAGAAGACATGGAAAATTCTGAAGAACAGACACAGGTACGCAGGTACTTTGGTGCTTTTATTACAGAATTTATAAGTAATTATGAGATTTTTGTGGGCTATTTATCAGACCCGAATTTTGAAATCAAGTGTGGAGTTTTTGGTGATTAACTTGATTGGAAAATACGCCATGACAATGTGTAAGGAGGATTATTAAGTATTAACCTTTAGCTAAAAATATACATTTATATGTACGTGTGTGTTGTATGTGTGTGTGTGTGTATTTATATACGCGCTTTCAGGAGGAGGACTCAGCGGATGACTCAGCGGATGGCGTAGTGGGTGACTCAGCGGATGGCGTAGCGGATGGCGTAGCAGATGGCGTAGCGAATGGCGCAGTGGATGGCGTAGCGAATGGCGCAGCGAATGGCGCAGCGGGTAGCTCAGCGGATGCCGTAGCGGATGACTCCGAAGCTGACTGCGCGGATGTCTGCGCGGACGGTATAGCGGAAGGCTCAGTGGTAGGCGCAGTGGGTGGTGTAGCGAATGGCGCAGCGCAGCCTAGAACGCCAAATAACTGCCATGGCCGACGACGCAATCGCAAAAGCCGTACTTATGGTGGGAAACACCCAATATACATTGCTTTTATAATTTCCACTATTTTCTTATCACCCTGGTCCTTACCTGACCTACATATTAGACTGTTTTTCTAGCCGTCTATCCGTAAATGCAATTTAAACTTGAACCACTTACCCGTTTATTTTTAATTCGATATTTTATCTCGCTAGTCTAGTAACTAAAAATACTACATATTAAGCACACCTGCGGTTTTATAAGGCCCAATCAATACAAAAATTGTTAACCGATTGTGAAACTCTGGGTAACAGATGTGATTGACTGAAAATGGGTTTTATGGGCTATAATAGCCTTTTATTGACTTATTGCAGCTCCTGAAGTTTACAAACCTGGTTTCTAAATAAATGATATTTCTTTACAGGCAACAGACCAGTAATTGAACAACCAACCAGCCGACGACTTCCAGCTTCACTTCTCAGGACCGATCTAGCTAAAATTGATTACATTCAGTTAAATTAAGCTACTTTTTCGATCTTGTGATCTATCTTTCTGTTTGCCAACAAGATTTGTTTCTTTTGGATTTTCGATGTTGAGAAAACGGACACTGTCAAATGAAGTACTTCATGAAATGAAATATTTTGGGTGGATTTCGGGCTCGGACAATTATAGTCCGGATGTGGCCATCCGTTCTGGATAAAATGAAATCTATGGAAGAATGATGTTGGACTCTAAGTCTATGCAACTGAAAGCAAAAATCACACAGTTGTGTAAATGTTTTTGTTTTTTAAGTTTGAGTTAAAACAATGTCAAAAGTGGTTGTGAATTAAGAGGTTTATTTTTTCAAAATAATTTTATAAGGCCCTTTATACAGGATGGCAGGGTCATTGACTCGCAAACTAAACATGAATTCAGCAATTTTTTGTCGGTAATAAAAATTAAAAAAGAAGCTGCTGTTTCTTTGAATATAGAACGCGGTCAAAATGTATGGAAGAGCTAATTGTTTTTTAAATTACCGACTGAATTTTCAACGCTGGTGGTTTCGGAATCATGTCCTGAATCGATGGTTACAGGTTGCTTGTCGATGTCGCTGCCAATCCGTATTTTATATTATGAACCTATTTTATTTTTTGATACAGTGATTTCGTACATCACTATCTAATAATATCGTAGCGGTCTTTTATGGCGTGAGTTCACGAATGTCAAGCCTCGGCCCATCTTTTACTATTTTTCTATGAGTATGAAAAATCTTCATTTATCAAAGTCACAGAGGGTTCCATAAAAAAAAAACCGTTCATATAATTTAGTTTTTTATATTTATAAGATTGTGTTTAGTTAAGTTTAGGATCTTCCTGTGTGCGTCTCAATACATACTTATTATTTCTTTCAAAAAAAAAATTTGTGGCGTTTGGTATATACATGATAAGTCCAAAGTTGGTTATTTTCGGTTATTACAACACACATACTCATTTTTTTTTACTAGTTTTGGTTGATTCTTTGTAAGTATCCTGCTGCTACAAGTTCATTTATCATTTTGATCAACAAAGGTAATTATTCTGATTTGTTGCATTATTTAAAGTTTGAAATGCTCATAGTGTAAAATCTAATTTTTGGACTTTTCATGTACAAGTTACTATAAATACTACAATGTATTTCTTGCTTATGGTCAATTTCAAAGAGATCTGTACGGTGACATGAAAAATATGAATGTTTAAATAATGTACCTATAGTATATTTTGAAGTTTGTTGCGACGCACTGTTATTGTAAATCTATTCTTACTTGAAAATATGCAGTAAAACGAGCAACTGTGTCTAAAGATATAGAAACATTAACAATGATTAAGTAAACAACACAGGCGCGGATCTAAGGGTGAGGAATGACTTAAAGATCTTACGGTTAAAGATATTTATTGCTCAAAAGAATTACACATTCATTTACAGAGAAAACAAATAGAAGGAAAAAAAATAAAGAAAAAATAATAGGTTTAAACAATATATATGTGCTATTTAGCGTAGCTTAAAATAAAATATTGCTACACACAGTACGTATCCTTAAACACGTTCAACGTCAATCACGTTCTTGCCAAAATATATCAATATGAAGATCTTGTTCCTTAATATTGTCTTTTATGGGGCTTGAATCCGCGCCTAAACTACCTACATAAGTGTACATGGTAACTAACTGAGACATTACTGATTTATTGGTACTTCTTTGTTTCGCCAAAGTAAATCCTCCTTCAAAACTTTTTATAAATGTCTATGTAATAAATGTTATATCTATAAATAAAGAGTAGGTACACTAGGTATCTATTCTATCTATGTTCAGACTAATCCAACAGATTACCAAATAAATAATATTTTTTGTGTATATTATTTACATATTCTTCCTACCGTAACTAACACAATTCATAACAATTTACCAGTACTTTTTTAAGCTGTCATAAATGTCTATTATGTAATAAATGTTTTACAATAAAGGCTTCTTCAAACAGGTCTTTGTGTCGCGTGCGATTCGCTTTGTGTGCTGCGCCTGTTTGAAGGAGCCTTAAAGAGTCTATCTATGTTTCGACTCAGTATCTATATCAACAAAGTACTGAGAAATAAATGTATGTATGTTCGTGTATTATTTACCTACCATTTTTATCCTAACCAACAATTTATTTATTCAGATATCACCAACATGTAAATATACGTCTACGGCTGTAGATTTACATCTCAATGACTAATCAATCGATCAAAATAAAAAATCAATGACTGTAATGAAAGGTCAGAGACGGCGCCATCATTGCCAAAATCAAAACCGCAGATGGATGGATTGACGGTAAAAGGAGTGTAACCAATCAACCAACCAACCATTTATTAGATATTATTATTAAGAGCCCATAATGCCCCACTGCAGGACAAAGGCTTCTCTACTCTTTTTCCACTTCTCTTGATGTAAGGCGACTAAGAACCAGTCTTTGTTGAAACAACCAATATTATTCAATATTCAATATTATTCTATTTTATTCTATTACAATATCTAAACATGTCCTAAGGCCGCAAATTCGAAACAGCTGAGCTTGCAGCTTGCAGTCGGGTGTTAGGTACAAATGAGCAGTACTATGAAATGACGATGTATGTTGCAAGCCCCATCGCTACGAAATTGCGGACTTAAGCACTTCATGACATTCAGAGGACGAAAAAGGGAATATACCTACGATGTCTAATAAATTAGAAACTACATGCTTACCCCAAGTCATGTAGCATGATAAAAAATATTTAATTATAAATGTTACTGTCCACCTTAGGAGAGGACGTTGTCATTATTGGGAAAAGCCCGCCACACTTTTCCCAACCTCTACGTGAACAAAAACCCAAAATTTACAGATTTCAAACAACAAAACAAAAAATACGCCGAGGCGTATTTTTTGTTTTGTTGTTTGAAATCTGTGTTTTGTTGTTTGTTGTCTGTAGTCTCGACTATAAGCTCAGCCATTCGCAACGAAATTAATATGAAAATAAATTAGGAGAGTATAGAAAAAGGCCTTGTCTATCTTCGCTTCCGTAGGGCTGACTTCATAATACGATTATAATTAAAGACTCTCAAATACGTGAGACTAAACTTAGCATTTTCTGTTGGTACTGTGTCTCGGTTTTCCCGGTTTTGAACTGCATACAAAGATTGTGGTAGATACATTAACTGCTTACATACAAACGGAGATCTTGATTGGCCTACAAACATGTGTGTGTGCGCGATCACCGAATGCAAATATGAATCAATTGCACTTCTATTTTAAGAAAGACCATTCCCATAAAAAGACCCAGATGTATTTATTATTCATTAAATAAATAAATAATATTGAAATACAAAATTAATAACTAAAAACAAAATTTATTAAAAAAGGCTTCCTATGGCATGCGATAAATACTGGGGTGACCCTCGAAAACGGCGACGAACAAAGGGTGGGCAGGGCACCTAACTATATAACCTATAAGTATGTAAGTACAAAAATTTGACGAATTTATAACCTGAATCATATATCATGTCTGGATCGATAATCGGACCTGCGCGCTGCAGCACAAATAGACAGTTCAGAGGGTCGGCTCCACAGAAAGTGTAAAAAAAGACGCATGCACACAAAGACTTGAACATACGGCGATAACAAGTTATGTCAAACGAATGTCAGGTCAGTGTTATGTGCGCTGGTACTCGCTGTAGGTAGATACGTGTCTATGTATACGTGCGTTTTCGCTCGTTGACTTTTGTACCGAAGTTTTTAGTGGCTTTGCAGTGCCGTATTCCCCTTTCCCTCAACTGAGTTGCGCCATCGGTTGTCGAGCGAGCCAAACGTGTTCCGAGATCAGCCACCTGGCTGCAGGTGCGTTAACTTCAGACAAAGGTTAGTAGTCCAGATCTTTCTTTTATTACTAACAGTGATTAGAATTATTTTTCATCACTTACAAAGTGCCTAGTTTAATTTTCTTCGTAATTTGACTAAATTGTCGTGAAAGGGGAATTCAATATTTTCTAGACTAGAATAGTTTATTAGGATTTTATTCAGTTGTGTGTTTCATAACAAGGAAATGCAACATGTCAGTTGTGATGAAACACTCTCAGTAAGTTATATTGTGTACGAAGAATTTTTACGTCGTAGTCTTTTACTCGGCGTAGGCGTGCTACGGCGTAGACAAGAGGGCGGCTACGGCGTAGGCGCCACAAGAGCCAACTACGGCGTACTCGATTTTATTTAATGAGGATGATTTGAGTGTGGGCTTTTTTATTTTACTTAATCCCAATCTAGGTTTTACTTATCTATATAAACATACTTATTTCTGCTTCCAGGTGTCTTCACCGAGCCTCGTAGACAGTATCGATCCGGTTCTACGAGTCGCAATAGCTACCGTGCCGTCTGCGGTCCTCGCGACTCCTTTGTTGTCGATTAAGGTAAGGAACGCATTTTTATTTATTTTCCTTTCGTTTGAAATGGTTTGTTTAGATTAAATAATCTTAACGAACCATTTCAAACGAAAGAGAAAAAAAAAAAAAAAAAAAACGATTGATTTGTTTTTGTGAAAGAGCATTGTTATCGAGGGGTTGTTGTTGTTGTTGTGATAAAAAAATATCGATCGAGGTCAGTAACGTGGAATTGGACTGGCCTTTGTCCAGGGCTAGTACATGGTGATGATTGAACTGTTCCAGATTGAGGAGTAATAGAAATGAACTGGAAAAATGGATCATGTCCATTATGGTTTTTTGCTTTTTCTTTAACATGCTTCTTAAGTAAAGTCCTCCACACAAGTACGTCTGTTATTGTTTTACAGGTGCCAGGTCACCGTACATCCTAACCAACCAGCAGCGATGGAGCCAGATAACCAAAATGGCGGCTATGCTCCACTTAAAGCCACGTCTCATACAGCAACTCTCAACTCTCTCTCTATTAAACAAAATGTAACAGACAGATTCCTTGTTTTAGGACCAAATATTTCATTGCTCAGATAGATTTTTTTTTAAATTTGACCGTATAAGTGTATCGGTCAAATCTTCAAAAAGGTACCAGATCAAAGAAAAATCGGTAGGTTACATGATAAAATGAACAATCTGTGGCAGCTGATGGTTTTGGTTCGACAGTATATCGGAACAACTTTGTAAGTGTTGGCAATAGTGTGTCACTTTTTTTTAACATAGTAGGAATGCTAATAAAAATGTAACACACAGCTTCTGCAGATTTTAGGTCCAAATAATGCATTGCTCAGATTACAACATAATTTATTGAAAACTTGACCGCATATTCGATAAGTATGTCAAATCGTCAAAAACATATCAGAGCATAGAAAAGTTAGTAGGCGTGATAAAATTAGCAATCTGTGGCAGCTAATAACCAAGCTAACAAAAACAGCAAAATCAAAAAACAAAATAGCCAACGGCAAATAGATATTTGTAATTTTTATGGTGTATATAGTAAAGAGTATTCTATTCTATTCTCTTTTAATGGTTTTGCTTCTAGAGCATGCCGACACAACTTTGTAAGTAAGTGGCAATATAGACGGTCTTAATAACATCAGTACTACCTCTTTCTGCACATAGGTGCATAGGTCTCTCAACATCAGCACCTAAGGTGTCAGAGAGGTACTGATGTTTTTAAGACTGCCTGTATAGTCTATTTGAGTATCAGGCAAGATTAGTAGCCAAACGTGGAGTTACATCAACCCTTTTTTTTTTTTTGGATGGTAATTCATCAAATTACCTCTCCCGCTCTGGGCCGAGCGGAAGGGCGTGTCAGACTCTTATTGACTAAAACCCACCCGTGTTCCTTCAGTTGCCTGCGCGCCAGGGCCACGGTAACTCTTTCGAACTATCCGCGACCCCGGCAGTTATCGGCCCTATCGGACCACGTCAATTATGCTGACATCTCTATGAGGCGCGCGTGGAACACAACGCGCTGTCGATCCGAGCCTGGTCCTTACCGGACGGCGAGCTACCCATTGCTCGCCGTCTGCAAGGCCTCGCCTACAGTGGCTGGGAGTCGGCTATCGACTCCCGACGCCCAGGGTGTCTCCTCCCGCGGCGACGAGGGGCGTGAGGGCGCAATGATTGCCTCTCCATCACGCACTGCGCATCCTCCTTCGCGAGCATTACTGCTTCGCGGAAGGAGGTGACTGCTTCCCATTCCCTATCGCTCCGTACCATGGCCTGAACCAGGGCCGTACACGAGAGATCGCCGCCGACGATCGCCGCTACGAGGACACGGCGGTGCTCCGCCCAAGTTACATCAACCCTGCATCATCACCGGCATGGGGTCGGCAGTCAGTTTAATAGTATGCGATATATTGATAAGGTTAGGTTAAGATAATTATTTTTGTCACACGGGCATGGTATACTATGATGACAGCAGTTTATTTATAAGAAATGTAGACCACCCAGTCTGCCGTAATACTTAGAGCATTACATTCCGTAACGCAGTTAATGGTAAAATTGCGTAAAACCTAGTACTTAATTAGTGCTGTAATTATTATTTTATTATATTTGAAATGTATTTAAGAAATTCAATATTGAAATTGATTTAAAAAAAAAACTATGATTTCTAATCATAGTTTTAAATTGATAATCATAACATCGTCATCATCGTCGCGCGCGCGCGTCCCTACCGTGAGGATGTACTTCTATTGAACGAAACTCGGACTATTGTAAAAATGTCGAAAGTGGTTAAATGCGTGGCCTGTAACGTAGTTATCGATGAATTGTTGTCCTATATTCAAAATAAAATATCAGTGATCGATGAAGACACGTTAGTGCGGTTATGTACATCTACGTTTACGAGTGAAGATATTGAAACATCTAAAACACTGTTGTACGAATCGGTTCCTGTGGAGAAGGCGAAAATAAAGAGGAAAAACAATGGAAAGGCAAAACGAGATCTACTGGACATTATTAATGTTTTTAAGTCGGTGGAGCCGGACCAATTCCCAATTTTCGTTGCAAGAGACTTGGAGAAACTTCCTCCAATACTGTTTGACCATCTCGACTGCACTAAACTTCTAAAGGATTTGCTTCGAATTCAGAATGAAGTCAAAGAAATTAAAGAAGAATATGTGACGCAGACCCAGTTGAAAAATTTTAAAACGGATATTTTGAAATTACAAAACGACTCATTGATACCCGCATCTGTGTGTAAAGTAAACATGAATCGAGGCGGATGGCTTATGGAAAGTGGTCCCATCGGATTACACCATGTAAATAATTCATCAGTTATAGATGACTGCCATGACAATATCGATGAATCCTCGTTGCAAATGCTAGGAAATAACGAACAATCATTTAGAAGAATAGAGGAGGTAGATGTCGAAACTTCGGACCGTGGCGTTGAGTCAGCTGTCTTGCGGCGGCGAGCGGCTGAGCGCAGCCCCCCCCCGCGCGTCGCTGCCACCGCCGCCGCAGCCGCCTGCGCCGACACCGCTAGCTCAACCGCTATGACGTCACCGCAGCGACGAACGGTCGTGCATAATAAGCCAGTGGCACTGCCCGCGCCCGCGCCTGATAAACATGAGCCGGTGCAAAACTTTGAGAATGACGGATGGGAAAAAGTTTCGTACCGCAAGAAGCGTAATATGAGCTACCGATATCTGGGCACCCGTGGTACTGCCAGGGAGAGTGAAGGGAAATTTAAAGCTGCGAATAAGACAGTGCCAATCTTTATTACCCAAGTACATAAGGACACGACGGAAAAAGATATTACGGATTATGTGCATCGTAAAACGGGCGAGGTGATCACACTTGAAAGTATATCGTTTAAATATCCTAAAGAATACAACGCATACAAATTCGTTGTTTCCGAAACTAAAATGGAGATGTTTCTGAATAGCCAACTATGGCCTGAGGGAATTATTTTCAGGAAGTTCGTAAATTTTAGGATGAGAAATTACACGAACGGAGCAAACAGCGGTACTGTGAACAGCGTAAAATAATTTTTTTTTTTTTTTTTTTTTTTTTTTTATCCTTTATTAAAAAGAAACCAGGTTCTTAATAATTAATTACAATCTAGCCTATGAGACTAATAAGCAATTTTAATCTAACTTAATTTTTTACGTGATAATTATTTTAAAACTTAGAATAGTGTTGATTGTACTTTACAAGTCCGTTCCACTTTCTTAGAGTCTGATATAATGATATAAACACTTTGTTCATGTGTTATTATGTGTGTCATTGTCACTATTATTTCTACACTTTTTACACTACACTAACTCAAAGGGTTTTGTTCGTTTTAGTCTTCGCACTATATTTGTTTGGTCTAACAGCTGAATTGCCTCGATGTTCACATGTCGGTGGAGTCGGTGTTCATGGGCCTCAGCAAATCTTTGTATTATGTTGGTGACTGGTTCCATTTTTAGGTCACGATGGAGGTCGTCATTTCTTATATACCAGGGCGCATTAACAATACTCCTGAGTACCTTATTCTGGAATGTTTGTATAGTTTTGATGTTGGTCGGTTTAGTACAGCCCCATAGTTGGATGCCATATGTCCATATTGGCATAAGAATATGCTTATATAATAAAATTTTATTATGTATCGATAGGCATGAATCCCGTCCAATCAACCAATACATGTTTTTATAACGCATGTCTAGTTCTTGTCTTTTCTTTTTGACGTGCGCTTTCCAGCGCAGTTTCGCATCAAGCGTTATGCCAAGGTATTTGGCTGTATTTGCGTATGGCACTTGTTGGCCATTTATGTAGATTGGGTGGTAATCACAATTCCTGTTGGTGAAATCAATGTGAAGTGACTTCGATTCATTCAATTTGATTCTCCATTTATGTGCCCATTCATGAACTTTGTTTACAGCGATTTGTACCTTTTTTATTGCTTCCGTATGGCATGAATCTGTCGCCATAATGGCTGTGTCGTCCGCAAAGGTTGCAACAGTATTATTTTCCAGCTCTGGTATGTCATACGTGTACAACAGGTAGAGGACTGGACCCAGCACACTACCTTGAGGCACGCCAGCTTTAATAATTTTTAATTCGGAAAAGGCATCCTCGTGCCTTACCCGAAACATTCTATCTGTAATATATGATTGCAAGATATCAGCAAAATCATTGGGCAGCATTAGTTTTAGCTTGAATATCAAACCCTTATGCCAGACTTTATCAAAAGCTTGTGCCACATCCAAAAATACGGTGGAGCAGACTTTTTTATCTTCAAGCGTTTTCTCAATAATGTTGGTAATTCTATGTACTTGGTCTATGGTTGAGTGTTTCTCTCTGAAACCAAACTGATGGTCGGGAATCAGGTTTCCCTCGTTTATGATGGATTTTAGCCGTTTTAAAAACAATTTTTCAAACAGCTTTGATAGTATAGGCAACAGGGAAATGGGCCTGTATGATGATGCTTCGTGAGGCGGTTTACCGGGCTTTGCAATCATAATCACTTCAGCAACTTTCCATGGCTCAGGAACATGCTTTAGCACGAATGCAGCATTGATCAGCCTAGTAAGCTTAATTATGGCTTTACGCGGGAGATGTTTTAGGATTTCTCCCGTAATAAGGTCATACCCTGGGGATTTTTTAATGCTACTGATTTGGATTTCCTTTGCAACTTCTTTCGGGGTCACAAGCTTAATTTTTTGATCTTGCAGTATATTGGCAAACTGCAAGTTGTCAACAGACCCGTCGTTTGGTTGAAAGGTTTCTTCTAGGTGGTGTGCAAATCTTAGAGCTTTTTGCTCATTGCTTATGGCCCACTTTCCGTTACCATCTCTGATAGGGGGAATTGGTGTAATTGGTCTTTTGAGTGACTTTGTCGCTTTCCAAAGAGAGTATTGCGTTGTATGGTCGCTGCTTAATTGACGTAGGTTAGTATTGAGAGCCTCATCTTCAAAGGTTTGTATTTTTCTCTTCAGTCTTTTCGTAAGGTTATTTAATAGAGTTTTATCTTGCGGGAATCTAGTTTGCTGCCATCTTTTTCTTTGGGTTCTTTTTTCATATAATAGGTCTATTATTTGCTTTGGGTAGGTATTTCCTTTAATTTTTTTTATAAGTTGTGGTGTGTTGTTCCATGCACATTGTTGGATATTATTGCTAAACTTGTTTACTTCAGAATCGAGCTGATCTTTGCTTTTTAATGAAGTTTTTAGGTCAATAATATTTTGTAGGTCTAAGCTAAAACTTTCCCAATCTGTAAACTTGTTAACTAATGTCAGGTGGTTTTTTCTGAGTAATATTTTGTGACTTAGTTGTAATAATATCGGAGAATGATCGGAGTTCATATGGTACCCCTCTTCCACACTCAGATAATTTGTTGATATATTTTTGACAATGAAAAAGTCGATAAGGTCAGGTAGTTTCTGGTGGTCAGTCGGCCAGTATGTAGGTTTTCCAGTACTTATGACCTCACATCGCATATCTTTCACTGCACTTAGAAGTTGTCTTCCCTTAGTTGAAGTTAATCTCGATCCCCAACGAGTGTTTTTAGCGTTAAAGTCACCGCCTAATATAAATCTCTCACCAAGGAGTCTGAAGAAGTGTACATATTGTTCTTTGTTTATCGTATGTCTTGGTGGACAGTACACAGCCGCTACTGTAACGTTAAATTGATTTGTTTTAACCGATATCGCCACAGCTTGCGTGTCTGGCTCCTCGTATTTACACTGTTCGTAATGACAGATATTTTCTCTAATAATAACTGCGCTACCTCCTCGGGCCGTGTTGTTAGGGTGCAGCGAGTGATAAACCTTATAGCCTTTAAACTTTACAAAAGACTGTTTAGTGAAGTGCGTTTCAGAGATCAAACACACATCAATATTTTCTGAGTCTAAGACTACTTGCAACTCATGTTGGTGTTGCAGCAGTCCGTTGGAATTCCACGCCATTATTTTTAGTGTGTTATTCATGATTTATTTTTATAGTGCTTGATTCTAATTTCTCTAGTCTCTTGTCAAATTTGGATATGCACTTCAAGATCTGGTTGAGCTTGTCCTCAAGACTTGATGGTCGTGTGCTTGGTTTTACCGCTTGTGCATATGAGGCACTTTTAGATGTATGTGCCGTTATCGGGGCTGTCTGTGCAAACTGTGCACTTTGCTTTGTTGTCTGTTTGTCGATGTATGTTTCAACAATTTGCTTAACGGCAGGGTTGTTATGTGGATTATTTTTTGATTTTTTGTTCTTTATCATTTGCATCTCCTTGGCAACTAAACACCCTCTGTAGTTGGCTGGGTGAGGTAAGCCACAGTGGACACACTTAGGTTTGTCTTGTGCAGGTTTGTTGCAGTCTGCTGTGAGGTGTTTACCTGTACATTTAACACATCTTGGCTCTTTTGAGCAATACTTTTGGGTATGGCCATAAGCCTGGCATCTCTTACACTGTGGTATAATTTTTGACGTTTTAAGCGGGTTTATTTCAACTTTACACCCTAGGATATGTTTAATACCGTATATTTTACTGACATCTTCGTCATTCTTGAACGATAATATAAACATGTTCAGTGGTTCTTTTGTTTTCCAACTTAACTTATTAATTGCATTTTCTATCTGGAACCCTTGCGACGTTAAATCATCTTTAATCCGATCCGGTAGGCAGGAAGAATGCAATTTTTTCGCCACTACTCTTATGGGCCTGGTCTGCTTATCCTCGTATGAGTGCCATAGACAGTTATTTTCTGTTAGGCGTCGGGTAATCACTCTGTAGGACTCTTCAGTTTTAGCATTTATTTTGACACTATTACCGCTTAACATTTTGGCGGTAAAGGTTTCTACTGGCTGAGATTCAGTCAAAAAATCGTAGAATGTTTGATAATTCTTAACACCGTCCACCACGATTGGAGGCGGTGCTAGAATTTTTTTAGTGGTTGCCTTCTCTTTGTTTTTGAGTTGCTGCTGCTGAGCGTTAGTTCTAGCTTCTTGTAAAATAAATATGAATGTATAAACTATTAAGCTATAATTGTAAAAGTATAAAACGCTCGGTGGAGAGTGTCAGGCAACTATGTAGCACGTCAGACATAGTTGCCTTGCAAGAAACATGGTTGCTGCCCCACGATATCTCGTTCCTGAGCGAAATCGACGATGACTTCGGGTGCACCGGGACGTCGGCGGTTGACACCACGGCCGGCATGCTACGAGGTCGGCCCTACGGCGGGGTTGCACTGTTGTGGCAGAAAAGTGTTTTTGACGACGTATCGGTAGTGCAGTGCGATAACCCGCGAGTATGTGCCGTTAAAGTATGCATGAAATCAAAGTCATTTCTGGTGTTTAGTGTATACATGCCGACGGATAATAGTGCAAACTTAACGGATTTTACGGACTGCCTAAGTCTGGTGAGTGCCACAATTAATGATAGCAATATCGAAACTGCTTTTATACTCGGAGACTTTAATTCGCACCCCAATGAACAATTTTATATTGAATTAGTTTCTTTTTGTCGGGAATCTGAACTATTATGTGCTGATGTTGAACTGTTGGGCGTTAACTCTGACACATATACATTTATAAGCGATGCGCACGGCTCGAGACGTTGGCTAGATCACTGTGTTGCTACCAAAGCAGCGATGAGCACGATTATAAATGTACATGTTAAATATGATGTACTTTGGTCTGACCACTACCCTCTTGTAATTCAATGCAACTTAAATGAAATTAAAACTAAATTATACATTTCAAATAGTAATAAAAATCAATCATGTAATAAAATAAAATGGGGAAATAGGAAAATTAATCAAATTGACATTTATAAAAAAAATTGTAATGATAATTTAAAATATATTGACTTTCCTAATGAATTAAGTGCATGTTGTGACTATGTTTGTAATAAATTGGACCACAGAATTATTATTGATAAAATGTATGATGACATTGTTAATATTTTGAGCCAAGCCGCTTCTGACAGTAACGAGATAAATTATGTGCGAAATAGGAAACCGGTAATGGGGTGGAATAAGCATGTGAGTGATGCTCACAGGCAGGCCAGGCAAAAGTTTGAGCAGTGGGTGTCGTATGGCAGACCACGTGAGGGTCGGGTTTGGACTAAAATACAAACAAGTCGAACAATTTTTAAGTCGCGCTTACGTTGGTGCCAGAACCATAGTGACCAAATTAAAATGGACAAGTTGGCGTCGCACCATTCTAGGGGCGATTTCCGCAGTTTTTGGAAGTCCACCGATAAACTCAATAGTAGGCCGGGCCTGCCTGTGAGTGTTAGCGGCGCTGCTGATGTCGCTGGAATTGCCGAACTATTTAGGCAGCACTTCGCTGTCTCGTCACCATTGGGACCGTCACAGTTCACAAGCAGTCCTAGTGGTAGTGGTCAGGAGTTCAGCGTCCGGTTTACGGCAAAAGAAGTAAGACATGTAATTATGTCTATGTCGAGGGGTAAGTCTCCTGGCCACGATGATTTAAGTATTGAACATCTTAAACATGCTGGTCATCATCTGCCCAGGGTCTTATCGATGTTTTACTCCTTCTGTATGGGACATTCTTACCTGCCTGAGCGGATGATGGGAACTGTAGTGGTGCCAATTATTAAAAATAAAACCGGCGATGTCAGCGATAAGGCCAACTATAGGCCCATTTCATTGGCCACTGTAATATCAAAAGTGCTTGACAGTTTGCTTAACACACAGCTGGATAAATATCTAACTTTGCATGATAACCAGTTTGGTTTTAAAGCCGGTCTCTCTACAGAAGCAGCCATATTGTGTTTAAAGCAGACTGTCAGGTACTACACTGATAGAAGTACACCGGTGTTTGCTTGCTTCCTCGACTTGTCGAAGGCATTTGACTTGGTTTGTTATGACCTGCTGTGGCAAAAACTGCAGCAAGCGGCAGTGCCAGACGAACTGATTCGTGTGTTCCAATACTGGTACAGCAATCAGGTCAATGTTGTTCGATGGTCGGGGGCTTACTCAACCCCGTATAGATTGGAGTGCGGTGTGAGGCAAGGGGGGCTAACCTCACCGAAGCTCTTCAATTTATATATTAATGCACTGATAGAGAGGCTCAGCAGCATGCATGTCGGTTGCCATATTGGAGGTGTGTGCCTTAACAATATCAGCTACGCAGACGATATGGTGCTGCTGAGCGCCTCTGTCTGTGGAGTGGCAAAACTGATTAGCATTTGTGAAGAATATGCAAAAGAACATGGTTTGCTGTATAATACGAGCAAGAGTGAATGCATGGTCTTTCAGGCCAGGGGGAGTCCAAATTACTTACCAGCAATTAAGCTCAACGGATGCCCACTTAAAAGAGTTGACATGTTTAAATATCTTGGACATTTATTAACCTCTGACCTGAAAGATGATGCAGACATCGAAAGGGAACGTAGGGCGCTGTCTGTTCGTGCAAATATGATCGCCCGCAGATTTGCTCGGTGCTCGAGGGACGTCAAAATAGCCCTGTTTAGGGCATTCTGTACGTCCTTTTATACTGGCAGTCTGTGGTTGGATTACACGCAGAAACAGTACGGAGCCCTACGTGTCCAGTATAACAATGCGTTCAGGGTGCTCTTGAGGCTGCCTCGCTTCTGTAGCGCGTCGGGGATGTTTGCCGAAGCTCGTGTGGATTGTTTCCACACAATCATGCGCAAACGGTGCACATCCCTGGTGCGTAGGATGCGGGGCAGCCGCAACAGTATCCTGAGCGTGTTTTCTGAACGTTTTGACTGTCAGTACGTGAACCACTGCTGTATGGTTCACGTAAAGACTAATGTTATAATTTTATTTTAAATCGTGAATCCAATTTAAATTTTCAAATGCCTATTTAATTTTGTAGTATTTATTTTGTGATTTTTGCCTACTAACATAGTTTATAAGTTTCAATTGTTGCTAACCATTATGGATCATTGTTTTCTGACAAATAAATAAATAATAACACCATGATAATTTAAAGACTGCAAAACATTTAGTAAATGCAGTTATTTGACCTACCCGGATATGACATTACTGGAAATGACAAGCGACACTGCGCGTGTCTATGATTAGGAACCTAACAACTTTTTATCCTGCAATGCTAACAAAATAGTTGTTCATATTCATGAGTAAGTATATTAATAAAAAAAAACAAAAGGATATTATAAGAGGTGAAGTCTATCTATTGCTATTACTAATTTCTAGGTACTCGTTAAAAAAAAAAGAATATGAACAAAACTTCTTCAAAGCTTAGATTCACGCTCCTCACACAATTATTGATTCACTAAAAAAAAAATATGTAAAAACAAATGATATTATCGGACGAGTCTCGTCAGCGACAGCGAATCTCAGATTAAGTATCAAAATGATGGGTCCTTGATACCTGATGATTTTGATGCGAACATTCAATGAACATCAAATGAAAGGGTTAATAAAGAAAAAAAAAATTATGATGTTGTTTATTTTTTTTACCCTTGCATAGGTACTTGTTTCTTGGTGAAAATCAATCTACTTTTCCCCACACAATAGGGAGTTATAAGCTCTCTTTGCCTCAAGCTGGGTATATAGATTTATCACAAAATACAAAGAAAGCCTTAGAACATTCTCAATATTATATGAAAGGTAACACAGAGAAGTGTGAAAGACTATGGCGAAGACCTTTGCCCAGCAATAAGACAGTACAGGTTTAAGAATTTATTTAGATTATAAAGTAATATAGTTTAAAAAGGGAGTAAACCTGTCAAAATGTGCGCATTAGTGCTACAAAATGGTAGACCAGATGTTGCCAGCCCTACACGACGATAGCGTTCGATATTCCACCCAAATGGGAGAATATGTTGCCAAGTTTCACCACCAGTGGCGCCAGCAGCACAAGCAGTAAACATTGTTTTGTTATAGCAGGTCAATTAAATAGTTAATTTGTATTGAATTTATCCATATTTTATAAATAATTTGAGTAAACCTAAACATTATTGAAAATATTGATTTACACAAATATTTACAAAATAGGGCCTTAAGAAGGCGTACAACGGTACCTGGCGCCACTCCTTTAAACAAATATTATCTATACTCGAAAGGTTTAGGTAGTTAAATAAAGGTAAACAAAAGAAACCACGTGACTCATAGATGTTAAACCTTTTATTTCAAATGTTAAAATCATATTATTTTGAGTCCCATAGTAATAGGCTCTATTCTGAATCTGAATTTGAGGAACTATCTGTCACATTAATAATAAAGCGTTAGTGGTATCATCAATTATTTTGTCTAATTTAAATATTTTCTGTTCTTCTTTTATTACATGACTCTCGCAACTTTTACAATTTTCAGCAGTCACATTAGCTAAAGCCTCTGGCAAAAGAATGTATAGGTCAGACATTTTAAAAGTTTTATTTTTCTCGACTACAAACCCTTTAACTTGAGCCTATATTAACTCAATTGAATTGCGCTCACAATGGTATGGTGGCAGCCGCAATACAGTGACACCATATAATTTTTTTTCTAATTCATCCACAACTTAGGGCATCTGGTTAACCGACTAAACGTAATACCTGCTACTTCAGTTGCCATACTACGTCACAGGTGTACTGTTCAATTAAGCAACGTTATCTAATTCGTTGTATTTTCTAAAAGGTTTAGGGAATCTGTCTTTTTGGGCTCTTTAGAATAGACAGATTACAAAATATTATACAATTTTATAAATCTAACAAAAAAATTGTGTTCAAGCAATTACATGTACGAAGAGTATAAATCTCAAATCGTTTATTGCATGGTTTACGAATATGCACATATAGTTTACGAATAAATTATAAAGTTTAACATACATTAATAAAAGAGGAAACTATCGTATAAATCGCAAATAACTTTAATTTTGTTGTAACGTATTTTTAAACATGAAAGTGTCAACTATAAAAACCTTTTTTACGATTTGTTTACCTTTATTTAACTACCTAAACCTTTCGAGTATAGTGACCGAGAAGGAATTATGCTTCTCATAATTATCCTTCTCAGTCACGACAAAATATTTTTTTAAAGGAGTGGCGCTAGTGTACCGTTGTACGCCCTCTTAAACTAGAGGTAGAATAAATAATAATTGGATTCTACACTATTGCATCAGTGCTGCGTGTTCAGAGGGCCTAGACAAATGGCATTCGCTTCGGAGCGATTCTATTTCTACAATCGCTATCGCTTTCGCTAATGATTCCAAAAACTAGCGATAACGCTCGTCAAAAAGTGTCCCTTGGCTATGCATCTCTGTGGAAGTACCTAATCTTTCGACGCTGTCGATTCATTTCATAATCGAATGTTGTTAACATTGTCTAGCTAATTTTTATTCGTTGACCTATCATCACGTGACATTTCGATAGCTTATGTCAACCCCATACATTTTAACTTTTCTGCTAGCGTCTTCGCTAATCGAATGTTACTTTGTCTAGGCCCTCAGGTGTTTAAATAAAGCGTTTCATATTGTTTACTGCAATAAATAATTAAGGTATAATAACTATGAACGGATGTCAAAATCAAAATATTTTATTTCACATAAACCAACATGGGCACTTATGAAACGTCAGAAGCTAGGTGCCCGGTTCCAATTGGTTGTTTCCTATGGAGAAGAGCCGGCAAGAAACTCTACGGTTACTCTTTTAAAAATAAGGGGCTTTTACAATGTTTCCAATTACAGTGTTGATAGATATGGGAGGACAGTGTAGGCCTGTCAACAAGTAACATGTACTCAACAAAATATAAAAAGGTCCACAAATCTAGTCTACAAGTTAGGTCTACAACATTCTCACATTCACAAAATATAAAAGAATCTATATAATAATAAAAGCCTATTTAGACTAAATGACATGATTGCCATTACTACTGTAACAAATCGGAATAGAAAGATGTACAGTATACTGTCCCGCACAGAGTACATTTTATTGCTGTTCCATTAAAAAGCTTCCTATTTTTGTATTACTCGCCTATCTGCCAGTGTCCGTGTAATTAGTAGACTAATCAACAACTGTCTATTTATGCGTAAAATTGTAGCTTTTTGGTCAAGAAAGTCGTCCTGCTCAGTCTACGCAAATCTCCAACACTGAAGTTTTTCTTAGGTTGAATGAGGCTAACACTGGATCAAGGTGGCGCAGGAGTTCCTGAGTACTTAGGGGAGGTATTTGACCAGTGGTGGGACAATACAGGATAAGAAAAATAAAAGAATGAAAATAACTCAATGTTTGATACAATAAATAATTTATTCCCTTTTTATACATTTTAATGTAACGAATTAACTAAATTTTAAGTCATCTGAGACTTTTTCATGCTGTTTCGATCACATTAAGGAGAATCGTATGGACAGAAAGGCTTTTTAATACGTCTTTAAGTTAAATGACATGTGAGAAATCGTGGGTCATTCAATGATAGTTTTGTCAATGTTATCGTATACTCTGTCGACGTTTTCTGCTGGTAGTGGGTCCATTATTTCAAACTGTAGGTCGTATTGCTGGTCCAGACCCATGTAGCTGTCGCTAAGGATGTATACTGTGTAGATTATGCGACCTGGGGTGAGGAGAATAGTCCATTAGTAGGTAATAACCAAAGGGAAGAAGGAAGGAGGAGTTGGGTTAGGGGGTGTTGAAGTGCCCCCGTAGCCCCCGGTGCGGTAGGCGAGGGAACACGGGATGGTCTTAGTCAGTATAAGTCTGACAGACCCCTCCGTCCGCCCCAGGGCGGAGGAGACCCATGAGGATTTCCACCCCGTTACAACAAAAAGGAAGGAGGTTTAGGGGAGTTAGGATTTCAGTGGTTTAAGCACATATATCGTCATAATCGTAGAAAAGTGACGGATCTGACACATGTTAAACTTTACAGGGCAGCCATTTAAAATATTTTTAATAGATTTTTTGACGTAACATTTTTAATCCGTCAGTATACCGACTGTTTAATTTGTAAACCACTTTATTTATATATATATTTTTTAATGTAGCAATATTATTTTATGATGTAATATCCAAATATAGTAAAAAGTGAATTTCGTATTTTTTTCAAAACCGTCACTGTTCTACGATCATGACGATATGTTTGTTTTTTTTTCTCAATAATTTGTGTCTCCGTCTAAAGTTACTGGTGGAAACTTCAAAAGTTGATGGTTTGGAACCAAAACCGATTAAAATGAGAAAAGATGGACGAAGGAACAAATCGTTACATTGCAAGAAAGGAATTTGTCGGCGAAATGAGTTTTCAACATAATTATTACACATTCAAAAACATAAAATGTGTGGGTTCTGTTAAAACAAAGAAATTAAAGACATAGATGCACTTATGTATTCATGTTTCTTTTTAGACCGATCTTCACAGCAAAAACCTTTCAGTCCTTAATAATTTTTTTTTTTTTTTTTTATCATATTATTTCGTCCTGTCAACCTGTTTGTAGACTAAGGGCGAATTTCACCAAACTTTTATACCTAGAATAAGTCTTATCCTGAGTTTTTTTTCCCATACTAGAACTGTCAGATGTCAATTTTATTCCACGGATAAGATATCTGACTTTGGTAAAATCAGCCCTTACAGAGGTTGTTTTGATGTGCAAGACTGGAACCGACACCTTTATACCTGAAAATTCGCCTGGTCTATATCTACATACCTTTTCTGGATGGCGTATAGAAGGTAACCTGAGCGGTGCCTCTAGCAGGAACTCTCTTCAAGGCATGTAGATCTCCATCATCCACGGTGCCCATCGTAACGAACCAGCCTTCGTTCTTGCCCCGAGGGAAGCGCGGGCAGAGCACGTTGTTGGGATTGCCGCCGCGACGGTTTAGTTCAAGTAGTAAGGTGTATTCCTGGAGAAAAGAGGGCATGGATTCAAGTTTATTTTGTTTGAAAATGATCGTAAACATTATAAAAAAATGCCATTTAAAATAAAAAAATCTTAATAATATGGCTTGCAACCCATAATGTAAAATAATGTAATAGTTCTAGCCGGTTCTGTCTTAAGTAAAAAATACATTGAAGAAACCGCTGCTTTGCATTTACTGCGTATTTTTATAAAACACTTAAGGGGGAAGCGCTACGGTAGCCCGCGAAATTCAAATTTTCTTTTTTCTTTCTTTCTTTTCTTTTCTTTCTACGATTTGCAGGTCAGTGTCAGGTTGTATGGGCACGCCGATATTGTGGCGGTAAGTCCCCTCTTTGAGGAGTGGATTGAGATGCGCCACGGCTTCCTCACCGTCCGCCTGACGCAGGTCCTCACCGGACATGGCTGATTCGGGAGGTTCCTGTTCCGGATAAGGCGGGAGGAAACGCGCGGGTGTTACCACTGTGTGGATCGCACGGAGGACACGGTGGAGGTGGAGGTCTGCCCGGCTTGAGCGGAGAACCGCGGGGGCGATCGGCGGCGGCAATCTGTCGCGTCTGGCCCTGGTTCAGGACTTGGTACGGAGCGAGAAGGCATGGGAAACCGACACCTCTTTCTGCGAAGCAGTAATGCTCGCAAAGGAGGAGGCGGAGCGCGTGAGGGTGAGGCAATCGTTGCGCCCTCACGCCATTGAGCATTGGGCATTGGGAGTCGATAGCCAATTCCCAGCCACTGTAGGCGCGGGCTTGCAGGCGGCGAGCAATGGGCAGCTCGTCCTCCGGTAATGACTAGACCCGGGTAGACGGCGCGTTGTGTTTTACGCGCGCCTCAAAGAGATGTCAGCACTAATTGACCGGGTCCGCTAGGGCCGATGCCTGCCGGGGTCGCGGATTATTCGAAAGAGTTAATGTGGCCCTGACACACAGGCAACTGAAGGAACACGGATTAATCGGTAAAAGTCTGAGACGTCCGCCCGCTCCACCCAGAGAGGTAGAAGGTATTAAAAAAAAAAGATTCGCGACCATATCAGATGTGCATCTATCTGTGTTCAAATTACTCTATTGAATGACAATTTCATGAAATCGTGCCATTTTAGGAAAATTTTAACTTGGAGAGTTGTATTGATGATTTTAATTATTATAATTCTGTAATTGCATATTTGTTACGGTTGCGAATGGTATTTTAATCTACGTACAATCTGATATACTGACCAGTAAATGCAAAAAACGTAAGAATTTTTTTATTTCGTGGGCTACCCTGACGCATCCCCCTTAATAGGCCGTTGCATTATACACTAATCAAATTGATATAAGACCAAATAATGTAACATGTGAAACCAGCGATTGTACTTACTCTATTTAAATGTGAATAAATGAATATGAATGAATGAATGAATGAAACCTTCAAAATTATTGGTGTATCAATCATGGCTCGACAAACATGAGTCTTAGCTCTGCTCTTCAGGCTAAAACTGAGCAGATTTGGATGAAATTTGGCACATGGGTAGACCATGACCTGGAGAAGAACATAGGCTACTTTTCATCCTAGATCACAGACGAAGTCGCGGGCAACAGCTAGTTTATCATAAAACAAGCCAGTACTTCTGTACTGGCTTGGTTTATACATCTTGTAGTCACTTCAATAATTCATCAGGTTTGCAGAAACCTTGACTTAGTAACGGATTGGTATGAAAGTATATTTACCTGATCAGCATGTAGCGGCATCCACTGGTCTCTAGAAGGCGGCTGACGCATTAGTTTGTCTTGTTCACCGTCACTGTCAAACCATAGCCCACGGACGCGCATCTTTATGTCTAATGTTGGAATGTCGCATATTGCCTGAAAACGAATATAACAGGGATACATAAGTGCAGTACAAATATTTTCTTAATGTCCTTCGGGAAACATTGCATTTCTGAATACAAACTAATGATACAAACGAATGCTACAGACGTGTACCTCCGTACACGCCTGTCTAACCCCTCGGGGATTACAGGCGTGATATTTTGTTTTTTTAAATGTTTGTGTGTTTGTATGTCCTTCTGTCACGCAGCAACGAACAATACGATCAACATGATTTTTTTCGTAGACATAGGGTACTTTATGTTGGCTAATTCTTTTATTATTACCTATAGACATAGGCTACTTTATATTGGCTAATTATTTTATTATTACCTATAGACATAGGCTAATTTATATTGGCTAATTATTTTAATATTACCTATAGACATAGGCTACTTTATACTGGCAAATTATTTTATTATTACCTATAGACATAGGCTACTTTATATTGGCTAATTATTTTATTATTACCTATAGACATAGGCTACTTTATATTGGCTAATTATTTTCCAGGCGATTAACAACTTAAAGGGCAACTAACAACTTAAAGGACGACTAACTATTTGCTACAAAAAAAAAATGGCGAGGTACTATAAATAATGACATGGCGACTAGTATTAACAGTGGGATATGATGCAAGAGCGAGCGTAGCGAGCTCGGGACTTGGGGCACCCCGACTGGGGCAGGCTAGGTTAGAAGGGGATGCCGGGGTCTACAAGACCCCGCCATCCCCTTCCTGGTTATTTTTTTTTAAACCACCCAGAAGTAGGAACCCCGCCAGGCGAGGCTCCGTTGACTACGACTTATTATTATTGTCATTCAAAAATAGGAGGCCTCGTCGAAACAAAACTCCATGCAAGTTTAAACAAAAAAAATCTAACAACTGATTATTAGGCTGCTACATAATTTTTTTTAAATTATTTTTTAATCCCAAATTCAGATTAATTTGTCGCCGCATTAAAAACATACACTTTATATTCATCGGGTTCTGTGGGAAAGAGCAATTAAGTAATAAAAAAAAAACTCACCCTATGTATCTGCTCAATCTGATTCTCTTCAAATTCCCTCCTCAAATACTTCGCTAACAGCTCATAATTCCTCATACAGACCACCTTCAGTCCATTCAGCATATTACATGGCTTATTAGTTTCTTTGACCATATGAGAGAATATGTAAAGATGTTGGGAATCTATGTGAGGTAGTGTCATGAGGGGGGATTCGGTCGGCCATCGCGCCTGCACAATACCTTGCATTAGCATTTGACAGGATAGGCAGACGAAAAGCCAGCCATTTTCTGCTGAAGTGTCTATCATTGCCTGTGAAAATATTGTTTTTGGTTAAGGGGGATGCGCTCAGGTAGCCCGCGGAATTCAAAAATACTTACCGTTTTTGCAATTTGCAGGTCAGTGTCAGGTTGTATGTAGATTAAAATATGTTTCGCGGCCGTAACAAATATGGCTTTACAGAATTATAATAATTAGAATCTGCAATACAACTCCTTATGTTAGAATTGGCCTCAAATGTCATGATTTCATGAAATAGTCATTCAATAGGGTAATATGAACTTAGAGAGATGTATTGATGATTTTTATGATTATAATTCTATAAATAAATATTTGATACGGCCGCGAATCATATTTAGATCAACATACAACCTGCAAATTGCAAAAAAACCTAAGAAAATTTTGAATTTCGCGGGCTACCTTGGCGCATCCCCTTTAATGAAGAATGTAAATATATTATTTATTCCTATTCATTAAAATATGCCATGAAAATGTGGTCCTTTAGAGCTGGCGTCATACCCAACTACTAAAACTGAATTAGTTTTCTTGGTGTGCCGGTAAAATGGGTTGATACGACCTCTCTTTCGAACAATAGAAAATTAATCAAGTTATTGTAGAGTTTGTAGTCAGTCAATCAAAAAAGAGATGTCTTGCAGAAAAATATCAATATTTTAGGCAATATGAAATATCTACACATTAAATATATATTTTTAATTTATTTAAAGGGTTTTGTCGTTTAGCGACCACATCGCCCTACACTTTTAATGAACACTTTCTATGAACATCTTTCAATTTCAACCATAACATCATGCAACAAAGTTGATTTTGCAATGATAAAACTATTAGCAACTTTACAATACAAAATACACTTTATTCACTTGAATTAAGGTTTAAAATTCCCTAATTATGTCTATCGTGGGGTTGTTTCATAGCCTTACCTGTAAAATCCTAATAGTTTGATCGAGTACAGACTTGGTATCAGTCAGGTAGTCTGTGTTAGGGAGCTGTAGTCTTGTCATGTGCGCTTGAAGTAGTAGGAACGCTTTCACGTTGGACGAGTCTAGGGTTAGGGCGTCTACGGGAAGACGGCATTCTTGGGCGAGTTCGCTGAAATAAGAGATTTTCTTGTTATGTAATTAAGTGTGTACTTAAACATAACCGGGGAACTGAGTGTACTATAGATACAGTACAACTATTTTCTTTATGGCCCTCGGCAAACTTCGTGTTTCGTCAGTCGTCGGATTTCTAACAGTTGCCCTTTGTAGTTGGTGTATACCGGACGCTCTCAATCGACTTGGAAGTATATAGAGTTGTTAATACTCTTTTAACTTAATGTAATTTATTTTAAAAATGGGAGGAAACTGACGAAACACGAAGTTTGCCGAGGGACATTAAGAAAATAGTTGTACTGTACACCTCTGTTTAACCCTTCAGGGAATAAAGGCGTGATGTTGTTTGTAATTTAGTAAAACCATTTCTTATGTTTGCCGATTTATACATGTATTTTTTAATTCTTCCTTTATGGTTTTCTAGCAGATAAGGCTTATTATAATTTGAATGAGTTTTTAGATGAGAAATTTTGATAATATTTTACATATCTATTGTTCTCTATGTTTTATTATATAAATAATCATAACAATTTTTGAATAATTTGACTCTGAAAGACTTTATAAATTATGATTATTATGGATTCAATTATGATTTTATTAATTACTTTTGACATGACTGTATACTTTGACATGAATTATTAATTCCTCTTTATTTTTAATTATGATTTCAACTTCTTTTTCTTTTTTTTTTACTTTTTACATTTATTACCTACTAGTTGCAAATTTTGCAGTCATAGATTAAATTTTGTTTTGTTTAATTCTTTTATTCTTGTAATGTATATTTTTTGTAAAAATTGCCTTTTTTTGGACTGAAGGATATAATTATTAAGAAAATCACTTGTAATTCTAAACATTTGCACGCCGTAGTATGGCAAACATGTCTGAACCAATTTTTCATTATGTTATCCAGCATGCACTTTTTATTATTGTATGTATACACATGTTTGGGCAAATAAATTTTTATCTTATCTTATCTTATCTTTGAGTAAAAAAGTTCGATTGGTCGAGCAAACCCGAAATAAAAAAATATCTTGAACAAAAACAGCTTTTTCTCGTTGGATGTGTTGCCCTAACAGATCGCGAAATCACAGGAGTGGGATGGTTTTGAAAATCAGCAGCTGGTATAAGGTCGCACTATTCTCTACAGCATGCGTAGCATGGCCACTTCTATGTCTTCTCTACGAAGAGAAGACAAATCACTTTTTTCACAAAAAGTCATTCTTTTCTTGAATTTTGACATCGCGCCGAAGAAATCTTTTTAAAATCTGTCATTTTGTCTTCCGTTTTTTTCACTTCTATAATGGCCATGCTACGCATGCAGATGTTAGAAAACGCTAGAATAATCAATCAGTGACAGAATGAGTGTGTGTGAGTGAATCAGTTCCGTGCTAACAACCATAATAAGTACCGATACATACCAAACAAATTTTTTACCTACCTTTACTACTTATTTGTTACTAACTTGGATTGTGCAAGGTTGTTTTATTGATTTGGAAAATAAAGTGTTTTTATTCGTAAATTCAATAATATTACATTTAAAGCAGACAAGTTGCTGACGAACAGTATAGTTACCCGTTCAGTAAGACGATTTTGTGTCTCACAGGCAGCGTAGCATAATCCTCACTGTCCGCCAGCACTTTCAGCATGTCGTCGATGGTTCATCGTACTTTGCAGGTCCCGAGTGAAGTGAATCAGTCGTGTAGGTATCTAGACGACTACTTCCCTTTACTAGAAGCCTAAACCTAACGTAGGATAGTATAGTTACCCATTAAGCAAGTCCTCGTTGTGTCTAACAGGCAGCGTAGCATACTCGTCACTGTCCGCCAGTACTGGCAGCAAGTCATAAATGAACCAGTCGTGTAGCTATCTACACGAATAGTTCACTTTACTAGAAACCTAAATCTAAAGTTGGATAGTCTAGTTACCCGTTAAGCAAGTCCTCGTTGTGTCTCACAGGCAGCGTAGCATACTCGTCACTGTCCGCCAGTACTGGCAGCAAGTCATAAATGAACCAGTCGTGTAGCTATCTACACGAATAGTTCACTTTACTAGAAACCTAAATCTAAAGTTGGATCGTCTAGTTACCCGTTAAGCAAGTCCTCGTTGTGTCTAACAGGCAGCGTAGCATACTCGTCACTGTCC
Organism: Griposia aprilina; assembly: GCA_916610205.1. Lineage (NCBI taxonomy): Eukaryota > Metazoa > Arthropoda > Insecta > Lepidoptera > Noctuidae > Griposia > Griposia aprilina. The sequence continues at coordinate 13,008,881 of OU744306.1, forward strand.
GCCAGTACTGGCAGCAAGTCATAAATGAACCAGTCGTGTAGCTATCTACACGAATAGTTCACTTTACTAGAAACCTAAATCTAAAGTTGGATAGTCTAGTTACCCGTTAAGCAAGTCCTCGTTGTGTCTAACAGGCAGCGTAGCATACTCGTCACTGTCCGCCAGTACTGGCAGCAAGTCATAAATGAACCAGTCGTGTAGCTATCTACACGAATAGTTCACTTTACTAGAAACCTAAATCTAAAGTTGGATAGTCTAGTTACCCGTTAAGCAAGTCCTCGTTGTGTCGAACAGGCAGCGTAGCATACTCGTCACTGTCCGCCAGTACTGGCAGCAAGTCATAAATGAACCAGTCGTGTAGCTATCTACACGAATAGTTCACTTTACTAGAAACCTAAATCTAAAGTTGGATAGTCTAGTTACCCGTTAAGCAAGTCCTCGTTGTGTCTAACAGGCAGCGTAGCATACTCGTCACTGTCCGCCAGTACTGGCAGCAAGTCATAAATGAACCAGTCGTGTAGCTATCTACACGAATAGTTCACTTTACTAGAAACCTAAATCTAAAGTTGGATAGTCTAGTTACCCGTTAAGCAAGTCCTCGTTGTGTCTAACAGGCAGCGTAGCATACTCGTCACTGTCCGCCAGTACTGGCAGCAAGTCATAAATGAACCAGTCGTGTAGCTATCTACACGAATAGTTCACTTTACTAGAAACCTAAATCTAAAGTTGGATAGTCTAGTTACCCGTTAAGCAAGTCCTCGTTGTGTCTAACAGGCAGCGTAGCATACTCGTCACTGTCCGCCAGTACTGGCAGCAAGTCATAAATGAACCAGTCGTGTAGATATCTACACGAATAGTTCACTTTACTAGAAACCTAAATCTAAAGTTGGATAGTCTAGTTACCCGTTAAGCAAGTCCTCGTTGTGTCTAACAGGCAGCGTGGCATACTCGTCACTGTCCGCCAGTACTGGCAGCAAGTCATTAATGAACCAGTCGTGTAGCTATCTACACGAATAGTTCACTTTACTAGAAACCTAAATCTAAAGTTGGATAGTCTAGTTACCCGTTAAGCAAGTCCTCGTTGTGTCTAACAGGCAGCGTAGCATACTCGTCACTGTCCGCCAGTACTGGCAGCAAGTCATAAATGAACCAGTCGTGTAGCTATCTACACGAATAGTTCACTTTACTAGAAACCTAAATCTAAAGTTGGATAGTCTAGTTACCCGTTAAGCAAGTCCTCGTTGTGTCTAACAGGCAGCGTAGCATACTCGTCACTGTCCGCCAGTACTGGCAGCAAGTCATAAATGAACCAGTCGTGTAGCTATCTACACGAATAGTTCACTTTACTAGAAACCTAAATCTAAAGTTGGATAGTCTAGTTACCCGTTAAGCAAGTCCTCGTTGTGTCTCACAGGCAGCGTGGCATACTCCTCACTGTCCGCCAGCACTCGCAGCAAGTCGTCGATGTTCATGGTACTCTGCAGGTTGCGAGAGAAGTGGGCCATAGTCTTGTAGGATAGGTAGTAGTAGGAAGCGATGCGACCCATCCAAGTGCAGTGGACTGTGCGGAGATCCTGCGACATTAACGTTATTTATTATTACAACAAAATAAAAATAGTGCGAAATGTGGGCTTTTTTCTAATTCCCTCTCTGTTAACAATACAAACGCTTTGGGCAAACGAGGAGACTGAAGTGAGGCAAGGGACGCACTGAACCAGCGCTGACTTCACGGCAGTATGGCGGCGCCCGCGACCGGCGACATAATTACGTAAACATACCGCGCTGTCAACACGTACCTACTAAATTTCTGTATTTTCTAAATAATAAATAAATACTAATAATATTCTTTATTTCACCAAAAAACAGTCATCATATTACAATTTGATTGAAAGACATATAAGACTTATAACTAGGTCATAATAATTTTAATACTCTGACTCCTAAACTAGGTGGATGTGCCTGTGTCTTATGAGTCAGTGATTCTCCGTAACAAACAAAGCCATAATATACTGAATCAGGACGTTTCAACAATAAGCAAATAGTTTAAAGAAAACGGAATATAATTTGATGAGGTGAATAAATGTAGGGTTTGACTATGTGTTTGTCTAACTTGATCATTACACAAGTTTTATTCTTCTACATCGCATTTTTTATGTGCATTCCACATTCTGCACATAACACTCTCAATTTACATTACTCTCAATAGTCCGTGGGAAAGAAATAAGATTAAAGTGCTTTACTTCACTGTACAATTAGATAACTCGGAAGAAAGTTCGAGATAGTACGTATAAGCAACAGTAGCTACGAACGCCATGATATAATAATACTAGGGAAGGAAGGAAGGGAGGGAATCCCATTTGGGGTCCAAGGCATTTGTAAAAAAACTAGGACATAAGGCTCCTATGTAATCTGTTACTAGCTTTTTTTAATATCGAGCTGCGTTTTTTCTGAACTGAATTTTACTTATTTATTTTTCTAAATAATAATTATTTTATTGCTACTGATAATACGATTATTTAATTAAAAAAAGGTTTTTATTCATTTCCGGAGAGTTATGAGACTATCCGGCATAAAAATGCACAAGAAAGTCTTCAACTGTCGAAATTACTTGTTTCAATAATTTCAGTCTGTTCTACTTTCCTCGTAAAACAATAATATACTGAAAAATAATTCTATTATAAATAATTTAAAGGCATACCTCTTCAATCTCCAAACAGTTAGCGTTAGCTAGAGCATCCAACGAGCTCTGCACCAAGTGCGACAGATAATAGTTGACATCTTGAGGCTCCACGCTTTCTAAGTTGTAGTACGACGGGTTTTTGAGCAGGCGCCGGAAGAAATACGTCCAGGTCATGTAGTCCAGGATGTCTTGTTTTGTTTGGACCGTACCTGAGATGATAAAAGGGTATTTGATTAGGGCTTGTATTTAAACGTCTACCAGAAAAGTACCTATTTTAATTCCAAAAAATTCGAAATACGCACCAAATTGTGTCCACCAGAATGGATAAATGCTCACCAAATTGTGTTCCATAAAGTATTGTAGAAATGAACCTATTTTCCTTTTTTATTTATAAGGCGTAGTCAACGGAGCCCCGCGGAGCAGGGCTCCTACTTCTGGGTGGTTTAAAAAAAATAACCCGTCTAACCTAACCTGTCCGAGTCGGGGTGCCCCGAGTCTCGAGCTCGCTCCGCTCGCTCTCGCATCCTATCCCACCCTTGCATTTTGAAGCAAACTTATTTTTGGTGAGCAACTTAAACAAGATTTGGTGAGCAGTTATCCATTTTGGTAGGCAAAAAGAATATAAATACAACACGTACAATTATTCTGATGAGTGTATAATTATTTTGGAACTTAAAACGGTGTTCTTTAGACACCTCGGTATAGAGGGTTTATTTTATTTGAAGTTAACATATTTTAGGTGCTTAGTCTTAGGGACAAAAAAATTTTTTGGTGAGCATTTAAATTGTAGCCTTTGATTAGTATATTATGCTTACTTTATATGCTTATTAACATAAGTAGGTGAATGATAATATAAATGTTTGCATGCCGAATGGTTGAATACGGTTGAGGTTTAATGTATCATAACACCTATTATGTATTACCCATATTTGCAAAAGAAATTTCTATTCTATTCTATGTCACCGTATAATTATGAACAAAAATATTATTCTGTCCATGGCGGACGGACAAATTTTGATCTGGTATCAAACTTGCATGCGACGAATCTCACCTTTGCGCTAATACTAAATAACCAAGTAATTACGACCAACTTGGAAGTAGCGCATTCCGCTGCCGCGGCACCACTCGCTCGGCTCGCGCACGGTCGGTCACAGTTCTAACCTAACCTAACGCTTTAGTTTAGTTACTGAGACCAATTCGGCTACCGCCAAGACCGACTAATCAGAGACGGTTTACAATTTTACGGGTGATAAAATCGGACAGATAGTGAACCCTGTCGGTAAGTGCAGGTTTGTTCATAATTTGACGGTTTGACATGAATAGCTTATAAACTATCGAAAATGAATACGTTATATTGTAAGCAGTATAATGCAGTTCACAATTTATCGACCGTTTACAATCTCGCGAGATAGATAATAAACTAACGGCGTTCACAATCATACGGTGACATATACATATTGAAGCTTGCACAAGAACCTACTATCCGTTATTAAAAATAAAAATCATTTTGAGATACAAACTAAAGAAGATTTTGTAGGGTTGTTTTTTCTATCTTTGTCGCTCCAAAAGGATACTAATTTAATTTAGTTTGAGGAGTACGGAAGCAGGGATATAAAACAATTCATCAAAGGGTGGTTAGTGAACCGGAGGCGGGGGAAACTATTATTCGTCGGTAACGTCGGTGAGCTATGTCACCGAGGATTACTAGAACGAACAAAAGAGCAATACATGCAAATACATTTTTGGCTTTAACTTAAAAATGTAATTCTTCAATCTATAAAATCCAAATTACGAATGTGCTTTACTTTTCGGTCTTTCCTTACATACAAAGATAGTAAAAAAAATGAATAGGTGTTCTTGGAACGTACCAGCCACAACTTCAGCGTTCAGATGGTCAGGCAGTACATCCAGCAAACTGGACTCGACCGGGAACGGCTCGTACAGGAACTTCTTGTAGAAGTTTTTCTTCTGATCGTGAACTAACACTACTGCTACACCTTCGTTGTCATACTAAAATAAAGGATTAGCTAGTAAGGTCTATACACACACTCCGACTGCCGAATATACTTATAACTGGGTACAGTGAGTACCCAGTAATACTTCATTACCCAAGTATGTTAAAGGAATTTACGGATCATTTGTGAAGTTTTGACTTTTAGATAATTATTATTAGAGATTAAAATTAACGAGAAAGCAGACTAGTTTAAAGCAAAGCTGCATTTCAATGTTACTGGGGACTGCATTCCACAATCGGCGCATAACTGTAGGAAAACTTATTTTCACTCTAAAGTAGCGTTAAGTACCTATTTGCTTTCATATCTTTTAAATAAACATCATTGAAGAGTAGCTCAGTGCTAATAACACCTACGAATTCGGAGACAACCTCGTGTCAGGATACAAAAACGGCAATGTTATCGAATGTCAAAATAATTTTACAGTTCACATCGCAGACCTCACAATAACCTTAATCTACCCTCTAACAATAGTCACATACAAATAATTTATCACAATTAGTTTCTATTTACCTGCGGTCGTCCAGCTCTACCCATCATCTGCAGAACATCAGTAATAGGCATGTCCACGTATCTCTTCTGTTTCCCGTCGTAGTACTCTGTGCCCTTGATCACGACGAGGTGAGCGGGGAAGTTCACGCCCCACGCTAGTGTAGCCGTGCAGATTAGGACCTAGAAGACGATGTTTTTTCAATGATGTCGTCATTAATGGCCGATTCCTATTATTTACGGGTCGTTATTGGTTAAAATTAAGACTCAGGTATCATTTCCAATTATGAAGCAAAGACCTTTTAGAGGTAGGAGGAACAGGACGTAAAGTTCACTCATACCTCCATAGAAAAGGGAGGATCCTCCGACCAGACGAGTGCCGTGTCTGGTGGTGCCCGACGATTGATGTAGGGACGTTGTATATCATGCTAGTTGCGCGGAAAACTCCGCTTGCGTCTGGATAGAAACGGTCTGCGCCTGGTGACGGGGACCATCACGGGTCACTGCTCGCTAAACAAACACTTTCACACAATAGGCATAACGGACAGTCCTCTGTGCAGGGCCTGCATGGAGGCTGAGGAAACCGTTGCGCATGTGCTCTTCGAATGCACAGGCGTCGCTCAAATTGGGTCACAAACCCTCGGGGCACCCATATCCTACACGGATGCTCTCAGCAGACCAGGAGATATCATCAGCTTCTGGAGAGAGGTGGGCTGGTTGGAATAACCACCGACGGCCACCATGGCCCACGCACAATGGTCCACATGAAGGACTAAGTGCGGAAACCATAACCCTAAAGAAGAAAGAAGAAGAACTCCGCTTGCGCGATGCAGGATTTTGCGTGGCGTGAGTGTGACGCGTAGAACGCATGTGTCATTTGTAGATACCGCTACAACTTCCATAAGTTTGCATAGTAGACCCTTCCATATGGAAGTAGTTACCACGGATAAAATTAGCTTACGAATCTATTTATATGCCAGGTTTGGCAATAAAAACTGCTACCATTGGTAAGCAAAACGATTCATTTTTGTTTATAGGAACCGAGCATAAAAGACTTTTTTGTGGCAATAGTGTGTGTTTAGCTTTCCGCTCAACAGTTAGTTTCTTAGAATTTAGTCGCAGCTGTAAATAAACTTATGTTACTGATAGACTGTAAAGTGAAATACCTCAATAATAAAGTTCACATTCAAACAATGGTCAAGAGGTTCTGGGATCCAGGAATTCCGGACTTGTTCCGGATGTGAAGAATTTCGTGTAAAATGTATCATTTTCCCATCCTTGACTTTAATTGATAAAATAATAGTAACCGTCTTATTCATAATAAAGCCATTCGCTTCATAAAACTATTTTAGCTGAAGAACTGTTTTGTCCCTTTCTGTCAAGTTAAAATGAAAATTGACAGAAATGTGACAAAACAATTCGATAGCTGACATAGGTTTATGGAACGAATAGCTTTATTATGAATAAGGGGGTAAGTATTTCAAGCAAAAATATTCTTAACACAAACCTGTATTTTCTGGTTAATAAACAGCTCCTCAACAGTAGTCCTATCTCTTTCATGTAGACCAGCATGATGTATACCGATACCGAACGCGAGCGTGAGCTTCAGGTTCGATTCCCGGATGTTGGCAAGAATCTGTTCCATTTCAGATTCGCGCATATGTAACCACTGCTTTGGGTTGTCTTCGGCTGCTAAGTACGCGATCAGATCTAAGGCGGTTAACCTGGAAATCCGAATTATAATAATTGTTATAAACAAATAGAGAAAGAGAGAGAGCGTATCTCTCTCTCTCTGACCTATCATATTTCGGATCGTAATACAACAAAAAAAAAGAATGGTATCTATGTATGTATATAGTGCACCATACAATTTTTATAGCATCTATTTGTTTCCAAAGTCAGGCTGATAAGCAGGTGACGCATATCTATATATATAAATAAATAAAATTGAAGTGTCTGTTTGTAATGTCAAAATAACAGCCTTTTAATAAATGCATATGAAAGTGTAAACGACACTTAAAACTTTTTTTTTGTTAATTTTGTCTTACTGTTTGTTTGTTCCGGCTAATCTCCGAAACGGCTGGACCTATTTTGACAGGACTTTCACTGGCAGATAACTGATGTTATACTTACTTTTATTTTAGAAAAAGGATTTGGGTTCTGCGCAAAAAAGTTAAACCAAGAAATTCCAATACCTTTTCACGTCTAAAGCTTTGAATAGATTTCGATAAAATTTGGCAAGGAGATAGACGGCATCCTGGGGAAGGACGTAGGTATGCTACTTTTTGTCCCGGTAGCACATTCCCGTGGGATAATTTCCGACATACACGCGGGCGAAGCCACGGGCAGAAGCTAGTTTGCTTTAAAATAATGAGGTTGTGTCTATTGATTTATGGTGGTTGTATAAACATTTATCGTCTAAATCATAATAAATCCATTCGCTTTATAAACCTATTTTAGCTATCGAACTGTTTGGTCCCTTTCTGTCAAGTTAAAATGAAGTTTGACAGAAAGGGACAAACAGTTCGATAGCTAAAATAGGTTTATGAAGTGAATGGCTTTATTATGAATAAGACGGTTAGTGTTTCGCTAGCAGGTGTTTGGACAATTCGACCTTCTGCAATCTCCGAGCTTCGGCTATTTTATCGTATCAACGCGTAGCCAGTCAACGGGGTTGGTTACGGCGCGAACTGCCTGGGGTTTATTTTATATAGTACTACCTTCTACCCGCGACATCGTTCGCGTGGAAGTCGTAAAATACACAATATAATAAAATAGCCGCCATATTTTTATAAAACTCTCCAATTGATTGACGCGCTGACATTTTATGTTTTTGCTCGGCTCCCAAAAGTCGTAGCGTGATGTTAAAAAGCCTATAACCTTCCTCGTGAATCACTCTGTCTATTGGTGAAAAACGTATCAAAATCCGTTCGGTAGTTTTTGAGTTTATCGCGTTCAGACAGACAGACGCGGCGGGAGGACTTTGTTTTATCATAATTATTATACGAGTATGTAGTGATTATCCAATGCTCTTTTCATATACTGCGGAAACTATTATTCATAAAGAAAACAGGTGACACAATTTGTATAGTTTCCTACATAATGTGTTTTACCTATAGTATGTGTTACCCAATGGCAATAAACTTGGTTGTCAACTTTATAGCGACACTCCTCCAAAATGCTGATAGATTGAAAATAGAACCCATGGCTGAACGCTGACCCCTAAGATACAGGTCCAAGTCTAGTTTGGGGGTTAGGATCAGATTTGTGCCAATACATTCGCATGCTATTTTATTATGACTGGCTTGTAACATGTATTTTCAAGTGTCAAATAAATATGTTTATTTTATTTATTATAGTAAGGGCCCGTTGTTTGATACATAGTTAAGCATGACCATTAGTCAATTTAACAATAAGTCACTTGACAATAGTCAATAGCTTTCAAAGTTTAACTCCTCTGCCGGCGCATGGTTAAGTTTTATATCAAATTGTATTTTTTTTTAACTATAGTTAGCTTAACAATTTGTCAAACAACACCTTCTGTCATTTATAACAAATTGTTAGTTTAACTAACGCATTTTAACTACTACATATATACATACACACACATACATATATAGGTTTATTTGGCTTTGTGTCAACATAACATGTGTCTGCATAACGTCCTGGGGTGGTGCCGCTAAATCCAATTTACTGCACCTTGAACGCGCCCAAAGAGCAGTTTTAAAGATTGCTACTTTTCGTCCATTTAGATTTCCTACACACCAGCTTTATATGGCATGTAAGGTGCTAACAATAAGTCAGTTATTTGTTTTGAATGTAGTTTTATTCCAACACACTGAACTTTATTTTAACCCAGTACCTTCAGACAGGAGAAGAAAAGATTTGGTTTGTGCTAACTCTAAGACTAAACATGCTTTTGCTAGTCGATTTTATTTATTTTTAGGACCCTACTTGTATAACCAGTTTAACAGAGTGTTAAAGATTTATAGTTTAACTTATAATAGGTGTAATTTACTAGTACAGGAATACTTGGCAAAACTCAATTATGCAGACACGGAAAAACTACTAGAGATTTTAAAATAAATTTTCTATCTACCTAATATAAGTCTCTTCTTTTACCTTATTAATAATAGTCTTCACTTTATATACTTTAATATTATTCGTTAATTTATTTAAACATAATATATTTACATAATCTAGTTTTATAATAATATAATTAATTAGTTTCTTTTAGTTCTTTAACTCTTTTAAGTCATTGAAAATATTATGTCTTCTTTTAATTAAGCTTCTAATAAATGTATAGTTGTCTTCTTTTTAAATATTTGATGTGAATTGATGGCCTGAAATACAGGTTTTATAAACCTAGATCAGGCAGGTCTACATTACACTTAGAATTAAACATTTTCCTCGATTGTAATTAATGTGAATCATAATTTTATTTTATACTTGAATAAATTTTATTATTATTATTCTTATTATACATACATAGTTAAAAATGACCAATAGTCAATTTAACAATTAGTCACTTGACAACAGTTAAAGTTTAACTACTGTGTCTGCGCATGGTTAACTTTCATAGCAAATTGTAATTTTTTTAACTATAGTATAGCTTAACGTATACGTAGGTCATTTTTAACAAATTGTTAGTTTAACTAACGCATTTTAACTATTAGTATGTTTGACTACTGATCAAACAACGGGGACTTAGTGAAACATAGACAAAGTGTTAGTTACCTGGTCTGTCTCCTACTGGAGACGAACACAAGTGAAGGCGCACACGGAGAGTGCGTGCGTATAGCTTGGAAGGTGGGCTTGTTCATCGTCAGCATGCGCGGGCAATAGTGGCGGCCCGGGTGTCCTGATATGTGTACCTGTGAGAGTTGAGAGTATGAATAAAAGAAGGAAATTCCTTTAATTTTATTCAGCAAATTCCGGTATTCTGGTTGCTAAGTAACATCACCTCTATTATTCTTCGTCAGTCTAATCTACTACTTTTTAGGAGTTGACCCGAAAATAGTAGAATCTTTTGTTAGCTTTGAAAGTTTTTTTTTAAAATTTTATTTTAGATTGGTTTGCTCTTGACTCTAGTCTAGGTCAGAGATGACAGAGACAAAGTCGACGATGGAGTGAGCTTACTCAGAAGAAGCCTGTTCACTCTTACTTTGAGGAGATTTGGGATGTATGCGGTCGGAAACATATAAAGAATAGATCATTATTTTTTTCTGCACTCCTTGTACAGAAACATTTAATTATTTTACTTACGCACGAGTTGTAACAAATTATCTCATCTTTTTTGTGGTAAAAATTGCCAGTTGGCGGGCGGTGGTGACCGGGACTGATCTCGACATTGAAATATGTACTTTGAAATATTCTACCAGCAACGGTTCTATCCGAGACTAGACTGCCTGGTTGGTCTAGTGGTCGGAAACGCTACTCCTGAGCATGAGGTCCTGGGTTCGATTTCTGGGGTCGGGCAAAGTGTTATCGGGTTTTTCCATCTGGAATTTCTCGGTAGTAGCCCGGAGTCTGGATTTTTGCCCGGTTGATGGCAATAGGCTCGCCCCCTATTACATGGGACTTAAACATAACTGGCGAAATGTGGGTGTGCTATAGGTACACCTCTGCCTAACCCTTCGGGGAATACAGGCGTGATGTTATGTTAATGGTTCTATCCGAATCTACCGGCTAAACAGCATCATGATGATAGCATCACACGTTATAAAGGGCTAATTTTTCAATAACCAGATAACTTTTATCGGAGCAATAAATATCACGGTTTTATTCTTCAGATGAAAGTTATCTAACGATTGAAAAATCAGCTCTTAATCGGAGTTCAATGAAGAACCACCTGTATTTAAACTAGTCTAAAGATTCATTTACATACCTCCAAAGGCACAGGTCGTACTGAAGGCCTAAAGTTGTACAGTCCCATTTCTCCGATATTCAACCAGTTGGCAAGATCCTTAGCGTTTGCTAGAGCAGTTGATAGTCCAATGATGCGCAGTCTTCGTGAAGTGTGGGACTCTATGAAGTTGGTTCTGAAACAAAATTATACAAGCTGAAGTTTTTGACACATGGTTTTCTTTTTCTATGTGCTGGAATGGAACTAAAACATACATCACATTATTATAATTTAACAACCGAAAAATAACCAAGTATGTAACTATGTTACTTCTTTCCAATAATCCGCAAATTTGAAATAATTATAATTATTGTTATATGTGTAGCGGTATCAACATCGCCACATGCGAGCTACTCGTCATACTGACGTCACGCAAATCCTGCATCGCGCAAGCAGAGTTTACCGCGCGACTAGCATATATACAACGTCCCGACATCATCCGTCGGGCAGTTGCCCACCAGACACAACACCCGTTTGGTCGGAGGATCCTCCCTTTTCCATAGAGTATGAGTGAACTTTACTCCCTGTTCCCCATATCTCTATACTGGTGACCCCGAAAATGATCGTCAGCGCAGCCTTCGTGCAACTACTTCAGCTTGACGTCATCATCACATCACCATCATTTCCGCAAGCTTTAGAGCGGCGAGTCACACAGCCAGCCAGCACCCACGGCTTCAACGGGTATCCTGACCACCAGCACGCAGCGACCGCGCATACCTGGCCATCACCCTCAGCCTCATCAGCAACCTTGGCACAGCACACTGCACTCTCGGCCGGTCCACAAGCAGAGCCTTCAAACCCTCTCCTGGTCGACGCCAGCAGTCAGCCTCAACCCGGCGCTGTACCACATCCGACGCACTGGAGCATAACGCAGCGCCACTCCGACTCACTGGGGTACCACCGCAAACAGTTCCGACTCACCGTGAACTATGGGGCACCCGGTTCCGACTCACTGGAACCTCAACTGGCCCGGGCAAGCATCGCAAGATACAAGACTCGGCCCACTATCGACCTCCGGTCTCCGGGGGGGAGTGATGTAGCGGTATCAACATCGCCACATGCGAGCTACACGTCATACTGACGTCACGCAAATCCTGCATCGCGCAAGCAGAGTTTACCGCGCGACTAGCATATATACAACGTCCCGACATCATCCCTCGGGCAGTTGCCCACCAGACACGACACCCGTCTGGTCGGAGGATCCTCCCTTTTCCATAGAGTATGAGTGAACTTTACACCCTGTTCCTCATACCTCTATATACGAAACAACAATTGTAACATGAATGATCAATGTTGACTTTTTTTTCCCCTCAAATTTTATCATTTATTTTCTCTATTTTTATTATTATCCTGTTTATACCATTTTAATATGAATGCTCACTCTTGACATGTTGTTTATTTTTCTTTTTCTAATCTCGTAATTAATTTCATCTTTCGTCATTAAATAATTTTTTCAATTCATATTTCTATCGTTTTTACACCTAGTTATAATATATGCATGCTGTGGTCTCCTGTGATTGGAGGAGCACACGTAAAATAACCTATTTTATTATTGTGATTTTTATTGTGTATGTGTATCTTTTTTTAGTGATCCCAAATAAATAAACATTTTGGGTGTATAGCACACACATATTTTACCAGTTATTTTTTAAGGCCCATGTAATAGGGACATAACAAGTCTACTGCCATTAACTGGGCATCAACTGAGAATTTCCTAATAGAAAAACTTAGTTACACAGTCCAACCAGTGCATCGAGCCCAGCACCCACCCCAATTGCGTAACACACTCATCTATCACAATCTGAATCATTTTGAAGCCTATTACTAATCCAGTGCTTCATATGTTCGAAAAATTTGTCTGCTCAACAACGTAAATAACGTAATGAATGTTGTTGAACTGTCAAAATTAAAGCCATTCCTACTGTTAGTGTGTTACGGAATTACCCAGCAGGACCCCACTTTCAGCCCCAATTAAAAGATTTGTTTATAGCTATTATGATATAAGGGTATGGTTTTGGGTATGTCGTTAGTAAGTAAGTCATACTTGCAACTTACGACATAGCTAAATAATTTTAATTTGACTATGTCACGCCACTCTGCTTTAAAAAAAGCTACCCAACGTTACCTGGACACAATTACCTCTAGAACCGGCCCCCGGTTCTCTCCCAGCAGATGTATCTCATCTATGACGATGAGCGCCACATCCCGCATGTAGTTTCCACTTCTCTAGAGTAGTTACTATGAGGCTTACAATATTCCCTGGACACAATGACCTCTAGACCGACCCCTGATTCTCAACAAGCAGATGTGTCTCATCTATTACTATGAGGGCCATATCCCGCACGTACTTCCACTTCTCTAGTGGTTCCTATGAGGCTTACAATCATACCTGGACACGATGACCTCTAGAACCGGCCCACGATCCTCTCCTAGCAGATGTATCTCATCTATGACGATGAGCGCCACATCCCGCACGTAGTTCCTAGTCTGCCACGACCGACTGATGCCGTCCCATTTCTCTGGGGTGGTTACTATGACGTGCGAGTTGCGGATCGCTCGGATATCGGGGGATACATCACCTAGAAAGGGATAAAGTTTTGATTATTTTAGTAACCACACCACAACTTTGCCTAGCCTTTCGGGGAAAGCAAACATATTACAAATTAGAGGATAATATCCAAGATAAGAACGTTTCGAAACATGCTGGTCCTGCTCCATAGAGCCGACAAGATCCGAGATCTAGTCTAGACAAAATCTAAATTGTATCATCACTACATATTATAAAAAATAAAGTCCCCCCGCCGCGTCTATCTGTCTGTACGCGATAAACTCAAAAACTACTGAATAGATTTTCATACGGTTTTCACGAATGGACGTAGTGATTTATGAAGAAGGTTTAGGTTTTAAGGCTTTAATTAATTCTTTAAGGTTTTGTGTAAATTGGCTGAAATATGACGATGATTGTTGAAGATGACTGTGAAAACAATGTATTACGGAATTATTCCTGGGTACTTTTAATCCTGGTGGGTAGCACGTTCCCGTGGGACAATTTCCGACATCCACGCGGGCGGAGCCGTCGGCAGAAGGTACTGTGAAATAAATTATTTGACTTTACGGTCAAAGAAAATTTTATTTCTCAATAAGAAATTACAAAGGAGAGAACATTTTGACTTTGAAATAGGCGTGATGATATCTTTATGTTTTAATATTAGTAATATATTGTGATAAACTGAAAGCTAAGTTACGATAGAAATGTAATAAATATTTGAATCAATTTCAAGTAGTTTAAATTTTTGTATTTAATACTATCCGACCCTCTAATAAAACGCAAATTAAGGAGACAATCAGTGCCAGAGAGCTTGAGCGAGTGGGAGGAGCATGCGAAACTTTTAAGCGAATAAAATTGCACAGAGCGTTAGCGTCTACCCGGACATTGGTCAGCGATGCACTGCCGCCCGTCGCCCGCAAGAGCCCCCGCTTCAGCGCGCATCAAGTTTATTCGCAAAAACAACCCACCTTGATTTATCAAACACAATACAAATAATGCCGTATACAAAAAATTTGATAAATAAATTGTCTTTTAGATGGTGCAGATTTCTTCAAACTACGCCCGATAGTTTTTGCGTGATTATCGTTTTTGTGTTCGCGTAAGACATTACTTTACAAATTAATTACACTATGTTATAAAAATATAATTTCTATTCGTTAATATTCGTTTAGACGTGATCTTCAATTTGAAATCATTAAAAGTCGTATATCTGCGCCTTAAAAGGATTTCATGCATGTGTCTTAACAAGCATCAAATCCTTTTAATTTGCGTACGATTAAAAGGAGGATTGAGATTTTTGCCAACACATTGGCAATATTAATGAATGTAGGGCAAAACAAATCAATAAAACACATATTAAATACTAGCTTCTGCCCGCGGCTTCGCCCGCGTGGATGTCGGAAATTATCGCACGGGAACGTGCTACCGGGACAAAAAGTAGCCTATGTCCTTCCACAGGATGCTATTTATCTCCTTGCCAAATTTTATCGAACTCCATTCAGTAGTTTAGGCGTGAAAAGGATAAAAGATACAGACAGAGTTACTTTCGAATTTATAATATTAGTATGGATGATGATTTAGATGCATAGTTTACTGACCTGTCAGTTCAACCACCTGTTTGCCCAATTTTTCTTGAAGTCTCACCTTCCAATCTTTTATCCGTTCTTTTACAAGAGCTTTGAGCGGAGCAATGTAAACCACCTGAAAGTTAATAATTTTTTAGGTTATTATTATTGATTGATAGGAATGGTGTCGACTACGAGAGAGACGACGAGAATTTAACAAGATATCGTGCTGTCTTGTATGGATCAGAATGTTGGGCCACAAAAGGGATGAATGAAAGGCAATTGCATGCACTTGACATGAGAATGCTAAGAGGGATGTGTGGTGTTACAGGAATCTTCGATCAATAATAGTACTAGATACAGGATCAGGAACAAAAACAAGTCGCTGAAGTGGCCACGTTTACACAAACATAAACATTTACATTTCATACTACGAAATATTGACAAAGGTTTTATAATATTAACAAAATCAGTTCATTATAAACCATAACACTCACGCATAAAGTTTAATTACAATTGCAAAATATTTATATCTAAGTCCTTCTGTCATCGGAGAAATGTAAAAGCAATAAATAAAAAGTCATTTTTATAATAAGTACAAAAATATTTATTCAGAACTAAGTTCTTTATTGTTGTTTTGTTTTGACGTAACAAACAATAAAGTCTAAAGTCTTCTGAGTTCAAATTATTATACACGATATATCTAATAATTGATGGACATGGAAATTAGCATTCGTTTGTATTCGGAAATGCGATGATTCCCGAGGGATATTCAGAAAATAGTTGTGGTGTGTGTGTGTAAGTTGGTTTGCTTGTGATACAAAAAGGTTGGGCTCTTTTCGTCCTAGTCTTTTTGGATATATTTTTTAATCGTACGGATTTGACGTACTTATATTTTTTCAAGTAGCTAAAATTTCATATTGTCATATAAATAGGCTAAATAATATACATACCTTGCAATTAGGATACTGGTTAAACACCCTAAACATGGCGACCTCTGCTACAATCGTTTTCCCCGAGCCAGTGGGAGCTCCAAGTAACACATTATGATCCGTGTGGTACAAACAGTGGAATATCTGCGTCTGTATCGGGTTGAAGTGGCTGAAGTTGTATAGCATCTCGAAGGAGGGATTGTTGAGTGCTGTTACTGGTAGTGGTTGGAGTTCTAGGAGATCTGTGGAAGATTTGAAATGTATAAGTTTTGGTTATACATATTTGAATTGAACTAAATAACGGTCACCAGTTATTTAGGCTGTTAAGTTTGCACCAGGTTTGGTAATCTGGTAAAGCAATGTTATTAGTTTTTTCCTTATAATAACATCTCAGCCTGGATTTTGGGATTGGGTACTTCAGAGTTATACCTTATAACTGGCCAACGTTGAGTGAAACAAAAAGAAATGGTTTAACCCTTAGAAAGTACAATAGTTCATGATATATAACTTTACATCTTTACGGCGCAACCTGATAAAGGGTAGATCGTATCGGAAAAAAAAACTATTTAAACCTTGTTCCTAGGGAGATAAGGTTGAAAATAAAGAGTTACAGTACCTGTGTGAGGTGGATGAGTCTCTGGCAGTATTAAGTGTTGGAATGTTAGTGGCAATACACTTTCTGATCCCAACCACCTGTAAAAATAAAACAAAAGACATATTGAAGGATTCAAAAGCTTGTAAATTAACTTGTTATGCTCTGATATTTTAAGGTTATTTTGTATTATAGTGTTATTGTGAATAATATTTACCTTTCCGATGTTGCTCGGATGTAGTATTGAGGCGGTAACGGCTCGCTGATAGGTATTGTTATTATCAATTCTTGCGGCTCATTTGTTATCACCTAAAAACAGATATAGAATTACAATACATCGATGTTTAAGTATTTCTTTCGGATGGCTAAAATATCAAGATTTTGTATGTTTTAGCAAAAAAAATAAAGATCATTGATATCTAAACTGTAAACGAAATTTAAAAATACGATAAGTCACTCTTTTGTCAGTCTCTATCATACGCCACACCACACTGATGTTATCTTTATTCGTCGCCGTAGAAGGCCGTTCCTAACGCAGATCATCGGTGAGATTAGTGCGACCACGTTTATACTCATTAAACCAGTTGTAAACAGTGGCACGAGATGGGGCTTCATTGTGAAAGGCCAATCGAAGTCTATCATAACTTTTTTGTTGACTTAAATGACATCGAAAATCAGTCATAAAAAATCATTGTACTTAAATTTTCTCGCGTTAAATTCATGCTGACGTGACACAGACAATTTTCAATTTGCTGCCAAATCGTAAACAAATGACAAATGAATACAATACATACACAATCATATTGGCAAAGAGTCCATTTTCAGAATTTGAACTTATTTTTTTTTTATATCGTTTACAAGTGGCCAGTTCTAAAAACTTTCAGTGTCGCCCTCGTACACACATGAAGTCACGCCTTCTTCCCATGGGGGTAGGCAGAAACTACAGAACGCCACCTGCTACGATCCTTACATACTCGTTTTGTGTCATTTACATTCATACACGCACGCCGGTTGCGAGTAATACGAATCTGACCTATTTGAAGAACTTCACCAATAAGGTCACTATATGTCCACCTAGGGCGTCCCCTCCCAGCGTTTCCACTCACATCTGCCTTGTAAAAACCTTTTGTTAGTTGCCATTCATTCATCCTCTCAACATGACCAAACCATCTAAGCATACTCTTTTCAATATTTATGTCACTACATCTTCTAAACCGCACCGTTGCCTTGTCACATCATTCAAAGTCACACCACACATGCTTCGAAAGGAAAGCGAATAAAAATAACAATATTAAATAAATTACTATGAATCGAACAAATACTACCAGCCTCCTACCCCCTAGTACTTCCAGCGTTCCATCGACAGTCGACTGGGTAATAAATCTACATGGTGTTTACATGATCTGACCAAGATTATGTCTGGACTTTAAAAGAGACTGTGACCTCTTGAGATTGTTTCGGCCTTTCTTCTCAGAGTAGTCAGATGAGAACGCCGACCTCATCTAGCTTTTAAAATATGGTTGACGTGTAAAAGTGTTTGTGCAAACCTACTTACAGAAATAAAATCATTTATCATTTAACCTTTCTATGGACAAGCAGCTCTCAATACTTGCCTGTTTTTTAGTGATGAGGAAGTACTCGTGGTAGTACATGATGTCAGTCTCGGGGTCCTCCACCCATATCCAGAACGCTTCGGGTGCTTTGCCGTGGTATTTGTCGTTCCATCTAGACAACAGACGAAAACATGTGAACGTTGTTTCTGTTTTTAACCGACTTCAAAAAGGAGGAGGTTATCAATTCGGATGTTTATATATATATATATTATGTATGTTCGGGCATAACTCCGTCATAAGTATATAGACGGATTAGCAAAATTCTTTATTAATGATCGTATTGCGAGTTAAAGGTTTGGCAGAATTCAGGCAACCATTACTGCTCCTTGAATTCTGCAGCTTAGACTTAGTTTAGACCATAGGTTCTCAACGTGGGTGGTAACGCCCCCTCGTGGGCGTTTGAGACTTTCGGGGGGGCAGTAGAACACCCATAGAAAATCATATCCTATGACTATATAATGTTACACGTTCAAATATAATCGTGACAATAGCTTTTTCAGATTCGCGACAGATGGTAAGTAAAAAAAATGGAGGTTTTAAAAAAAATATGTTCGCAACGTGAGGCGGTGGACAAAATAAGGTTGAGAACCTGTGGTTTAGACCACTGCGGGCCAGAAAGGCGCTGGACGATGAGACTGGGTCATGTCTGCTCTCCAGCCCATCTTGCCAAACTTCATATTATCGACGACCCCATTTGCCTGTGTGGCGCAGACGTAGGCGACTGTGACCACATTTTTTCCTCCTGTCCTTTATATACAGGGTTAGTTTTCAAAGACCAGCCAAATTTAAGGGTGTCGTACAGACCAGCGTACTGAACAATTTTCTCCTTGGGATCAAAATCGTAATCACGAAAAAAAAATCAGCGGTCCCATACATTTAGGTCAAGTAGGTATTGAAGTTTTTTATGGGACAGTTTATAAATTTTTCGCGATGATGATATTGGTCCCATGGAGAGAGTTGTTCAGTTTGATGGTCTGTACCACATCCTTAAATTTGGCTGGTCTTTGAAAACTAACCCTGTATATGACCGTTCATCCTTTCTCAGTAACCTCTTGTCTCTCCGTATTCCTTTTCCTACCTCAATACTTTCTTTACTTTGTACAAATAGCTTTCCGGTATATAAATGCAAAGTCTCATTCATTATTTTAAATAATATTAAGTTGTAATTTTTCGTCATTGTATTTAGCTCATTATTCAACATGATATCACTGTAATTAATAGTCCTATCCTAAATCGCGTTATAATTTTTAATAATAATATTTTCGTTTCCCTAACTTTGTTTTCTTCGTACTAAACCAACTAAACGCGACATTGGCTGAATGCACAAACCGTGCGAAACATCAAGAAGAAGAAAAAATGGTGCTGGATCCTTAAAATTTGAATAATTATACTTTCTTTTCTTTCGAATTTGAATTTGAAAGTACATCTCTCAAAAAAGCGAATTCCTGTAATTACCGCGTTGGGCTAGTTTTATCTAGTCTCACTGTAGAGTTCATTTAAAGGATTATGCTAGGTATCTGTTTAAGTTCATATCCATATCTTTATTTGGATTCCAAAATGTGTGAAGATCTTACAAAGGGCTTAAGCTAAGGTACAGTTACGGACCCTGTAGGGCACAGCAAATAGTATAAAATTATTGTTTTAAATATGTTTTAACATGTCCTTAATATTAAATAACACACACATAACATCACGCCTGTATTCCCCGAAGAGTAAGGCAGAGGTGTACCTAGAGCACACCCACATTTCGCCAGTTGTGTTTAAGTCCCATGTAATAGGGGGCGAGCCTATTGCCATCAACCGGGCACAAATCCAGACTCCGGGCTGCTACCGAGAAATTCCAGATGGAAAAACCCGATAACACTTTGCCCGACCCGGGAATCGAACCCAGGACCTCATGCTCAGCAGAATATTAAATAAGTTTAAGTTTATGCTCTTTTCACTAGACTTCGTCTACTGCTATCTAGGGTTAACACTTACTTGAAGTTAGGTGTAATAGAGAGTCGTATCCGCAACACAGTTCGCGTTATAGGATGCAAGCTGGCTTCCATTTCCAACAGCGGGAACTCGTCTGCACACTTCTTCAGATGACGAGCGTTTTTCGGGTTACGTATCAAATCGCCTGCCAAAAAACAATAAAATTAATAAATGATATTTCGAATTCATCTTTTTGGAGCAATATTGATTGATAAATGGTTTTAATTTTGTTTTTAGGGTTCCGTACGTCGAAAGGAAAAAAACGGAACCCTTATAGGATCAATTCGTTGTCCGTCCGTCTGTCTGTCAAGACCCTTTTTCTCAGGAACGCGAGGAGGTACCAAGTTGAAATTAATATCTACGGTCCCTTGGAGTCCTAAAAATTCAAGCTTCTAAGTCAACGCAATAAAACATACAGCCATTTATGCGACATATTTTGATACTTGCAAATAAATCAAAACCGGGTACTTCCCGTTGACCTAGAATCATGAAATTTGGCAAATAAAAGATCTCGCAATTTGTAGTTTTATAAAAAAAAAAGATTACAAATTTACACTTGCAGTTGGAGAATTGACCATGACGTATATCGATGCATGGGACAACATATTTAAAACTACAAAGTTAAGTTTGTTCTTGGGATAAATTCATCCAAACTCCGGAACCCTTTATTGTGCGTGGTCCGACGCGCACTTAGTCGATGTTTTTAATATATACTCAGGTTCTGAGAATAAACTATTTCACTATTAACTATTTTTCGTTCTTTAAAGAGCAACTCCACCTATAGTGGCTTGCCTTAGCTTTAGAGGTGACCAACGGAATATCGATAAAATACATACACATACATTAACTCACGCCTTCTTCCCATCGGCGACGTAGGCATAAACTACAGAATGTCATCAATAAAATACACACCAAATAAACTTAAATTCCATAGTCCAGTAATTAGCATAAATCGTAAGTCACATTCTAAGATGGCTTACCAACTTCCTTCCAATCCATGTCCCGAATCTGATCGGGCTTCAACATCGGGTACTCGATGTGCTTCAACGTCTCGATAGTGAAACAGTTGAACTGTCGCATGTCACTGTAGAAGTCCCACATTTGAAGCTCTAGCATTTTCGCCATCTTGAGGTATAGGCCGGCCATGTACGCGTTGTTCTTGCGAAGGGTAATTTCGAAGAGGGCGCGGATTATGCGGACGGCGTTCTGTAAATAATAAAATATGCTCTGTTCTTACCAGGAATTTATAAACAGATTCTTAGTATAATTTGAAACTCTTAATTAACATCCCCCTCTATTTCCTTAAGGATCTGGGTTGACCTACATTTCGCAAAACCAGCCCCAAATCTAGATTCTCGTTTGGCACTTAACATTTCCTGGTGGATAAATAACCCAACACCACTTTGCTAGATTCAAAGTTCAAATCCAGGACCCTATGCTCATTTGTCGATTTTGGGACGAAAACAACCAGCCCCTGCAGTCTCTACATTAGACAGCGACAATAATCGGTCGCGAAGTCGTATCGTTGTCAAATTCCTTTAATAGATTTTTAACTTTATTTCCAAAGCATAAGGCTGAAAATCTATTAAAGAAATTTGAAATCGATTAGACTTAACGACCGATTTTTGTCATTATATTTGTCGAGACTGCAGCGCCTGCAGGACAAAAGGATCTTATGATGACAGGCGTATTTGTCCCAATAGTAGCCTTTTACACCCTGCACATACCTTACGCCAATATAAATATGGCATATTTTACTTTGGCCATATTATGCGAATATGCTGAAGCAGTGGTTGCCCAGTGGTATCGGCTCCGAATTACGAGTTTTCGACCATGGGTTCGAACCCAGGCAGACGCTTTACTTTGTGTAAATAATTTCATCACCAATGCTCTCAAAACGGTGACGGAAAACACCGTGAGGAAACCGGCATGTCCTAGAACCAAAAATTCGAAGACATGTGACATCTACCAACCCGCACTGGGCCCGCGTGGTGAACCGCAGTGGGAACATTATAGGCTGATTATGATGCGAATATGCTAAGTGAAGAGTAGTTCAAAGTATTTTTACGAACCTGACTAATATAGTTGAGATCAGACTGTAACGACGATCCATTGACGCGTCCCCTCGACAGGTAAGTTTGCAGCAGAATGTTGATCTTCCAATGTATGTCTTCCGGAGGGTCTTCTATTCGAAGCTCTCCGTATTGATCTTTGAGACTCCATAGTTCTGTTAGCTCCTCCTTTCGCACCTGGAAAATTGAGGTTTAAGTACTTATTTGGTCTTTTAAGAATGTTTTAAAGTAGAAAACAACGGTATCCACAATTGGATATTCGAGTGACACTGGCTTGAGTGAATTGATATAGTTTCTTTTTTGTATGTTTTAAATAGTACGGTTTAAGTTATGAAACGGTAGATAGTATAAGTAAAGGTTTTGTAATGATACTTGCTTGCATCATCAGTAGGAAAATCATTTGTGTTATAATAATGTGTCTCGTTAGATTCCCAAAAATCCATGACGAAACGATAACGAAGACTATACTATTTACTGGATATCGAGCTACGTACGGGTACACAAATATTTATCCTTACTCCTTACTAATATTATGAATGCGAAAGTAACTCTGTCGGTCTGTCTGTCTGTCGCGCTTTCACGCCAAAACTACTGAACCGATTTAAATTAAATTTGGTACACAGATAGTCTAGAGCCTGAGAAAGGACAGGCTACTTTTTAATGCGAAAAAAGGGTTGTAAGGGGTTGTAGCGGGGGGGGGGGGATGGAAAGTTGTATGGAAGTATCGTCATTTTTGGAACTAGAAAGCTTGAAACTTATTTTTTAGGCTGTTGATCCGATATAAATAAATATGACATTCAAAGATTGTAAAAGTTTTAACCTCAAGGGTGTAAAATAAGAATAGGGGATGAAAGTTTGTATGGAAATATGTAAGGTTTATGTGAATGTTTTATAAGTTTGCGACAAGAGACAAAATATTAGAGCTGTTCTGATGTAACATTTACGGAGTCACACTTCACTACACACACAGACACTATTCCACGCGGACGAAGTCGCGGGCACAGTTAGTTTATTTATATATTCTTTATTGTACACCACAAAATACATAGCAAAACATAAATCAAACACTACAAAATATACAATGGGCCTTATCGCTTTCTGCGATCTTGTTTAGGCAACCTGGGAATGAACAATGATTTGCCTGGACATAAAACAAAAAAAACATACACACATGCACAAACACAACAACAACAACAAACATTTACTGATGCAGAAAACCTGGCCAAATAAAATAACAAGTAGGGTATAACTCACTTTAAGCTGCTGGAAGTCTGAGCACCTGGTCAGCATTTCGAGCACATATCCTTGCGTCATAGACTTGCGCACCATAGTGTTGAACACCTCCATGGTTTCGCAAGTTATGTAGTAGTGACTTGCTGTACGACCCAGATCTATGGACAAAACACTACTAACTTATCTGGCTGATAATTTCATAAAATCCGGTAAATTGTGCCTATTCGGAAAATGAGAAAAAGAGGCTTATCCTTAAAAAAATGTCGGTTAAATGGTTCCGTAGCTTCACCGGCGCTATTGAGGGAAGTGTTACAAAGCACAACATTTTTTTTACACACACACAACATCACGCGTGTATTCCCCGAAGGGTTAGGCAGAGGTGTACCTATAGCACACCCACATTCGTCAGTTATGTATTGTATGCATCTTTTTTTATGGAGTTCATAATTTAGTTTATTGTTTTGTGTGGTCAGAAATTGATTATTTTTTAGCAAAACCTACAATAACAATTGCTGGGCCCTTAAAGGGTTCTTGTGAGGCGCTGAACTCAACATCATACTACATCCTAACATCTACTTACCACAGCAGTACAATAAAATATTTGAGTTTGGAGTTCAAAGATCAAACAGTGAGAAATACAAAAACGTTTCGTTGATTATGTGCCTCCTATATCTATGTGAAACTAAATTATCAATGATTAGCTTCTGCCCGAAATTCGTCCACGTGACATTTCTGGTCCCACCGACCCACCCCGTCGCATCGCATCACCTGCCCTCGCTATCACTACGTTTTCGCTTAGCGTTCTTTCTGACTTTGCTCGGCTTTTAAGAGTCATAGCGTGATGTTAAATAGTCTTTAGCCTTTCTCAAGAATTACGCTATCAAAAACAAAAATATTTTTTCAAATTCAACTCTTAGTTCTAGAGATTACCCCCTACTTACAAACTAACAAACAAACAAACAAATTTTACCTCATTATAAATAGATTCTTTTAATAGGCCTCATTATTTGCAAGTCGGCTAATTTGTATTTGTTCTCGCAATACTTGCAATGTAGCCGATTTGTTCTAAATTTCTCGAAAAAGTTTCATTATCAGTTGATTTTTTGGTTTCACTATGTTGCCCTAACAGAAGGAAGTTTAATAAGTTACCTATGTAAACTTTGGTAGAAGGACATTACATATGGGTGCCTACATTACAGCCTATTAAAGCCATATTAGCCTCATTATATGTATAGATTCTATGTATTTATCAGGGACAGTGATATATTATGATAGTTTCAGGTAGGTGTTGATAAATTATTACAATATTTACCAGTAACATTAAGTTGTCCTGTCCGTTCGTTGTACCGTATCATATGTGTGTTATCAAGCTGCATAGCGGCCGCTGTTATAAGTTCACGTCGTTTGGTTTCTAGCATCGGTTCCTCTTGCACGTCTGTATATGTTAGACCGTATACCTAGAATATAAATTATATAATGCGGAGATGACAATACGACCATAAATGAAAACACTGGCAATACTAATGTATAGGCATATTTAGGAACTGTCAAAAACATCTTAAAATTGAAATTAAAACAGTGATTTTTTCGAACAAACTAAATACATAGTAGTGATGGGCCGACTATGGATTTTGCCCATCTGTGACTAAACTTGGATATATTTGATTGAATTCCCGTATGCAGACTGGGAACGGCATTATACACGGTTATTGGTTATATGTCGGCAATCCATTAAGGGGATGTAGGAGAGGTCATTTGCAACAAAATGACCCGTGATGACCCCTATGCTAATGTCAACCATTTTCGAGTAATTTGACATTTTTTAGCGGTACACAACTTTGAAATAATAAAAAAACAATGCATGATTTTTTTTTAATTATTATTATCGGCTTCTACTACTAACATAGTCGATTTCTGCAAAAAAAACACGGAATTGCTTTATCGGCAGAACATTCCAAAAACATGTACAACTTCTCAGCTATTCAACGAGATACAATAAGATACCAGAGGGCATAGACAAAGTAACATTCGATTAGCGATGACGCTAGTAGAAAAGTTAAAATGTATGGGGTTGACATAAGCTATCGAAATGTCACGTGATCATAGGTCAACGAATAAAAATTAGCTAGACAATGTTATCAACATTCGATTATGAAATGAATCGAAAGCGTCGAAACATTAGGTACTTCCACAGAGATGCATAGCCAAGGGACACTTTTTGACGAGCGTTATCGCTAGTTTTTGGAATCATTAGCGAAAGCGATAGCGATTGTAGAAATAGAATCGCTCAGGCCCTCTGATATCTTCAAAAAAATATAAAATGTCAAATTACTTGAAAATGGTTGATATTTGCATAGGGGTCATCGCGGGTCATTCGGGTGCAAATGACCTCTCCTACACGCCCTTAACGGATTGCCGACATATAGCCAATAACCCTCTAAATAAGCAGTTTCATTTACTGTCGTAGCCACCTTTTATACAATCACAACGGCTCGCCTATATTCCTTGAACGGGTAAGCAGGGGTCTGTAGTACACCCACATTGTATAAGTTAAATTATGGGTCCCATATAATAGGATAGCCTGATATCCAGCATAACTCCCCCTGAATTGGTGCCCAGTTGTGCTTTACCGACCCCAGACTGCTACTAAAATTTCAGTATAGAGTATATAACTGCAAATTACCTGTGGATTGATCCTCATTCTGACGAAAAGGTAGGTATAACTCAGCCATTCAACTGCTTCATCAATGTTAGTTACTGTGCCGAGAGCGACCTGGATGAAAAAATATTGCGATATTAGTAGATGTACATACAGAAAACAGAATATCTGATCTTTTAAGAAGTTTAATTATCGGTTTGAATAATAATAGCCAAGAGCCTTGAAGTTGTGTCAAGGGCTTTATGCAAAAAGCGTTAATCTTGAGTACGCTTCTTTTTCCTGGTTCATATTGTCTCTGGTCTTCTGACATTTTTTTTTCTTTTTCGCAATTTTAATTGCCAAGCAGGTATACAAAAACTTTAAAGAAAATTAACCTCACCTCAGCATTCAAATTATCCGAGAGCAGATTGATAAAGTTGCTCTCAATCGGGAATTGATTGGTCATTGATTTGAGATAGTGCGTCAATTTGTCGTGCGTAGTTATAATTATGCCCGTTCCTGATGTGTCAAACTGCGGTCTGCCCGCTCGACCGAAGATTTGTAGCACATCCAGTATGCTTAGGTCAACGAATGTGCCGTGAGCTTGGTCGTAGATTTCAGTACCCTGTGAAGAAAGATTAGAATATCTTTTACTGTCTGATTTCTTGGTTTTAATCAAGGTATTTTTTTTTTACCCTAAAATAGGGGAATCACATACTAAAAGGGGATTTAAGGGTGTTTAAACTACAATTATGTATTCTAATATTATAAGGAGGTAAAATTTGTTTGCTTGTTGATTTCCAAACTTATTTTTGCATTTGATAGCCCAAGTCTTGAGAAAGAATATAGACTATTTAACTTCACGTTTGGACCCGTGTCGACTTATGCCAGAGAGTTCAAGAAGTAAGGGTTAACTTAGATGCAATAGCGAGCTACGCGAGCTCGACCATTTTTAACACCCCGCCTCGACAAGGATAGATTTCTTTTGACAATTTAAAACAAACAATAGGAGGAGCTTTGTCGATTTATGCAGAATAGCAGAAAAAATAAGAAAAACTATAATGCAGAAGCGAGCGCAGCAAGCTCGATCACCCGTCAGCCAGACAAGCTACCTAGTCGGGGTAGCTGGATGGGTGAGTCTCTAGGCCGAGGCCTTTCAGGCCTAGGCGGAATTCCAGGGTTGCATACAAAAAAAGTGATATTTATTTCACTTATAAGCTGTGTGTGTGCCCGATGGGATTTCCCATTAACAAAAATGACAAATTTCCAAATGGATTTCTCTATTTAACTCCCAAAGGCGATGGATTTTCAAAAATCCTTACTTAATAGTCGTTTTCGCTATATAAGGAACTCTTGTATAAAATGTCATGCTTCTAGACCCAGCAGTTGTCTGTTAGTGAATAAATTTAAGTTTTTTTTAATGATTTTAATGCACATGAGATTGGACAAATTTAGAATTTGGTCTTTCAGTCATCATAACTTACTTTAAACGCTACCTTTCTATTATAATAAATACACCAGTACTAGTTCTTATATTAAGTCCTTTGTTTGTTCTTACTTACCCTAATAACAACAGCATGTGCTGGTAAGTTGACACCCCACGCCAGCGTGGAGGTGCAAACAAGCACTTTTATGAAACCTTCCGAGAAGTATTTCTCTACCATGTTTCTGTAATGAAAATACGACATAATACGTTAATATTTATATACATTATAGAGGTATGAGGAACAGGGTGTAAAGTTCACTCATACCTCCATAGAAAAGGGAGGATCCTCTGACCAGACGGGTGTCATGTCTGGTGGGCAACTGCCCGACGTTTAATGTCGGTTGTCTATATGCTAGTTGCGCGGTAAACTCTGCTTGCGCGATGCAGGATTTTGCGTGACGTCAGTGTGACGCGTAGCTCGCATGTGGCCTTTGTAGATGCCACTACACCATACTTATCCATACCTTTCTTTTATTTATATGATTTTATAAAGCTCCGTCCAAAGCCATAGAATTAAAGGTCCTAAAGCTAAATCTAGTATGGATAGATTTCAAATACGTGGAGGGCTTATTATCTAGTGTTAATATTATGTTGGCGTTGACATTTTAGGTATTATGCGCGGGTTCATTAATAATTACGTGACGCGTTTAAGGAGAGCATTCGTTACTGAAGGAGAGCGTTCGTGTGAGCTGTTTAGCAGGCTCCACGTGGCTTCATTGGTCGGTGTTTTATCAGACACGAGATCACTGCACTTCACTCACGATTAATGTTCACTCAAAGTTATAGGTTGTTGTATTAGCAGCCCTACATATAGCGGTTATAAAAGTTCCAGATATTGCACGCGCGCGCACGTAATCACGAGTATGTGATTTCAGCGGTGTCCCGATGCAAAGTGTCCTTTGTAGAAATATATCGTCTCTCAATCATTATGGTAGGAAAAGGGATGGATATAGGAAACGACCGAATTGCTCTCATAATGACAATCTTAAACATTTTATAGATTAATTAATTAGAGTACGAGGCCTTTTAGACCTATAAGAGTCAAATTATTTTATTTTACTTTTTTTGGCGTCAACAATACCTACGCATGATGACTTAGCTAGACTGAACTATGCTGTCTTTTACAGATAACGCATCAATTGTGTACCCATCCCGCATTAGAATACACAAGAAAAGAGCGGGAAATTAACTAATGTAGTCATTGGCAAAAATTGCAATTGGAAAAAGACAGCATTTCTGGACGAGGCGCTTAAGTATGTGGCTCGAAATATTGAGTGCCGTCGGCCATTGACAATAATACGATTCGGTACTAACGGAATCAATAGAACGATATGGACAAAGAATAGAAGAGATTGTGATTACTTACCGATCACTCCTGAGCATACCAGCATGATGACACGCGAACCCACTCGCGAACAGCTCAGCCAGTGTCTTATTAGGACTACTACTTATACTCTTCTTAGCTTTAAGGAACGCGCCCGTATCATCCGGCTCGAAGTATTTGAGATGGCCCTTCTTCTGGGCTAATTCTTTGAGGACCATAGCCGTTTGGTGGGTGGCGTTACGAGCGTGCACGAACACCATTACTTGGTGGCCTTTCTGGACCATGTCTGCCGCTTTCTCGTAGCAAATTTCGTTCATTGCTTGCATCTGTTGAATTATTGGGTTGGTGAGAAATTGTACACCGGTTAAGTTAAAGTTCCTTGTTCACTCGAGCTGGAGAAAGCGGAGTTCTATCTAGCATATACCAAATGTTAAGTGTGATGTATTAACAAGAGTGATCTCACATGTACACGAGGCTGATTGACTGTATACTTCAAGAACCGATTTGAAATGAATCTGCATCTTTTAAACCAAGTCCTACAGTAGGTGTCAAGTATATAAATAATTTTAGTAGTGGTATAAGTTTGCAGAAACCATTACGACAAACTCTTTTTTACTTAACTAAAATGCTTTAGGCATATTTTGTCCAGACACAAGAATTTCTAGCTTATAAAATAAAGTTTCAATCTCTAGAAATACAAAACTTGTAAAAGAAAATAAATTATTTGTATTTGTTTAGCTTATTTATTTTTGTAGATTATAGTTTTCTGTGTCATAAAATTTAAAGTACCTGTCTAAGGTGCAGACCACCACCGCTGCCAGTTTCCTTAATGCCAATGAATTGTTGCTCCAAAGGAACCGGACGGAAGCGAGAGTCGAAGAAGAAAAGACCTATGTTCGGATTTACGCGTAAGAATCTGGAACAAAACAACCGAAAAATAAAAATGAGCGAAAGATATTGAAATTAGTATTATTCGTAGCATTATGCTGAGCGATTGCCGTTTTGCGTGGATGTGACGCATTTTTTCCCCCAACTCGTTTATTTTTTTGTACTTGTGTTTTTTTCTTTGCGTCATGTTTACCGCAAATAAACATAATTCTTTCTTTCTAAATTGAATTTATCTGCTTTCCGATATTCAGCAAACGCTTTAATTACTGGTTACGGCAACTAAATCCATGTTTTTTCTTAATCTAATGCACATCGGAAATGAGATTTGATCATTTGACAGGTCTTAGGGTGAGAATCACAGCGTGTACTTTAACTTTACTTCACTAAGCAAGTGTAATGACCGATTCCTATAATTTACGGACCGTTATTGGTTAAAATTAAGACTCTTGTAGCATTACTAATAATGAAGCAATGACCGCATTGCATTGCATAGTAGAGCCTCCCATATGGAAGTAGGTATCACAGGTAAAATTTGCTTACGAATCTATTTATATGCCCAGTTTGGCAATCAAAAATGCTACCATTGGTAAGCAAAACGAATCGTTTATGTTTATAGGAACCGACCATTAAAGGTATGAAAATTTTGTTCACAATCGCTTCTACAATTAAGAACATTATTCTCATCTCTATAAGGTAGATAAAGTTCGTATGATATACTTTATTTACTCACGTTTAGTGCGGTCTGTGAAACTCGCCCTTAGTTTGTCCAAGAGATGGCCTAGTATCAGGTAAACTGTAGGAGTTGTAGTGGCGGCGCCACTACTAACCGACCATAACAAATTTTATACAACCCAATCGGAAGGCTCGTGATTTTGTTCATTCATACCAATTTGAACCATATACAAAGGGCTATAGAGTTCAGTTCCAAATATCCATCAGTTAGTCGCTAATTATTTAAAATTGTATAATATCGAAACTCACCTAGCAACATCCAGATAATTAGGCAACGTAGCCGACAGTCCGACTATACGTATCATGTTCTGTGTGGACTCGACTTGCCGCAACGTTCGCGCGACAATGGCCTCGACTATCGGGCCTCTGTCACCGTGCAGTAAGTGAACCTCGTCTATGATGATTAGTTTCACTATTGATGCTAGTTCTGTGTCAGCTATGAAAAAAATATATGATATTTGTAAGTTTGAAAGACTTGGTATACGATTTTATCGGTATCGGATAGTTTGTTTTAGTTTTAACTCTTTGGGCCCCGAGGTCGTGATATCGAGCGAGACAGAGGGCCTAGACAAAGTAACAATCGATTAGCGATGACGCTAGTAGAAAAGCTAAAATGTATGGGGTTGACATAAGCTATCGAAATGTCACGTGATCATAGGTCAACGCATAAAAATTAGCTAGACAATGTAAACAACATTCGATTATGAAATGAATCGACAGCGTCGAAAGATTAGGTACTTCCACGGAGATGCATAGCCAAGGGACACTTTTTGACGAGCGTTATTACTAGTTTTTGGAATCATTAGCGACAGCGATAGCGATTGTAGAAATAGAATCGCTCCGAAGCGAATGCCATTTGTCTAGGCCCTCAGGTAGTACAATTTTATTTGGCGGGTTCAGACGGCAATTGAAAAGACGTGAAGACGCATCTAGGAAGGCTTATTTTTCTTTAATCATTTTCCTCTGATGCACCTGTTTCGCTTACAGCGTCAGAACACTATTTAGCAGTATTCATTTTGTATTAGATCGCGGTGGAATGCGATTGCAATTACAACTTGCTACTAGTACTAATGTATATTTTTTTTTGCTATGTAGCAGTATTTCGCCGATGGATGCTTTCTACTTTAACTCTCTTATTAATAAACTTCGGTTTAACTATAAATTTTTCGGTGTTAAAGTTTGTCATAACTTTACTCCTTATTTTATTTATTAATTTAAATTATTTTTATTTTTAATAGGTACATTTATTTTTTATATATTTTTTTTGTTTGCGGAGGCCAACACCGACTGCTTTAGAGCAATAGTGCGCAAGAGAGTGGCCTCCCTGAGGCGTGGTGTACGGGGCAGCACCAACGGCCTTCTAAACACCATAACAGAAAGGGTTGAGTGTCCTATTGTGGGGCACTGGAATAAGGTACACAGTACTGGTGGTGCCCTTTTTAATGTAAAATAAATAGTATTTTTTTAATAAGTAGGTATAAGTTACTAACATAGTTTTAAGCTTTAATAACAACTTTATATGGAATTTATTTTCTGAATTAAATTATTATTATTAATAAAGGAAATAAGTTTAATTTTCATTAATTAATGAATAGGTACCAGTTTTTTATAAGAATATCAGACATTCCTCCATCTTCAAAAAGCCTTCGAATCTGCTATTCAATTTAGGTTTGTTTTGTTTGTATTTTTTGTTTTTAAAAAACATTGCCCCACACTAGGAATTTCTCCTGTATCGTGGGTGCGTTCACAAACATTCAAACTCACATACACAAACAGCCAGACCCGGAACAACTACTTGTAGGTCATACAAATATTTGTTCCGTGCGAGAATCGAATCCGCAACACGCAGCGCAGCAGTCAATCGCTTAACCACTGCGCCAACCGTGCCGTCAGGTGACTGAAATATCAGCAATCCCTCGAGTGACATAAGATTTAATAAAAACAGAATAAATGCATTAACTCATTAAGCATTGCTAATGAGACACAATTGATTATCTATTGTTATGGCCTTCTGGCGGCCCACCTCGTGCCCGACTAGTTTAGCTTTCAATATCTCGACAAGAATAATTATATTTTTTAATAATCTACTTACTGGCTCCTTTTCTGGTAACAACATCCCACTTCTCAGGCGTGGTGACGATCATCTGCGTCTGTTGCACTTCAGTCTTAGTGAGCTTCATGTCACCAGTCAACTCCCGGACTAGAATCCCGAGCCCTTTGAGACGTTTGCCGAAGCTCGCTGTCATCTCTGAAGCTAAGGCTTTCATTGGGGCTATGTAGATTATCTGCAGGGAGTATAGTTTGGTTAAGTTAAAGCAGATTATCAGGGTGGTAATGTAGAGACTAATTAGATAACAATTGAAAATCAACTTTAGTTCCTGGTGCAGAAGGTTGATAAAGCTGTATCAATTTTAGCCCAATCGCTCCTTTGGAAAGTCATTTAAACACATTCTCATATTCATATAGGACATTTACTGCAATTTGTATCTTCTTAGAGATAGTGTTTGCGAAGATTTATATTTTAAATAGTAAGGTAGATGAAATCTGTGTATCATTCAGTCAACGCCGCCTTACAGCTGGACGTAGACTCCTTCTAATATCCGCCGCAACACCCAGTTTTACTTCGTTACTCCATCTAGCGTTACATAGTAAGCCCCTTGCCGATTCAATGACTGTAAATTCAAGTTTCACGTTTTTGAATAATGCATGATTTCCACCAAACGGCTCGCATCGCATTTTACAATCTTTTAACGATAATTAATCTTGTAGACAGTATGTAAAGTCTATATTATCAAGCTGCGCACAGCAGCTTAACTGCGGGCGTCTTCCACGACACGCGATCGGCTCCGTTCGACTGTCGTCGTATCGTCAACACGGTAGGAATGAAACTATTTGACTAGACGCAGAAACGGATACGTTCGCAAGCGACGGTACCGAGCCAATTGTATGCATCGACATCCTACCGGACGCGATCCCCGAATCCGTTCGTATCCTTTCCGATTCGAGCCGTTTGGTGGAAATCTTCCTTAAAACAGTAATTTCAATTTACCTTAAACTTATTCTTCATAATAACATCATTTTCAATATGCTGCTTAATCTGATGCACCACAGTTAACAGCGCTATGTTAGTTTTACCGGCCCCTGTCGGCGCGCAGATCAGGAGGTTCTCATTAGTGTTGTACGCTGTTTGGAATACCACGGACTGGATTCTGTTCAGTTCTTTTATGTTCTCAAATGCCATTTGACCAATCTGTAATGACATACGGGGATAAGTGAGGGAATAAAATAAGCTGCGAAATAGTATGTAGTATTAGGCCACTTTATCTGACTACGGAAAATGGACGAGTTAAGAGTCTATTTTTATCTTATTTTTAACCGACTTCACAAAAAGGAGGAGGTTCTCAATTCGTCTGTATGTTTTTTTCTTTGTTTTTTTTTTATGTGTGTTAGCTCAGAACTTTTTTCTGGTTGAACCGATTTGGATGATTCTTTTTTTATTTGATAGCTCGTGCTTCACATGTGGTCCCATTTAAATTTGTGTGTAAATAACAGTGACAGGAAATTATTAACACATCATCCATATAAACTAAGTGGAAAAAATATGCAGTATTAAGGATAACTCAAAAAACTACTGGTCAGACCTTGATCAAATTTGAATTGGACCACATGTGAAGCACCACCTATCAAATAAAAAAAGAATCATCCAAATCGGTTCACCCAGAAAAAAGTTCTGAGCAAACACACATAAAAATAAAACATACAGACGAATTGAGAACCTCCTCCTTTTTGTGAATTCGGTTAAAAAACACTAAAAGACATGAAAAATAACTTTAATTTCGGAAGTCGGTGGCCAAAAACGAAAATACAAAACCACTTACGAAATTAAGGTTATTTTTCACGTCTTTTAGTGTTTTTTTTGGAAGTCTGTTGTTGTTTTGTAAAAAAGTTTTTATCATGTTTTATTTCTTAACAAGTTGACCCGACAGACGTTGTCCTGTCTTAACTATGAATATCATATGTCGTTTAGTTTTAGTTTTGACTATTGACTAAAACTAAAACTATCGACTCATTTATCAACCGATCCATCTGTGTTAAACGATATTTGCAGCGCGCATTCTGTCAATCGCTGACAGTTATGTAAATTTAATATTGGCGTTAAGTTTTCTTAAATTTTGTAACTTTCCGATCAACTTCCTTATTATTTTATTTCATAAGATCCTTCTCCTGACAATAACGAACACAACAAACAAAAAATTAGTGAAATCGGTCCAGCCGTTCACGCGTGATGGCGTGACCAAGGGAAATAGAGATTAATTTTTATATTAGATATGCGTTGTATACACGGTGACATTAAGCTATATATTGCCAGTGTTAGCGGACCTCGCATTGTATAGGTTTTTTATACAAAGAGAGGTCAGCTTATACTGGAAATGTAATAGCTTGATATGTCGTTATGCGTACGTCAACACAAACTAACATGAATGAGTAAAATTGTTTGTTACGTTGTAAAAGTGAAATGAATGAAATATTTTAACATGCTTTGTAGTGTTGTAGTGGAGCATCACAATTAATCTGTCAAATAAAGTTATGACATTCCAATTCACTATCATTTCCTTTTACCACCAATATTGTTTTTAATAGTCTTTAAACAATAAAATAAACATAACATCACGCCTGTATTCCCCGAAGGGTTAGGCAGAGGTATACCTATAGCACACCCACATTTCGCCAGTTATGTTTAAGTCCCATGTAATAGGGGGCGAGCCTATTGCCATCAATCGGGCACAAATCCTGACTCCGGGCTGCTACCGAGAAATTCCAGATGGAAAAACCCAATAACACTTTGCCCGACCCGGCAATCGAACCCAGGACCTCATGCTCAGGAGTAGCGCTTGCGACCACTAGACCAACGAGGCAGACAATAAAATAGTAAGTACCTAATAGATCTTTATGTCGTATACATGTGGGCAGGGGACATCGACGGGCAACCTGTTACCATGGAAACAGTAAATGATTCTGAACACTCCTGCGTCGAAATTTCTCGTCGGGTATTTAAAAAAAAAATGCTGTTTCATACATTTTGACCGCGTAGGTATTGCACTTTTCATGGTTACAGGGTGCACGTCGATGTCCTGTCGCACTGTAATATATATATTTTTTTTCATGAAGAATGTTCATCCATGACTTACGTCATCCAATTCAGCAACAGGTACGCGCTGGTTGCCAACAGTGAGAGGTGCTGCATCGTGCTTAGGTATTGTTACCTCCTCATATTCTTTGTTGTCTTTCCTTATAGCGTTCTCAGGAAGTATTAATTTAAGGCCTGATACGAATCCTGAAATAACACAGATCATGTGATTGCAGAATTCAAGAACCTTATAAACGGCATTGTAATTTATTTTTCTATAAATTAATATTAGTAAATATTTCAGATTGCAAGCAAAGTGAAAACTCTGCTGCGATTATTATAAATTATGCTTAAGGCGGAACCTTCAGGGTAGCCCGCGAAATTCAAATTTTCTTACGTTTTTTCCAATTTGCAGGTCACTGTCAGGTTGTATTTTGATTAAAATATGATTCGCGACCGTAACATATATGGCTTTACAGAATTATAATTATTAGAATCAGCAATACATCTCTATAAGTTTATATTACCCTATTCAATGATTATTTCATGAAATCATGACATTTGAGGACAATTCTAACTTAAGGAGTTGTATTGCTGATTCTAATGATTATAATTCTGTAAAGCCATATTTGATACGGTCGCGAATCATATTTTAATCAAAATACAACCTGACGTCACTGACCTGCAAATTGCAAAAAACGTAAGAAAATTTGAATTTCGCGGGCTACCTTGGCGCATCCCCCTTAAAGTATTTTATAAAAAAAAAAATGATGGCAACCTTTTATAATACAAAGTAAAGTCACGCTATTGTTAACTTCGGTTGAATCATAAATTTTTCGAGTTTAAGTGTGGCATAACTTTAATGTTCCAAGCTTAATATGGGCGTAATAGTATTAGTAGAGATAAGGGTATATAAACTTGTTGGATATGCTAAAGTCATCTTCATCAATAAGTTTCCTTACCAGCTGAGTTTTTGGCATTAATGGACGAATCATACACATTGGGATATTGCACTTTTGTTTGGAAATATGATATCTTTTGTAGAATTGGATCGATATTTTGAGATGATCTTGTCGCAGAAAACGGTACCACTGGTTTTGATAGCTCTGCTAACCTGTAAATTAGTTTAACAATTACTATAGTTATAGATAGATTGGTGCACACAATGGGTGCCTGAAGATGAACGGTGCTGCCGAAGCCAGCCCAGAGAGAAATGGCGAGATGAACTGAACGCGTACCGCGAGGGCTGGTCCGAGGTGGCGCGGGAAAAGAGATCCTGGATGGATCTGGGGGTTAGCCTACACTGTGTACGATAACAAAACAATAAAAGATAGATGGAGCTATACAAGATATATAGCTCCATCTCTTTCCCACATTGAAGTAAGATCAAAATAATTCTGCTGTATAAAGTGGTGGTAGGCCCCCTGACCATTAAGTTTGCTGTCATAATTGGACAACTAAAATGAAAACAAACAACAAAATCTGCTGGCATGACATTTAAGGACAGATTAACTTGAATCTGTCTTACCGAAACTTACAGTCCGGCCGTCGAGAGAATACGTTCCTGATGTCAGTGCAACAATTCTAGTAACTGAGAAAGATCAAATTCGCTCAACAAGTATTCGTTTGTATGAAACTGACAGGTGTCAAGACCGCATTCTCCCGTCAGCCGCACTGTAGGGTTAATAACAGTCATAAATAAGTTTATTCGTTTAATGAAACACAACAAATTTGTGAACCATTCAGTTGAATCATGATTCACAATAGAGATGTCAGCTGTTGACCCTGCACAGCAGTTGAGTTGAGATGCAACTTCATTGTATTGGTTTTTTGCATCCTACAATGCAAATACAATGAAGTTGCATCAGGTCCATTGGGAAGCCAAAGTTAAGTCAATACACAGCATTTATTTAAACTAGAATATACAAAGTTATGACAAGGTTTACAGTACCTTTTAGCCCTCATCTGCCCAATATTGATCTCCTGTTCCTCATCATCATCATCAGTCTTCCTGTTCTTCGCCTTTTTCTCTTCCTTCCTTACCAGTTTAGCTAATATCTTCTCTTGTTCAGAAAGCACTGACACTTGGCATAGGTACTGGGGCATTTTGTTTTCAGGGAGGATAGCTTGAACTAAAAAGTATAAGAATAATGATATAAAATAACTGATCAAGGATTTTTACTATGTGGATCAGGGCATCAAAAAATGTAAAAGAATTGGTTGTCGGTTCCTCCTTCTGCTTTCTCAATGTAAACAAGGCTTTCTCAAACTTTGGTGAAAAAATTAGGAAGTATGTATTAATCGGCATTAACATTTGATACATTGTTACCGATTGGTATAATATTATTAGGCCAGTCCCCGTAGCAGGGGCGTGGGTACCGCCGTATCAGCCGTATCAATGATACGGGGCCCCTGACGCGATGTGAAAATTCGTAAAATACTATCCGTAATTCATATTGATAAGAGGTCCGTAATAAATAAGTACCTAATGAAAAATATCAAATTAATGAAATGGGTTTGTGGCTTCAAACTCAAAGCATTTATTTCAATTAAACCATTGGCATTTGAATTGCCAAGGGGTCGGTTAGTCAGAAACATGAAGCTAGTTAGTTGCCCATTCCAAAGCGTAGTAGGTGTCTATGGAGAAGAATGGGCAAGAAACTCACAATAATAGCTTTACTTTCCAAGTCAGTCTACTATTTTGGAAAAAACATTACCTAGGGTAGGTATTGTTTTTTGATGCTTCGCTGCAGTCGGGTAAAAAGGGCCCCCCTAATTTCGATACGGGACCCCTTTAGGACTAGCTACGCCACTGCAACGTAGACACAAAAATCGCGTTAGGTCGCATAAAATTACACTGTACTGATTTTTTTAGAATAGATGTTTTTGGTATAGATATCAATAATGTAAAACCAAGTTTGCAGATTCTAAAGGCCTGTGCTAATTGCGTGGTGCACGAAAACCTCGTTTTCGGACTTTTTGCAGTATTTGACTTATAACTTCTAAAAGGTGCATCCTACGGAAAAAGTCACCCTATTTAAAGCATACAAAATATGCTACAATTTGAGCGCAGCCGTAGCTCTGTAGGTGCAATAGAACCCGAGATACAGCACTTTTCAGCAGCGTTAGCGGCGCTGGTTCTTTGCTTGACGTCACTGGTGTCTGCCCTTGCTGGCTGTTTGTCCACGCCCAGATGGTGGGATTCATCTGTCGTTACTTTTCTCGTAGAATAGAATGAGTATTTTAACCAATATCTTGGGTTCTATTGGACCTACAGACTGCACTAAAATTGTAGCAAATTTGATATACTATATATTGGTTGACTTTTTCTGTAGGATGCACCTTTTATATATTTATTTATGCTTTATTGTACACCAAAAAATAGCATAGCAAAAAATACATTTAACACCACAAAACATACAATGGACAGTAGAAGTTATAAGTCAAAAATAGAAAGAAGTCCAAAAATTTCAAACTCAAAGTATTTATTTCAAATACACCAATTACAGGCACTTTTTAATTGTCAAGGGGTCGGTCAGTCAGAAAAATGAAGCTAGATGCCCATTCCAAAGCGTAGTAGGTGCCTATGGAGAAGAATGGGTAAGAAACTCCATGGGCACTCTTTTAAATCAACATAATATAGTTACAAAAAAAATTGTTTAAATCATTAATGTAGAAATTAAAAAAAAAAAAACAACTCCCACTCAGTTAGCACAGCTTTTCAAAGCTGCAAACTTGGTTTTACACTGTTGGCATCTATCCTAACAACATCCTAAAAAACCAGTACAGTGCAATTTTTTACGACCCAAGTGCTCGAATACTGAAACGTCCCTCAAATCCAATAATCATCTAAAAGCTACTTAATTTTAAGCATCCCTCAAATTTAAATGGGATTCTCAAACGCCACTCAAGCAATTCGAAACCACGCTTAGCTAAGCAGTCCTCAAATGTTTACATTATGGCAACATCCTGCTAAAAAATTATTGTCAGCACGTTCTCGGTTACAAAATAATTTAGTTTACGTCTCGTTTTCGTTTTACGCAGTCTTCTTTGAACAAATATTTTCTATAACTAATAATCAGTTAAAATATAACAGCGCATTGTAGGTTTGGCTTGAAATACGATTGAAATTATGTATTTATTTAAATAAATATCAAATAAATTTCAAAAGAAGAAATGAAAATTTCTTGACATAATTGTCGTAGATTGGAACGTTACACTTGACATTTTACGCGCGATTATTTTAAAATATAATTTATAATTGAGTCACGATGGAGGACAAGAAG
This sequence comes from Griposia aprilina, assembly GCA_916610205.1. NCBI lineage: Eukaryota > Metazoa > Arthropoda > Insecta > Lepidoptera > Noctuidae > Griposia > Griposia aprilina. The sequence continues at coordinate 13,048,981 of OU744306.1, forward strand.
AAACGTGGATGCAATTATACACCTGCTGAGAAAGATATGCTCTTGGAACTGATAAAGAAGTAAGTATGCTCATCTCGCTCGGTACGGAAATCCTATACGAGATGGTATTGATGCGAGACCAGCTTATACTGGAAATATATAGCTTGATGTGTAGCCGTGTGTACCTACATGAACAATGAAATACTGTATTTTGTACTTATATATCCGCAATTCCCTAGTGCATGTAATAGCTTGTTAGTATACATGCCTATAACATACATAGCCAGGGCAACTGTCGTCTGTATCAAGTACATACTTACCCACTGAAAATTGTCACCACTTCCCATCTGAAAGGTTCAGAATAAATACACGATTTATGTCTAATCACTTTTATTCCTACAAGTATGAATACAACCAGATAATGCACATTTACACATATTCAACTGAACAATTCACAGATCTTAAGTTTAATTTGTAAATACTAAATGTTACATATTTTCAGGTATCAAAATATTATAGAAAATAAAGAAACCAATGCTAGTATGATTTTGAAGAAGCGAAAGGCTTGGGATACAATATGCCAGCAGTATAATGCTATCGCTGTGAGCAGCACAAGGACGTGGCAACAACTCCGTCACCTCTATGAAAACCTCAAGCAGAGGTCTAAAAAGAACCTAGCTAAAGCAAATGTAGACTTCTTTTTTATAGTATTTATTTTATCATAATATTTCTTTATTTTCAAATTTTCTTAAATATTTTTTAAGCGTCTACAGTTTTACGAGACCACTAGAGAGGTACAAAAGAAGGCATCAATAGATAAGGTTTGTATAAATTAAATATTTCTGGAAAAGTAGTCCTTACAGAATATTTGCGATTGTAATTTTTATTTTTACAGAAAGAAATCAATCGCACTGGTGGTGGAACCTATAAAAGCATTCTCTCTGAACAAGATGCTCAGATTTTAGCCATGGCTGCTCCTCAAGTTCAACCATTACCTAATTGTTATGATGATGCTGCAATATATTTTGGTTTGTGTAATATTAAAATGTATATCTTTATACTTTGACATCACAAAATAATAATTATAATAATGTTTAATTTATAGGTGATACAGAACCAGAAATCAATTTTACAAAAAAAACAAATAATGAAGTTATATCTTCACCATCATCATCATCATCTCCCATAATCCAGACCTCTGGTAAATATAGTTTCATTTTTTATTATTTCCCTAATTCATTTTGTAGTATAATATTTGGATATTTTTTTAGAACACCAAGACACAACTATGGCCTACATAGCAGACAATAGCAAACCTTGCACAGTAACATCAATAACTATAGCTGGTAATCATTTTCTGATACTGTAGAAGTTTATATGGTAAACTAATTTGAAATTTAGCTATAATGGCATTTCTTTTACTTAATAGATAACCAGCAAGCTGCAATGGTCATCAAACCTCAACAAAAAAATAAACAACCAAGATCATCCTCTGCTGGTACTAAATTATATAATTATTGTTCTTTGTGCTAATGGTATAAAATTTTAATTAATATTGTACTAATACCATTTTTCAGGACAATTGAAACCTACAATGAAACAGCAATATTTTCGAACAAAACTGAGAAATGCAAAATTAGAAACCAGATACCTCATTAACAAAAACAAAATGGAAATAAATAAGTATAAAGTAGAAATGGAATTTTGGAAATTTAGACTGCTGAAACTAAAATCTAAATTGCGTTGAAATAAACTATATCTAAGAGGAAAAATGTGTATTTATTAAATTAGTCCTTACAATGAAGTTCTGGTTAGTCTCAAGTCCTATAGGTTCTGTGGATTCCTCTTCAACATAGGGTAAAGAAATATCCTCCTCCAAAAGTTCATCAGATTGTGACAGGGCAATATTATGTAGCACTGCACATGCTACAATGACCGGTGGTATGTTTTTAATATTAAGCCCCATCCCGTTTTGTAGGCAAGGAAATCTTCTTTTAAGAACACCGAAGAGTCTTTCCACAGGATTCCTGGTGCTTATTTGGGATCGATTATAAGCTTCTTCAGCCGCTGTCCTTGTATGCAATAATGGAGTTAGCAGATAAGGCCGACACGGATATCCACTGTCCCCAAGAATAATACCTGTCCTGAAGTCCCCACGCTCTAATTGAGCACACAGTGGTGAATCATTAAAGATGGTACTGTCATGTACAGAACCTGGCCATCTTGCAATAACATTCCTTATGCGCAGTCTTGCATCACACACCATTTGCACATTTAAAGAAAAATAGCCTTTCCTGTTCCGATAAACTTCAGATTGGGCACCACCTGAAAATAAATTCTAGTTGTATTGTGAGGCAATAAATTTTACTAAAGTACTTATTAACATATTTTTGAAGAAATAATTCTACAAAAGGTTGTAACTAATGTAACACAAGACTTCTTATTTTTTGTACTGTGTAATATTACTGGTAATCAGACATTATAAAATTTGAGCACATGATTAACAGTGAAATTGGTAAGTACATACCTGGAGAATTTATTTTAATATGAGTGCAGTCCACAGCGCCCACAACTCTTGGAAATCCTGCTATTGCAAAGAACTCATTTGCCACAGCTGGAAATTCTTCAGGTGTTGGCATATTTATGAACTCTGACTTCAAACTGGCTATTTTGGCTGTTACTTTATGCACTATTCGATGCACCGTGGGTTGTTCAACCTTAAAAATATCCCCTATTACGCGTTGGTAGCTGCCTGTCGCATAGTATCGGAGCGCTATGAGGATTTGGTCCACTGGCTGTATGGCTCGGTTTCTTTTAGTTAGCGGTTTAATACTGCTACCGAGTACAGAGTCCAAATACAACACAGTTTCTTTCGATATGCGGAACCGTGAAACAAACTCCCTGTCGTTGTACTTTTCAAAAGCGTTCAACTTTTCTTCATTTTTGCGCCACACAGTTGGCCTTTCGTGATCCGAAAGTGAAGACAAGGACGATAGAGACATTTTTATCACTATTTCTAAAGTTTCAATAGATTTATTTTGATTTGAGGGACCTCACGACCACTCTCAGATCTAAGGGCTGCTCAAATCAGTTTGACAGTTGATTTGACAGCTAAATAACGTTGAGTAGCGTTCCAGTATACGATTTTTAAACTGAGTGGTGTTTGAGCACAACTTAATTTAAGAAGCACTTAAGTTTGAGTAGATACTCAAAAGTGACGATTGGGTATACGAAATTAAAGTTTAAGAGCTGCTCAAACATTTAAGCAGCCCTTAAATATTTGAGGGACGTTTCAGTATTCGAGCATGAATGTTTTAAATGACTGGCGTATATGTTAACCTTGTCTTACAATATTTAATTCAGTTTTGTGTGTAATTTTTTACCCGTAATTTGATTTAGGCTGATAACACTAGTATGATAAGACATATCACAATAAAGCAATACTCACTTTCAGACAACGTAGGCCCGGGCGGCGGTGCCTTCAAACTATTAATAATATCCGTCCTGTGCTCCAATATCTCAAGTATAAACTCGAATTTATCGAAGCCGAGCAACTCAAACAGGTCATTCTGCATTTCATCATTAGTTCTAGGAGAGTTCAGCAAAGTTATGATTGATTGCAGGATGTCCGTGCTGGATATGCCTGATGTATTCTCGTATTGTCCTTTTACTTTTGTTTCTAGCCAGGTCTTGCCAAACTGAAAATGGAAATTATGAATGTAAGAGGTATTTTTCAGTTTGCCAGGTAAACAAGATACATCATTGGCAAGATGGGATGTATAATACAGTATTATGAACGTACTCATGGGCACTTGGGCAGCAGTATAGTAGGTATCTATGCTGATGTAGTCCTAAGAGTAGCGACACACAAACATAAATAAACACGCAGTAAGTTGGGAATAAGATAAAATGAAACAGATCAGCAGAAACATCCTGCAGCAACTATGACAAATAAAGAAATTAAGTTCATTGAACTGTTTTTCGCAGTTTGCTCGTTTACGCCTCTTTGGATTTCTCTAGAAACTGCGCTTTTACGACTGCAGTGCAGTATGTAAAGCAGTACAATTATTTTTTTTAAAAATCCAAAAGTGCACGCCTCATAATCTCATTCAATTCTATAAAAAAATATACAACAAACGAAATGTACAGTCGTATTTTTATATTACTAATTACAATTAAAATACATCGAATTGGACCGTGATTTTCGTAAGGACTTAGTTTTCGATAACACTGAAGCGTTTAAAAAAAATTGGACTCGATTAGTTAAGTTTTTATAGAGTTATCGTGACCACTCCTGGATCCATACATACAGACACATGGGCTTCCACAGAATATTTTTTTACACGGGTTTTTCATTATTTTAAACGGCAAAATTGCTTTTGAAAATAACAACAGTGTTGAAACTAGTATTTTTTCTTGACATTTGTGTGTGAATATTATTCTAAAAGTGCAATATGAATTAATAGAGACATTTTTAGTTCAAGGAATTACTTGTTCATTGTAAGGCGACAGTAGAGCACTACCTCACGCGCTTTGCTTATGAGGCGTGCAAAAGGTAAAAATGAATGAGCTGAGGTTAATAGGATAGGAGTCATGAAACTTCAGAATAATTTCTAGAAATGCATTATATTAAATTAATCAGAGAAACACAAATTAAACTTACTTTAGATTCAGGAGTAACTGCAGAAACTTTTGACGTACTAGCTTTAGTAGCACTCTCACTAGTATACTTCATAGAAAAGTCAGTGACAAAGGCACTAGCACTCGCCGGCTTGCTTGTCAACTTAGCCAGTGGTTTCTTGGAAGGTTTATACGGTATGAAGTGACATTGAATGTGTTCTCCCCATAATTTGATGTTCTCTTTATTGGACTCAGCCTCTTCAGCCCTTATGTAGTCTTTAGTATCGTCATCCAGCTGTTCTGATATTTTTGTTACTATCTGTAATGTGAATGAAAATGTAAACCTGTTATTAAATCTGAAATAACAATAAGTCTTTGAATTATTTAACTCATTAGTAATCAAACAAACTCAATGTATAAGCAGCAAAATTTTACAACACAGTAGCTATTCATAGAATTAAATGTTTTACACTTCCTCGTCCTTTCTTCCTCTTCCCTAAATTCACAGAATAATAATTTTAAAACTAATTCAGAATGAAACAACATGATATACAAAGGTTAACTGGTAGAGAATGTCTATGGCATTAAGTCATCCTCTCTACAGTACGGCTGATGAATCATGGCTGGTCTGAACATAGGCACTACAAACTTTTGTGCATGCATGCATCTCTCACTCACACTCACTTCATGTCACCATTTGGTTCCTAAAAAACGATATTACACAGCCTTCTGCGCAAATATGGACTGTCCAAGGTTCATTGGCCGTACTGTACATTAAATAAATGTATAAATATACTCACCTCACAAATTTTATTAGCTGTAGCAGACATAACAGTCCCAAATGTCTGCCGTAACTGTGACATATGTTTTAGCATCACAATATCCTGATCTAGGAACATCCTGAGGCTCAGCACTGTGGCATCTTCTATGATTTCATCAGGCTGATCTCCGGTGAGGACTTTGCAGGCATCTTTTAGTTGAGGAAAGAGTTTCAGTATTTCAGCCGAATTAGGCTCATTCTGTTTGACATAGTTGTAAATGTCTGTGTATGATTTGAACCTGAAATAAAAGAAATTTTAAATTATTAGGTAAGTATCATCAACTAAACCAAAGCTGTAATTAAACTTTATTATCGTACATTTGTAATTTTAAAGTTTTCTACTTTTTTACAAATACCAAAACCCTTGATTTTTTATACTAAGTATGTAGTCTATCTATTTGAATTTGAGTGGTTTCATGAATAAGATCTAAATAAATATTGTTCATAGTAATATAACAAATAATTTTTTTTTTTTTTTTTTTGGTTTATGGCTTCGCACGGTTTGTGCATTTAGCCAATGTCACGTTTAGTTAGTATGAATAAAACAAAGTTAGGGAAACGAAAATATCATTATTAAAAATTATAACGGGATTTAGGATAGGACGGATACATCTATAGGATCAGTATTATTTAAATACAGTGATATAATAAAGGATAATGAGCTAAATACAATGACGAAAAATTACAACTTAATATTATTTAAAGTAATGAATGAGACTATGCATTTATATACAGGAAAGCTATTTGTGCAAAGTAAAGAAAGTATTGAGGTAGGAAAAGGAGTACGGAGAGACAAGAGGTTACTGAGAAAGGATGAACGGTCATATAAAGGACAGGAGAAAAAAATGTGATCTAAGTCGCCTACGTCTGCGCCACACAGGCAAATGGGGTCGTTGATAATATGAAGTTTGGCAAGATGGGCGGGAGAGCAGACATGACCCAGTCTCATCCGTATTAGAATGGAGGTCTCCATCTTGCCAAACTTTGCCCTGCTAAACCACGGTTTTTCCGGAACGTCGGGTTGAATAAGTGAGAAATAACGACCCTTCGATTTGCTTCCGATATCCCAAGCCACCTTCCAGGTGTCCCGAAGAAAAGTCTTTGGTAACGTCACGAGGTCACAGCAAAAATTAGTATACGGAACAAAGTCCCCACACTGCACCGCATCACCGGCGAGTGTATCAGCCACTTCATTGCCATGGATTCCAGCATGAGCCGGGATCCACCCAAATTGTAGTGAATTACCCTCTGAGATGGTTCTGTACGCAAATTCTCTTATTAAATAAATTATAGGCAACTGCGATTTGTGTTCGAATGGGGATTTATTGATGGCTAGAAGAGCACTTTGGGAATCAGTAAAAATAATAGTTTTTTTGAGCTTTAAAACACGGATATATTCTATGGCCTTTAAAATGCCGAAACATTCCCCCGTAAAAACAGAAGTCTCTGGAGGCAGTTTTATTTTTTGTACGATGTTGTATTGGGAATGGTAAGTACCTATTCCAACACAACCCGTCGGAGAACGCTTGGCAGCGTCCGTAAATATATGGTGGTACTCTAAGTGTTCAGCTAAAAAATTATTAAAACTTAAATGGCAATCGGCATCTGATTTACTTACACAGTTATATTTTATGATGGGACTGAATTGTAAACTCTCATAGCTACTATTAAATAGGGGAAGTTTATTGGAGCGGTGAATAGGGGAAGAAAGAGAAAGGAATTTTTTATAGCTTACAACTAAACAAGGAGCACGTTTATGGGACCAGTAATTTGAAGATTCAATTTGCAACACTAAAGAGTCCAATTTGGGAATGAGAGGATGGGTTGAGATCTGAAGAATCCGGAACAAATATTTGTCAGATAAGAATTGTCTTCTAAGATATAAAGGAGCTTCCCCGCATTCTACTTGGAGTGCATTAATGGGACTAGACTTCATGGCACCCGAAATAATGCGTAATGCCTTAGACTGGATGCGATCCAATTTTTTAAAAGCCATAACACTAGCAGGTTCTAAAACGAACAAACCATAATCCAGAGTGCTTCTGATGATTGCGTTGTAAACGAGTTTCAAAGAAAAGGGATGGGCACCCCACCACACACCAGAGAGGCATCTAAGCATGTTAAGGTGATTTTCACATTTGTTGACAATATAATCACAATGAGGAACACCACTTAATTTAGAATCGATTATTAAACCCAGGTATCTGAATTTATCTTTTACTGGAATAGGTATTTCCTTATAAAAGAGATTTACTTCGGGAATATTTCTCTTCCGGGTGAATAAAACAGCTGCGCTTTTAGACGTGGATAAATCCAAACCGTTTAGATGTAACCATGACTCTAAAGTAGTTAAAGCAGAATTGATAACAAAGGTAGCTTGTTCAACAGATTGGCTTGAAGAATACAATAACAAATCGTCGGCATATTGAAGGACCTTAACATGGTTAGTCAAGGAGGAGTCCAAATCAAATGTATAAATATTGTATAGAAGGGGACTCAGCACAGAACCCTGTGGGAGACCTCTCCACACAAGACGAGATACCTCATGATCTCCTATTAACATGTTAACAGAGCGTTCACTCAGGATATTAATAATGAAATTGGACAAATTTAATGGGACTTGTAAGGCTATTAATTTATTTTGTAAAACTGATAAGACAACATTATCATAAGCTGCATTAATATCAAGGAAAACTGCAACGGTAGAATGGTTGTTAGAGAAGGATAACCGAATATCGGACGTGAAAATACTTAAACAGTCAGTTGTACTTTTACCTTTTCTAAAACCATATTGTGATTCTGCCAAAAGACCCTTACTTTCAACATACCATTCTAAGCGATTTTTAATTACGTGTTCCGCTAGTTTCATTAGAATTGAAGACAAAACTATGGGACGGTATGAAGAAACATCAGATGAAATTTTATTTGGTTTAAGGAATGGCAACACCATTTGACGTTTCCATTCAACAGGGATGTTACCTGTATTCATAATAGAATTAATAAGCTGTAGATAATATCTGAGGATGTCATCATTTAAATTAGCAAAAAAGGAATACGGTATGCCATCAATGCCTGGCGCAGAATCCTTAGTTTTATGAATAACACCCTTTAATTCAGTGAGAGTGAATGGAAGACCTAGCGTCGTATGGGTGTCTTGGATATTGGATACGAGAGACAGGTTAAGGTTAATACCCTCAGGAACAAAAGGAGGAGCTAATTTATCTAAAAATTTACTGGCTAAAGAATCGGGTATAGGAGAAGGGTTGTTATAAATGGACCTAAATCTACGAATATTGCGCCAGACAATCGTAGGGTGAGTATTCGGTGAAATTGATGAGCAAAATGTACGCCAAGATTCGAATTTTTTCTTCTTAAAAACTTTATAAGTTTCATTTATTAAGTTAGTAACTATATCAAAATTAACATCAGACATATGAAGGTTATAATTGTATTCAGCCTCTTTACGTTTGTTAATCAATTCTGTGCACTCTGAGTCCCACCACGGAGGCGAAGGGATTGCAGTAATATTGTTATTTTTTACAGGAAATACTTCATCTGCCGCTGCAATTAAAATGAGTGCTAAAGCTTCAGCACAACTATTTTCATTGCCATCAGAAATAACAGGCAAGGAGCAAAGTTTTCCGTCTACAATGTTTCTAAATTTGTCCCAGTCATTACAATTTCTATTAGGAAGTTTATGTTTTAAGCTTGATCTCCTTAATGGTGTATTTGATTTGGGAAGAGGATAAGAAATAACTATTGGAAAATGATCACTACCATACGTAGAGGTTAGAGTATGCCAAGTTAATGAAGAGGCTAAGTTTGGAGAACAGATAGAAAGGTCGATTGCGCTTCGGTTCTGATTGGGATCTGAACGACGTGTGGCAGCTCCTGAGTTCAAGATGCATAAGTTATGTAAGTCTATTATATCTAGTAATTCATCGCCATAACAATTAGAAGTTGAACAACCCCATGATTGGTGATGGCAATTAAAGTCTCCCAATATTAAGAATGGCTTTGGAAGAAAGGAAAAAAGATTATTAATTTCTTGAAGAACAGAAGAAGAAGGGTGAGGAATGTAAATAGAAACAAGACAAGTATGATGCACTTTAATAGCTACAATTGAAATTTCCTCACTATGAGGAGGCAAGGTAATAATAGAGAAAGGGATAGAATTCTTAATAAGTATAGCTACTCCACCATACCCATCAGATCTATCCTCTCTAATGGTTAAATAACCGTTAATTTTAAAAATATGACTAGGTTTGAGCCAAGTCTCTGCTAAAGCAAAGGCAAATGGCTCATGTTTATTTAAAAGATATATAACATCACTCTTTTTGCTTATGAGACTGCGGCAGTTCCACTGGATTATTTTGGATGTGTTGTCCATTATGGATGGAGTGAGAAACATTAAAAGAAGGGGCAACGTTGGACGGTGAAATGTTGAACTGAGACAGAAGATTGTGTAATGCGCAAAGAAAATCGTTTATGGAAAAATTTGTGTCTTTTGTTTCATTAATATGATTATTAGAAAAACCACAACCATTTGATGGTTGAGGAATGTCAAAATCTTTAATAATGGCATTGTGAGCCACCTTATTATAACCTTGTACAGATTTGGGAGGAGAGCGTGGTTTGAGAAAGACAGTCTTTTTATAGCTACTTGAAGCGGGCATTCTATTAGCTGAAGAGATTGACGGAGAATCTGCAAATTTTTTGGAAGGTGAAGATAAAAGTGTATCAGCATATGATTTAGTTACAGGTGCATATACTTTAGCTGCTTCAGCATAAGATACTGAACTTTGTGCCATGTATGATTTAATTAATTTTTGCCTAGAAAATTCTGGGCAAGACTTATTAGTAGCATAGTGATAACCCGAGCAAAGGCAGCAAGATGCACTTTCTTGTTCTCTTTCGCAACTGTCCCCAGTGTGGCCTTGGCCACATTTATAACAACGAGGTTTCGACCTGCACTGAATTTTAGTGTGACCAAAACGACAGCAACTGAAGCACTGTACTGTGGGGAAAATATATAAATCTACAGGTAATGCATTATAACACATAAAAATCCTTTTTGGTAGAACCTGCCCATCAAAGGTAACAACTATGGATTGGGATGGTTTCCAAAGAGTTGTACCATCAACAATGGTTTTAAAATTGAGGCGTCTGACTTTTAAAATTGGACCGCAACCAATTGGTACTGTTATATTATCAATAACTTCCTCCGGAGACCATTCCGCAGGAACACCACGCACTAAACCCATTCTAGTAACATTAAAAGTAGGTATAAAAGCTTTATAATTATATGTCTCAAGACTATTGTTCGCAATAAAGGAATTTGCGTCCAGGAAATTTGAAAAAGATAGGGATATTTTATTGCGCCCTATTTTTTTGACGCTACCATTTATTACATTTTGAAAGGCATTGTGTTTTAAGAACTTGCCAAATGTGATTGGGTGCAATGTCGTTCCATCATCTGGTGAAATGGTTTTTTTTTGAACATGAATTACAAACGGTGAGCTGTCAGTTTTATCATAAGTTTTTCGACCTATCTGGGTGGGAACAATTATGGACGGAGCAGGAACATCAGATATTGTATTATTAGGCACATCGGTGGAAACAATAATTTCGGTGCAGTTAGGCTGTAATGTAGTAATTGGTGTTGAGTCCGTGCAACCACAACCCGAAGACTCAGAACCGTGGTTTTTACGGGTACGGCGGCGTTTATTGCAGTGTTTGCAAACATGCACACGACTTCTTTTTAAGTGACGAGCCGAAGACGACCCATCGGTATCCATGCCCGATTCATTAGAAATAGTAACATAATTGCCTGCCGGGGGCACAAAGACCCCCGGGTCAGGCGGCTCGTTCATTTTCCCGCTAAATAACAAAAAAGAAACTTACCACTATCGAAGAAACTAAATAAAACTAGAATGAAAATACAAGTAAAAGAAAATAGAACACTAAAAACTACAACTACTGATCTTATAAAACAGGTTTTTTTTTAATTTTAAAATTAATCTCAAAAAGGACGCGTCCACCAAGTTGAAGTTTCCCGCGCTTTTTTCCTCAAAAGTAACAAATAAATTTATAAGTTGCTAATCATAAAACATTGTCTATATTTATGGTTTAAGTAGACTTAAAATAATTATTATTTCAGTGTAGTTACCTTTGTAAGGTCTTCTTCTTCACATGCACCGGTTTTGTTGGATCTACAATTGGTTTCAAACATCGTGGCTTGTCGAGTTGTGTGTGTGCCCTTAGGGCTCTCGTTATCCGAGGTAACTCAATCATAGCTTCCTTTGCCTATAAATAAAAAAAAAGACAATGGGTAACAACGTTGTAAAAGTGGCCGGTGTAAGTGTTTTACAGTATCAGTACATAATTAAAGAAGAATAACATACCCCTGCTCAGTCGGTGTAACAATGTTGCAAAATCCTTCACAATATTTTGTAAAGATGTGTAACGAAATTTTAACTTTAAAGGCAATGAAAATCGGTGATTTTATTTAAATGTGATTTGATTAACTCTGATTATAAAATAGTATTTCTATTAAAAATTAATTAGTTTACAAATATTTTTCACCACTCGACACGTATCAAATGACACTGACGTTATCAGCAGGTTATGACACTAATGACAGCTAACATTGACAGTAGTTTTTTTGAGCTGGTAGTAATTGCATGTGGGCCATCCTTAAATTACGTTTCATCATTCAACAAATGAAGGTTTGTAAAAAAAAGTTTATCTCATTAGCTTGTTCGAAAAGTATGACAGTGGGATCTTATTATTTCTTAATCTCCGATACTCTCGCCTCTGTTTAAGGCGCCAAAGGGCCCAATAACATTTTCCAACTTTTCAATGGTGATAAAAACTGCCACTTGCTCACTTCAGTTGTCGCTTCTATCCAACGTCCAAGAATTTGACAGCTAGCTGTCAGTATCCATATTTTTTTGTAAACAAGCGACTTATTTTACGCATAATTACTTAAAAATCCCCGTTGCGCAGCTATTGACTGCAAAAATACGTGGACCCATGTATTTGCCAATGTTGTTATTACCAACAAGCACTTATGGTGTGATATTATAGTAAAGGTGTGTGTGTGTTTATATTATCATAATAGATCAGTGTTAGAATTAACATCTCTGAAGTTTTTCATTCAGGAAGATGATCCTCGAGTTGGTTTTTGTGAGGGATTTATTTATTAAATTATACGCTTGACCAAAGATATCGGTTTTATTTGTCACAAGTGTAGGTATCTAAGATAAAAAAAACAAACGTAATGCAGTGTCAATTGGTACTGGATGGTCAGTACTCACACTCTTCTTCATGGCATCGTCGTGATTATCTGGAGTTCAGGAAACTCCTAAGGCGCTCCGCAACAGGGGCGGATCCAGGATTTCATGTGGGAGGCATTCTGACAAGGTTCGGAGCTAGGGTTAAAATCACAAGTAAACAAAAAAATATGTTTTTATTAGCTTGAATTTTTACAAAATAAAGTTAACGTGGCTTGTGCCGCTTTTGGTAAACCTATCTATGATTTTATCTACATCAACTGGAACATCCCTGTGGATGTGTAGGAGTGCAAGTTCGCAAAGCCACTCCTAAGCGGCGTAGGGTGGAGAATGACCTTTCGGCTGGATTGAATGTAAAAATTGAGTCGAAAGTATAGAATTCCTGGGACTTTTTGGGGCGGGGGGGGGGGGGCATGGCCCTCCTGTATCCGCCACTGCTTCGCAATTTCAACAGCCGCGGGCCGGCTAGGGCTTTGGTTAGGATATCTTCGGTTCGTAGATACCTGGCATGCATCGCTTCGTCCATTATGCAATTTCGTATTTTTTATGTCAAGGTGTTTGCACTTGGATGTAACCATTGTGTTCTGACTTAACTTGAGGGGCGGCTTGGTTGTCGTTAAATATGAAAATATTAAATTAATAATAATAAAATAAAAATAAAAAGATCGACGTGTCGATTATTTTGTTTTAAAAAACAAAGTTCTTGTTGAAAAACCCTTTAGTATCATCTTGTGGAAAACTTGAATCAACAAAAAATCTAGATTCATTATCTGCCTAGCCTTTTCTCAACTATATTAGGGTCGGCTTCCGGTCTTAACGGATGCAGCTGAATAACAGTAGGAACATAATTTTCATGATCTAGATTCAATACATTAAGATTTAGTCGATAAGGCGGCTCGGCTGGGCAGCATTCGGGAAGCTACGCAATATCTTCGTGTCCTACATACCGCAGTGTCTCAAGACGAAAATCTTGACCAGTGCGGGTGGTTTCTCCAGTGGTGACCTATGGCACTGAAACGTGGTCGCTCACAATGAGCCTTATTAGAAGGCTAAAAGCCACCCAAAGGGCAATGGAGACGGCTATGCTTGGACTTTCCCCCGACGTGATCGAATCAGAAATGAAGAGATCTGCAGGAGAACCAAGGTAACCGACATATCCCGAAGAATTGCTAAACTTAAGTAGTAGAGGGCAGGGCACATTGCTCGCAGAACAGATAGCCGATGGGGCCGAAAAGTTCTGGAACGGCGACTGTACCGGAAGACATAGCGTAGGAAGGCCTCCAACGAGGTGGACCGATGACCTTGTGTAGGTCGCCGGAATCCGCTGGATGCGGGAAGCACAGAACCGGTCGAAGTGATGGAATGAAATAAGTCAAGTTTTCAGTTACAACATTTTTATTTCATTTAATTATATTCATGACAATGCTATAGCTAAGGCTTACCTACAATGTTGTTTAAATATATAGCGCAATAACGTTGACTCGTGGTGACGTCACAATGTAGTAAACAACGCTATAAGTAACAGCCAATTTATTATCTAATCCCATAACATACTTCTGGTGTGTTATCATTTTACCTTACAGTGAATGTTATTGGTGTCATCGTTTTTGAAACACAATACACTAAGGTCTTGTACGAAAAAGAGAAAAACTGTTTTACCCACGGATTTCTGATTTAACCTTTGTGTGTTTCTTAGATATTGTACACTCTTCATTAGCAACAAAACCAATCCTGATGTTTATTTCAATGATAATAACTTTCAGGAAGGTTCAAGAGTAAAATATTATTACGCCAACAATACAGGTGTTCCTATTTTAAGAAAATTATTTACATTAGTTCTAGAATGTCTAGGCATTTTAGGCGTTCAGATGAGTAGGTAGTAGAAATATGAAGCTTAAACTATGTACTTTGAAGATGATTCGATTGGTTTCGTTCATGACACTGGAAACAAACCTCACAAAAATCCCCGCGTGTTAGTGTTGCAAGTTCCAAAATATTGTGTTTCAAATCCGTGACGTCATACTTATAAATTACGATCTAATTTCTCCCACTAATGAGACTGTCAACAATAACGATGTGCAACTTACGTACATTTTATTAAAAATCGGTCTCCATACATGATATGAATATATTACCTATGTATACGGAGAACCGATTTTAATATGATAATGTTAACCCATATTTCCATTCCTATATTATTTAATAGGTACTGGCCAATCCTCCCAATACTATGATTCTATATCGTAAATGTAAAGGCACAACTACATTCGGTCGATGCTCGCGTTTAATCATGTTTTATATTATTACGTGGTAATTATATTAGTCGTTACCGCCATCGCGATGGTGCAGTGCAGTGTAAAGTAAAATTATATTACGATGAAATGTACACGGTCTGCGGACCATAACCAAATGTAGCTCAGCCATGATTTTATGATTAATATAACTAATGAGTGGCTATTTATTTGAAACATCTAATTACCTAGTGTGAATTTTTACAATTTCTAACTACAAAGCTGTTTTTACATACATTAATACACACACAGTAAAAAGATAATATTTAATGCATTATTTGTTGTAGTTACACAGGATAGATTATATATTTTTAAAAATATTGGCCAGTTACGATTACAATTTATGTAAAAACGCAAGATAGCACAAGTCCTTAATATACTCTAATTTACTTAAACAAACAACAATTTGATTAAGTACAAATTTTTCGTTCCAAATAGAGATCACGGTTATAGATTATAGTTATAAAAGCGATTAAAACATATTACGTAAATAAATAACTAACCGCTGTGGTGCTAACATGGGCCCAATACACGCTATGCTATCAAAATGGTATTACATTTTACTTGTGACAACTTGGAACTTTGAATACAGAAACCAGCCCAAACGAGAGTCCATTTCCAAAATGGACTGATATTTTTAAAAATTGTAAATATCTATCATATAACGCCTATAAAGTGGTAGGATATACAAGCAGATAAACATATTGTATAGGTAGACAGTAGATATTATCAAAGTTCAACAATTTAAACGTTTAAAAAAATTACAAAAAGAAATGACACCAAATAAATGCTCAAGAAATTTGGTCCAAATGGAAATTATACCATTGCATTTGTAAGAAACAGCCTATTTTTGAAAAAGTTAAAAATATTCAAGAGATTTTACTGTATTTTTGATAAGTCTTATCTAATAGCAAATATTAATTTCTGTGGTAAAATTTATAACAAAGAAAGATCATCTAAAAATACTATATTTCGTATTACACAGAGCATTTGTTAGTGATATAAAAGAAATCATGTCAAAGACGCGTGATTTCGAAATTTACAAAAAGTTTTGATAGGATAAATAGTTGATATTTAGTAGGCAAAACATCGGATATATTTTGGTGATATTATCCAGAGGACATTTAATAACAACACTAATTTCTAGAAAAAAAAAAAAACAAAAGTTGTTTCAAAGTTCTTTGCAGATGTTACGGCAGCTGAGATGTTGTTTCCTGAAAAATAAATTAAATTAATTTTCGTTCACTTTATTGTCTTTAGATGTTTTAAGATCTATTCATCATTATCATCATCCATAGCCCGACTTCACCTAGGCTGGGCATAGGCCTTTCCTTTCTTGTGCCATTCCCGATGCTCCCGTGCCAGCTCATCCAAGTTCTACCTACGATGGCAGTGTCGTCCACCCATCTCGCCGCCGGACGACCAACCCTTCGTTTTCCAGTCCTTGGACGCCACTGCCTTACTCCTTTTTTCATCACTGCACCTTGCCAGGTGTCCTGCTCGCGTTGAGCAGGACACCTGGCAAGGTGCATTTGAGTTCCTTGACTCGTTTTCAGAAATCGAAAATCTTCGTATGTCTTCGGATCTCGACGTTTGGTACTCGGTGTAATACCCATATGTCAAGCATGGGACGCTTCATGACTCTCTGTGCAATTCTTACTCTGCACACAGGCTCCTGCGTGAGCGTTCACGTCTCAGCCCCGTACGTCATGGTGGGCAGAACACACTGGTTATATAGGCGAGATTTCAGACAGCGGAATTTTGGCTGATTTCAGAAGGTCGTCCAATTTGCTAAATGCGGCCGACTCAAGTTGTATTCTTCTCGATATCTCTGTTAGTTGATGCTCTTTGCCAAATGAAATAATATAGCTAAGATAGACAGACATACATGTCAACCATGTCCAATGTTTCATTTCCCACTTTAACAGAAGGATTTGGATTGCTGAAGATGTTTGTCATAATCTTCATCTTGGCCATATTCAACGTAAGTCCTACGTTAAAAGAAGATTTTTTAGTAGAAGAAGTTAGATTTTGAAGCATAATTTGGAGATCATCGAAGTTTTCAGCGAAAAGCAAAAGGACAAATCTTAATTGGGAGAGGTAGACACCATTGATGTTAACATCACAATATAGTCTCAATCTAAACTTTTTCTTTATATTATTCATTAGAAGAGTGAAGATATATAAATCCTTGGCACCCAGATTTAGGTTTTATGTTCGACAGCCTTAACGCTTATGGATTATTTCACATAAAATGGAATAAAAAGTACCTGTTATTAATCCATATCTCAGCCTCAATCCTTTCTTTAGGTGGTTTACAGACCTAGAAAATAGTAAAATAATTTTAATAATCACATTCAAGGATAAAAAATATTTTAGCAGCACAAGACGAATTCACAATATGTATGTATGTTCAATAATATGCATTATATGTGCAATAATCAGTGAGTTCTATTAAGAAGGCGACACATAAGAACAAAATATTTTGTGATTAAATCTTTTTAGTTCTCTTCGTCGCGTGCAAATCGTTTATGATCATGATGAAAAACTTGTAATGATTTAAGACACCGATGATTTGATAAACATGATTATGATAATAATTATGATCATTCTGACTTCAGTGGTCCAAAAAAAACCGATTGTTATTAAAAGTCTGTTTTCTTGCTTGTAATAACAGGTCACTCAGTATACTAGGGCCATCTTTAATATTAATTTTCCATATTATTGCATCGATTTTGTACATATCGTGGCTTGCAATATCGTTTTATTATTCATATTGTTTAAAGCGTTGAAAGCACCAATTAGCAATAACGATAGATATTTGTTTCAAGCTTTTTGTTATATTTAATTTTCAAGCGTGCCCCTTCTCTAGATATATTTATGTTGTTCATGGAAATTATATTTCAATTTGTAACGCAAGTTTTAAGAAAAGCAAAACTAAATTGGGGTAAATCTGGGACAAGCATCGCATTCTTGGATAAAAGTAGAATAACTTTTTATATCAAGCAATTTAAGATCTAGTTTCTAATTCTTCATTAAGTCTTGGCATAATGTTTTTTTATAATAGATATAATTAAACCACAAGAGCAATCCCAGACACAAGAGAAAACATATTTGCAAAATAAAACTGAACTTCATATATAAGTTACTATTCACATCAGGTTTTAGTTAAAAAACGAAACGAACGAAATGAAGATCATCATGTTACTAGTAGAAAACTAATAAATAGATTAATTTAACTTTGAAGAATCTACAAGAGATTTAGAATTGGTTTCAGGTAGTTAAGGAAAAGAAAGAGATGAGACTCTTTGAGTTGAAGTATGTCTCAAAGATCTTACCACCGATGTGAATGCAAACTTATATTATGAACTAGAAGATGTCGAAACGGCATGAAACATTCTTCAATAGAGACAGATATACGAAATCACAATAGAACAGACAAAGCCAACACTGATCATCAACAACGACAAACGATACTTCTTGCCCACTTACCAACATAGGCTTAGTACCAGTAACGTAATTATTATAAAAATTTACAACATACGTTATATAATACTAAGTATTCATTAACATTATAACAAGTAACTTCTAAATTAAACTTCGGTTACCGAAACTTGTTCACACAAAGTTGGCTGAAAATGTGGAAAAAATAATGATGTGGTTAGTCTAAAAACATAATAATACAATGTGTAACAAAATAGAGATGTTATTAATATGTGTATTGATTTTGTTGAATTGTATTTACTTACCGATGATTAGAGCCAAGATGATGATTCCAATTACAGCTGCGATTATCATCATCTGAAAGGTTTAGCACATCGTTACTAAGGCATCTTATTTCAACTTGGCCAATTTGGTCGTTAAAGACGGACCAATAATTTTCATAGAACCTAATAATAACACCGGCAGCTTGGACCCTGTTTCTGATCACCACTAACTGTGAACACTGTCGTACACACCGACTCACACGCACGCACACGCGCGACGCGCGCGCTTCTGTCGCACTGTCGTGTTGTATTTTTCTGTGGCCACTATTTTTATATTTTTATATGTTTTTTGTAAAAGTATTTAAAAATATAATTAATATGCATTAAGATGAATAAACGAAATAACAATAACAAATGAAACGTTAGACGATGAAATAGATGTATATAAGTATTAGTCACAAGTAAAGCCACAAAGACTGTTGCAATATGTGATCGGAAAAACGATACATGTTCTTTTACTTCAATAACTGTTAAATAATGAAAAACAAAGATAAACTTAAAAACTAACTTGAAAGGTAAAGTTTGATATCCATACTGTGAGTAAACCAAATTGGTGTTTTGCAACAAAGCTTAACCTTTTATTTGATGATCAATTGATCATCGTAAGCAATCAAATTGTATGTAGGTACAGCCTTAGATTTGAGAAACACGCTGCTGTCTCCGTAACAAACTGTTTCTATCTTCTTAAACTGCTTTACAGAATTAGGCCGTTCTTGTCTGAAAAGCTTCGCGAACAGGTAGTCGAAGTCCTTGTATTGTCTAAATTAAACTACGCTTATACGGTTTACGACCCACACTTGCTGGCTCATACCGATTGACATGAACAAAATGTCGAAAATGGATACACTACATAAATACGAAAAACTTTATTCCGTCAGTCATAAATACGAATTTCAAAATACCGATTTTCATAATTCCGAATGGTTCAAAATTCCTAATATAACAACTTCGATTTATCATTCATCCTATTTTTATAATTCCGAAATTTCAATATTCCTAACGTTTGTAATTCTATTCTCAAAATACCGAGTTTCAATAGGTCGAATAACAAAAAGTGCGACTTAATGATAATTCGAAATATCAAACATACGAATTCCGATTATTAAAGTACCGATTAATTAGAATTCCGAAATAAAAACGCCTTGTAAAACTGTAACCTAACTTAACCCAAATGATTCACCAACAATAGAGAGGATCTGGCGCTAGGCGGCCGCTGCCGCGGCACGATCGCTGCGCTCGCTCGCTTTCGCGCGTCACTGTTCTAACCTAACCTAACCCAAAGGATTCAATAACAGGCACTTGTACTCGATGCAGATATATAAGGAGAAGAAAACACTTTTTTTTTTATTAATACACAATTATTAATAACAAAGTAATCGTTTTTAAATTACATTAAACGTTACAGATTTTGAATTTCTGAATATTACACTAATTGAATCAGAATCCTAATTTTAGCAGTTTATTCGAAGTATTGAAAATCGGAATGTCGTTTTTCGGACCGAGAACCCATCGAACATTTGATTATTCGAACGTATGAAAATCGGAAAACAAACAAATCGCATTTACGACTTTCGGTAAAAAAAAATCGTGATTTTTAGTAATAGACATTATTATTCTTAGGTATTATGAAATTCGAACTTTTGAAAATCGGAACATCGAAATTCGGAATAAAATATTTCGGAGCATTTGGGTGTTCCCGTCCTATTCGCGGATTGTTCGAAAGAGTTACCGGGGCCCTGGCGCACAGGCAACTGAAGGAACACGGGTGGGTTTGAGTCAGTAAGGTTCTGACACGCCCTTCCGCTCCGCCTAGAGCGGGTGAGGTCATATAATGATTCCCAAACCCAAAAAAAAAAAAAAATGTGCGCCCTTCTGTTGCTGGGTCATACACAAAAATTGTAAATAAAGTGTTCGCTTGTTGTAAAATCGTTTTGGTAAAAAAATTACTCGCTTGAACATTATTATTAGACTGATTATTAATGGATTATTCTATGAAAAGAAAAAGGTGATTTCGTTACGTTTTAATTGTCGTTATTCAATGTTTAAGGGGGGAGCGCCTAGGTAGCCCGCGAAATATGATTCGCGGCCGTATCACATTTTTATTTAGAGAATTATAATCATAAAAATCATCACCAACATCTCTAAGTTCATATTATGAACTTCGTACGTGAAATGTCATGATTTCATAAAAGAATCATTCAATACGGATTGAATGATTCTTTTATGAAATCATGACATTTCACGCCAATTCTAACATAAGGAGTTGTAATTGCTGATTCTAATGATTATAATGCTATAAAGTCACATTTGTTACGGCGGCGAATCATATTTTAATCAACATACAACCTGAAAGTGACCTGCAAATTGCAAAAAACATAAGAAATTTTGAATTTCGCGGGCTACCTTGGTGCATCCCTCTTAATGAAAAAAGTCCCCTCCTGTAGACTGTTCGGATACTGAGTACTGGACTTTAAGTGGCAATTAAAAACATTCAACATTTAGTTTTTCCATAAATCTTCTTGCTACAATTTCCAACATATACTTAGGTTTATGTTAAATTATTTATCAAAATATTCACGGTGTTCATTAGTGAAATAAAATTAATAAACATGTGTTCTCAATTTCTTGGTCTCTTCCTGTCGACGCATAAAGTAGGTCAAAAATCTGCATTTAAAGGAACGTCTTTTAGTTTTTAACCGACTTCACAAAAAGGAGGAGGTTCTCAATTCGTCTGTTTTTTTTATTTTTATGTGTGTTAGCTCATAACTTTTTTCTGGGTGAACCGATTTGGATGATTCTTTTTTTATTTGATAGGTGGTGCTTCACATGTGGTCCCATTTAAATTTGATCAAGGTCTGACCAGTAGTTTTTGAGTTATCCTTAATACTGCATATTTTTTCCACTTAGTTTATATGGATGATGTGCTAATAATTTCCTATCACTGTTATTTACACACCAAGTAGTGGTATACGAATTTGTGTGGGGTAGGTACCTCAACTAAAAAGTGAAAAATAAAAACTTTTTTACAAAAAAACAACCGACTTCCAAAAAAAACACTAAAAGACGTGAAAAATAACTTTAATTTCGGAAGTCGGTGGCCAAACACGAAAATAAAAAAACCAAAGGCACCGACTTCCGAAATTAAAGTTATTTTTCACGTCTTTTAGTGTTTTTTTTGGAAGTCGGTTGTTTTTTTGTAAAAAAAATTTTTTATTTATTAGGTTGGTAGCATTGTTGTCTCTGTCAGTCACCGATTAAAAGTTTTACAACGGCGTGTGAAAATTATTACAAAAACATATTTTTAATCAATAGCACAAGATTTTGTCAAACCTCAGTGCGTCTTTCCTTGCTGACATGTTAAAAAGAAAGTACAATGATAAAAAATGTTTGATTATAGCAGCCATGTATATTTTAGGGAGTGATGTGCAAATGCTCGTTTGTTAGATTTCGAACCTCAAAAATAAGTCCGCTATCTCTTATTAACTATGTGTATATCTCTCCTGCAGAAATCTTTTCTGTAGAGTCAGAAGGCTAATCGTAGAATCTGAAGACTAATCGTACTCGTAGAATGAGAAGCCTAATCCTCAAATCAGAAGACTGATTAATTAATGGAAACATTTCCCCCAAAAAAGCGACCAATTCCTAAAATATGGGATGATTCCGATGATGAAGCCATATTCTAATATTTTAAAGTGAATCTTTTATTACATCGTCTCTAACTTTTTCGTCTGTGTGTTGCATGTCGCGTGACGGTCGGCCGCGGAGTAGGGATAAAGTGAAAGGCGCTCGTCAGAGCAGCCGAGGCCAATATGGCGGCGCCTATAGTTCGCATCAGCTGACCGTGTAGTGTATAGACTATTACTCATTTGTGCCAGTGCTCCACGCTATTATACTCGCCACAAACACCATCAAGGAAAAGGAAAAGGAGGGGGGGGGGGGAGGTTTTTAGTTAAATGTCTATAATGTGAAAAAAAGTTTCACTTTTACCGTGGTTTCATAAAACCACACAATCCTTTTCTTCTACACGAGGATATGTCTTTTATGTGGACATTCTTCGATATTTTTTTATTGATCTTAACTTGATTGTTTTGCTTAGGTATATTATGTATGAATATGATTAAGAAAAATAAGTATTAATGATTGTTATGAAAGTCAAATTTGACATGGTTGTTTTGTATAAGATATTAAATTAAAGTATATTTCTGTTATTTTCTGTAGACTAAGCGATCTCACCTGTAGACATAGAATATAATAAATGTGATTTTTGTCGAAATTAATGAAATTGATCTATTTTGATATTTTCGTAAGGCTGTTAACGATTACTTTTAAATAAATACCAAATTTCAAATCGCTAACTGACTTTCTTTTTTTGTTTTACTTTTTTGAGACTCGATTTTGTGTATGACCCTAATATGTTCTTTCTACAAGTCATGTCATCGCCTTTCTCAACAAGCACTTTATTTTTCAGAATGAAGTCAAGACGAAAGTAAAACCAAGCGTGCCTGTTTTTTGGTGTCGTTTAGTCTTTGAAACCGAGGTATTTGTACGACAAGCTTAGTTAAATGGCTAGTAGATGATTTTGCGCAGCCAGCCTATGTGCACAATAACTTTCAACACAATCTCAGTCAGCAGTTTTCAGAGGCACTTTCCGATACGCTGCATCTAAGGTGTGAAATAATATCCCACTACCATTAAGAGGGCGCACACGGGTCCACTAGCGCCACTAATTTAAAAAAAATAATTAATTAAATGTGACCGCTTTTGTTTAGATCGAATTTTGTTGCTTCGTGTCTCAATATGAAAGTTTATAAAAGGTATTAGAAAAATATTTTATTATTAAGATCTCATGTAAAATGTACCAAAAATCACACCAATAAATGAATTTGAATTTGAAAAATCTTGACACACTTACCGAAGTCGCTTATTGAGCCGTTTTTCAAAATTCCTTCTTAGTCACGAGATAATATTTTTTTTATAGGAGTGGCGTTAGTGGACCCATGTAAGCGCTCTTAACGTTGAAATAATATAGTTTGTTGCCAACAAGGGCACTTAATAGTAACATATAATACAGTAAGTAAACACATTAGAGTCATTTTTGGCAACACACTATATTATTTAAATACTAACATCCGTTTTAAAGTTTTGTTCCGATTCACCCCAGCCTGCATTCCTATTCATCCCGTTTGACGGTGCGTATTATTACAGTGTGGCATACATCATCGCGCTATAACGCGTATGCGCTCTTAAGGGTGCTCGGCACTATCCATACGTTCAGGATCAGTTTACGGCACTATCCAATAGATTCGCAACCTCAACTAGATATGGTCGCCCTAAATGTTTCAATTTTAGGAAATGCCTACATTACTCAGCTTAAAACATAATTTCTTCTGTGCCAAAAAATATATATTCGGTATGCGGGTGGTTGCTCACGGTCGGTGCTTTATCTTCCATTACCATAATTATTACTTTATGTATTATTATGGGTACTTCACTTTCTTTTATTTATTTATTTATATGTACGTATAAAAAATATGTATTATGTTGAAACTGTTTATTACTCATCCGTCACGTCCATAAAGGTCCATTAGGAAACCAGCGTCAGACAGCATCTGTCGCGCATTAATGTTGAAATGGGCCTTTTTGGCAGTACCGTGTCGCACACACTGTTGCTGTTAAAAATGAAAATCTTTTCTTCTTTAACATTTATTTGGCTATCTGTAGCCAAATAAATGTTATTATTTCTTTTTTTATGAAGTGATTCTGAATCAATGCGATTAAGTATTGGATATTAGCTCTTATTTTAAACCGTTCTAGATCAGATAATTTTTAACCCCCTAAAAGAAAATTATTTTTTAACATCTTCCATAACGAAAATACGTAGTTAAGCCAGAAAAGTTTAGTTACCTTTAAATTTTGCAGCCAGAATTTGCTTTTGAGTTTGCCAGCTTGTTGTTCAAACTGTGATGCGCCCTGTTGCAGTGCATCTGTAACGAAAACCTTTATTTATTGCCAATATTCATTAAATTCAATTAATTCTATTGACAGAGTTGTTTCTCTTTCTTAACTTTGATAGGCTTCTTTGATATGGTACTTATATATCTTTAAGAATCCGAAGCATACCTGCTCTGTCATCAAGTTCTGACAGTTTCTGATCTCGCTCCAACACTTTCTCAACGTTTGTCTTCATAATGTCGACCACCTGTAATTAGAAATGCCATAATGAATTTGAAGTTACAACAAATTTTCGATAAAATTGTCAACACGATGATCGGATGTCATAATTAAGATGGCAGAGAAAGCATAGGTAAGGCTGCGTCTAAGAAAGAAATAGCGGAGGAAGTTGTAGAGGTTCCTATTTTTAGTCTCAAATAGATGTAGTAGAGCCAAAAGAAATTCCTTTGGATCTTTAAACCAAAGGTATCAATGAACAATAAAAAAAAAAAACAAAAGCAAAGAAGAACGTAAAAAACTATCTAGAAGGTCTTTTGTTGAAAAGTATGCTACGATATACCTCCTAACAAAAATATATAGGACATGGACACATTATTAGAAGACTCCATAATAATATATTAAACAAAATGCCCGTACTCTCGCAATCATACATAATGGGAATAGTGATAGGATATCAGCAAACCCTTGCCTCAATTCCAAGAGCCATTTCTCCCAGGATGACGTCATTGGATACACGCGCAGACTCAATGACGTCAGAGACTGGGCTTGACAAATCGTTCCTATAGTGTTGTATAAGGACTATAGAAAACGTTAATCTTGGGATCTAAGTAAAGCCTTCTATTTCGTTGGAGTTGAGTTAAGAAACTGTTTGGTATTGTCAGTAGAAGTAGTTCCTTCGGTATATTTACGAAGAAAATAGAATGTATTTCTTTTAATCGAATGATTTGGTGAGGATTTCTAAATATGTATGTATACATGGATGATATCATCGCATTAAATTGAAGATAGAAGAACGTCATCCTATACCCATGAACTATAACTATGAAACAAAGGCTTAAAAATGTGAACAAAAGGTTTTTCCTGAAGGTCCCCATACCGAAGTAAATTATTTCCTAATAAATTCTGAGAATCAAGGGTACGGTACGGAAGCCGTAAGGGTTCTTGCACTTCTAAGCGTTCTGAAATTTAGAGGTGAAAATCATAACACGTTTCCGCGTATCCGGTTGATTCTGGTACCTACAAGTTTCTCAATTTTATCTAATTACGAACAAAGGTTAGGTACGAAATGTATCTTACCGGTAACTTAATCTTTTTCTCGCGTATCTATTTCTCCGTAAGTAAAGATTTTATCTTTGTTTATTTGTTTGTGCCTTACTTCTATATGTGGGGTGCGTCCGACGTTTCGTTAGTGTCAATAGCAAATAGTTGGTCGTTCGACAGGCGTTTAATTTCCTGCTTCGAGTCTGGGAGCAGTGGAGTTTGTGATTAAGCCATTTTGGGTCGTAAAAGAGTATTTATGGTGCATCTGTACTGTAAGAGTCATACGATTGGTACCATTAAATTGTTTAATCTTGAGAATAATAGAAGTTTCCTAAAACATACTGGTATTTCGATACTATTTTATAAATGGCATCGATGTCTTCATAATGTCTACCATTTATTTTGGTTATATGTGTCTAACCTGACTGTACTAGTACTCAATAATTGTCTACTTATTGCACCATTTCGTAAACTGCAAACGCAAGTGTGACATAGATAACAAAGCAATTTACTGATCAGTTTATATAAAATAACAAAGTAATAATAAGTTAATCTATAAGCTCGCCATCATAGAACGGACACGGGTGACTGGGCGTGCCGACAAACAGTAAATAATCCGCCCACACTTGTCACGGGGTTCAAATGTCACGCTCACTTACTGCCTCTGACTCACTAACCTTATCTATGTCCTATATATACGAGTATTGTAAATACATTAGTGTTTTAATAACAATATCAGCTATTAGTATAATACATGTTAGAAATGTTTGATAGCATGAACTCGGTAGGGTTTGAAGCCATCACTGAATCCAATGAATTAAGGATTGAAATCACTCAAAACTCAGACGAAATAGCTGTTTTGTGGAAATAGTACCTACTCAACCAAAACTTGGATGTTTGTTTGTGTTTAGTTATCAAACTCTTAAACAGATTCTGCACAACAATATTGACCATTTTCGACGGTGTAGCCAATATTCAACAATTACCAGCAAATCTAGCGAAAGTAATACGAAAAGAAAGAAGCTATTATTAAAACAAGTCTGAAAATTGCATTTCATCCTGAAACCGTCGTCTAACATCATAATGAATGAACAAGGGCGTGTGGCAGACAGTAAATTATGCTCCCACGCCAATCGAGCTCAAATGTCTTACTCATTTGCCTCTGACTCACACTACTAATCTATACACATTTCAGATCTATATACAACAATATAATAATGTGTAAAGAAAGATTAGACTATTGTTTTACAAGCGAGAAACTAAGAAAATGAATTCAAATGTCCTTCGGTTCTGTCAAAATCCGAAACCACCTTACATTGTTAATAAGGTTAGAAGAAAATATCCAAAGTCTCTTGAGAAGCAGCAGCTCTCCCTCATATGGGTCACTGGCGGGTGTTGATTATTATGCTCAACCAATCGGTAAATACTAACTATATAGGTAAAAATAACGCTGCAGATCTGTATTATTATTACGTTGCTATCCATTATTAACGTTTTAACCTGCTGACTGAACTTACTGTACTCCTGACGATACTAGAAGCAGTGAAAGAGTGCCAGAAAACAATCTTGGCTGCAGCACCAAATCATCTCTACCAAATTTCATTGTTATTGAAATAGGACGAGTCTACAAATTATCTCGATAATCGAAGAGCTCAAGAAGAACCTAGTGGTCTATTCTGAAAAATCTCACCCTGATAACTGAAAGCCCGGTGAAGTGAGCTGTCATTTCACCTGTGGGCCTAAAATGGATGCTTTGGCAGAATCATATTATGATCTGCGTACAATTAATATTCCGCAATTCATCTGTTTGACAGTTTTGTAGGAAGTTTCGTAAAATGGTCCACAACTTATGCATTGCTATAATGAAGTCTAATGTCAAATAGCAGCTGTCAAACAGATGAATTGCAGGATATACGTATTGTACACAGATCATATTATGATTCTGCCAAAGCGTCCATTTTAGGCCCCCTGATGATAGGGCTTGACATTTTTGACAGGTCACTTCACGCTCTCTTTATGTTTTCACGGTGAGATTTTTACAGAATAAATGGACTGTTCAATTAGATTCCAATAAGTGTAGATTAGGTACCTACTCATCTTACTTAACTCACAAGTGAAAATAACAAAAGCTAATAAAGGAACGTCCTTACCTCATCGACCTGCGCCTGCGTCTGCTGCAGCCGACGCTGCGCCGCGATCTGCTGCGGCGTCTTGGGTCCGCCCACCGGCATGTCTCCATCGCCGCCTGGCGCCAGTCCGCCTTCCGCCGCCCTATAATGTATAGATGATTATGACGTCATCACATATTATAGAGGAAGTTTTTTCTTGTAAGATTATCAAAGATTATATCATCATGTAAGTAGCGGTACTTCAGGTTTTTTTTTTTATTGAAATGAGAATTATGTTAAGTTATAGCTTAGCGCGCTTTTTTTCTTGCATGGAAATAATGTTTGTTCAGCCATCTCTTTCATAACACTTATGATAAAATATTATGTGTTTCATATATAATTTGGTTCTTGGTAGTCGGTTTCAGGTCACAAATTATTTTCAATATTCAATGTTACAAAATATTAGAATCGTGCATCCAAAACAATAAAATAAGCGATTAGGCCGCTTTTTTTACGATATTTATGTAATTAATAACTGTGTGTGGCTGTGTGTGTGTGTGAGGGTGTTTGTGTGTGTGTGTTAACTGTGTTATTAATTATTGTGTTTTTTAATTTTCCTGTTCTGTTTGTCCCGTCGGTAAATTATAAAGAATTAGGTTCGTACTTCCTGTACTTGATATTTGCAGTTAAATTACTTCATAACTTTCAAATCGGAATAAATCTGCTTACATCGGACAGTATTTAGATCAGGGATGCACAGACCACGGCCCGCGGGCCGCATGCGGCCCGCCGGTCGAATACTGGTGGCCCGCCGACAGCAAAAATAATACTCTCGTACATTCGAAAAATATTGAATTCTATTCCAGAATAAAACCAAAAAAAAATATGTTCGAAAAGTAATTTGAATCTTCGCGCTTATCGGTGCGCCGTGCATGCGTCGGTAACAGCGGTCGGTAATGTTCGTGCCGATCTCGGTTAAATTCGTTTTCTTGAGGAAGCGCCGCGGCCGGCGGCTCGGCGACGACGGCAACGCGGTGGCGGCTTATCCACGGGTTATATTGTTAGAGCAAGTGAGATAGCAATAGTCCCGAATTCCCGATTGCTCGCGTAGGTAGATACACGAAGCTTCCAGAGTCAGTTTCGAGATTTCTCCAGACAGTTTTCGACTCTATACGCGCGGTATAAAAGCCACGCTAACCGCAGCGACCGACAGTTCGGTTTTAATTTGAGTGAAGTGTCAATAGTTCTAGTGTAGATAGAAAAAATAAATAAATAGTGTGTGTACTCGACTAGCCGGTGTCATATATTTTGAACCACATTCAACGTAGATTTCCCGTCAAGTGCCGTGTATAATTGTGTTGTGAAATCGTAAGTAAAACTCTGTTATTAATAAGTGTTTCCCTACATATTTAATCAATTATTTTTGGTAATTTAAAAAAGGATGGATAATTTAAGTAGGTACTGTAATTGTTTTTAGGTGCTGTGTTAATCCTAGCCAGGATTAGAACGCAACATGGACAAGCCAGGGCCTAGTAAAAAACGTAAGGTTAAAGATGAAAATCGGCAGTTTCAAGAAATTTGGACTGAGAAATACTTTTTGTATGGTCGCATAACAAAGTCGTTTGTTTAATTTGAAAGAATTCTGTTGCGATTGCAAAGGAATATAATGTAGAAAGGCACTATGAAACGCAGCATCCTACTTTTACCAAGTTTACAGGCGAGTTAAGAAAGCAAAAAATGTTGTCTTTAAAACGGGAGCTTATTGGTCAGCAAGCTATGTTTACAAAACCCATTCAAGATTCAGAAACAGCTACAGAAGTTAGTTATGAAATTTCTCGAATGATAGCAAAGCGAAGTCGCCCCTTCAATGATGGGGATTTTGTAAAAGAATGCATAGAAATTGCCGCTAAGAAAATGTGTCCAGAAGCAGCAAAAAAGTTTGAGAAAATTCAACTGAATCGTATGACTATCAAAAGACGAATTATGTCTTTGTCAGGTAATATTGTGGAACAATTAAATGAAAAAACTAAGATCATTAATTTTTTTTCATTAGCACTCGACGAATCCACTGATATTAGTTCCACAGCTCAACTTCTCATATTCATACGAGGTGTTACTCAAGATTTTGAAGTCTTAGAAGAGTTATTAGGAATGTGTTCATTGAAAGGTCAAACCAGAGGAGTTGATATACTCAATGTACTTTTGGATGAGTGTTCAAAAACTGATTTGGACTTGTCAAAATTATCGGGAGTTGCGACTGACGGTGCTCCTTCGATGATTGGTGTCAATTCTGGGCTAGATACTTTGCTGAAAAAGCATCTGCAAGAAAAAAACATAAACGCTGAAGATCTCATGCAGTTTCACTGCATTATACACCAAGAAGCCCTCTGTTCTAAAAAAAATGAATTTCAAAATGTCATGAAAGTGGTAGTTTCGACTGTAAATTTCATAAAATCACGAGGACTCAATCACAAGCAATTCAAACAATTCCTTGATGACATCGAAAGCGAATATGGAGATTTACTGTATTATACAAAAGTAAGGTGGCTAAGTCGTGGATTGACACTGGAACGATTTCTAAATTTAATAGAAGAAATTGGAATATTTCTGGCGGAAAAGCAAAGGGATGTCCCGGAACTTAAAAATCCTGATTGGTTGTGTGATTTGGCTTTTTTAGTTGACATTACAAATCATTTGAATGTCTTGAACACACGGCTTCAAGGCAAAAATCAACTGATATCCCAGCTCTACGCTCATGTATCATCCTTTCAATGCAAGCTGACACTTTTCAGATCGCAATTGAATTTCTGGAAATTACCATCATTTTCAGAATTATAAGAAAATGGCTGAAAAATTCAACAAAACTGCGATTAATTTCAGTTATGTAGAAAAGCTAGATATTTTGATTCAATCTTTTCAAGACAGATTTTCGGAGTTTAAAAAAGTGAAACCTCTGTTGGACATATTCAGCAATCCTTTCACGATTTCAGTTGAAAATGCGCCAGAGTCAATGCAGTTAGAAATTATCGACATTCAAAACGATCAAGATTTACGCAACAAACTCAACGAAGGACACTTGCTGAAATTTTACCGCTGCATTGATAAAAATACGTACAAAGAGTTGCGCATAAACGCTCTGAAATGTGCCAGCTTATTTGGTTCTACCTATATATGTGAACAAACCTTTTCAATACTAAGTAATAATAAAACAAAAAATCGAAACCGCCTTGCAAACGAAAGTTTGGAAGCAGTTTTACGTGTTGCTACAAGTAAATTTGAGCCAAATATAAAAAAGATTGTAAGCACTATGCAGTGCCACGCTTCAAATTAATAAATTCTTTTTCAATTTTAATACATTATTATCAATTCTTTATTGTCTTTAATTACCTATACTTCTGGCAGCCCGCCATCAGTTCATAATTTGCCCGAGTGGCTCCTAGTCTTATAAGTCTGTGCATCCCTGATTTAGATAAAACTTAAACCAGTCTCCGTATTTCCAACTTCAACATAGTTTTATTGCCCTAGAGTACTTTGCCATTGGTTAGGTTTTCTACACGACTATCACTCTACTAATTAATTGGCTTCATAAAACTGATAGGTTCTCGACTGAGGTTGCGAGTGGCCGCCATTGTGATTGTAAGGTCATTCCTCTCGCAATGTCGGATAGGAGTACTCAAATTAAGTGCCTGTACGAGGATGTGATCACTTTGCAAAAAGGGGTTTGAATTAGTTTAGGGTCAATCATTGATTAGCCATAGTTTTAATGCTTGTTGCGGTTTTTAACCGAATAAAAAAGGAGGAGGTTCTTAAGTCGACGCATATTTTTTTTAAAGTCAAAGTCAAGGATTTATTTGCAGATAAATATGGTTACAAAAGTTCTTAAAATGGTAGATAATGTTAGTAGCTTAGCATATTTAATCATAACATAATGACATGCATTACACATTGCACTTACACTTACATTACATTACGCATTGCCTTTTCGTAATAGGTCTTTTTACAGCCTGTATGTATAGATATTTGTTTGTAACCCGTTCAAGCTGTAAAGGCTAAAATAAATTGTCATGGATACAATCCTTTTTATTTCAGAAAACTACAGTTGTTACACGAGAACAGCTGCTCTGCAATGCAGACCTCGGAGAAAATCGCTTAAGCATTTTTCAAAATATTCATAACCTACAATCTTATACCGAATTTATGAAAACATATTATTATAATTATAATCTCGAAGTGACGTTAAGTTTGTACTTCGAAAGCCTGCAATACCTAACATCACGAATCGTAAACTTTCCACCTTCCTGCCAAGATTTATTATAGCGGTATTTCCTCTTAAATTCGAAGTATATTGAACTGTAAAATATCTGTAAAATTTGGAGAATTGAGGTCATAGCCGGTGGCCCGGAGGCTGCGATCTGAGCCCGGAACGCCGGCATTACTTTTGATCTACTTATTTCAACGAATTTATGTGAACTCGCCGTAGTGAGAATTCTCTGGTGTATTATTTGTTTGGTTATTTTGAAAAACTAAAGGGAGATGTGTCGATACAGTAGCTATATAATTGATAGAGAAAGGTAGGTAAAGGCAGCTGCAAATTAGTGGTAACACCTTCACTATGAGTACCGCCCTTACTGCTACGACCTATAGGCGCTGTCAATTTCAAATTGTTACCACTGATGAGCGGTTCACTGTACCTCTGATTGTTATCGGGATAAAGGTTGAGGGCAGTGTAAAAAATAAATACCTCATTATTTATTGAGATAATATATCCTGAAATGGAAGAATAAAGCTGGAGACTGACTTGTAACATTTTGGTGTTATGTATCGAGTTTTTGACTTTGAAGACTGACTTGTAACGTTAGTTAGTAATGTATCATTCGGGGCGAGCGCCGCGTGCTCCACTCGACTGTCGGTTTTTTCGCGAATCCCTTTGAGTGTTACATTACAAGTTAGTGCAGATCTAGGTCAGTGTACCTCTACGTCTGCCATTTTGAGTAAAAATGGAGCACACTTGGGCCAAAAGCTCGAATGATAACATTACAAATAAACGCTACAAATCAGTCTCCAGCTTAAGGCGCAGATATACGACTTTTAATGATTTCAAATTGAACATCACGTCTAAACGAATAGTCTTATTTGTTTGAAAAAAATATATGATAACCTAGACTATTTTCTTTGTAACTTGATATGTGAATATTTGAAATTATATTTTTAAAACATAGTGTAATTAATTTGTAAAGTAATGTCTAACGCGAACACAAAAATGATAATCACGCAAAAACTATCGGGCGTATTTTCATGAAATTTACACCATCTAAAAGACAATTTAATTACCCAAATTTTTGTATACAGCTTTTATTTGTATTGTGTTTGATAAATCAAGGTAGGTTGTTTTTGCGAATAAACTTGATGCGCGCTGAAGGCGACTGAGGCTTGCGGGCGACGGGCGGCAGTGCATCGCTGACCAATGTCCGGGTAGACGCTAACGCTCTGTGCAATTTTATTCGCTTAAAAGTTTCGCATGCACCTCCCACTCGCTCAAGGTCGCTGGCACTTATTCGCAGTGTTTTTTCTAACATGCCTAAATCGGTCGGTTATCCTAGAAAACTGACACAAGTAGTGTGAAAATGAAGTAGGTAATCAAAATCATTTTCGAAATTATATTTTACACTATTAGTGTTACTCAGTATCTGGGTTGTAGAGGGTATCCAGTCACTCCATGTAAAATACTGGTACGCAGCTGTAGAATAGAATGAATAGAATAAAATACTCTTTATTATGTACACACATACGGATTATAAATATATAGAATGATTACTCGTATAAATATTTTTATTTGTTTTTTTTTTAAGAATAATTATGTTACTCATAAATAGCTAATTTTTATCTTATTTTGTTTTTTATTTATTATTATTTGTTTCTGTATCTCTCCGTGACACCACAGCAGCGCGCCCTATCAGAATACCAGCGCTACGAAACTTATTTTTTTAAATGTCGCAGCATCATGCTGAGATAGGGGCCTTTTGGCCTCGTACAAGACTTTCTGTTGTTATTTTCATTTTACTTTTGTTTTTATGATTGTGTTTAGTTTTGTTTCTGATAATCCTATGCGAGTCCCAATAAATACTTTTTCTATCTTTACACCATAAAAATTACAGATACAATTGTAGATGCAGCTATAACTTAATAAAAATAATAATTTAAATTTATTATTATAAATAAATAAAAAATGTATATATATGTATATATATATATATATATATATATTTTACTCTTTGTATTTTCTGTACGTGTCCCAAATAAAATATTTTTCTTTCTTTTCTTTTTTCTTTATAATCGGTAAGACTGGAAGACGACTCCAACGTAGTTGAAAAAAGGCGGTACATAATGATTTTGCACAAGTAGGTACTAGATATCACGGCTTGTAAAAGCCGCAAGAATCCGCTGGATGCAAGTAGCACAGACCTGGTCTATGTGGCGGTGCTTGAGGGAGGCCTATGTCCAGTACTAGAACTTCCTTCGGCTGGAATGATGATAGTGAGGTATCACGGCTAAATAATTGTATGTAAGAAATAGCGTAAGAAAACTTAACTGCTAATATTCTATCAACGTTTAAAAGACGAACAATAAAAAAAACAACCCCGCCTTTGTACACTGAAATTAAGAAAAATGGTGAAACATTTTTAGCCGTCCATTATCGGGCTTTTGTCCGCTTGTCGAAAAGGAAATTGAATTTATTAGGCATTATAGTTTTTTCCTTTTATAAAAGGGAAACTCTCTTTGAACGCTCAATGATCTCGATCGTTATGAAGCCTTAAAGCGTTAGGGATCATACAGTTGACTGTACACGTTTGTGTTGTAGAAAAGAAATATTTAATGAAAAGTTTTCGTGTGGTTTCCAAGACTTTCATATTCAGCCTATAATGTTCTCACTGCTGGGACACAGGCCTCCCCTCTGTGAGAGGGAGTGGGCCGTAATCCACCATCTTGCTTGTTTCTTTATTATTAGGCATAGGATCACGATATCAAATTTATTCTACATATTTAAAATTTTGTATGTGTATTACGTAATAATGATGAACAATGAAGTGTTATAATAAATAGCTTGAACAGTTCAAATAATGTGGCTGTCTGTTTATAAATAAGTAATACTCTAACTTTTTTGTTACATCTTTTATGGTTTTCTTTTTCTTTTAACTTCTTTTTCATGCCCGCCCCCTACCCCCTACACAGCCCCCTGCCCCCCGCGGGTGCTACAGTTAACGTTTGCTAACAGGTTGTTTTTATTATATAATGGTGGAAAATGTTGTGGGTAGTAAAATACGATCTAAATGAATGTGGCCGCTTTTGTTTAGATCGATTTTTGTTGCTTCGTGTCTCAATATGAAAGTTTATAAAAGGTATTAGAAAATTCTAGACACACTTACCGAGGTCGCTAATTGAGCCGTTTTTCAAAATTCCTTCTCGGTCACGAGATAATATTTTTTTAAAGGACTGGTGGGAGGAATGTGGCCGCTTTTGTTTAGATCGATTTTTGTTGGTTCGTGTCTCAATATGAAAGTTTATAAAAGGTATTAGAAAATTCTAGACACACTTACCGAGGTCGCTAATTGAGCTGTTTTTCAAAATTCCTTCTCGGTCACGAGATAATATTTTTTTAAAGGAGTGGCGGTAGTGGACTCGTGTAAGCGCTCTTAATATCGTTTAAAGATTGTATAATCCGTTCCGATTCGATGCGATGCGAGCCGTTTGGTGGAATTCACCCTTTAGAGAACACTGTTTATGCTTAATATACCTACTACGAGTACTGTTTGTTTTCCCAAATGTAATAAATAAATAATCACCTTTCGTGAAATATTTTACCATCTGAAATAGGTATACATAGTGACAATGTTTGTTGACCTTTCACGGCTTGTTGAAAGACAATAACATTCCTTTTATTTTCGAAGAAAATTCTTTAATAGTACCGCAAACATCTTATTTATCTATTTTTTGTTTGAAAGGTTAAGGTATTGTTTAGCAAGATTGTGTAGGTATTAAAATACGTTCATACAACCATGACCGTGTTTCAGAAAATGAATTACCTACCCGTAATACAATGAAGATAAACTCCATTCATAAATCGAGTCCTTTCCTCATTGACAAGATAATTCACAATGGGTTTCACATTAAATATTGAAAACAACCCTTCTTTTATATTCTAGATAAGAATGCTTGGAAACATGCTGGTCGTGCTCCAAAGGACAATCTAGAGTCTAGACAAAATCAAACTGGTTGCTAATTTAATTTTATAATTTTTATGACATTGATTTTACATTATGTAACTACTTTAACTCACACACTAAAATATTACTTGTGAAAGTTTGGAAAAATCATTTACTTTTCAATATTTGTAAATATGTGAGCACCGTGTATCTATCTCACAATTAATTTACCTGTCATTTCGTTATATTTAATTCTTTTTACCTATTGTGGGTATAGTAATTTTATTCTAGGTGCATCGTCTTCACATATAATTATATAATTAATCTATACATCATATTGTAAAACATTTTTAAAAGAGTAACGGTGGAGTTTCTTTCCCATTCTTCTCCATACGAAACTACCTTTTGGAAGGGGCACCTAGAATCAATTCTATTTTTTTGTAAATTTTGACGTTCAAAAGTGCCTTTTATGTGCCTATTTGAAATAAATGATTTGACTTAGACTTTTGACTTTTCGAATAACACCAAATCTTTACTGAAACGAACTTTGACATTTACTTAATAATTCCATAAAGCTCTGGCCAAACTGAAGCGAGCGAGCGAGCGGAATGCGGGACGGGGCCAACATGTATTGAGGTGTTCAAATTTGGCTTACCTAAGCTAATATTTTTTAACGCGCACTGGATTTCCCACTTTCAGTGTTAAGGCGGTACCCCGACCAAAACCTTGTCATAGTGCGTTATTCAGAGGCTATTAACTCATTCACTATGGGTAATAAACTACATCTAAAAGCACATTATTAATGTTTGATATCCTATCATCACATTGCACGTTCTTATTTGTTTTTATGTGTTATAAATACATCTAAAAACTCCTTGTAAAAAGTGACTAAAATGATTGATTGCATGCATCTTTTGCTAAAGGTGACGTTCTATTCATTTGAGGATTACACTAATGGATAGATAATTTAAAAATCTAAATAATACACGTTTTAGTTTATTTTAAATCTTTACTTGTCTTTTTTTATTCAAATAATTTCATTATTTTTGTGAATTTTATGATAAATGAGCGTGCGGAGGGAGCGAGACAGAGCGAGACTCAGCGACGGGACAGAGAAGGACCGAACGCTCAAGGTCGTTTGGTCGGGGAAGCGCCTCAAGCCGACCATTGAGAATCCAATAGAGTGCATTCCAGCGCGTGAATAAAACACACTGTTGGATTTTCAGCTCTCAGAGCTAAGCAGTGCGTTGAAAACCTAGTGCTGGATAAAAAATCGCCTCGTTAAAAAATCGCCCGTGGGTACGAGAGCTAAAGACTAACCACACTTATTCAGTTCTGTTCAGTACCTTAACTTAGTTACTGCGATCAACTGTGAAAAAAATACAGAAATTTGGAAATACCCATTTATTAAAAAAAGTGTGCATTATTAGAAGCCCAATAAGTTTTTTAGAGGATCAGTTAAAGGTTTCCCCAAAAATATTTCAACACCTTAAACCCAAAATTAAGCCCATTTTAAAAGAAAAAAAAACGCTGAGCATGAAAAGAAAGATAAGCGTACTTATGAAGCGTTATATTTACGTCAAAATACCATAAAGAAGATTTAGTAAAGATGCCACGAAGAATGTGGTTCAGCTACGTAATTTAATTCCGCACAAATTAGATTTCCCGGCCAATTGGAGCCAT
The DNA here is from genome assembly GCA_916610205.1 of Griposia aprilina. NCBI lineage: Eukaryota > Metazoa > Arthropoda > Insecta > Lepidoptera > Noctuidae > Griposia > Griposia aprilina. Next base: position 13,086,957 of record OU744306.1, read on the forward strand.
TTTTCCTCCGGTTGATATGGGTATATTTTATGTAGCTTCATTTCCTTTACGGCGTATCATGGAATCTTTTATTTATTAATTGAATAATGCATTTATGTAAAATGAAAGTTGCACAGCATGAATCGCCACAATATTCAAGTAGGTAACGAACTGATTTGGAAGCTCCAAGTTAGGCGCATCCAAAGACGATAAATTAGGCATATCACATACTGCAACGCATCACGGGGCTATGCGCAGATAACGCGCCCCCGCACGTGATATTTTTCATACAAATTCAATAAAAGCATGCTTCCGCGCGGGAATTATTCTCCGTTTCCCGCGCCCCGCCGCACGGTGGATCGAAAATCGGCTGTAGAAGACATAGGATCTCGATTTCTTAAATGTTATTTTTTTTGCTGGAAATGACTTCTGCTGATCATTACTGTTCTATAAAATGTCATATGAAGTAAATGTGTGCACAAATGGAAGAGTTATAATTTTTATAAGAAAAAAATGTATGGAGCTACTATGAAAAATCGAATTATCTCCTAAACGGCATGTTTAACCGTAATATCCTTGGAGGTGGTCATAGTGCTAATTATTTATGATTTTTTGGTTGCCAATTTGACGAAAAATTTAATGCCGTTTTTTTTAAAAAAATCGTCAAAATATTTTTATTTATTTTTACATGTAAAACGATCCCTTTTAATGTCCAAGTTAAAAAGTTCGATATGTTATTAACCCAAATATTAAGAACACACAAAACAAGAAAAATTAAATAAAAAAATTGCTGTTTTTTGACACATTTTTACTAATTTAAATAAAAATAGATTATCAAACTCTTATTTAAGTAACATATAAAGTTATATTATATACAAAATAATTTAATTTAAGGAATTAATACTAAGCATTTGTAAAATAAAGTAAAATAAATAAAAAAAAAGACAAAATATCATTAAATTACAAAAAAAAAACCCAAACAGACTCAAATACAAATTTACAAATAAGTACATATATAATTTTTTTACAAATTTTCCTTATCACTCTCGTTGTCAGACTCCAATTCTGAGTCAGCATCCAGATTGGATATATCCAAAAACTCGAACTCAGTTTCCTGAAATTGAATTAAGTCGAGAGTTTCAGCAAAAAAGCTCTGCTTTTTCTTGGCATCTAACTTAGGCCTTTGTGCACTTAGCAAAGGATCCGAAGAAACAACAAGCATATTTAAAATGTCTTGATTGGAATCCTGCCTGCTTCTTTTCCGCGAATGATGTTCTCGAAACCTCCTAAAATCTTTGTTTCGAGACTCTGAGGCTTCTTCCGAGAGAGTCCCAATCGGCACAATATTATTTTTCTCAATTATGTCAGCCCCATGGATTAATAATTTATGAACGGTTGACGACATGTAGTACCAGTCGTATAATAATACGTACTTTTCTGCTGTTTTACGGGCATAATCTTTAAATTTTATTATATCGACCTGCTCTCCAGATGTAATTGCTTGTAAAATTACAGCAAATCTTTTGATGAGGTTTTCATCCAGACCGGTTATAGCTGCGGTTTTATTAGGAAACTCAAAGAAAATATAGGAGTGATGCTATTTTATGTTACGTGTAGTTAAAAGTCCGTGTTCTTCAACATAAACACTAAAAGGAATCGTTTCATATGAAAAAACAAATGAAAATATTTTGACGATTTTTTAAAAAAAACGGCATTAAATTTTTCGTCAAATCCGCAACCAAAAAATTATAAATAATTAGCACTATGACCACTTCCAAGGATATTACGGTTAAACATGCCGTTTAGGAGATAATTCGATTTTTCATAGTAGCTCCATACATTTTTTTCTTATAAAAATTATAACTCTTCCATTTGTGCACACATTTACTTCATATGACATTTTATAGAACAGTAATGATCAGCAGAAGTCATTTCCAGCAAAAAAAATAACATTTAAGAAATCGAGATCCTATGTCTTCTACAGCCGATTTTCGATCCACCGTGCGCCGTGTGATACATTCCAGTGTGTGATCCGCCTTATAACGTAGGTGCATGAAGGTGCAAGTCCATTCATGCAAGTCTCCTTTACATTTAATTCCTTTGCAGCTTGCAGCTTACTTTGTATGTGCAACGTGCAAGCATCTTGCATTGTAGAAAAAAATATTGCAAGAATAATAAATAGGAGTAACGAAACAGTATATATAGATGAGAAAATTACAAGGAAAATTCTTTGAAAAATAACGGACATCTCTCAAATTAGGTAATTTAAAACACGTTCTTAACAAAAAGCTCATTCCCGGCAATCTTTTATCTTCTAAGACGTTAATTTTCCTTGACGAAATATTCATTTATTTTAATAATAAAGTCGAACCTTCATTCTCCTAGTCGTATTAAAGTAGCCTAGACTCACAGTTTCATAAAGTTTTATCAGCACTCATTCCATTAGCCTAGATTTTAATCTTGTAATGAAAGTTTTAATTATTTCGGACAGAGCTTTTCTTTAAAGTTAAACCGGTCTTACTGCAATCATCGATGCATGTAGGTACGCGGTTTCTGAAAGGCTTTTCAACATTATTTTATTGTCGAAGCTTATTTAGAAAGTAAGAAATAAAAAATAAGAAAATACGTTATGATATGACGTAAAGAAAAAACACAAACACAAAAAGTTTAGGAACAATAAGTGCCACATACATTCAAAACGGGCATTTTTCAGCATAATGCTGTGATGCTGATGTTCGTTCTGTATTTCAAATTATGTTATAGTGGTGTTGTTTCAGTTAAGGTACCTACAGATTCGCTCGAATTTTGACGTTCGTTTGTCTCTCGATATGCTGGGTTTTGACGATCAATAAGATCTGTCAGTTTCTTACAGATTCGCTCTATTTTATTCATCGTTGCTGTCGCTTTTAGCCAATCGATGAGTATCAATGTTTAAATCGGGTATCACTTAGTCTTGTTGATTTATCTATAGATAAAAACGATCCATAGATTCGATCGACAAAATATACGATGACGATCGGTTGCTGCTTACACATTTACTTGATTTTGTTTGTCAAAAATCGAGTTAATCTGTAGGCCATCTCATGCATGGCAGTTAATTTAATGTTAAATTTTAAATTTAAAAAACCCCCGTTACAAACAAAAGTAAAAAAAATAATATGTATTGACCCTTTAAGTTTAATATAAGTTGTAAGTAATATTTTGATAAAAGCGTCGCCATCGTCGTCGCGTCGGGGGACGACTAATGAAAATAGGAAGTTAACAGAGGTTATGTTTTCTACAATAGCATGCATTAATTAAGTATAGCATGTTTTTATTAGCCGTCCCTCGCCGGGACGACGACGCATTGATCAAAATATTACCTGCAACTTAATACATAATATATTTTTTTACTTTTAAGAGGCTTTTGTTTGTGTCAGGGTTTTTTAAAATTTAACTTTTATTTCCTGATTTTTACACAATAGATTCTAATATGCCTTGCTTAAATCTGCGCAGCTGTTCATATATTTCCCACTGTGAGGCTAGTTACTAATTTATCCTCATTTCTTTGCTAATCCATCATCAGACCCTAAGGCTATTAATTGAGGCCATTCAACACAACTCAAACACGATACTTCTGCTGTAAGTTGGTGAGGGAGTTGGGTATCCTGCAAAATCCAGGCGATGCTGCAACATCAGTTCAAGGTTACTATGTTCTTCTTATATCATTGAAGTAATAGAAATACCAAGTGAACGTCGAGGCAATCCAGCTTCTCGACCACACAATCATAGTTAGAAGACTTAAGAGAACAAAACCGTTCGAGCTAGTGTTTAGTGTTAGTGAATAGTGGAAAGTACAAAAGTGCCAAACAAACACACGAACGAAGTGTATTCGCCTTAATAGAGACAATAAGAAAAGTGCTATTGGACACATTCTTAGTAAAGACAATTTAATAGCTTAGGTTATAATTAAATTAGTTATTAGTCTATTTATAAGGCTATTATCAGCAAAACGGGCTTCACGCTAGCTCCCGTGATGCTCAGTGCATTCAAGTTATTCGTCACGGTCAAAAAAATGTGTGTAAAGTGAGATTGAGAATTGATCGAGTTTGTCATAGGTAACTTAATATTTTTATCTGAAGTATTATTAATCAATAAGAAGTTAAATACCAAATAATTGTTCTTATATTTAATAAATAAATAATACTAATTAAGGAATCAATTGTGTTAAGCTAATAATCCTATTTAACTTACAAATCATATAACTATATGGGCAACTAAATCATTTATTCTTTAATTTCAGTTGTGCTCTTTGGAAAAGAGCAAAGGCATTGAAATTAAATAAAAAGAGAATGCTTAGGAAGCATAATTATTGCTCTGTGTTCATCTTTAGCTTTGCTTCCATCAGAACTCAAATGTGAAGGCTGGCTATACATTATGGAGGATTGTCCCAGAACAGACAATATCGATAAAAGTAATGATTATTTTGTGTCAGCTTGGCTTAATAATGAATATTTCAATGGAAAATGGGATTTTTATGGTGACACATACAGAACGAATAACCCAGTAGAAGGTCAGACCAGACCCAGACCCAGACTAAATAGTTTTTTTTTTCGAAAACTGAACTTGATTGGTTTTTTAAATACAATTAAAAATGACGCTCAATTTCGAGAGTCAAGGTAGACCACGACATAAAGACGTTGATAAGTATGATATCATGAATGATTCAATAGCAGCAATGTTAAATGGTTCTATTTCCTTGGGACATTGTTTGTAAAAAATATGCCCGTTTGTATTTTACTTGCAGTGAGTTAGTTAGACATTGATTTTAACATTTTTTTTTTTTTTTTTTTTTGTTAAATGTACCTCTTAGTTGATACAACTTTTATATACGAATGTTGATTTTTAAAATGCTTGTTTTGTTAATGATTGTGTAATAATCACATTTTTTTCGTCTTTTCTTTAGTACTTATTGTTGATTTAATTTTAAATAGTGCATGGTGTTTTTGAAATTTAAAAAAATATAAAAATGATTGTTTTTAAACCTTTGTGATTTAATACTTTCACTTAATTGATGGTCGATAAATTTTTCAGTAATTAAAATTATCATGTCTTAAATATTGTTATACCTATACATCTAACTGTTCTGTATATTTAAACTGTAGTAATGATAAGATGATTATTATACCATTTCTGTGATTTTGATTGTGATACTAGATAATAAAGATAATTTATATCTAAATGTTAAGAATAGTTTTATTATTAAATCAAATAAGTACATTATTTTTAGTGTTGACTGTACATTTAAAATACTTGTAATTTGGGACGAAGCCCAACTTCAATAGTGATATGGGACAAACTAAGAATTTTTTGGAATGTGGGACAAAAGTTCGGGACGAACGAAGAATAAATCGTTTTTTTGGCCGTTTTTATAGATAAAGGTACGGAACACTTCGTGCGCGAGTCCGACTCGCACTTGGCCGATTATTTATCTTAGCGTGTCAATGGCAATCAAAACTGAGTCAGCCCATTATTTGGTTACGAGTTTTGGCACCTCCAGTAGTATCCATCAGTTCCTGCAACGTGGAGACAACTAGACACACAGGATACGATATTAAGTGTTCCATCATTTTTGGAACCATACTACATTTACCCTATTTCACTTCCTTTAACGCTTCATTAAGGCGCTTCCCTGACCAAACGACCTTGAGGGTTCGGTCCTTCTCTGTCCCGTCGCTGAGTCTCGCTCTGTCTCGCTCCTTCCGCACGCTCATTTATCATAAAATTCACAAACATAATGACATTATTTGAATAAAAAAAGACAAGTAAAGTTTTAAAATAAAATAAAACGTGTATTATTTAGATTATTAAATTATCTATCCATTAGTGTAATCCTCAAACGAATAGAACGTCACCTTTAGCAAAAGATGCATGCAATCAATCATTTTAGTCACTTTTTTACAAGGAGATTTTAGATGTATTTATAACACATAAAAACAAATAAGAACGTGCAATGTGATGATAGGATATCGAACATTATTAATGTGCTTTTAGATGTAGTTTATTTCCCATAGTGAATGAGTTAATAGCCTCTGAATAACGCACTATCACTAGGTTTTGGTCGGGGTACCGCCTTAATCCGGACCCACTTATTAAGTGGCTTAATATACGACATAACCAAAATTTTATGTACCATTTTCTATGCTATGATTTTCTCTTCACACAATTATTATCTTTAAAAACATTTCAAGTCCTTTCGTGAAATCGTGACGCACGTAAATTAATTCCTAAGGCCCCAAAATCACACATTGCTTTAATACTTTCCTTTTTTATTCAGCTTTATGGCTGTCAAAAAGTGGAGAACTTTTATTTTTTCTGCCATTATCCTTTGTACAAAAGGATTAAGTGAGTAGTAATCCTCTAAATATTTAATGTTTGTGATCTATCAGATTTTCGATGGTGTGAGAATCCAACTGTAGTTTCTGCTCTTGACATTGGCTTTATAGCACTATAGTTATTGTGGCGAAATACGTATGGTGTTGACTGAAAGGTCAATTATTATTAAACTAATGTCAACAGGAAATCTTACAGCAGAATCGCAAAGAGCTGTCAAAATGGAAATGACAACCTAAATCAAATTCATTTACACAAAAACAAGCTCGTCAACACAACACTTTCATGTAATTTTGAAACGTGTATTATGTACCATATTTCGACATGCGTCAAACCTGCTTGTAGTGCTTATTTTTGAAAATACAGTATTTTCACATAGGTATTCTTTTTTATGCTCCCTTTAATCCATCCAAAGGTTGCTCGCTTTTAGCGATAATACCGCCCATTGTTTCAACCTATGTAAAATTTCTACATTTATATCTGTGGTTTTTATGGTCTAGTCTATCATATATTTATAACAGATTTCTTGGTAATCATATTTGAGAATGAATGACAGGCGACTAACAAAAGGTATTTACAAGGCAGATGTGAGTGGAAACGCCGGGAGGGACGCTCTAGAAGGTCATATAGTGACCTTTTTGGTGATGTTCTTCAGAAAGATCACCTGCGTAGTACTTGCAACCGATGTGCATGTATGACCAGATATATTAACGTAAATGAAGCAATAGGAGTATGTTAGGATCGTAGCAGGTGGCGTTCCGTAGTTTCTGCTTACCACTATGGGAAGAAGGCTTGAGTTTTTATCCTTTTCTCTTTCAAACACCATGATCTTCGTCTTATTCACATTTATATTCATCCCTTTCATTTTATATGATTCATCCATCACAGTCACCATGTCTTGCAACCCTTCCGCTGACGATGCAAGTAGAACTTGATCATCTGCGTAGAGAAGGACACATTTGACAGGCAACTCATTCTTCGTCAATCCATACTCACCCTCTTTCAAATCTGTCAAACAACTATCCATGTACAAGTTCAACAGCCATGGTGACGCTACACAACCTTGTCTAACACCCCTCGAGATGCAGAACCAGTTCGTGTATGCCCCATTTATCCTAACACAATGCATTCCTTTTGTGATTGTCAAACAGCGGAGACCTTATGTTTTTCTGCCATCATCCCTTGTACTGCAGGATTAACTCAATAATCCACATCCTCTTAATGTTTCACGTTTGTTCTCCATCAGATTTTACAAACATAGCTAGGGCATCTAATTATTATCTCAACAGTGTTTCTCAAAGTTCGTATTAAATTCCTGCATTGAATTCCCTTCGTAGAATTGTGACCTACATTGAGAAAATCTGCAACAGAGTTGGCTTTTATAATGATGAGAATTTCTTATTATAAAGTTTGTTAGACTGCTGTTTGTTATACAAAAGAAACAAATAGTTATTATTAACATAGTTCTGTAGTTCTGTTCTCTTTTGACGTGATAACGTCTTATAAATCGATGAACGCTGGCTGCACGCACGAAAAAGCCTGACTCATTGTCACGTTCCGCCTGAGCCGGTGACGTTATCACGTAAAATTATCGTCCGTAAACCGACTCAAAAAATCAAAGTAAGTAAATGTCAAAGTTCGTTTCAGTAAAGATTTGGTGTAATTCGAAAAGTCAAAAGTCTAAGTCAAATCATTTATTTCAAATAGGCACATAAGAGGCACTATTGAACGTAAAAAAATACAAAAAAATAGAATTGATTCTAGTTGCCCCTTCCAAAAGGTAGTTTCTTAAGGAGAAGAATGGGCAAGAAACTTCACCGTTACTCTTTTAAAAATGTTTTACAATATGATGTATACATTAATTATATAATTACATGTGAAGACGATGCACCTAGAATAAAATAACTATACCACATTACCTATTGTGAAAAAAGAATCAAATATAACGCAATGACAGGTAAATTAATTATGAGATAGATACATGGTGCTCACATATTTAAAAATATTTAAAAGTAAATGATTTTTCCAAATTTTCACAAGTAATAATTTAGTGTGTGAGTTATAGTAGTTACATAATGTAAAAATCAATGTCATAAAAATTATAAATTATACAATTAAATTAGCAACAAGTTTGATTATGTCTAGACTCTAGATTGTCCTATGGAGCAGGACCAGCATGTTTCCAAGCATTCTTATCTAGGATATAATCCTCTAATTTGTAATATGCTTGTTCGCAAAGTGTACTTTTAATATGAGTTTTAAATTTTCTTTCATTTAATTGCAATATAGCACAAGGTATTTTGTTGTAACATTTAACACAGTACCCCATAAAAGATGTATGTACTTTAGATAATCTAAAAAATGGTTGATCTATTTTATCTTTACAGACAACCTTTTTTTTTAAATTAATAAACCTTATTTTCGTCTTTAATAGGTCAAGCACCGCTAATGAGACACAATTGATTTTCTATTGTAATGACCCTCTAGTGGGTCACATAATTATTTTATTTTTGTCCGTTATTTGTATTTAGTCTAGTATATTTTGTTATATAGGCTTTGTAAAAATCTGTGTTACCAAGGTACCGTATGTGGGCGGTAATGGCTGATCTTTGCTTTTTGCTCGTGAACGGGTGCCGCTTGTGGTGACTTGTCATCTTGCTGACCTTGGTTTTGTTATTGTCATTAGTAATTAACTGTGTATTGATTTTACTACGATGGTCCTAGTTTATCATTTGCGACTTCGAGTCACAGCTATATGAACATAATCCAGCATTCCACATTTAGGCGGAAACGCCCATTATGCCTGGAGGCTTTTATTTAGGTATTAAATTCTGGTTACATTTTTATTTAGGTATTAAATTCTGCTTACATTTTTATTTAGGTAATAAATTCTGCTTACATTTTTATTTAGGTATTAAATTCTGCTTACATTTTTATTTAGGTATTAAATTCTGCTTACATTTTTATTTAGGTATTAAATTCTGCTTACATTTTTATTTAGGTATTAAATTCTGCTTACATTTTTAGGTATTAAATTCTGCTTACATTTTTATTTCTGCTTGAGTATAGTTTTTAAAATTTAATTTATAATTTTGTGTTCCTGTGTTTTGTAATGTAAATTACTTTGCATATTATTGTATAGAATCAAGTTTTTCTTACTTGACAGACAGCAGTGCTGCTAGGGAGTTTGTTGCGCCACTTCTTCTTCCCAGCTAAAGCACCAGGAAGTGGTGAAGGGCTGGCGTTTTGAAGGACCGTCTTATGCAATTTTGACGTTTGAAAAGTGCTGATTCTCAGGCTAATTTGAATAAATTACTTTTGAGTTCGTAAAGTTTACCTTGACGAAGCATAGGAAATATAACGTGAGGATCTTAGCACAAGATGCTCTGTTATAAGGCCATCAAGGAAGATAAAGTAAAGATAAGTAAATGACTGTTAAATGTTTAAAAAAATGTCGCCCACTCTGACTATCATCGAATAGAGCTATAGATACGTTCAGTGATTTTTTCAATTCTAAGTGCCATTATGTACACAGTCAATGGTCATCTGTTCAGCCCACCATTGAAGTCAGATCAGAACAAAGCCATTGTTATAACTTCCCCACAGTTTCCTACAGTTATAACAACAAACTTTTCTCAACAGGTTTGTGATTATTTAATGATTAGAAACTTCCTAAAGTTTGGGAAACACGTTTTTGTATGAAACTTTTATTACCAGTATGTTTGTTGTCCCAAGTGTATTTAATTAATAATTCGTTTGAGCGAGCTCTGACGATGTTAGGACTATGTACGAAAATGGGATATTTGTTGAGGTTTCATGTTTCTGTGAATGTTTTGAGAAACTCGTTTTCCGTACCCAAAGGCTCCGCTGTACGTCTGCCTGTCCGGTCGTCCGTCAGTCTGTCACACCTTTGTTTGTTCCCTTCTCTTTAAGAGGCTTACAAGAGCTAAAGCGCGGGCACTGTCGGATTGCATAGAAAAGAAAGAGACGCGCGATGACACAACGCTGGTAATTTATCGCAAGCAATTATGGATTTACAAAAATCTATTCATTGGACTAAAAAATTAAAACACTATCACGTTAGTATATTACTTGGAAAAATAATCTGACAAAAAAACTGAATGTTTGCATGTATATTAGTATGGTTTTTATACGTTAAAATATTTTTTTAGAGGTATCTTCGTGATTTTTTTCTATCATATCAAGTTAATTGTATTATTTTTTCAACACACAATCTAACTAGCATATATCTAGAAGAATATCATATATTTTTGTGATTTTGGTTACTGCAGTGGATCATATATTTTTAGGCATTATAACTTTGCGTTTAGGTCATGTAGTCCCCTTAATATCATTCCTCAAACAATTGATCCATCTTCTGATCCAAGAACTCAATTTTACCATTCTCTTAGATTAGAATTTTATTCTACCATTCTATCGATCTTCTTCTCGGTGTCGCTGGTAAGGCTTTTTTCAGATCTTGTTGGCCCAAAATTTCGCCACTTGCCCGGCGTTATCGAATATCACTCCATAAATATGCGAGACTAATGAGCGCCATTGGTGAATAAGAGGTGATGGATAATTAAAATAGTACATTCAAAACGGGCCCTATCAGATATCGCTGCGGTAGTTATTTTTTAAATATCGCAGCTTTATGCTGAGATAGGAGCCTTTTTGGCCTCGCGCAGGTTTTTTAAGTGTTTATTGTTATTTTTATTGTTAATTTTGTTAGTTTTAAATGCTCCTTTTTATTTTATTTTTTACTCTTTGTATTTCCTGTGCGTGTCCCAAATAAAATATTTTTCTTTCTTTCTTTCTATAAACACCTTTGTCTGAACCTTTGTGATTGCAATTTGGAATAGAGTACCTACCTAATACCTAATAGGAAAACAGGTCCAGTTGAATACCAGCGTCAGGCACTAGTTTTCTGGCATTAGTACTGAACTGGGCCTATTTGGCGCGACCGCGAAGCACACTTTCCTTCTAATTTCTCACAACGCACTTCACACTTTTTATTTGTTTTCTTTTTTATGTATCTTTTTAACTTGTACATGTTGTGTTGTGTGCCTTGTAGTCTGTGCTAAATAAATGTGTTTCTGTTCTTCTTCTTATCTTCAGATATCCAATTCTGTTACCATTTCTGAGAAGGCTTGGAATATTTTGATCATAATACTACATTAAACCTACGTACGGTTATTGTCCCGACTAAAGTTGATTTTGTTGATTCTTTTCATCTTATTTTGGAAGTCTACTGCTCTCCCTCAAATTATTCGTGCACTCCATAAACATTCCGTGATTCATGAAGACTTTAAAGTAGCTCCAATGACACAACAATAAAAGGTACTTATATGACAGATGTGAGAAGTAAACGTTTGGGGGGCATCTCCTCAAGTCTTGCGAACAACTAGAATGGCAGTCTGTTTCTACGCAGGTGAATATGCCTCTTAGTATGCAGCCGATCTGCCCAAGCTAAGCTTAAAGATCCAGCTCTAAATGAGACATGCTGGATTATTGCTGGTTGCAATAATCGATAAGACTTTAATCGACCCCATTGCGAATGCTCTATCCACTGACTGGCATCACACTGCCAGAAATTCGCAGGACAATAGCCAACGAGAGGGCGAAACTACAGGATGACCCACGCCACCCATGCATAAGAGGTAGTCATAATGCTTCTAACCCCTTTAATCCAGTACCACATAGGCTTAAAAGTCGCAATAATTTTCTTGGGCGCGTGAGTCCAGCCGATGGCAACCCAATACTCAATATTCAATCATTTATTGCATTCCACAATGTGCCCCCCACAACCCCGCCACAGGAAGATCTGAGCTTTGGCAAGAACTGTTTAAACCTCCTGATTTCTTTATTGAAGCATTAGAGGGTCTCCTATCCGGGCACAAGTTACCGTGGCCTACTTTGAAAACCTCAAATAGACTTCGTACCCAAGTAGGCCGCAGGAAGGACAACCTCCACAAGTGGGTGTTCATGGACAGCTCAGACCTCCGGTTTGTACGCGGTGTATCTCCACAGACAATGACTCACCTCCCATCTTGCAACGCATGCCCTGTCGCCTGCACACATTAGGACCTAATGACTGCGTCAGCCAACGGTATTCACGTTGCTGAATTTGGGCCAAAGAAATTTAAAGATATATATTTTTTCGTATTAATTTTGCCATCGACACGCTAAGTAGAAGTAAAAACGCCGGAGGGAACGCCCTAAAACGACATAATAATACATAATACCATACGTCCTTAGGTCACCATATTATGGTGACCTAAGGACGTATGGTTATGTTCTTCAGAAAGGTCAGGTGCGTAGTACTCGCAACCGGTGTGCGTGTATGACCAAATGTGTGAACGTAATCGAAGCAAACGGAGTATGTAAGGATCGTAGCAGGTGGCGTTCTGTAGTTTCTGCCGTCCCCCATTAGAAGAAGGCGTGAGTTATGTGTTTAAAATTGCTACAACAAAAAAAAAAACTTCAGCATGATTAGCAACTAAGTGAGGACAACGACCCATATACTCTTATCTTCTAGTCGATCAGCATTTGGCTCAATAGCTCCATTAGTGAAACATTAGCAATGTCTAGACGTTTGAAAAACATGCTTTCTGTGTGACCTATTGAATTGGCTCAAATACTAACCAGTATGACATCATATAATACATCATCATCCATACTATTTTATAATTATAGTTTTTTACTTTGTACTCATTGTTAATTTATTACGTTAAATATTAACGTACTTTCTAGCCTGATGCACAGGTTCAATCTAGTTAAAATTCTGGGTTGACTGTATATACAGGGTGTGGCGTAAAGAGTGGTCCAACGTTACGGGGTCGAATCACCATATATTTAGCTATGACATATCACAATTTGAACCATTTTTACCACAGGTCTCAGAATAATAAATTTTATTATGTTTTTTAAAAATTTACACCTTGCTTTACTTAATTGGCTGCAATTTCTACAAATGACATAATGTTTTTTATTTTGTTTTTTTGGTTATAACTGCCGAATACATGTGCTATCACATGTAAATATTTTTGTAAATGAATTTTAAAATTGTTTATTTCAAATTTCAACTCGAATCTCTTTATTCAACGATGTTTCCCCTGTAGGTTGCCATCGAGACGCTAAGAATAATCTACTTCAGGCAAATATGCAACTGTGCTTTATTTTAATGATTAATTAATTTATTGTAAATGTGCCCCTTTAATGATAAATGATAAATGATAAATGATTTTATTTCTGTAAGTAGGTTTGTACAAACACTTTTACACGTCAATCATATTTTTAAACTGGATGAGGTCGGCGTTTCCTATCTGACTGCTCTGAGAAGAAAGGCCGAAACAAACTCAGAGGTCACAGTCTCTTTTAAAGTCCAGACATAATCTTGGTCAAATCATGTGAAGACCATGTAGATTGGTATCTGAAATGGTCTTTTGAGGAAAGAACCACACAGATTGAGTGGACCTGTCCAGTCAGTGCACGCATTTGTCAGTAATCGTGCAGCTCAACTCAGGAAGTCAGGACTTACGGAGTTCAACGATTCGACGAACAATACCAAAGAAAGGACATTTGGGTAGGCCACATAAATTACTCAATCTGCCAGATCATGATTAAAATTAACTGCGAGAAAAAAAAAAAAGCAATGACCCACATAATCCTCACATTCACAATAATTAAAATAACATAATACTTTACAAGTAAATAATCATGTCATTGTGTATATAAATTCAACAATGTCAATGTGTATATAAAAAAAAATCGGACATAATGTTTGAGAACCATGTAGATTGGTGTCTGAAATGGTCTTTTGAGGAAAGAACCACACAGATTAAGTGGACCTGTCCAGTCAGTGCACGCATTTGTCAGTAACCGTGCAGCTCAACTCAGAACTTAAGGAGCTCAACAATTCGACGAACAATACCAAAGAAAGGACAGAATGAATATAAACTCTATATTTTATGAATGTGAGAACGTTGTGAGCCTAACTTGTAGACTGTATATTTGTGGTTATTTTTATATTTTGTCGAGTACCTGTTACTTATTGACAGGCCTACACTGTCCTCCCATATCTATCAACACTGTAATTGGAAACATTGTAAAAGGCTCTTATTTTTAAAAGAGTAACCGTGGAGTTTCTTGCCGGCTCTTCTCCATAGGAAACAACCAATTGGAACCGTGCACCTAGCTTCTGACGTTTCATAAGTGCCCATGTTGGTTTATGTGAAATAAAATATTTTGATTTGATTTGATTTGAAACGATTCAACGGTTTTATCAGCCCAAAAATTCCTTTATATATGTGTCTCAACTGCATTAAATAAAATAGGGGCATAAATAAAACAGTCTGTGTTTCCCGATGGCTTAAGCCTGGGAATCTTCTAGTCGAGAGTGAATAGGGTTTAAGAATATGGTACGGGTAAGCCATCGTGCACTTTCGTCGACCGCATCAACGCTTACCATCAAGTGAGATAGTGGTGAAACGCGAGCCTATCATGAATGAAAGAAAACTTAAAAAAGAAAACAGAAGTCGTGCGTAAAATAGGGAGCAGCCTATTTTACGCACGACTTCTGTTTTCTTTCCCAGATTTAATCTGCCTAGCCTGTTCCCAACTATGTTGGAGTTGGCTTCCAGTCTAACCGGATGCAGCTGAATACCAGTCTGTTACATGGAGTGACTGCATATCTGACCTCCACAACCCAGTTTCTGGGTAATACCCGAGTGCAAAATACTATTAACCGGAATTTTCCTCCGAATTGCAACAGAAATTCTGAACACTTCTTATTCTGGGTTTGGGCTCCGCTCGCCCCTTGGATGTTGCCACTAATTGCTTAAGTGTATCTGTCACAGTCAAGACTCTTAATCGGTCAAAAGTACTTTTAAATGAAAAAATCAGGCAAAAGTAATTTTGACTGAACACGTTGTTCAGAAGTAGTTTTGTCTGAAAATCTTTAGTTATTAGTGATTTTAACCGACAAAATGTGGTTAGAAGTAGTTTTGACTGACGCTCTTAGTCAAAACTATTTTTAACGAATAGAGCATCGGTCAAAATCACTTTTAACCAGCTGTTAGTCTGTATGTAATAAAAGATTTTATATGTTGTAAATTCGTTTAATAAAAATAATGGTGTCCACTATAAGAGCGAGCGAAGCGAGCTCGGGACTTGGGGCACCCCGACTCGGGCAGGTTAGGTTAGAAGGGGTTAGAAGGGGATGCGGGGTCTTCGTGGTTATTTTTTTTAGAACCACCCGGAATTAGGAGCCCTGCTAAGCGGGGCTCCGTCAACTACGCCTTATTATTATTTGTCACAGTTATAGTGCAAACCATTATTTTTGTAGGTATTCTAATTATCTTGTTTATAAAATTATTACTTTATAGTGTTTAATTATCTGATAGAACCAATCAAAACTACTTTTAACGAAATTTGTTACTCGAAACTACTTTTAACCAGGTCCATTGGGCAAAACTAGTTTTGACTATAATTTCAGTCAAAAGTACTATTGTCGAGAGCTTATAAAGTACTTTTGACTGATTTTGCTAGATAAAAGTACTTTTGACTGGTTGTGAGTTTTGCTTGCAACATATCTACTCGCCCTACCTATATCTACTCGTCTATTTGTAAAAAATATTAAGTAACTATTACACTAACAACATAAGGAATACCTACCCACTATCACTAGCACTATGTTATGTATAGAACAAAATATCCATCCTGACCCTTTTAAAACTTAGTTATTTCGAAGGTCCAGGAGGATTTGAAATGACCTTTTAACCGGTCAACACCTTCGCTATAAAATATCGACGTTTATTAGAGAGTACCGTGCATAACCGTTTCCTTGCCACATTTATTATATTAAATTGGTAAGTTCATGACAATAGGTCAAAGGAGACTTCAGATCAGTCAGGCTAGGCAATTAGGATCAAATGTCGAGAAAGATGAAGGATTTGTGGGCCTGTTGCCATTCTGTTGCTGGGTTAAAGGGCAGGATATTGTTTTTCGTAAAATAAAGAAAATATTGTATTGAAATAAGGATTTTTTTTTACTGCGAGGCTAAAGTCTCATGAGAAATAAGAAGCATATTGATGGGCTTGCTTGTTGCCACGAATGTAGGTAAATTCTTTTAGGTTTTCAATCTCGAAAACTGCAGATTCCGGCCGAGAAGCCAGTTGGAAAAAGTATTAGTGTGATTTTAATTTGAGTAACTAACCTAGGCCACTGAAGAAGCCACACAAAAATAACGCAACAAATAACCATTCCCTAAACTGGCAGTAAGAAAAAAAGTAAAAATAACAACAAAAAAGAAACGTTGAAACAAAACACCATCGTATTTACGTCGAAGCATCAGTCCGAATAAAAAATCAAGACAGCGCTGTCGAGAGTGACGTGAGGCCGGTTTTGTGAACATGTGTGCAGTTAGTGAGGTGTAGTTTGCTTGAAAATTGGGTTGTAAAAGTGTGCGTGTGAGCGTGTATGCACAGAGTAAGGTGTAGTTTTGCATGCTTCACTGTATTGTTCGCAGCGCTGTCTTGATTTTTTATTTCGCCTGAGGTCGAAACGAACAAAACATCGATACCATATAACCTACGTCGCAAAACATCACAGCTGACAGCCAGAGGTCGTTCCAACCCAAAACTGCCGATGTACTTTCGCAACAAAATCCACAGGGAAAGCTAAAGTAGATAAAATCTACGTCGATTGAGCCCGCATGTTAGCTACTTTACTTCGGTACGTTCGTGCTTTGAAATTTTAATGTACCTATCTACCTATAGTGCAGGCTTAGCCAATCAGGGCGTTTGATCAGACTTTCCGATGATGTTGGTATTACGAGCGTATTTTAGGGTTGGTTGTGTGACGTTGGTAGTATTGGGGGTTTTGAAGAACATTATTTTTTTCATAGAGTTGTTGAATGGCCAGTCCTGTTGCTGTATTATGTCCTATTGATTTGAGTTTGATTACATAGGTCACGTCTACATACGTCATTCTCTTCGTATAATTCTTGTGTCTGTAAACTTAGGAAAGCTCCGAATATATATTTATGTTGATTTTATTTTAACACGGTTTAAAGAAAAGATAAAAAAATCCACCTTTATCTTTAAAACTAAATTTACAGATTCTGGTACATTGCAATTCTGTACGACAAAAATCCTCGTCTTCAGGACAGGGTTTATCAAAGAAAGAAAGTTACCACAATGCCTTAGTGGTGGTAGAAACTTTACAAGAAGTTCTACCAATATCGTCATTGGTAGAAAGTGCGTCATGGGTACACTCACATTAAGTGATCAGAGTGACGTAAGTTTTATAATATGTAGGTTGTCTTCTATATGTATATATATAGCCTTAGCTATAACAAATCTTTAAGATGACCTAAATGTTATACTTGTTGACAGTAATGGCTCTAGCCGAGCCAAATGATTCTGAAATATACAGATGTCTAAATTAATTAAGTTAGGATAGTTAATTTTTTAAATTTGTTCTATGATAATTTAGTTTTGTAGGTTTTTTTTTTATACTGTTCTCCAGCTAACAGCTAATTTGAATTTGTTCTTGTAACTTTAATCTTAAATATTTAATTTCTTTCTTTTTAAGGTCTATTTCCGATTATTCATCAAGTAAATAGGATAATAATGTGTATTTTAATGAGATTAGATTAAAATATGTATAAATATTTCAATGTGAATCGGTGGGTACTAACAGGTACAATACTTTATATTTTACTTGCTTTTAAGTTTTTTTGCGTACTTTAATTAGTCTAGCAATTACATCAGGTAGGCATCAAGTGAAGGAAATGTCAAGAGGTTAAGTAGCAGTCCTCTTGTCTACTTCATCATCAGCCTTTTTCCAACTATGTTGTGATCAGCTTCTAATCTAACTGGATGCAGCTGACTAGACTACCAATATTATACATGGAGCGACTGCCTATCGGACCTCCATAACCCAGTTACCATGGGTAACATGATATCCCCTTGGTATAATTTGGTTGCCTGATTCTGATTCTGAGTATCCGTATCGACTGTCCCAGATCTACGAATGACAGCTGGGACCAACTGCTTAACATTCTTCCTGAAGCATAGAGTCGGTATGTTATGGATGGTCATTCATTCACGGACCGTTCCAGCAAGCGTTGCTAAACCTTGAAGATCTAGCCATGCAGCTGTTATTAATTACCCACGAGCTCCTTCTCTTGTCCACTTATAGCAACATGATGGCAGACCAAAGCTTTTCCGAAGCCTGGTTATTTATAAAATAGAATACTCTTTATTATGTACACCATAAAAAATACAGATATAAATGTAGAGGTGACACAATGGGCGGTCTTATCGCTAAAACCGATCTTTTATAGACAACATTTGAATGGATTAAAGGGAGAAGGTCAAACAATAATGCAGACACAGAAAACACTGTGTTTCATGAGTACAAAGTGCAATTTATATTTATTATTTATTTATTTATTTTTTTATATTTTATTTTTATTTTTTTTGTGTTTAGTGCAATTGTGGGTATGCTTGGAGTACGCCTATATCCAACAGTGCACGTTCTTCAGCTGAATGACAATCATAGAGGAAAGTAATATATCGATAACAATCGTGATGATTAAACTGTATTGGTCATATGACACAAAAGCAGAATTTAATTCCTTGCACCAGACAAATAAGGCCCAATTGGTGACCATCAACAAACATCTCCATTGGCTACTTAAAAATAAAATGATTGGATGAGCAACCAACGTAGTCCTAGTATGCTGGCAAAAAATTGATACTGGCCGGATTGAATCCAGCCGTTAATTCATAAATAGGTACCTTATTGTTGATTCAATTTTTAAAACACTCCATAAGATCATTCTAATTCTTCATTTGTTTCAATATAAAAGCTATAAAATATCGCAAACGTAGAAGCCGCAAGAAAAATCTATAAAATCATATCTATAAAATCTATAAGTCATTGTTGAGCGTCCTACTATCGAACGGTTCACGAAACGAACTACAAAATGACAGCGGCATCAATTTTGAATGTATTAACAATATTATTTCAAACACTGATGAAAATGTTTGAGAGTATCTGAAATTTGTTTGATGGTAAAATGGATAAAAACTTACATTTTTCTCTTCTGTCCGGTGGGACTTCTTTAAAAACGAACTCAGGCAGTGGCCCGTTTATCGATCCCCGTGAGCACTTCAACCTTATCACCGAACGATTACATTCACCAGTTAAATCGCTTCTGCCAACTGTATTACTTCACTGCCCGACACCAAATGAATGTAATTTATGAATGGAAAGCTCTCACTAGATTTTCCTACAAGTATATCGGGCAGTGATCTATTTTTAGTCACACCTTTCCCGACAAAAAACTCCTATTTCACGATAAATCCAACCCCATGAACACACACAGTGATTTGACGTACGAACTAGTGCAAAAAGACGCCGAAACTGTGATGTAAAATGTGGATATTTTTTAGAAAATATAGACAGAAAGTGGAAAACCTTCCGCTACGAGGTTTCCCGATTTGTATGGGAGAGGGCGCGTCAGTACTCGCCATAATAGGCACGTATTGTCTAAAAATACCAACTGTTCACAACACCAGTCAATTCTCTACCTTATCTTATCTCCCTAGAGTCGAAATTCTATGTTTGATAAAGTTGGAGGGTGCGTCAATGTGTGGCGGTTTATTAAGGGTGTGTGCGTTAAGGTTTCGCGCATGCGTCGTGCGACGGAGATGGTAACAAAAATCAATCCGCGTCGGTAGGTGGGAGTTACGTAATGAGTGGGACACGAACACGTCGACAACTGTACTTGCCCCTAATTGGTATTAATCTTTAAAATAACAAATTGAATTTACTGTGTTCTTGTAAAAACAAAATGAAACATTTAGAACTTAAAATATGAAATTTTAGAATTATATTTAAAATGTAGAATTCTCTTTGTTGAGCGTATGTCTGAGTGGGCGATGGCGTGGGTGCCATAATTTAACAATGCTTAATTCCTGTAACTAGTTCTTTTAAAAATTACAGTGTATTTCTCGAAACTGCTGTGTAAAGAGTATTAAACCTGAATTTTCACTGTAAATTTGTAAATACTTTTATTTTTTGTATTTTGTTGTGGGCGGGTAAAATAATTATCTTGTACAGTTTACTGAATGTTAATACTCCCACGCATAGAATTTATTCTCTAGACTCTTATTACGCTTAATTATTTACGTATGTATATTATCCTGCTCCTCACGAAATGAGCAATAATTCTTAATTAATTTTCGTTGCTTTTGATTAAGTATAATATAAATTAAACATACAAAGCACCTATATGAAAAAAAATTGTGGGAAGCTGTAGGGCTTCAGGGTCAGACAAATTAGGATCTACTGGCTTAGGACCATCACGAAGCTGGATGTGGTGTCTTTTGTATTGTTCGCCTATGGAGTCAAATAGTCAATACTAAAACAGTACCTTCGTATTAGAAACGTATGTTATGTCAGGGAAATAAAAAGATAGATAAGCAAATTGGCTACCGATTTAAATTATCCGTATATTCAAATGACAAATGTCATTCTTTGGCAGTTGGTTCAAATGCCTATAACACGGAAAATTTACGTAGGGTGTCAATTTTCCTATGTTTCTACTGTTATAAGAACTGCTATTTGTAAATGCAACTGTTGCGCATCTTTCTTCTTCAAGGATTTCTGACAAATTAGTCGCGTATTACTCAGAAAAAATTTGGCCGTTCTATGAATCCGTAGAAATCCAAACAAATGACAGCCCTAACTTGTAAACACACTCGTAAACCAATCAGAGGGAGGTCATAATCACATGTCGACATTTCTTCAAATGACTCATTCACACCTTGACTTTAGTCAAGGAATGTATCACTATCCTTTTAGCATTTTGTTATGTATCAATTTATTTAACGAGGCCAGAGGTCGGCGAATATATTAAATCTACCACGATCATTCATTTTTTTTGTGTTATTTTATTCGTTGCCGGTGTTTACCTTTATTTGTACTCACTTCGTTTGTTTTGTTAGTATTCAAAATGTAGAGCATAAAACCATTTGTATTGTGAAAACTCCATGTACTTAATAAAAATCTTAAATTAAATGCCTGCTCCACACCCTAATGCACACAAACAAACTCCCACGCATAGAAACGTCCAGAAATAGCTTTCCTTTAGGACAACAAAGGGAGTGGTCATATTAGTAAGTTGACACGGCACTGTTGCCAAATAATGCTATAAACATGCTAGGTGTCTGAGAGATGTAAGTTATACCTACTTAATCTGAAGGTGACATCATTAAAACGTTCAAAATCTAGTCTAATTTCATCTGGGCGACAAACAATGTGTATAAAACTTATCAAAGTTTTTTTTTTACAAAACTAGACTGAGTTTAGAATGTGAAACTTTTTTTAAATAGAAGAATTGCCCATCAGCGGACTAATTACGTAACACACTATCTATCATAATCTGAATCATTTTGAAGCCTATTACTAATCCATTGCTTCATATGTTCGAAAAATTTGTCTGATCAACATCGTAACTAACGCGATGAATTTTGGTGAACTGTCAAAATTAAAGCCATTCCTAGTGTTAGTCCCGTATTACAGAACGTCACTCAATACTCAAGCATTACTTAAAAATAGTTTCAACCAATCAAATGGCTTGAATCTAGATTTAAGTAATGATTGAGTATAGAGGAATGTGGCCGCTTTTCTTTAGATCGAATTTTGTTGCTTCGTGTCTCAATATGAAAGTTTATAAAAGGTATTAGAAAATTTTAGACACACTTACCGAGGGTGCTTATTGAGCCGTTATTCAAAATTCCTTCTCAGTCACGAGATAATATTTTTTTAAAGGAGTGCCGCTAGTGGACCCGTGTGCGCCCTCTTAAGTGTCTTCTTACACCCGGTACAGGTAAAATTGTTTTAGTTATTATTTCTTACGCTCACTAACCTACTTTATTGGTAAGCGCTTCAACAGGTTTTCTTTAACTATGGTTAATCCAATGTTTGCAAGCAAAACAAGGTCTACGTGACAAATTGCGTCGCAACAAAACCATTATTTCATAACCACCAACTATTTACTCATATGCACCATATCATGTATAAAATTGTTAATAATTAATCTAAATGCGGAAGCTATTAATGAACGGAAGTATAATATAAGATTCATTATCCAAGTCCGCCGGTCATGTGGTACGTCAATGTCAATTTCGATTCGAGGTGAACCGGATTGTGGTGCTGGTGTCAACGTGCGTTTAGGCTCGACTGTGGCTGTGATGCAACTAATAATATTATGATAATTTAATGCGTCACGATCAAAGATGCGTGTGCGCAATATTATGTGAATCTTATGGTCGTTTTCTCTAGCACTAGGTGACACCTAAATGAATGCCTAAATAAAAGCGCGCTGTTGGATTTTCAACTTTCCCCGCTGAGCCGAGCGTTGGAAAACTAACAGTAAAATAGCTTTTAAAAAATTAAGTTTATTTGTGAATTACCGAATAATGAAAACAAAAAACATTTTGGCTTGTTCAAAATATTATTATTGTTATATTATTATTATTATGAATTTCCACAGAATTTTCTACGGCTAGACCATAGATCAGGACTTCATTGTGATGCAACTGCTGTTCATTCGTCACTCTAAATTAATAATGCATGTATTTATGATATGATGATGACACAAATTATGGTATTTCTCCCTATACGTAAAGTTTTGAAATATTGTGATGACTGGATTAATTAAAGTGTTGAAAGAACATGATTTTCATGAAGTTGTTCCAGGATAAGTTTTACTTTACGGTTAAGTTCGTCTTTTTTTGAAGGTGTGTCGCTTAATTTGGCCGATGTGCCTTTACGTGGCTCAACTATGTTGGAACTACTGTTTGCGCAGTATGTGTGTTGATTTTGACGGATTTTTTTTTAGGTGTGTTCAACGCAACTCAATTATTTTTTTAAACTATTTTAACTGTAAATTACCATTATTATTGAAGAGTCAAATAGCATTACAATCACGACCTTGCTTTGTCGTTTTAATTATATTATTATTGAGCAGATGGAAAGCCACGCTTGAGGGAGCTCGCCCACGTACTACATTTTGTAGCTCCGATAATCGCAGCGAGTTTTATAATAATGAATTATAATAAGCGACTTTTTGTAGCACGTGGGGGTTTCAGAACTTTGAATGTACTTTGTATTGTACTTTGTTTGTGTGTGTGATTTATTCGGTGACAAAATAATTGTTCAGCGATCTTCACTCGTGCGCGAGCTCCCTGAAGGTGGGGCAGACAGGCGCGACACTACTCTAAAAGAAAGAAAGAAAGAAAGAAAATGTATTTATTGAGACTCGCGCTGGATCATCACAAACTAAACTAAACACACTCATAAAAAAAATACGTAAAATGAAAATAACATCAGAAAGAACACAACAACTAGTAGAACCATTTCTATGAAAACGGAAAGGAAATTGAAGGAAATTGTTCTACCAGAATCGCGTCGCATCGTCGTCGCGCGTCGCGTCGCGCCTGTCTGTGTGTGGGAGCCTTGACGCGTTAATTGATGGTTGATCTTAAAGGCTCTTTCAAACAGGCGCGACACGCGAGGCGTCACAAAGGCACCGCCTGTCGCGCGACGAGCGGTGCCTTTGTGACGCGTGGGATCCGCGTCGCGTGTCAAGCCATGTTTGTATGAGCCTTTATTCCTCGTCACCTCTCTAGTCATAAGATTGTCTTATATTCGGTATTTCAGGCTCTGCGGCAGGTAAAAGCTTTTTTTACTAATAACCGGTTTAATCTACTGTTTCCGATGTCTTTTGGTGGAGATTCCCCTGAATGCATATAATTGACAGAAGGTTAAGCTAGTGGAGAACACAATAATATTTACCAGATTTTCTACAGCTTCACGCTCAGATTTTTCTTAGAATGTCTCACAAGTTTTTTGTGGGTAAATCCTTGTTGATACCCTCCATATGGGGAGGACGGAGGGTTATCTCGGATTGCTACCGACTAGAACCTCACAGTTCCTTCCTCTACCATGAGTCCAAGGCCCAGGAGATAGTCTTAAATTCGCCGCACCCCCGACTGGAGGATGTCTTACCTGGCTTACTTGTGGTGCAACATACAATTAATTCACATTACCAGCAATATCGATAAGTAAACCAAACTATCTCTTACGTAAACATTACGTCTATTACAAGCACATTATATTTACGACGATATCTTGACCTTTTCTAATGTCTCTAGAACATTCCTTGGTGTTGTCAGTGAATGAACGCAGTGTTGCAACGAGTATGAACGTTGTTGAGGCCAGTGTGACCTTGATAAGAAGGAGGTATATCGATTTACTGGTTTGTTGTGTTTATATGCAAATGGCTTTGGCAGGTGTATGCATTATCATTGTAGGTATTTGGAACGGAAATCATAGTTTGGTAAATTTTTTAGGTGGCTGGGAGCTTGGTAGTGGATGTTATAACGGGTGTAATAAAAAGGCACTTAACGAAGCCGAGAGTCACTTGTACTTCCCGTCATTGCAATAATTTTTTTTTTACTGGACGATACCTGGGAACCTTCTGGTTACGGAGATATGGAAGGTTAAAATTCCAACTTTTAGTTAGGTTTTTTTTAATGATATAGCACAACTTTAAATAACTCCACGACCCCTGTACCGTTGTACGTTGTAGGCACCCATAAGCACAATGATTTGCGTGCGTTACGTTGCGCACTACCGTAAACAGCGAACTTTCACACCAAAAATAAAAATCGTTTCCCAGCAAGAATTTTTGTACAATAGTACTCGATTTTTTTGTACAAAATGTATCTAATAATAATTGTCGTCTATGTTCCTAGACCCATATTTGTGAACAAATACGAGTAATTTGACTATGCCTTCTATCGTCATCTCGGAACTGGGTTAGACTATTCTTAATTTGAAAGTAAATTGTAAGGGGAGGGATTCATTGTATCTTACATACCCTATACATATAGGGAGGCAGGGACTTCGAGGAATTTTGCACATGATTCTAGACCCCCAATCGTAGAAATTACTTGTCAGATAGCAAAAAAAAAAACTACTGTTACATGAAAAGTGCAATACCTACGCGATATTTTTTCTTTTATTAACAGTATTTGAATCCATGGTAACAGGCTGCGTGTGGATGTTCCCTGTCACCCGATATAACCTTATTATATACGTAAATTACCATGCAAAATCTTAACGAGTTTGAGTAAACTAACGAGCTTAAAATCACTATCTAGGTTCAAAGGACAGAATAAAAAAAAATTGTACGTCACAGGAATTTCACGTGAGCGTTCAACGCGTTCAACGTCGTTCCCAAACTAACGAAGTTATGGAAAGCACAAAAGGTTTCCTCGTATTCCATCGAGTATGGTAATGTATTAAAATATCCAGAGCTTCGGCTGTGTGTGAAATAAGATGGTTGCGCTGATAACAGATGGATATTAATATCCGATGTAGTACAGGTATAAAATTACTTTTTCGACACATTTGCTCAAAAATGCATTTACGATGCCTGTGTACATGGTTCGAAAGTAAAAAATTACGCACCATACAACGGAGCGTGCGGTAAAATAGGTACTCACACATAAGTACCTGTTTTACCGCATACTCCATTATAAAACGCCGTGCGTATCCTTTACGGTTTATTTTTAATTTCCATAAAAAATATATAAGAACTACACCAAGGAGTTTCACATTACGAGAGTAAATAAGCTGAATAATCGAACCTCCTTGGAAGCGCTTTTGCTCAATACGTTTGTCTCACTTTAATACTAAAGAGAAAACGAGACGAAAGATGTAGTTCTAATTTTTACCAGGCGCACGTGGCCCCATTTGCATTTCGCGCCATTTTCATATTAGAAACGTCAAAGATTGTTGCGACTTTCCGACTGATATTTATAAACAAAGTAATAATAAATGAGTTCAAGCAAGGAATCCGATATTAATATTGTACTGTTTTCTCGCAAATGTGTTGAAAAACGTTGTATGACACACGTGCGGAAATTGATATTTACAAACTCGTGACTATGGTAAGCCCTCGACTTCATCTCGGGCTTACATTCGTCTACTCGTTTGTAAAAACCAACTTACCGCACTAATATCATAAATAACTATTCGTGTATTTTTATTTCTGTCTAAAAGTAATTTTGGTTTTAATCATATTTTAAAATGTTTTAAAGTTTGTATGTTTAAGTCCCATGATTATTGTATATTACTAACTGCCCGGCTCGACTTCGTTCGCGTGGTGTCCTACCGCTACCCTACCCTACCTTACTCCTAAACTTTCGCGGGCGTATGTAGAAATATCCAAAGTTTCATCAAAATCAGTCCAGCCTTTTCGGAGTCCATAGAGGACAAACAAACAATGATTTTTATTTATATATCTATATATATAAAAGGAGTAACTGACTGACTGACTGACATATCAACGCACAGCCGAAACTACTGGGTCTAGGAACGTGAAATTTTGTACACGGCTTCCTTATATAATGTAGGGGAGCACTAAGAAGGGGTTTTTCGAAAGTCAATCTTTAAGGGGGTGAAAAGGGGGGATTTTGTTTGTATGAAAAATCTGATTCCTTGAGTTAATAAACTTGAAACTTGGTACGAATACTTACCCAAATAAATTATAAACTTTATCATCAATCGTTTTTCTAAATTACCCCCAAAAGGGGGATGAGAAGGTGTCAAACTTTGTATGGAAAAATCTTATTCCTTGAGTTAATAAACTTTAAACTTGGCACGGATACTTATCTAAGTAAACTATGAACTTTGTCATTTTTAGTTTTTCAAAATTACCCCTAAAAGGGGGATTGGGGGGTGTCAAAGTTTTTATGGAAGAATTTTACCGCGCAGTCCGATTAACTCAAAACCCAGCATTTATACTAAGACCAAAAATAAAGAACAACCTGTATCAGGATTTTTGGAAAATCTATCCCTGAAGGGGTGAAAAGAGGTAGTCAATTTTACAGGGGAGGATTTTACTGGGAGCCTTGATTAACTAAAAAATGGTAAAAAAAAACTTTGAGTCAAGCTATGGAAATACCCAAACGACTTTTCAAAATTCCACCCCTCTGAGGGTGAAAGAAAGGGATACAGTTTATAAAATTATGAAAGATCTTATTCATTAGTTTAGAAAACGTAGCATACCTAAACTTATCTAGGTAAATCTATCATATAAAAGGAGAAACTGACTGACTGACTCTCTTATCATCGCACAGCCAAAACTACTGAGACTAGGAATGTGAATCTTTGCATACGTGTTCCTTTTATAATGTAGGGGAGCACTAAGACGGGGTTTTTGGAAATTTTCGACCTATAAGGAGTTGAAAAATCTTATTTCTTGAGTTTATAAACTTGAAACTTGGCACGAACACTTATATAGGTAAATTATTAAGTTTGTCATTTTTGTTTTTCTAAACTACCCCTTCAAGGGAGATTGGGGGAAGGAAGTTTATATCGAAAATTTTATCGCTTAGTCCGTTTAACTCGAAACTCGGTATTTATACGTAAGACCAAAATAAAGAATAAAGTCTATCAGGGTTTTGCGAAAATATACCTCTAACGGGGTAGGCAATTTTACAGTGGAGAATTTTACTGCGGCGCTTGATGAACTTGAAAATTGTTCTAATTAAATCTTTGGTTAAGTTATGGAAACATCCCAAACGATTTATCATAATTCCACACATACAGGTACGAGAAAAAGAGGGGATACAGTTTATATGAAAATCTTATTCATTTGGTTAATAAACTTGAAACTTGGCACGAATACTTGCTTAAGAATTATAACGCATGGTCCGATTATGTAACTTGAAACTGAGTATTAATACTTTTGACAGAAAAGAAACGATGATAATTTTTGGGTCTTTCTCACGGGTCAAAAAGGGGTACCTAATAATTTTTTTAAGGAGAGGATTTTACTACGTGGCTTGATTAACTAAAAAAATGGTACAAATAAAATCTTTAAGTCAAGTTTTGGAAACATCCCAAATGGTTCATCAAAATTCCTCCCCCGTGGGGGTGAAAAGACGGGATACAGCTAATATGTTTTTTTTTATTCCTTTGGTTATTAAATTTGAAATTTGGCAATATTTGCCTCAGTAAATAATAAAGATTGTCACTAAGTTAACATAAACCCCTCACCGAAGATTTGGGCGGGTGACAAAGTTAATACTTACCTAAGTAAGGAAAAAAATTAACGTGCTTTTGGATTAACTCGAAACTCGGCACTATAATTAAAATAAAAAGCATATGTATTAGGGTTTTTTAAAAATCGACTCCTAACGGGGTGGAAAAGGGTAATAAAGTTTGAATTTTACTGCAGGCTTCAAGTAAACTCGAAAATGGATATAAATAATGTTAAATCATACAATGGAAACATAAAAAACGCTTTTTTTTAAAACAAGCCTTTTCATGGTGAAAAGGGTGGACACTCTTTATATGAAAAATCTTATAAGTTCTACTGATCTATTAACTTAACTATTACTGACTTATATTAAAGCTAAAGAGTTTGTTTTTTTGTTTGAACGCGCTAATCTCTGGAACTACAAGTCGGATTTGAAGAATTCTTTTTGCATTTGATAGCCAAATTCTTGAGGAAGGTTATAAATGTTGGCTAGGTTATATGGTGGATTTTACTGCTTCATTCCAGTAACTTGAAAATAGAGATAAATAATAATCTTTCAGTACAATACAATAGAAATGAACCAAACGCTTAAAAATAAGGCCAGTCGTGGTGAAAACGGAGGACAGTTTATTTGAAAATTCTTATTCCTTTGATTTATAAACTGAAACATTGGCCCAAATACTTATTTTATCTAAATAATTTGATAAAGAACGTAAACATACATTTTCGTAAACTACATTTCAAGGAGAGTGGAGGGGGTATTCAAATTTTTAGAGGAAAATACGAAATCCACGCGGACGGAGTCGCGGGCAAAGTGCTAGTATATAATGATTATTAGGGTGATTACACGCCGAAGATGCCTCACTGCGATACCTACCTCGCGTTTGCCGTTTAGCTCGCTACTTCGATGTCACCTCCAGTAAAACAAATGCATGTGCGTGCATGCCTCTTAGTTTGCATTTGTTTTACATGGGGGTTACATCGTGGCAGCGAGCTAAATCGCGATCGCGAGGTTTCGCAGTGAGGCATCTTCGGCATTTAATTACCCTTACATGTCAGGAGGACATATTTTGTTTGACATTTGTTACCTACAAGATACCAAAAACAGTAACCCGTTGCTAAAGTAGCAGTCTCCAAACTTAGGTATCTGCGAAAAAATGCGCTCAAGTTATAATCTTAAGCTAGCGCTAAGTGGTAATGTTCAACTGCGCGTAAACTTATTCTCGTCACTGAGAAGTGGGTAGCTCTCTAGGGCACTAGAATTTCTGTGAGAGTCATATCTTTTAGCTAGGGTTATAATTTTCTTTAAATGTATGTAGGTTAGAAGCAGTCGACTTACAAACAGCAGTAGAGTCTTCATTTGATTAATTTTATTCAGAGTCGAGACTTTCAAAGTCGTTTTTATTACGGTATTGGAATTACTATTTTCCAGGACTCAATTTTAATCAAGTCTACCCAAGCTACTACCTTTTTATTTTGACAAACATATCGGTTCGGATAATTTTATGAAAAGTTTGTGTTCATAAAATGGTCTAAATCAATACTTACATGTAATATATGTACTCTTTTTATTGTTTATAATGTTTCTTTATATATTTTTGTAAGCGTTCGTAAACAGTTTTTCTATTTTACGTTTCTGGAAATCGATTAAACTTAATACTTGCCGTATTAAGTTTATTGCAATATAGTGTGTAACATATTTTTTATCAAATATGTTTTAAACTATGTAAAGCGTTTCATGTTAATATGGAATAATGGTGTTTGCAATGACAGAAGTTTGTTAAAAATGAATAAAAATGATAGTGATACTGAGCTTCCTTGCATGTAAGAAGATATTTAATAGATTTTTAAATTATTGTTTTACATTTTGTTCTTGTTCTCAATATATAACGTGATTCAGGTTAGCACCCATGAATTTTCTCACTATTAATACTAATATTATAAATGCGAATATAACTCTATCTGTATGTGGTTACCTTTTCACGCCTAAACCACTAAACCGATCCCTAAGAATTCGGTAGGTAGCCTGGGATTTGAAGAAGAACATAAAACCAATACCTAAAATATAAAATACACGCAGACGAAGTCACGGGCAACAGCTAATTTAACACATATCTACATCATCAGTATCTAACAGCATATTAACATAATTGTTCGAGAATTCAGAAACAGAGTGATGAATATAAATAAATGTGGATGGATGGAGAGGGAGAGGGAAAAACAAGGAGAATATGGATGGATTGACTGAGGGATGATATGAAAGCAAAAGAAGTGAATGATGGCGTGTCGGTTAGCAAGGAAGAATTATATAAAAAAATGTGGTTGCGCCAACCCCAAGTAACATAGGATAAGTGAGACAAGGGCAGGAAGATGGGTCGTCATCTTCCTGCCCTTGTCTCAGTTATCCTGGACTATTATCAAATTAGCCAGTATTGGTCAACTCTACTGTCATAAATGGTCATTTGATAGTAGAACGAGGCAATTGTCTAAGCACCGGCCTCAATTCGAATTAGTTACAATATTGGTGTAAAATAAAGCATCTTCTAAGCATTTATACCAAGTCTATCTAGTCTCATTTATTCTAGTATACTAATCGCGTCATCATTTATTTTGGAATGGTTACGATTTACCCTATTTGCCCTCTAAGCAAGGTGAACTTTAGAATATCTACAGAGTCGCTTATAAGGGCGAGGTAAGATACACAGGTTTTTGATATAGTTTATATTAGTATTTGATATATTTTCAGTAATCATATTTATTCCGCTGAGATCGAGACAACATTTTATTCCGGTAAGATTGCTATTTATTTATCAAGACAAGTATTTGCCTAAATTGAGAGATATTCTTGTTGCTTATGGATAACATTGGAGTAAAATAGTACCAATAATAAATGCACATATTCAATCTGAGCCTTGAGACCGGTACCTTTCTAGAATGTTGGAAAATAGCTGCGGTTTCCCCTATCTACAAAAACGGTTCTAAACATGCACCAGCTAACTCCAGATCTATAGCACTACTAAGCTCTGTCTTTACATATTAGAGTGAATAGTTAACTCCCGTCATATTTCTTTAATTCAGAAAAATCATCTTCACTCTGAAAAACCAATTGGGTTTCCGAAGGAATAGGTCAACCGAGGATGCTGCAACTCTCCTTGCCGATTGCGTCTATTCTCATATTGAGAAAAATCTAAATGCCTTGCCATATTCTTAGATCTTGCAAATGCATTTGACACGGTTTCAACTGGCCTTCTCCGAAACTTAAATGGATAGGAATACGAGATATTTGCCTTAAATGGTTTAAAAGCTACCTTACAAACCGAAAGCAGTACACGAAAGTAAGCTCTTATACTAGTGATCAACTCCCCATCGACTTCGGAGTTCCACAGGGCAGTGTACTTGGTCCCACGATTTTCATTGTCCATATTAACGACATACTAAACCTGTCTGTGAATAATGCTGAAATTATAACTTATGCAGATGGTACAGCCGTAATATTGCACGGGAAATCCTGGGAATAGTACACTGTCTAGCAGAAGAGGTTTTGTCGCTAATCGCGAATAACCTGGACAGAAACCTCCTCACGCTAAATGGCAATAACTTCAAACACACCGCAACACCTAAAACTCAAACTAGATCACTACTCTTCTAACGTTTCTACTATACATTACGACTGTCCTCCTCTTGAACGTACTTCTGCCATTTAATACCTCGGTGTTCTTATTGACGACCACCTAAAATTTAAGAAACATGTATCCAATATTTCTGGCAGAGAAAGAAAACTTATTCACACCATTCGTATACTACGAGACTGTCTGTCCACGGACACACTACATCAAGTTTACCTAGCGCTATGCCAATCGATGATTCAGTATTGCATCAGCGTGTGGGATAGTGCTGGAAAGACCTACCTAATTGAAGCTAAAAGAGCACATAGAGCGCTTCTTAAAGTAACTTTTAAGAAACCTTACCTAAATATTAAAAGCATTCATTGCTAGCTAGACGCTCGCCAGCCTACTCTTTCATTATTACGTACAATAAAGTCTACAAACTCTGCGAAATTAAAATACTACCTCATTCAGTTGCAAAAATATAGTAAAGAAAATGTTGCAACACACTAGTTATGATGACTCGGAACAATTAATATATAGACCTCGACCTGACACCATATCAAACGAAGCACAATGATAATAAACACGCACACTTACACACACACACATCACACAGACACACCACACAAACATTACACATACACATGTACCGTAACATATCATACCTGAAATTACCTCTCTACAGAGGTAAGACTAGTCTTCACTCTGGAATTCGTACCCCGAGCCCCAAGATATAGATTAATTGTCTAGTTTGGGGCTCACTGGCAAATAATGTGTTGTAACCACGCACTAGAAAAAAAAGAAAGACTCTGCGCCACGCGTATCGAAAGTAAAGCTCTATAAGTAAGCCGGACCGTTTCTACAAACATGCCCCACGCACACATTTACATCATCAGGTGCCGACCGGCCACCGTTACGCGGCACTACGGCATCATTGTAGGTACTGTTTACGTCAAGTAATAAAATAAAATAATGCCTTCTTGTGTTGTGAAATGGTGTAAAAATAATTCTACTCCCCGAAAAAGTGTCAAGGAATAGCATATCACAAGTAAGACACTTATTTACACACACACATAGATTGGTACGGTGCTTCAGTTTCCATATGCGTGGCGCGGAGTTCTTCTTTTATTTCTAGTCCGTGGTTGTAACCTAGCTGTAGGTAATATTTTAAGCTACTCATATCGTGCTGTAAACCTGTGATCCTGCTTACTGTATTATCTGGACAGTAAAATATTTACTATTTTAAATCAAATCATGTCAATCATGTGTGTTATAATGGTGTTATTAAATGTACTTACATGTGTCATGTGATTCTACCGTAAGTCATGCAAAATATATACAATCATGGTTTATCAAAATCAAGATTCGCATTGACATATATCTAATTAGATAAAAATAATTTAAGATTAATGGAATGTCTTTCTTAAAGTTATATTAATACATATTAATTATTTATTTAGTAATGATAATAATTAAATGATTTCAATGTCATTCTCAGAATATTAATTATTTAATGATACATGCCTAGTTGTTAAATGATACATGATTTTATTTCTGTAAGTAGGTTGTATGTACAAATACTTTTACACGTCAATCATATTTTAAAACTAGGTGAGGTCGGCGTTTCCTATCTGACTACTCTGAGAAGAAAGGCAACAAACTCAGAGATCACAGTCTCTTTTAAAGTCCAGACATAATCTTGGTCAGATCATGTAAAAACCATGAAGATTTGTGATTTTTCTTAAATAGAGTACTATTCATTGTCCTTATTTCTTTAGGCAATTTCTTGAAAATTACAGGAGCCATGCGAAACACACTTTTGTGCATTAAAGTGGTATAGGTTCGGCGCATACAGAGGTGAAATGCGTCACGTTGTTGCCTATTGTTGACTTCTGAGGCCAATGCAAATAAGTTTTTATTGATCTTAACAAACATTGAGATCTCATAAATATGTAAGCTTGGGCGAGTTAGAATTTTGTACTCCTGAAAAAATGGTTTACAGGTTTCAATTATTTGAAGCCCAAATATAGCTCGTATGCACCGTTTATGTGCTTTAAAAATTAAATCAATGTCAGTCGAATTTCTCCAAAAAAGTGCACCATATATCAGGATAGGAGCAACTAAATAATTATATGCCGTTAACAAGGTATTAATATTTGAAATCTGTTTTAATTCATGTAGCGCTTATACTAATTTGTTAATTCTTTTGCATAGTGTTTCAATCTGGGATTTCCATTTTAATTTGTTATCCACAGTAAGATTAAGAATTTTGTTGATTGCATATAGTTAATCTGAGGCATAATTGCTTTCACACGCTGTATAAAGAGGATTATTTTAGTTTTTCCTATGTTGGCCTTCGGATTATTAATGTCTAGCCATTTAATGATTGCATTTAGGGTACTACTTATATTATGTTTAAAAGATGTTCTGTCATTAGACTTATTTGCAACGGTGCTGTCAATACTCAACACTAATGTATATTATAAAGAATAATGGACCCAATGGACCTCCTTGCGGGACACCATACTGTATTTTGCGTCCCTTTGATAGGCATGCATCTACCATATTAGTTCTAATATTAAGACTGTTAATTTGTGTATACTGATTGCGGTTTTTGAGGTAAGTTTCAATTAATTTACAAATATTGCCTCTTATGCCATATGTCTCAAGCTTAGATAATAAGATGTCATGTACTACTTGATCAAAAGCTTGTGTCATATCCTAGATGGCGCAGGTCGGTATTCCCTTGTAAACATTGGACGTTATAATTTCCAAAAAATCATATATAGCAAGATTGATACTTTTGTTCTGTCTAAATCCTTTTTGTTCTTAAGCTAAAATGTTATGGGTTTCAAAATATTGAACGAATTCATTATATATATGTTTATCAAAAAAAAAATGAGAAGATTGATATTGGGGCAATAGGTCTATAAATAATTATCCATATTTTCTTTACTCTCTTTTTTATGAATCGGTTTAATAATTGCAACTTTAAATTTTTCAGGGTATGCACCAGTTTCAATAGGCAGGTTTAGAATGTAACTAGGAGGTTGCGAGATACATTCTGTTACTCGCTTAGTGACTTTAGTGCAGATACCGTCATAACCTACACTCTCAGTGTCTTTTAAACCTTTTATGATTTATTGTATATCATCTGGCAGACACGGCTTCTTAAAGATTGAGTTAAGTCTAGATGTTAGGTATTGCTTGTGCTAATCTTTGTGCATAGTATTAATGGGTGTTATCTTATCTACAAAATAATCATTAAATGCATTCGATATGTCATACGGATTTGTCACGATATTATTATTCAATTTAATACATGAGATAGATTCTAATGGCCTGTTTTGCTTTGCAGCATTAATAGTTTGCCATACAACTTTTGCTTTATTACTTGAATTTATAATATTGTAATTCTTTTGCGCTTCAAATTTCAAATTCAAATATTTTTTATTTGTATTTGTTATTCGCTTGTTGGGTTTAGTCTTTTGGTGTATTGCCTCAGTTTTGATTTTAATGATTATAATTCTGTAAAGCCATATTTGTTACGGTAGCGAATCATATTTTAATCAAAATACAACCTGACAGAGACCTGCAAATTGCAAAAAACTTAACAAAATTTGAATGTCGCGGGCTACCCTGGCGCTTCTACCTTAATAGTCCATCATTTGCCTAGCCTTTTCCTAGCCTTTGCCTAGACTTCCAGTCTTTTCGAATGCAGGTGAATCCTAGTATTTTACATGGACCGACTGCCTATCTGACTTCCACGACCCAGTTATTCGGTAACAATACCTAAGACTAGTGTTGGGTAACTCAGCACAGTTGTAGCTACTCATTTGGATAAAAAGAGTCACTCACTCATTTTATTTTGATGTTTGCAAGTCTATTTACGATTCTAAGCAAAGGAGTTAAGGTCTAAGTTTAATTGCCGTCATTTGCTTTTGTTTAACGACGTCACGTAATCATTCTCATTTCTCTTTCCCTCATCATCACTCATGCAAGCTGTGTGACGCGCTTAAGCGATTGGTCATCGCGTGTGCCTACTCTAGTGAGTATGTGTGCCATGTCACGTTGTCATCACTAAACACCACAATCGCGCCTACTCGTGAGCCACGCGACTCACAGACACACTCACAGCACGTACTTGCTCACAGGCCACCGCAGCCTCGCCTCAATAGAAGCACAGTGTGCTAGCACACTTTGTCAGAAGAGTGCCTCGCACGATCCTCATTTTAAAAGAGTGTTCTACCCATCTCTACCCAAGACTGATTGTTAGACTTTCTGGCTTCTGACTAACGACTGTGATGATCTTTAACAGTTCATGGAAATAAACCAGTGTCTTCTAGCTGACATTTGCAATCACACATGGATTCCAGAGTGTGGTTATTATGCAAAGAGGAAACATACCAGACTGTTCTTAGATGATTGCGACATGTACGAGTATAACTGTGATAACAATATGAGTAAGTAGCTATAGTGAAAAGACGAGCAAGGTTATCTGCCCGGTGGCTTTAATTGAAACTCACGAAATCAGAATAGAAATGGACTGGAGTTGTCATTCTTTGTTTACCGACAGCGCTGTCGTCGCCGATCCAGATGGGCTTGCTTCATTATATGTAGATAGTACCATGGTTGCCTGCACCTACATACATAACGTCATCTCGCATGCATTCTCCAAAGGGGAAGGCAGAGAAGTACCTACTTAGACGTTACAAGACTCACTGTGACTCTCAGTTTTATTACAACTCTGTCAACTCTGTTAGTCCCACGAAGGGGTCGAGAAAATTGCTATCATAATTATCACCGGCCACAAATCCTAAGTCAGGGCTGCTTCTGAAAATTTCTGAATAGAAAAATACCAAACACGTGGTGATCCGGGATCAAACCAGAGAGATAGAACTATACAGGATGTATAGCTCCATCTCTTTCCCACACTGAAGTGAGATTGAAATAATACTGCTTAAGAGGTGGTGGTAGTAGTCTTTTTTTAATACTAACATCAGCTTATGATTTCAGAATATGTTTTCACGAACTATTCAGAATGCTTCGGACCCGCGACCTGTCCAAGCGTTCCAAGTCTATTGACAAGAGTGCAAGGCTTTTATATCTACTACGCAGACGGAAGAAGGATGCTGTACCATCCACCCATGGGCCGATCCCAAACAAAGCACATGTTCCCGTTTCCAATACCTGAAACAACTGAAACAACTGTTCAAACTCGTTCCACAAATTATCATGAAAGAAGGAGGTATACACCAGAGAAGACAGGGAAGTACAAGCCCTGGACTGATCCTCCATGTGCTCCTTGTGAGAGAATGAAAAATAAAGCGACATTCGAGTCACATGTAACACTCTCTCAGTATTGGCCTCCCATTAATCTTCCGACGGGAATGTTCTTTCCGGGGGCAACTAAAAGCACCAAAAAACGAACTACAAAACGCACCACGGAAAGCACCACAATACGCACCACAAAACCCACTAAAAAACGCACTACGAAACCCAAACCAACTACTCAGGTAATTGAAAAGTCAACAAGGATTTAAATTGTTAGATTTGCCCTAACCGTACTTATTATTATACATTTTTTTATTTCAGATAATTATAATCCATACCTTAAATTAAATTAAAATCAATTGGTACACATACACTAACATTACATAAAATTAAATTAAAATCAATTAAAAACAATACTACAATACTATACGCTTACTTATACTTACTTAGGTCGCGCGAAAAATTTACAGTACCGAGGAGAGTAGCTCACACATCCCGCATGGAATGATAGATACAATTTTCAGTATGAGTGAGCGACACAATACTATTAAAATGTCAGTGTCAACGAAACAGAAACCTGCAGAATAATTGCGTAACACACTAACAATTGCCGTCTTTTATTTTGGTAATTCGACAATATTTATTGCGTTATTTATACTGTCGAGCACACGAATTTTTCAACCATATGAAGTAATGGATTAGGAATTTCCTTCAAATTCCTTCTGATTGTGAAAGGATGTTACACAATTAGAGTGCTAACCATCTTTTGACGCGGTTGGGCGAATCTATTGATTTAAATCTTTGCAAGACAAGATGAGAATCTTGACTTTGATTATACCATTGGAGAGCAAAAGCCCATTTTTCGTTCATAAAAATAATTGAACATTACGCTTGCTCAGTTAGTAGTAACTTACCTAATTATTTTTTAGTACAGAAAATAATTTAATAGACTTTCAAACCAAATAAGGCTAAGGCCGCCCATTTTATATTTTGTAGTATTTGATATATTTTTTGTTATGTATTTTTGTGGTGTACAATAAAGTATATAAAAATAAATAACTAGGGAAAAAAAGCTGTTCCATCCCTTCGTATGCAGACTATAAATCGACAAAACGTATGATACGGCTGCTTTTTCGCGATTCGGGGTTTCTTAAATAGCCAAAGTTGCTCATAATCATGATTACAATGACATCTTTTCCAGTTTAAGTTAAACAAAAACTAATATTGTTTTGGTGTAAGAATGTAATATTAAAAAAAAAATGTTTTTGTACAGATTATTCGAACGGGAACAATTGGAACGGTTATCTTAAAAAAAGTGACAGTCTGGAAAAATGGAAAGAAGTTATACAAGGTCGTCAAAGGATATAAGGCTTCAATTATCACAACGATCGACGATTCTGATTTTTTAGAGTAATCAGAGTAATAAATACATTTAAATCTATACATAGAATAAAAACGCAGCGAACTCAAAACAGTACATTATTTGAAAACAGAAGTAATTGCAATGAGGTCTGGAAACGATTCTTTATAGATTATACTTTTAAGAATTTTTGTTTGTTTGTCTGAATGTATGTTCCAGCATCATGTAATTACCATCGGATAAGTTCTATTCCCGACCATTATATTTTTTGTGATACTTTTTTACATTTTGAATTTTAGGCCTCTTCTATCATCTATGGTTATAATAGTGACTGTTAATAAGAAATCCCGTGTGTTTACAATCTACTGCTGTAGTACTTTAGTGATAGCCGTAAGTAAGGAATAATCTGTAGGAATGCATCAGTCAGAGGCCAGTTTATCAGTATTGTGCTATTGTGTAGTTAGTATATGCAGGAACGCTAGCGTTCATTAATTCACTAAAAAACGAGAACCATTTACTGGTAATGGGAAATTGTTACTGAAGGCTGCGGGTGTCAACAGGATCAGCTACTTCTCACACGGACGTCACCAGTCCTGATACTGTATATTTTGGCTTCTCACACGGACGGCACCAGTCCTGATACTGTATATTTTGGCTTCTCACACGGACGTCACCGGTCCTGATACTGTATATTTTGGCTTCTCACACGGACGTCACCAGTCTTGGTACTGTATATTTTGGCTTCTCACACGGACGTCACCAGTCCTGATACTGTATATTTTGGGTTCTCACACGGACGTCACCAGTCCTGATACTGTATAGTTTGGCTGCGGTTACAGACGTAGTAAACAGGGACGTTTTATAAAAAAATGTGGCTGTTATGTTAGTATATTATGGTGTTTTACGACTTCCACGCGAACGAAGTCGCGGGCAAAAGGTAGTAAAATATAAAGACTGCTGCTTATCGGTCACTATGCATGCTAATCTCAATAAATAATTCACATAACACATAACATAACATCACGCCAGTATTCCCCGAAGGGTTAGGCAGAGGTGTACCTATTGCACACCCACATTTCGCCAGTTACGTTTAAGTCCTATGTAATAGGAAAAAAAAAATGGGAATAATTTAATGTTTATATATCGAACACCTAGATAAAGAGTAGCACAACTCAAAATAATTACCTCTTTTTTTAGGAACAGCAAAAAACGTTTTACTCGTTTTCTATTTGACCGATTTAAAATTATTGTTATATGATGTTGTTTATTATTTTACTTAGATATTAATTTGTTCAATTAATATCTTACATACATACATAAACTCACGCCTTCTTCCCATGGGGGTAGGTAGAAACTACAGAACGCCACCTGCTACGATCCTTACATACTCCTTTTGCCTCGTTTACGTTCATACAAGCACGCCGGTTGTGAGTACTACGCACCTGACCTTTCTGAAGAACATCACCAATAAGGTCACTATATGTCTTCCTGGGGCGTCCCCTCCCGGCGTTTCCACTCACATATGCCTTGTAAATACCTTTTGTTAATCACCCTTCATTCATCCTCTCAACATGACCAAACCATCTTAGCATACTCTTTTCAATTTTTGTCACTACATCTTCTTTTAAACCGCACCGTTGCCTTTTTTTTTTTTTTTTTTGGTGGGAAATCATCAAATGACCTCTCCCGCTCTGGGCGGAGCGGAAGGGCGTGTCAGACTCTTACTGACTAAAACCCACCTGTGTTCCTTCATTTGCCTGTGCGCCAGGGCCACGGTAACTCTTTCGAACAATCCGCGACCCCGGCAGGCATCGGCCCTATCGGACCCCGTCAATTATGCTGACAACTCTTTGAGGCGCGCGTGGAACACAACGCGCCGTCGACCCGGGCCTGGTACTTACCGGACGGCGAGCTGCCCATTGCTCGCCGTCCGCATGCCCGCGCCTACGGTGGCCGGGAGTCGGCTATCGACTCCCGACGCCCAGGGTGTCTCCTCCTGCGGCGACTAGGGGCGTGAGGGCGCAATGATTGCCTCTCCCTCACGCGCTCCGCCTCCTCCTTCGCGAGCATTACTGCTTCGCAGAAGGAGGTGACTGCTTCCCATTCTCTCTCGCTCCGTACTATGGCCTGAACCAGGGCCGGACGCGAGAGATCGCCGCCGCCGATCGCCGCCACGAGGACACGGTGGTGCTCCGCCCAAGCCGGGCAGACCACCACCGTATGCTCCACCGTGTCCTCCGGTCGATCCACACAATGCCAACACCCGGGCGTTTCCTCCCGCCTTATCCGAAACAGGAACCTCCCGAAACAGCCATGTCCGGTGAGGACCTGCGTCAGGCGGAAGGTGAGGACGCCGTGGCGCCTCTTAATCCACTCCTCAAAGAGGGGACTTACCGCCGCAATTGTGGCGTGCCCAGCGCTGGGTTGCGACAGTCGCACCCTCCATGCCGCCATGAGATCCCGCCGGAGCTCTGTCCGCTGTGCCGCAATTTCTCGCGGCAGCGGAGTAACGCCCCGGCGTTTCGCCTCCTCGCACCACTCCCAAATGTGCGCGAGGACTTTTGCCTCCAGATCCCATGGCGGCAATCCGGCAAGGAGGCTCGCCGCCTCGCAGGAGACCGTGCGGTATCCCCGGACCAGCCGAATGGCCATGACCCTTTGGGACGCGTTCAAACGGCGTGCTGGTCGGAGCCTCAATGAACGCGCCCACACCGGTGCCCCGTAAAGGGCCATGGACCGCACGACCCCTTACGTTGCCTTATCACATCATTCTTTAGTCTATCATTCATAGTCAAAATCAATAATCAAAATAATATACAACATCATACAGATTCCGATAGTCGCAATAACTAACTCGATTTTGGATTATTTTGAGTTGTGTCTAGGTGTGCGATATATGTATTAAGTAGATTCGACTTTTCAATATTGAATGTTGTTTTCAAATCAAAATGGCTTAAACTAAGTTGAAATCAAACCCGCTCAGAAAATCGTCGTTCTTTTTCAATTCAATAGGATCCTAACGAGACTGCATATTAAATTCTGAATAAGAAAACCTCTTCAATAGAAAGCCTGATTATAGTTATCATACATTTTTTTTTACACTCTTCAGGGAACTGAAAAATAATTAAAGAAAATTTAAGTGTAGCGAGATAGTACATAATCATCTTTGTATTTGATTTAGTCTATGTGCTACTTATGGTGGTATTTTATATCTTCGTAAATTTTAAAGTGAAACTTTTATTACATCGTCTCAAACTTTTTCGTCTGTGTGTTGCATGTCGCGTGACGGTCGGCCGCGGAGTAGGGATAAAGTGAAAGGCGCTCGTCAGAGCAGCTGAGGAGGAGGGAGTGGGGGAGGGGAGATTGATGAAGCGATTTTTATACCCTTAATGGAATATATATATATATATATATATTCTATTCTATTATTCCGATTTTTTTTTGTTAAATGTCTATAATGTGAAAAAAAGTTTCACTTTTACCGTGGTTTCATAAAACCACACAATCCTTTTTTATTTTATTCAGGAGTTATTCCTGCTTATCCGTAAAGTAAAAATAGGCTATATCTAATTACAATGGTGAGCGTTGCCACATAACTTACTCGGGCTCCGGTTGAGTTCGGATCTAGTCGGACCATAATTTTTATACGTAAGTACCTATAGCGT
Source organism: Griposia aprilina (assembly GCA_916610205.1). Taxonomy (NCBI): domain Eukaryota; kingdom Metazoa; phylum Arthropoda; class Insecta; order Lepidoptera; family Noctuidae; genus Griposia; species Griposia aprilina. The sequence continues at coordinate 13,129,347 of OU744306.1, forward strand.
AAATAGTATACTTGAGTGTGTGATGCTGTTGATAAACTTGATAATTTTGAACTAAAACTGTAAGTTGCTATGATACCAAAAGATATCGCTGCTAATCCGCATGATATTAATTATATTGAAAATATATTTGAGGGGATTTGGAATTCGTTAAATAAATCAAATGGGGAAATAAGCATAAACCACACATACAGTACTTATATAAAACCATTTTACTCGTGTATTTTATCACACGCAATAAAAGGCTGAAACATTTCACAATCAAACAGGATTTATTCTTCACGCTTACTGTAATGTTACGATTGGTTTACAGCAATTTTATACAAACATTGGCGACCAACACGAATTACGCAATTACAGAACTAGAAAACATCGATTTTATTACATGGATTCAAAACTCGTACCTATAACAAATTATGAAAGTGGTATACATATGAAAACTCGTTCAACAATGAACAAAAATAAAATAATTATTTTTTCAAAATGTTTGTTGAAATTCTTATAGCTTTATGTAAGTGTTTTAAATCAATTTTATTGATTTACGTTTACACTTGTGTGAAATTTTCTATCACTATAGGTACAAACTGCTACTTTGTCTAATTTCAGCTTGTCTTTTAATTCAACCAACACTACATCATTTCATCGGGGTATGATCACATAATACTGTAGGTAAAATAAAAACAAATACATAAACATTTTTTAATCTTGTTTTATGGCTATTCTCACAGAATTTTGATGAATGCACTGCATCAAAAGTTTGCAACCACACATGGACACCCATTTGTGGTCATCTTGAAGAAGAATCGAGATACCGACTGTTTTTGGATGACTGTGATTTACACGAGTATAATTGCGATAACAATACAAGTAAGAACGTAAAACATAAAATAATTATATTCGACAGTAGCAATGTTGCTTAAGGAAGCACCATTTTTAAATATTTTCTAATTTCAGCATATGTTGAAGTAGATACTAAGATATGTAGCACAAAGTGTACCCAACGTGACCAAGCTGATATAGCTACAACTCCTATGCCATCCACTGCCCCCCCTCCTAAGGTAAGCACTATTATGACTACTGAAGGCATTAAAACTGAAACAACTAAAATTCCAAGTACCAAAGAAGTTACTGAAACGACTATAGACAAGACTGATACTTCTACTATATTTGTAGCTTCGACGACATTAGAGATGACAACGAAAGAAACTACAAAAAAACAAACATCGGAAATTACTACAAAAGCCACAGGAACTACTACTGAAGCAACTATTACTACTAATGTTTACACATCAACAGACGTAACTACTGTTAAACCTATGATTGAATCCACGACAGCAAGAGAATTAACTTTGATAAATGATATCAATGATGATGAAAACACAATCCTAGAAGAGACTACACGTCCAACAAGCGTTACTACGCCTGCAAATCTCAAACTAGATTGCTTTCCTAATCACTGTACCATACCTTCTACGTGGGAAACAACATCCGTGGGTGAAACAAGAGATTTTGTACAAATACTTAGGGAACGTTACGGTAATATAATTAAATTTTTAAGGGACACGACCCATTTTCCAAAACACTATACATATAACAGAAAAAGTGAAGTCTTCATACCCGGTTATCACAGGGAATGGCAAAAACAGCAGTATTATGCAAACAAATTAGAAAAATGATAAAAACTGTTGAAAATCAAATAAATTGTCAGTTCATTTGAGGATTTTTTAATTTTGTAGCTTTAGTTTTGCATTAAAATAAAATAATAAGTGGGGCTTACAATATAAAACACTGAAAAGATCTTGTTTTAATGTTTTCTTCAAAATCTGAAAATTCATAGTATTCTCTTGATTTGTTCTGCATACATAGTACAGACAGACAGGGTAAAAAAAAAAAAAAAATACCTAACAAATCGATGATCGTAAGACAACGCAATTTTGCGGCTATTGCATGAGTGATTACCTTGACAAAGAGGTGTGTACTAGGTTAAAACCCTATGGTTTCACAATGGTGTGTTTTCATAAAGTTATCTACAAAATGATATCCATTAAATTCCATAAAAGACAAACGGTGTGCCTTATTGTGCTAAAAGCAGATTATCTTAATTGACCTTAAATTCATTACACGTACGTGCGTCTGGCCAGAACACAACAATACTAATTGTGGCTCTTAGCAACGATTTGTCTACGATCACGACATTGACTTTATATCCTTTTGACAAAGGAGTTCGCATTTCGTATCTAAGATCTCAGACACTGATCTTCTCACGTGATGCATAAAAGCTACTAGTTATTTTAACATTTACTCATTCATCAAAATCCTGGTTAGAATCATTCAGACTAGTGTTTCTCAGCAATTTATGGCTAGATAACATTGTTGATATATGTCCAAATCTTGTGTCGAGTGCCAAATACATCGCATCGTGTTTGGAATTGATTGAAAGTAAATGTTGAATGTGAATTTTGGGTAAAACCTACACGTTTTTCTATTATATTGTGTACAGAACAAAACTAAACACAACAAAAATAAAATACAAGAGAAAGCAAACAAACAAACCTGGCGAAATGTGGGTGTACCTGCTATGGGTACACCTCTACCTAACCCTTCGCGGACATAGGGCGTGATGTTATGTGACGTTATGTTATTATATAAAGCATATTTAGAGCATCAGGGCCAGCGCCCACTGGCGGCACGGCACGGCACGGGATCTTTCGGCATCACTACATGCAAGCGCATTCTGACGCAACGATGCCGCGGGATGCCGCGATGTCGTTAGGCATCCTCATTGAACTTTCAATTTTATTGTCTTATTATTAAGTTATATTTCTTCTCGTCACATAAAAATCCCTTGCCGTGCCGTGCCGCCAGTGTGCGGTACAGTTACGTATGAAGAAGGGGCAAAATTGTAAAGGGTTTTGATATAGAAGACCATTTAGGATAAGACTAAAAGCCGTCTTTATGGAAACGACGACGGTGACGTGGTGTAGGTATTGGAATAACCTTAATATCTATGAATAATTATCTAATTATCGTAATCCACTGCTAGACACTGTTTCCCTCCTTCAAGTTGCCAAATATTGTCTCGACAAAAACGAAGTCATCTTGCCAATTTTTGATTGCAAAAAAACCGAATCTGAATTTTGATTTGACTAATTCAAAATTCAAAAATCACATCATGACGATTTATGTCTTGAGTGGTCCAAGTAAGATAATGTCAGGGCCGCCATTGTTGCGATCGCAGATAGCGAAATGGAAAAGGCTGTGGAATTACTCCGCGAATTATATGTTGCAACTGATGGCGTTGCTAGAATCACATGACGGGCTATGATTGGTGTTGCGTTACTGCTGTCATTTACTGGCCCTTTGTGTGTTTATTGCATATTATGCGTTGAAGGTAAAATATAATCTTTGGTCACGTGGTATTGGATTTTGAGCGATAAGAAATTTAATTTGAAGATGACTATGGTCGCAAACATGTCAATGGAAATCATCAGAAATCGGATAGTTTAGATAAGATTTTCATATCTTTAGTAGAGTTTCGTATAAGCATGACCTCTCATGCCATGCTAATAATCCCTGAATGAGGAGGGACACTAGGAGAGGCATACGTCCAGCAGTGAACGAATATAGGCTGATGATGATGCTAAAATATAAATGTATCAAAAAGGAGGCAGCGGAATTAAGTATCGCCATTCCAGGATGCTATTTTAACTGTTGTAGTCTATCGTAAGACAAATCCTCGGACAATAGATGATAACAGACTACTGAATTATAATTAGCCTGTCTTGGAATAGTTCAAACAACATTATAATTAACACATTTCAAACTATCAAATTATCTTTATTTTAAAAATCATTTATCATCTGATAATGACTTACGTTGTTTTATTTTATATATTGCTCTAACATTTCATAAGCAATATTTAATAATGGAGGTGTGAATGTAGCTTGTTAAAATGTCAGGCTTTAATAATTTATCAAACAATTTAGGGTTGTCAAATTTTAATTCAAATGTTAACGGAAGTGTTTATGATTGAAAGAAAAGAAAGACAGAAAAAATATTTATTGGAACTCGCACAAGATTATCACACTCTCATTGAACAGTATTTTGTGTGTCTACCAATAAAATAAGGTCCTGCTCTTATCCCAATTTATTTGTGGTAGACGCAGCATTTCCTCTTCATCCATACAATTTCTATCAGCCATGATCTCTGTAGATATTAACTCCCGTTCTAGCCAATAACATCTTTTACACAATCAATCACTTCTTTGGTCTTTGTGATTACTGAAACATGATTCTTCATTACATGGTATTGTTTAACCAATCAATTGCTCGGATTGATCAACGCAGCAGCCTATTTATTTATTTATTTGTGCACTATTTATTACCTTAAGTATACTGTTGACATTAGAATATATATATATGCCTGTATGTATGTAAGTATGGAGTTTGCTTTTTCTGAATCTTATTGTGTCTTCAGTATCTATCTGTTGGAACTTATTATAGAATTTATTTAGATAGTGACTAGACGGCTACATGTTCCAATTAATGCCATAATCGTATGCTGTCGATATTCTGTCGAACTTGTAGTGTTTATCTTTGAGAATAAGGTTAATCGAATCACTGATTCTAAGTACTGTATGTGTAATTGTAGAGATAAGATAATGGTATGCAGGGTTTTAAGTAATGTGAGTGGAATTTCAAATTATCCTTAAGCTGAATAATTAATAATTTTAAATTTCGAAGTGAGGTTTTCATTTGAAGATGTAGTGACAAAAATTGAAAAGAGTATGCTAATATGGTTTGGTCATGTTGAGAGGATGAATGAAGAGTGATTAACAAAAGGTATTTATAAGGCAGATGTGAGTGGAATCGCCGGGAGGGGACGCCCTAGGAAGACATATAGTGACCTTATTGGTGATGTTCTTCAGAAAGGTCAGGTGCGTAGTACTCACAATCGGCGTGCGTGTAAGACCGTGAGAGAGACGTGTGATGTATGAACGTAAACGAGGCAAAAGGTGTATGTAAGGATCGTAGCAGGTGGCGGTCTGTGGTTTCTGCCTACCCCCATGGGAAGAAGGCGTGAGTTTATGTAAGTATGTATGGATGTATGTATGTACTTTCATATGTTTATCGTAACTTTTCATTATTTTTAGGGCTGATTTTTCAGACAGCAGATATTTTTTATCTGTGGAGTAAATAACCGTAATCCGTGGAATGACGTTTGACATTGTTTTGTATGGAAATACTGACATAAATTCAAATTTATTGTTCGGAAAGTTATCCGGAAAAATCAGTCCTTAGTCTAGTTGTATTGTTTGAGACCACCATACCATGAAGGCTATCATAAATTGCCCTCTGTTTTCCAAAACATGCAGCCAAAGTGACCTCTGCGCTGCTACCGATAACGCCGTGGAAGTGGCGAAGTGTTGAGCCAGCAATTTTTTAATAACTGTCGTGTTAGCGACATGAAGAAGAAAGAGACCATGAATACTGCTTCATATTCTAGCGACGTTAAGGGAATTGCGGGAAAAAGGTCGTGGCTTTTAAAATAAAAATAAAACCATTTTATATGAAAGGTCACATTGCTTCCGAGTAATTTCTCTGAAAGATCGAGCTTCTCATTGCCTGTCTTTTCACATTTTATGTATAATTTTCCATTTTGTATCATTTTACAAAAAATAAACATCTACTATTACTTCGTAATATTCCGTGTTTCAAATTTCTAAAGGTACAACATTATAATTTTAATGTAAATCTAATGTTTTCTTAGTAAAAAGTTTCGTGTTTTCACTTCTGAACTTTTAACGCCAAGATATTAAAAGCTAAGTTAGACCATGTTCGCACGGACGTAATAATATCGCGGCAAATTTTAGCGCGCACTGGATTTTTAACTTTCGGTGTTGAACCGAGCATTGGGAATCCAACAGAGTGCATCCCAGCGCGTCGAAAAAACACACTATTGGATTTTCAACTCTCAGCGCTAAGCAGTGCGTTGAGGATTCCACTGCGCGAAAAAATCACGCCGCGATTGTTTTACGTCCGTGCCACGTGGACTTAGCGTGTTTGTGGGAGTTATTTTTGAGATAAAGGTTTAATTAAATTGTAATAACTATGTAACTGATTTACTTCAAAATACATAGCTTCGTAGAAAATTAGAGCGATGTCAGCAGTTTAATAATTATATTATAAGGTACACTTGTACTATTATGTATTCTGTGTTATTACTATAATTGGTTTGTCTATATTACGAGTAATCTAGGTACCTATCTATATCTATACATCTAAACATACAGATATATAAAATTGGAGTGTTTGTTTGTAATATTAATATAACCGCTTTTTACTAAATGCATATGGATGTAGGTATACACGGTACATATTATCATTTTTTTTGAATTTTTGTCTTTCTTTCTCTTTGTTCCGGCTAATCTCCGAACCGGCTGGACCGATTTTGACGGGACTTTCACTGGCAGAGAGCTGATGTTATAAGGAGTAACATAGGGTACTTTTTATCCCGGTAGCACGTTTTTGTAGGATAATTTCCGACGTCCACTCGGGCGAAGTCGCGGGCAGCAGCTAGTATTCTATAAAGCAACACATACTGGACTGGACTAATACCTTTGCACTGGAACAAAACAGGTTGAAAAAAAAACCTATAATGTTGTATGTTTATTTAATTATTTTTTTTATTTGTGATGGGTTTGCTCTTGACTCTAGTCTAGGTCAGAGGTGACAGAGACAAAGTCGACGATGAAGTGAGCTTACCCAGAAGAAGCCTTTAGCAAAAGAAAGTATTTTCCAAAAAAAACCCTGGTCTAAATAATAACATCCTGTAATTATGTAACAAGTAATTTATACAACCATTTTGGTTCTTTTCATTGTGTTGTAACACAATGAAAAGTACCAAAATGGTTGTATAAATTATATTTGTATACCTTGTAGATACTGTTACCGTTGCCGTTGTGAGCGTTAACTGTACCGGAAACCTACGTCTGTGTGGCAGACGCTACATACGATAAAAACCTTTTTACAAAAAAAAAAACAACCGACTTCAAAAAAAACACTACAAAGTGATAAATAGGAAACCTTAATTTCGGAAGTCGGTGTCTTTGTATCCGTATTTTGGTTTTTGCCACCAACTTCCGAAATTAAAGTTATTTATCACTTTGTAGTGTTTTTTTTTGAAGGCGGTTGTTTTTTTTTGTAAAAAAGTTTTTATTTTTCACTTTTTAGTGAGTCAGTTATTAATAAATCTAAGTTACAATAGCCTAATGTCAACTGCTCATCACCTTTTACAAAATATTCCTTTTCCCGACGCAGGGACGTTAATTGTTGAGGAGTTCTACTGTTAAGAACCAAAACCACTGGAGCTGATGGTGAAGCCATCATCAGCTCCATTTCACCATATGCATTGTGACGAGCATAAATTGCATAACAACCATATTAAAATCGAATCGCAACCCGTGAAACACTTATTATTGAGAAGTTCCGGTGGCCACCTCTGGTCTTCATCATCAGTTCCACTTCACCGACTGGTGCTTTCAAAGAGCAAATGCACGAGTTACTATAAAAAATACCCAAATACGTGTGCCTGTAAAATTTGAGGATTTCCCTCGATTTCCATGGGATTCCCTCATCTGATTCTGACTTGGTGACAATGGGACCACCTCGAGAGCATACCCTTTCAAACAAAAAAAGAATTTTCGAAATCGGTCCACAATTGACGGAGAAATCCATGAACATACATAAAAAAAAAAAAAAAAAACGTACTGTCGAACATATAACCTCCTCCTTTTTGGAAGTCGGTTAAAAATAAGAAGCAATATTAAAGTTTCGCTTTTTATTTTCAAGGTCATGCTCACTTTAACGCGCCTATCACCTAACTCTTTTTTCTTGAAAACAATCACCGCATACATCCAATTTGGGACATAATTCTAAATTGTCTTGGGTGATAGAATGCAACCAGCACACTAATCGCTTAACACACTATCAATCGCAATTTGAATCATTTTGCTAATCCATAGATTCATTGGTTCAAAAAAAGAAACTGCTCCCCAACGTAAATAACGCAATGAACGTTGTTGAACTGTCAAAATGAAAGCCATTTCTACTGTTAGTGTGTTACGCAGTTACCCCGCTGAGTTATTTTTCCACCGGCCTTTTTTTTTTTTGGTTTTAAAATCTACCAGCCTGAATGATGTAAGATTTCCTTTTGCAAACAACCTTTACAGTACCTAACATTATAGAACTAGGCACATAAAACTACTCTAGAACGAAGAAGTAGGAAGCTTTGAAGAGTTATTGGTTTCCTGTTGAAGGCGAAGTTAGCGGTAAGGAAAGGTAAAGTAGCGCAATTCCACGAAGCGAAGGCGGATTTTCTTCCCTGTCGTGTTTCAACATTTTTGTGTTGGCGAAGTAGGAACCATTCAATTGTTTATTCAGTACCATCAAACGGGGCGAATAGGAACGCTGTTTTTATTAATTTATAATGTCTTAATCAGACGTACTACGATGACTAGAGGAAGCTGATTCAGTTTCGGAAAACCTGAGTGTACCAGTACTTCCGAATGAAGATTACAGCAACTTTTGAAATTTTGTGGGTTGTGATTTTGTAATAATTGTGCCTTAATCGTGGCAAAATTATTTTAAGTTAGAGATTATAAATCGAACTTGTCGCAAATAATTAAAAACTGTTGAGTTAAGGCTCGCGTAAATTTACCGCGTGAAGCGCGACGGGCGGCGCCTTTGTGTCGGGCTGTCGCGTCGCGCCAGTGTGCACGAGCCTTTATAGTGAAATATCATACTCAGATCTCAGATTTTCAAAATTCCTAGATTTTTTGCTAAAATTTATACACTTATGTTAAGTGTTGATTTTTGATAAGCAAATGCATACTTTTGCTTAGTTTAAAAACGTATAATGAATAAAAATATAATGCAAAATACAGATGTGACTTTTATTTAATGTAATATTTTAAATAATGGTTTAATAACATGGATAATACGCAAGCGGTCTCCAGGACCAACGTCAGGTGGTTGTGTAACTGAAAAAGACGTCAGGTGGCTAAGGGTTAAAGTTCGATTCACCCCTGCGTTCCCATTCACCCCGTTTGACGGTACTAAAAATGTCCATATGCAGGGTGGCAGGGACATCGGCGTGCAAACTGTAACCATGAATTCAGCACATGATGACTCGTAACGTAGAAGCTGTTAAAGGTTATCATAAAAAAAAGGCGCGGGCTTGCAGGCGGCGAGCAATGGGCAGCTCGCCGTCCGGTAAGGACCAGGCCCGGGTACACAGCGCGTTGTGTTCCACGCGCGCCTCAAAGAGATGTCAACATAATTAACGGGGTCCGATAGGGCCGATGTCTACCGGGGTCGCGGATTGTTTGAAAGAGTTACCGTGGCCCTGGCGCACAGGCAACTGAAGGAACACGGGTGGCTTTTAGTCAGTTAGAGTCTGACACACCCTTTCGCTCCGCCCAGAGCGGGAGAGGTATTTTCGTGACATACAAGCCAAAAAAAAAAAAAAAGGGTGGCAGGGACATCGGCGTGCAAACTGTAATCATGAATTCAGCACATGATGACTCGTAACTTAGAAGTTTATAAAGGTTATCAAAAAAAAAAAAAAACTTGTTTCATAGAAAACCTACGCGGTCAAATAAGTGGAACATCATTTATTTCTTTATAACAGGCGGTATATTTCAACGCAGGGGGGTCAGAATCATGTACTGAATTCATGGTTACAGTTCGCGCGTCGATGTCCCTGCCACCCTGTATAATAACTTATTAAACAAATGCATTTTATTTTATTTTTTACTTTCTCAGATAGTTTTAATGATATTCAGGCATTTGAGTCCTTTATGCAGCCTACCCAAATGTCCTTTCTTTGGTATTGTTCGTCGAGTGGTTGAGCTCCTTAAGTTCTAAGTTGAGCTCCACTGACTGGACAGGTCCACTCATTCTGTGTGGTTTTTCCTCAAAAGACCATTTCAGACACAAATCTGCATGGTCTTCACATGATCTGAACAAGATTATGTCTGGACTTTAAAAGAGACTGTGACCTTTGAGTTTGTTTCGGCCTTTCTTCTCAGAGTAGTCAAATAGGAACGCCGACCTCTTTTAGTTTAAAAAATATGATTGACGTGTAATAGTGTTTGTGCAAACCTACTTACAGAAATAAAATCATTTATCATTTATCATAAATAGAATCAAAATATAATAAGTAAATACCTATTTATGGTCAAGGATAAAATACCAAACATATGTAGGTAACCTATTTTTGGTCCCAAGGTACTCGTTTGAGGAAAAATTATTTCCTTCTATGACAATAATTTTATGCTGCCACTATTTTTTACAAGTTAATCATGAACTAGATCAGCGGGGTAATTGCGTAACACACAAACAATAGGAATGGCTTTCATTTTGACAGTTGAACGACATTCATTGCGCTATTTACGTTCTTGAGCAGACACATTTTTCGAACTAATGAAGCAATGGATTAGCAATAGGCTTCAAAATGATTCAGATTGTGATTTATAGTGTGTTACGCAAATAGGGTGCAGCTTCCCCTACCGGGGTCGCGGATTGTTCGAAAGAGTTACCGTGGCCCTGGCGCACAGGCACCTGAAGGAACACGGGTGGGTTGTAGTCTGTAAGAGTCTGACGCGCCCTTCTGCTTCGCCCAGAGCGAGAGAAGTCATTTGATTATTTCTCACGCAAAAAAAAAGGGTTCAGCAACATTTATTTTTAAAAGGGATAACCAAAAGCGTGCCATTTGTATTTACACTTAAACACATCAATACTGTAATCAATAAATCTGCTATTAATCTCATGTCGGTGACTTTGATTAATCAAAGCAAAATAACCCTGTAAATTTTGGGTTCGGTTCCCAAGTCGGGCTAAGTGTTATTGGGTTTTTCCATCAGAAATTTCTCAGTAGCAGCCCGGAGTCTGGATTAGAGTCCGGTTTATGACAAAGGCTCGCCCCCTATTACATGGGACTTAAAACATAACTGGCGAAATGTGGATGTACTACGAGGTACACCTCTGCCTAACCCTTCGGGGATTATAGGCGTTATGTTAAGGCTTGTAATAATGCCAATAACCTTGAGCATTTGGGCGGAGCTAACGACCAACTGAATCTAAGAACGAGTGCGGGGGTAACGTAGACGCAGTCATTATTCGGACGCCTTTTTATTTTATTACAATAAAAATTATACATATTTAAAAAAAGTAACAAAACCAAATCATTTTCCTTTGTATTGCAAAGCAGTAGATATTTTTTTTATATTCTTTTGACAAAAAACGAAGGAGTAAAATGGTTTCATCTCAATGATTTGGAGGTGATTTTGTGTATTTTTATTTTATTTTGTGATGCCGATAGAAAAATTATAGCTAAACCAAATTACGTATTATATCATGTAGATTACTAACATTTTTTTTCAGATGCAATTTCTCTGTAAATGCCGACGAAAAGTTGCTTCATCTGCATGCTTTTTTCAAGCTTATTTCGAGAGAGCAGCCTTAACTTAAATTCTGGCGAACAGTAGACGCAATGGTTGGGAAAAATAGTGGGTAAGTTGAAAAAGGGTATTAAACTCCTTATGCAAGATCTCATAAGCTCTATCCAAACATTTCATAAAAACCTCGCTGGAAAATGTGCCTTAAATTTGTCAAATGAATTTCAACAAGATTTGACTTATGCATTCAATGCTTTGATTAACCAAAGCAAAATAACCTCTCTTATACATTCTGGTGAACAGAAGTTGGGAAAATAATGATGGGACTGTTGTAAAAGCGTGTTAGGGACTAACCGCTCTTATTCTGCTCTGTTCAGCTATTGTCCACAGAAAACAACGATTTTGTATGGAGATGCGTACGCATCCGTTCACCTTACCGAGTCTATTCAGTTTTCGCGGCACACAGGCATAGCATTAGGACAGACGTTAATTATTAACATTTACATTAATTGTGTTCAGTATGTAGAAATAACGAAAATGCTCCAGCAAAACGCGAATAAATTTAGATACTCCCTTAAACTCCATAAACATGGTCCCATGCTCTATCCAAACATTTCATTAAAAAAACACAAGACTAAACAAACTGATGTCACCAAACGTGTATTTAAAACAGAAGCATAGGTATTACGAAAGCTTTGGCGTATTTAAGTCACGTCTGAGGTCCGATACGAAGGACATGCAAATAGATTAATTATCTGTGGTGGTGGCTGATGTTTACGTGAAACTGGGTTATAGCTATGCATATTGGATGTAGCTGCCTTTAAGCTGAATCTATGTTAGTATTGTCCGTGTAAACAAATGGATCAGAAAACTATCCTGCAATTCTAATTTTAAATCAGCTTAAAGATGTTTTTCATTTGACGATAATTGAGCCCGATTGTCGGTTGTGGGATTGTCTTCGATAATGGTTTTTCAATCAGAATTTAATAAGTAATGTTATTGCAACAATAATAGTTGGAAAAAGTGGCATGACATAAAGTTGAAACATTCTAAACACAGATGAATATGTTACTGATTCTCTTTAGTGAGTGATTGCTTAAGAATTTAATCTCAACAGGGTTTTGTTTACACTTTCATCTAACACTGTTGGAACATACTATAGATTCTGAGTTGTCAACGGAAATGGAACTGAATGTAGGTAGTGGGTATTGATTCACTCAAAGTAGGCTTGTCAGAGACGATAATGGATAAGTAGATGTACTCAAAAGATGGTCCTCATGCAAAATACGAACCGATTGAAAGTACACCAAGGGCACAATTAGCAGCATAATCAGCTTATAGTGTTCTCTCTGCTGGGACATAGGCCTCACGCGGGCCCATTGCGGGTTGCTAGATGTCACACGTCTTTGATTTTTTGGTTAAGTATATAAGTTTCCAATTAGCAGCAGGTTTCTTATTTCATAACAGGAACCTCCATTTTCAGTGCTTGACGCAATGGCTACTTATTTTCAAATGGTTTCTTAAAAGATTCAACTAAAGCACTTCATAGATTATGTATTGTTATTATCATAATAACAGCACGTATCCGTCCACAGCTAAATGAGCCCGGCCCTTTTATAAATTATAACTTAAATTAAATAATTCCAATCTAACTTGAAACCGTAGTAGACCGTCATCTCTAAACTCTCGTAAACCAAGTATTGCACATAATCTCATCTGAATACAACATGCGACATGTCGCAACGCTCCATACATATTTATATGTGTAGTTGTACATCGTTTGACCTGCATTCGTACCACTGGGCATTGGCCTCACCTGCGTTGTGAATTTACCACTGTGCACTGTTACGTAAACTGCAATACGAATTGAGAGCACTTTTATAGAATTATATTTTAGTTGTCTTTTGTATTGTGTTATATTGTGTAATAGGAGTGGGAGTAGAAGTAAGTACTAAGTATGAAGTTGGGAATACAATGTGGGAGGTCTTTATTTAGAATCAAAAGCTTTTAAGATATAATTGTCAGGTTGTTCTTGTTCAGTATTTTGCTGACGTCATTTGTTTTTGTTTACGTTTTTATGACTAGAATAGATGCCATGTTATTTTTGAAACAAGAGAAGATCTCAATTGAATTGGCCATGTTCGAACAGTACACAGTTAAATTTAGCTTCAAATAAATGAGTGGTTCATTAGTTGCTTTGTCAATTTCCTGTCTAGTAATAAACATTACCTACAGCGCAGATAAAGACATTGTCTATGACATATTATTAGTTTTTTTTATCAAGGGTGACGATCACACACTCATTCGAAACATACTTTATCCAACAAGTAGGGCCGTTTTTAACCTATTGGAGGCCCTAGGTACCTACTTTAGGATACTGGGGCATGGAGAATCTAGGATGCAGGAGCGAGCGAAGTGAGCTCGAAATTTGGAGCACCATGCCTGTGATAGCCCCTAGCTCCGACGCTGGCATGAAATAGGGCCCCATGAATCGAGGGGCACTGGGCACTTGCCCAGAGTAGTCAATGGAAAGGAAGGCCCTGCCAACTAGTCAAAACCAAAACCTTCAAGGCAATTTGAGTGCTTTATGCGGCCTACCCAAATGTCCTTTCTTTGGTATTGTTCGTCGAGCTGTTGAGCTCCTTAAGTTCTGAGTTGAGCTCCATGATTAGTGACAAATGCGTGCACTGACTGGACAGGTCCACTCATTCTGTGTGGTTTTTCCTCAAAAGACCATTTCAGACATAAATCTACATGGTCTTCACATGATCTGACCAAGATTATTTCTGGACTTTAAAAGAGACTGTGACCTCTGAGTTTGTTTTGGCCTTTCTTCTCAGAGTAGTCAGATAGGAAACGCCGACCTCATCTAGTTTTAAAAATATGATTGACGTGTAAAAGTGTTTGTATAAAAGTACTTAAAAAAAAAAAACACTTAACATCTATTTCTAAATATAGTCCTAAAGACGTCAAACATCAATAAGTAAGTAACTTAGTAACAGCAAATGCGGATGTAAGTCATTACTTCGACGGAAGCCCCGAGCGGACGGAAATGAGCACAGCCAGCGAAGGCAAGCGGCTTGAAGCGAATAAATTGTGGCTGATTGATAACATTGTTAACACTTCGAGAGGGTTTTTACGATAATGAGTGGCAATTCAAGCCATCCTGATGGTAAGTTGTAGCTGGCCTACTGATAACTGCAAGTTCAGGGAATTTACAGGTGCGTTGCTAAGAGACTTCAAGCAAAACAATTGTGGCTGATTGTTAAAATTGCTATGATATTGAGAGGGTTTTCTCACGTCATTGGGGGCAATCAAGCAGGGTTCTGGTACCTTAGTGGTAGCTGGTCTAGACGTCTGCAAGACCAAGAGCCTTGTGGGCGTGGTACTAAGCGGCTTGATGCGAAGAAATTGTGGCTGTTTAATAACATTGTTAACACTTCGAGAGGGTTTTTTTTAAGTTATTGGGTGGCAATCAAGCATGCGACTCGTCTGGTGATAATTGGTAGCTGGTATGTGGATATCTGCAAAATCAAACGCATAACAGGTACGTATTTTGCTGTTCCAGAGACAGAGTTGGTGTCTTATGTACTTTAAATGACTCATAAATCATGAGAACGCCACCCTGCTTGATGTGGTGTTTTGGATAAGGATACCTAATGATGTAAATAAAAAGTTCAAAACCAATCAAAAGATTCTGGTAATGTCTGGCCCTTCGTCCATTTCTGGTCCTTAGAAAATATTCTCTTGACAATTTTACCCGTAACCTGTGTAGCCAGATTGTCGATGACATAATTACGCCCCTTTAAGAACAATACGAAAGTATAATTATGTTTCAACTACTTGTAAGGTCGACAAGATAGGTTCTATTATGACCAGTGATCGGAGTAGGTAGATTGATTTTTAGTACTTGTATCATAAATGCACACAGAAAGAATAACATGGATAAGCCATTTTTCCGGAAAGTAATTCCGGTATTTCCGGATTCAATTAAATATTGTTAATGTTGGTAGTGATATTATTACTACTCAATTCAAAATTTAAAGGAAGGTATCAAAACTAAATTAATTCATTATTTATCTGTTGAATAATAAAAATAGGAAGAATAATAAAGAATAAAATTGCTCATTTTATTACAATTCCTACCTTTTTTTTGAGGATGGCAAATCATCAAATGACTCCTTCCACTCTGGCAGAATACAATTCCTACATAAGTTCCGGTTTTTTTTTAATAATCCACCAATTCCGGAGGAATGTCCATAGTAATATATACGTTTCGGATCAATGACCCCAGTTCAATCTACCTACTCCGATCACTGATTATGACACTATCAGTTATCATCTCTACGATATCGATTATTGTCCGCTTGTTATGACATTACATCACTACCATATAATACATAAACTCCGGCCTATTCCTATGGGGGTTACCATAAGCTGCAAAACGACTCGTGCGCCATCCTAACATACCTCTTACACGCGCATAGGTGCAACACAGTGGTACATAATATATTCCTCTTCTTCTTAGCGTGTCGATGGCAATCTAAATGGTCTCGGTCCTCATTTTGGCCACGTGTTTGTTGCCATCACTAGCGTCCATCAGTTCCTGTAACGTGCAACTGACATGACACGCAGGACATGCTATTAAGTGTCCCAGCGTTTGCGATTCACTGCGACATTCTTTACGTCCAAGAGACCTATCGAGATGAAACCCGAAGCCGGACACACATCCCTGGACTTACGCTTATCGCCGAAATCTGTCACCCGAAGCACGGTAACGCAGTGTTTGGTGTTCCCAGCGCAAGCATACTATCTATCAAGTGCTCAAATGAAAACGCCATCTTCACCGTTGATATTGGTACCTGCACCATCACTACCGTTTATAATATCTTTTCATCTATTCTATTTAAAAAACATAATATTAAGTCCCGTAGGTGTAGCGTGGGCAGGCTGTACTGGATGCCTCTTTAAAGGTCATGAGGAAGAGATCGATGCAAGTACTTATTCTGTAGTGGTATTATTCTTGGAGGTATTTTATAATGACTTGAGATAACTTATTAACTAAGTTTAAGCTTCCAAGAAGTGATCTATTCTGGTACTGTGTAAGCTTGATAAAATTAAAATGTTGGATAAGGTCACAAGCAATATGCTGTGAAATCTTATGACTACCGACATCATTTGTTCTTCGAATTTTATAAAATTAAGTGGATCGGTAGGTACTATTGTTATACTTATTCGTTCGAGATTGGTAGCGAAGTAGTCCGAAGGCCCGCATCCCGCACACCGCACCTCTCACCACAGCCCGCCGCCTTCGGCTGTCTCACGACAGCAGCCGAAGATTGCCGAGTGGTCGGAGGCGTCCGAACACTTATATAAAAATGAATAGCAGGTTAACTTAAATTGAAAAGGTAGAACTTCTTGGGGATTCCAGAAATCGTACTAAAACTATATCTAAACATACAGTTGTATGAAACCAAGTTTTGTTACAAAAATCAAAAGATAAGACATGCAAACGTCAATCAATCTGCCCGCCTTTTGCCAACAATGTTGGGGTCGGCTTCCAGTGTAACGGATTTACATGAAGTGACTGCCTATCTGACCTCCACAAACCAGTTACTGGGTAACACGATACACCTAGGTGAGACTGCATGGTCGTCAGACTTTTGGGCTTCTGACTACCCGTAACGACTGTCAAAGATCTACGAATGATAGCCAGGACCAGCGGCTTAACATGCTTTCCGAGGTACGAAGGAGTCTCTATATGAAATGTATGGTCACCCATCCACGAACCAACCGTGGCAAGTGATAAATGATTTTATTTCTGTAAATAGGTTTGTACAAACACTTTTACATGTCAATCATATTTTAAAAACTAGATGGAGTCAGCGTTTCCTATCTGACTACTCTGAGAAGAAAGGCCGAAACAAACTCAGAGGTCACAGTCTCTTTTAAAGTCCAGACATAATCTTGGTCAGATCATGTGAAGGTCATGTAGATTAGTGTCTGAAATGGTCTTTTGACAAAAGAACCACAAAGATTGAGTGGACCTGTCCAGTCAGTGCACGCATTTGTCAGTAATCTTGCAGCTCAACTCAGAACTTAAGGAGCTCAACGATTCGACGAGACAAGCGCAGTTATTATTTAGAAACGTCCATATAGATATATCCAAACTTAGCCCTACCTAAAATCTACAAAGTCTGGCATTACATAGCCGTAGAACGGATGTAAGTAGACAGTATGTATCGGAAGCAGTGAACACGGCGCGGAAATAATCGTAGCCTTAGGCGATGTCGGAAGGCGAGCATCTACTAATTCTGAGTTTGTTTGTCTGTTGAAGGCGTTTCGAAGTGGTAAATTTCTGTGCTGACGACTGAGATCGATTGAAATTGTTTTTTCTTTTCTTTTTAACCGACTTAAAAAAGAAGAAGAAGTCGGTTGTTTTTTTGTAAAAAAGTTTTTATTTTTCACTTTTTAGTTGCGGTACCTACCCCACACAAATTCGTATACCACTTTTACCGCTCATAACTTTTTTCTGGGTGAACCGATTTGGTTGATTCTTTTTTTATTTGATAGCTGGTGCTTCACATGTGGTCCCATTTGAATTTGATTAAGGTCTGACTAGCAGTTTTTGAGTTATTCTTAATACTGCATATTTTTTCCACTTAGTTTATATGGATGATGTGTTAATAATTTCCTGTCACTGTTATCTACCCGCCAAGTAGTGGTATACGAATTTGTGTGGGGTAGGTACCGCAGCTAAAAAGTGAAAAGTAAAAACTTTTTTACAAAAAAACAACCGACTTCCAAAAAAAAAAAGTAAAAGACGTGAAAAATAACTTTAATTTCGGAAGTCGGTGGCCAAAAACGAAAATACAAAACCAGAGACACCGACTTCCGAAATTAAAGTTATTTTTCACGTCTATTAGTGTTTTTTTTGGAAGTCGGTTGTTTTTTTGTAAAAAAGTTTTTATTTGTAAAAAGTTTTTGTTGTAGGTATATTTTTTTAGTTGCCAGAGGAACGCGAGTAGAGCTAGCAACTAAAAACGGGTTGGCGAGCATCGAGCAGCGAGTGCGCGAGCGCGATTATCGACTACTCACTGGTATGCGTATGTTCCAAGCGTGAATCTCTCAGCTAGGGTTATTGTTGTTGTGTTGTGTTGTTGTTGTTGTTGTGTGTGCTGGTGTTCTACCTGTTAAGCAAGCGTCGCTGAGCGAGTACTCTCTTTGATAGCTCTTGTCACTGCAACAAACGAGTACTCGCTGGCGGTGTGAACAATTATAATTTTAATATTTGCATTAATTTTGGCATTAATTTGTTTCAGATTATCCAATGCATGGATTATCAATACATTTTCCAATCGGTACAGACCTACCTATCCCTAGATAATTAGGTATATATTACCTACTCAGCCCCAGATCTAGAATTTTTTCGAGGCGGGGCAAAAACTGTAATTTGCCGCCCTCGCCCCGCCAATCCTTTAACCTTTTACATGAAGCCTTATTTATTTAAATATACATGGACATGTCGAACATTTATTTTAATTAGGATAGGACAGGATATTTGAAAAAAATCGTGAGATTATAGCATACTAGTTTCTGTCCGCGACTTCGTCCGCGTGTAATTTCGGCCCCCGACCTAACGCGTCGCTGGGCATCACTCGTCCACGATATTACTTGCTTTTAGCTAAGCGTTCTTTGACATTTTTTTTACTGCTCGGTTTCTAAGGGTCGTAGTGTGATTTTAAATAGCCTATAAGCTTCCTCAAGTATTGGGCTATCAAATGCATAAAAGATTACGATTCAAATACGACTCCTAGTTCCAGAGATTAGCGAAATCAAACCAAAAAAAAAAACTGCTTTTTTATTGGTATGTAGAAGATTTGACTATATCTTTACTCTTTGTGCCTTTTGTTCTGCAAAAAAAGCAATGGCCTTGTCATAATTAATCTGATTGTCTTGTCATGATTTTGGATTGCTAAGATCGCGACACTCGACTTATGCAGAAAAGCTTAACACCAATCAAGACAATCTAGAATGTAAAAGCGAGCGAAGCGAGCGCAAAAAAAAATTGCACTTTGCCTCAGATAAGATAGATTTTTTAAGTCCTTAATCGACTTACCTATACAGAAAAGTTTTAAGAATTAAGAGTCGCAAGGCTGTGAGAGCGAGCAAAGCGAACTCGAATATTTTGCCAGAAACATATTAATATTTTTTTATCGATAATACTCCAATTCAACAGCTGCGCTAGCGCTGTGGTAAAAAATTAAAGGAAATCGTGTCGCTTTTGCACTTACAGACGTCGGAAAGGGCGGGACGCCCGGTGCCCCTGCTACGCGAAGTAATATGTTTAAAATAAAGGATTTGTTTCTTAAATTTTTGACCACAGAGGTGACAGAGGCGCTCATCCGCCTCTGGTTCGCCGCGGCATAGATCTGTTGCAAGAGATAGAAAGCTAACCTTTTTATATCGCCAAATAAAAGTGGAGCATGTGCTTTAAAAACGGAGAGTTCCTGGCAGAATTCGACTACTCCGCCCGCAACCCGCTCACACCGTATGACCCCGTATGCGCACGCTAATCATGTAGTGATTTCCTCAGTACGCCACCCGCAGAGAGAGCGAAAGATAATAAGTGCTGCGCATCTCACTTATCGCAGAGTTGGGGTGCGCTGGCCGCTGGGTGGTGCACTTGTCTGCCACGCTTGAATATGCCGCCCCCTAAAGTTGGCGCCCGGGGCATGGACCCCGGATTGCCCCCCCCCCCTAGATCCGGGGCTGTACCTACTCGATATTATTAATATTTTAAATACGAAAGTAAGTATCTCTAGGCTGTCCGTCTGTCGGTAACCTTTTCACGCTTAAACACCTAATGCACAGAAATCTAAATAATAAGTATTATTTAGATTTCTGTGACTTAATGGCAGAACGGATTCCGATGAAATTTGGCATTCAGGTGGACCATGACCTAGGTTAGGATATAAAATAATACGTTGACGTCGTGGTGGGGCTTCCGCGCATCAAACTCTAGGACTGTGCCGGTAGTGTTTAGTTTGTCGATACGGGTTAAGGGTGAAGAGCCAGACCAAGAGATATACAGCAACCCGCAGGACAGCATGCGGCCAACTGATAGGCAATAGCGGCCCCACGGATCCCATCTCCCGGGAAAACTCTTTTTCCTCATCTCTGGCTTGCCTTTATTGACTGGCTGCAGTGAACTCTGACGAAGAAAAGAGCTCCGACCTCATTTATGCCCTTATTGGCCGGCTTGAGTAGAAATTTGCAAGTGCAAACGTGCTCAGAGGAAGGAAGTATTCGAGTAAATGCTGGTAGGGATCTTGACCATCTTCCGGGCTCTGGGATTATCCTGATAGCCATGGAATGCCTCTCCACTCCTCAAGCACCTCAGGATATGTTGCCCCTTTGTCGCCACGTCACTAAGTGCTAGCGACAGTTTCCGGGGCCCATTATTGAGTGTGCAAGTCAACCCCTGTCATTTTTCCGTGTATAATAAAACATTGATCAGAGAGGGGCCAGAGTCCTTCTGTAGGTCTAGATAACCAGTCCACTTTAGCCATCCAAACACATATTCCAATATCTTTTTTTCCATATCCTACAATAGTCCTATACCAACAAGGGGTTGTCCTTGGGCGCATTTACATAATGCGTACAGAGATAGATCGTCAGTTGATACCACATTTAATTAAAAGCGTCTAAAGGGCCTCTGCGAGTTAGCATGGGCCCCTTTTACGGCTTCCAAAGGTCGAGACTGCAGGGTCCCAAGATAACAAAGATACTTGAAAAAAAAAACTCCCGGTGGTACGTCCCCGTGGGATAATTTGCGACCACAACGCAAAAGCTAGTAGGTTATGTTTTAATTTACGAAATTATAACAAGAATTTTAATTTAATATTGTTACCAAGCCAATGTCGCAAGGCGAGTAGAAATTAACTCAGCCTTAGATTGTCTAATAAATACGTTTAGCAGCTCTAATAAGATTACGTCGTGATCTAGAGCTTCAGAGGGCATTTGATAATATTATGGTCTCCGCATTAAATATTATCTGGATTGTTAGTTTAAGGTTGGATTACGAATATATTGTGAGTGGTAAAGATAATCGTGTAGGATAATAATTAAAGATCTTAACTTTCGAGAAAATGTAACCAGACATATTTAAATATACTGAAGTGCTAGAAGTTAAGTAATAAATTGAAGTAACATTGATTGGGAGTTAAAATTCGGAAGTAATTTAAAATACATAATATTATTTCAAGAATCAACCTTGACGAAGCCACTTAGAATATTGCAATAAGTAAGTAAATATTTCATCCGTTATTTTACTAAATGTGGGAGTAGTATAGGTAAACCTCTGCCTTACCCTTCGGGGAGGAATACAGGCGTGGTGGTATTTTATGTTATGTGTTTCTTAATGTTTATGAAATGGCTTAAAAATAATAAAAAAAGGATTGTGTGGTTTTATGAAACCACGGTAAAAGTGAAACTTTTTCCCTACTCCGCGGCCGACCGTCACGCGACATGCAACACACAGACGAAACAGTTTGAGACGATGTAATAAAAGTTTCACTTTAAAATACTTACTTATTTATTAAAAAGAGAAGATAGAAAATTTGCCTTTTAATACAAGCTATTACACAACACCATTATATTATAGCTATGCAGAAATAACGCAAATACTACTAATCTAAGTACCAGTACCGGTATTTAAAACGCAGACAAGAGACTCTCAAATCTTGTAGATTGTTACAAAAAATAAGAATAAATTAATTCTTCCCATTTTATTATAACATAGTGTCTGATTGCAACCATTGTAGAATGGTACATCATTGGAGAATGAATCCATGGCAACGTTTCAACTTATCTACATGTGTTTACATATGGCAGGCACCCTGCCAAGTGGAGGACCCACAGGAGTAGCCTGTAGATTCAGCGTAACTATTGTATGCATTCTACAAGTAACCTAACGTAATGATTTAAAGTTTATGTTCAACTGCCAAAAAAATCCTTGTTTGTTACTATTTTAACAATTATATACTGCACTGAGGCACAGATTTTGTAGATGAGTTTGATAAAAATTACTCCTGGTTAATACGAGTATTACACCAAGTAGGTAGAATTATGTTATCGATTTTAGATCACAGGACCCACGTAACAGCTATCTCTTCTACGAAGACGGCGTAGTATTGATTCCTAGAAACTCCTTTTACGAACGACACCGATACTGGAAAAACTCAATAAAATAATTGATAGAGCCACACTGCGAAATCAAAGGACGAGATTTATAAAATTACTTATCACATGCTTTAAATTAGACATGTTCCCGTCTCTATCTTGCACTTGTAGCTTTACAGTTGTGTGAGAGCGACAGTAATAACTATTTTCATAAGAAATCGCGGAATAAGTAACGTTTATAGATCTCGGCCTTAAAGTATTATAAAAAAGAAAAAGATTTGAATCAGAAATAGTCTAAACCTTCAACGCATCTTGTGTTAGTGCTTAATTAATGAATCAGATTAATTTGTTAATCAGACGGTTTTCCTGGGAATCACGCTAGACGAGAAATTACAATGGGGACCACATATAAAATCTCTTGCGGGGCGGTTAAGCTCGGCCGCTTATGCTGTTAGGAAGATAAGACAGTTAACAGATGTAGAAACCGCGCGTCTGGTCTATTTTAGCTACTTCCACAGCATTATGTCATATGGCAGTTTACTGTGGGGTCGGGCTGCTGACATTGAATCCATTTTCATTTTGCAAAAGAGAGCTGTCAGGGCCATTTACGATCTACGTCGTTGCGAATCTCTTAGGGAACTATTTAAAAAGATTAATATTATGACGGTGCCTTGTCAATTCATTTATGAAAATATTATGAATGTAAGAAAAAATCTACATCTTTTTAATAAAATAAGTGATAGACATAATTTTAATACTAGAAATAAAGATAAAATAGATCAACCATTTTTTAGATTATCTAAAGTACATACATCTTTTATGGGGTACTGTGTTAAATGTTACAACAAAATACCGTGTGATATATTGCAATTAAATAAAAGAAAATTTAAAACTCTTATTAAAAGTACACTTTGTAAACAAGCATATTACAAATTAGAGGATTATATCCTAGATAAGAATGCTTGGAAACATGCTGGTCCTGCTCCATAGGACAATCTAGAGTCTAGACAAAATCAAACTAGTTGCTAATTTAATTGTATAATGTATAATTTTTATGACATTGTTTTTTACATTATGTAACTACTTTAACTCACACACTAAATTATTACTTGTTATTTTTTTTGAAAAATCATCTACTTCTCAATATTTGTAAATATGTGAGCACCATGTATCTATCTCATAATTAATTTACCTGTCATGCGTTATATTTAATTATTTTTACCTATTGTGGTATAGTAATTTTATTCTAGTTGCATCGTTTTCACATATAATTATTATGTATACATAATATTGTAAAACATTTTTAAAGGAGTAACGGTGGAGTTTCTTGCCCATTCTTCTCCATACGAAACTACCTTTTGGAAGGGGCAACTAGAATCAATTCTATTTTTTGGAAATTTTGACGTTCAAAAGTGCCTTTTTATCTGCCTATTTGAAATAAACGATTTGACTTTGACTTGGCACTCACACAGGTAGCGTAACTCAGGCAGGCTCTCTCTGTGGGACGAGAGTGGGAGTGGGTTTTTCTTCACCCTTTTGAGAGCAGTGGTGACGAAATAATTTACACAAAGTGAAGTGACGTGGGTTCAAACCTACGACCTTCAACTCGTAATAAGTGGCCGTTTGCAATACTGCTGTGGTGAAGAAAACACGCCATATTAAATTCCCCACCATCAAGTCTTTAACTATGTATTTCGCTACTAACCATCTTCATTGTTTCTACAATTTCATAGTTGAGAACATTTAGTATTTGCGCGAGTCTAACCTCGGACTTGACCGGTTGCTTGAATGCCAACCGAAGATCACATGACTCTAGTATATTTCAAAATCTTTTGCAAAACTACGGCTTGCTGTCACCAACCTTGTCATTTGAAACAACATTGTGTTTTGTAATAAACTTGTATCGGTGAAGAAGAGGTGCTTTTAATTATAATACGATTTTGTGGCCAGTGAACTCACTTTTTAATAGGTTGATGGTAACATTCCATGTTTGTGATGGGTATTTCACTTTTACTTCATGTCATTCAATTCAGTTTTTCAGATTGTTGTTGGTTGTTGTGTGCGACCAGTTCTCTTTCAGTTTTCCTTATCATAATAATTTTCTTGCTCTTATCGCAATTTATTGTCGGTCGGCTCACCAAAACTTTTTCTTCCATACCTATTTCAGTTTTCCTTGACTTACAAATACAGGGTGTAAATAGACACAACACATAACTGTCAACTACGCATTCTGTACATCAAACTAAGCAACATAGTACAAAAATAATTGCTGGGAAACGAATTTTATTTTTGGTGTGAAATATCGCTGTTTACGGTAGTTTGCAATGTAACGCACGCAAAACGTTGTGCTTTTGGGTGCATGCAACGGTACAGGGGTCGTGGGGGTATTTAAAGTTGTGTTATAACATTAAAAACTTGATTTCGGTAAAAAACGTTAGTAAAAGTTGATATTTTGACCTTCAATATATCTGTAACCAGAAGGTTCCCAAATATGGTCCAGTACAAAAAAAAATTACAACGACGGGGAGTACAAGTGACTGTCGGGTTCGTTAAGTGTATTTTTCAACCCGATATATTCTATGTCGATTCTTAGAACTCTACCTACATATATACATACATAACATCACGCCTGTATTCCCCGAAGGGTTAGGCAGAGGTGTACCTATAGCACACCCACATTTCGCCAGTTATGTTTAAGTCCCATGTAATAGGGGGCGAGCCTATTGCCATCAACCGGGCACAAATCCAGACTACGGGCTGCTACCGAGAAATTCCAGATGGTAAAACCCGATAACACTTTGCCCGACCCGGGAATCGAACTCAGGACCTCATGCTCAGCAGTAGCGCTTGCAACCACTAGACCAACGAGGCAGTCTTCTTTTCCAACTGAAAAACCAAATTACGCTTGGCAGCGTCCTCGGTTTGCTATAATCAAACTATAATCAAACTGCCATAGCCGATCGATCGCCTCGTGCCTATTCTGGATATTTCTCTTTGACCATTCATTGGGATACCCCTTTCCATAATTATATATTGATCCAACTAAAATAAAAGAAATAGGACTTGGTGACCTAGATACCCAACCAGAATGGCTTTTTTTGTGATAAAATGTTAAAATCCAGTTAGATTTCCAAAAAAATCATGCCGCACAATTACATGCTCAATTTTAAACAATATAAATTACATTTCCATACACGCCCGTTGTTACAAATTGTATTAAAAGCCTTGTTACGTTGCGTTGAGATTTCTCACGTGATACCGTATTAATGTCGAGGATAAGATGATATAAACACAAGTACTTATACATAATGATACTTAGAATAATAAGTGTGCTAATATGTAATAAATAATGGAATTAGTTTAGTTTTTGGCGAGGTATGGATTGTACATGACGTTTTTGATATTGATGGGGCAAGCGAAGGGTTGGTCAGGGTATGTGAAGCGACGAGTTTTGCAGGGTGGCTGGTAGCAATTGGATGAAAGTAGCTAAGGACAAACTATATATGAAGTAGTGTACTACTATAGGCTGATAAATAATAATATATATCAATGGCTAATGATGATAGGGAACACAATGATGAAACAAGGTCGTCTGAAGTAGAACATGTACGGAGTTTGCTCTGTTCAAGTTATGAATGGGTGAATTTTGCCACGTAGTTTTTCTGACAATTTGATTAGTGAATATTTTTTTGCAAACTGCCAGTAATATCTTTTCAAAGATTTTAGAAGGGAACCTAACCTTTTATATATCCTAGTCTCTTCTGAAATATCTTTAGGACTTCTGTTTCTGTCTAATTAATTACTGTATATTTGCCTATATTATATGGCTGACTTCAATAATGTATGGTAATACAAGTTTTTATATATTTCTTGTATCTTCCTGGTATATTACATTCCAGACCAGTTTATATTTTGTTGTTATGAATGTACAAAAATAATTGAAACCTTGGACTTATATAGAACTGGTTTTAATTGATCGCAATTGACTTTTACAACTTGCAGCTTTGTGATTTATTTATAACTTTATTTATGTGTGCTGCTTTGTCATTTCCAAAAACCTAGTGAGTTGGTTTAATGCCTTTTGATAATGCAATGATAAAAATCATCACTAACTGAGTTAGCACCAATTTCACCAGTCTCTGCTGTTACTAAATGCCATGTTAAGCATTTTGACGGACTATTTTTCGTAGTGAGACAATCCATCAAATGGCATAACGGGATATTTAGAATAAACACAGCTTCGCTATTATTTGAAAAATGTTATTATACTGGTGCAGATTTTATAAATTATAATTTTTAATATTTTGTTTTTGTTTTATTTATTTTTTAAATATTTTAGTTTTTAATTTAATTTTACTTAATATTTGCACGCCTTCACGACAAAACATAGCGCCCAAATATGTTAACCTAACACCTATAAGTAAATACCTATGTTTTACAAATAAATATTCTGATTCTGATTCTGACAGTATGCTGAAACTGGCCCTTAGTTAGTCTGTTAGAAGTTTATTTAATTGCTATCAAATTCCATTCCATCATTCTGTGTCGGATATGCTGCCTCCCCCAAGCATCGCTTCAACGACTGGTCCTGAGCTTCCCGTTACAACTGACTGACGCATATTACTTGTCCTTGGAATTTCATTGTTATCATTTGTCTTCTATATATCATTCAGCCAATAGACGTCATCTGCTGGACTGTATTCTTCAAATGACGTCTTTCTTTCACTTCCCGCAAGTATCGTCACACCGATCGATCCTGTGCTTCCCACACAATTCTCCTGACTTCATACACATTTTCTGTTGGACATGATGTTAGACAATCTATAGTTAGTACTTGTTACCAAATAGACACAATATGCCGCACGTCAAAGTAAGAAAACCAGTATAAGCTAGTCTCTTATTCTATTGAAACTCCATACTACGGTAAGAGTGATGAATACAAATGTTGATGGATGGAGAGGGAGAGGAAGGCCAAAGAAAAGATGGATGGATTGTGTGAGGAATGATGTGAGAGAGAAGGGAGTAAATGACAGAGTGACTGTTGATAGGGTAGAATGGAAAGAAAAAAGTGTTGCTCCGACCCGAAGTAAAATGGGACAAGAGTTGGAAGATGACGACTATGGTAAGCCAGCTCAAAGCGTTAAAGTGTAACACTTTAACTGACAGTATTCCCTCACTGGTTGAACATGTTAGGTCACTATAAAATTTCACACAGATACTTTTGTAGAATATTTTTTTTAACGTCACTATATGACAGTAAAAGGTTAAAATTCTATCTGTGGTGACACTACAGAATGCCCTTCCATGTATTAGTATAGAAAATAAAACGCCACAATGCGTACTAATTTTATATAAATCAAAACATTGACGTCGACAGGCGTATCGACGTATAAATTTTTGAGAATACCCCTCCATGTATTAGTATAGCAAATAAAACGCCTCAAGGCGTACTGATTTTATACAAGTCAAAACTTTGAAGTCGACATGCATATTGTCTTATTATTTTTTGCAGCGACAACGTCGAGAGGCGTTCTGTCCGTCAACGTGGTAAGCAATATTGAAGTGTCACCACTGACGTGCAATCTATAGTAGGTAGGCACAATAAACTTTTTCAACTTTTGATGAAACACCATTTTCAACAAAGAAACAATAACTAAAGTAAATAGAGCAGAGCCTAATAATAGTCTATCCGCATTTGTAAACACAAGTCGAGCCATGTCAGACTGTTGTAAGCCTTAATACTTTAATACATGTAGCACGAACTTTCTCCAGGGTTGTTTGCGCTCGGAAAATTGTGTTCTGTACAGTTTTTTTTTTTGTTTATTAAATGTTAGGATGTTTCATTTTTAAAACTTTGTCTTTTAAAGTGAATAAATGTTTATTTTCGAAACAGGGTATGACCAATATCATTATTTATTTACTTAAAAAAAAAGCGTCATCATCATTCTTTGCAATGGTTATTTTTTTAAACTATGATACTATCTTATTGTTGGCCAAAAGCCTTCCCATATTCTTTCATAATTTTCCGCCATGGGATTATATGTGGCCAATCTCTATGATAAGCGTCTGGATTGATCCTCCATAAGTAGTGCTTTAACAGCCTGCCTCTCAGCGACAAGTATTTTCTTTATCATTGTTTTTAAAAAAATGTTTTTTGTTTTTTTTTTGCCGTCTAATCAAGCACAAATCCGCATCTTCAAAGTAGGTACGGACAATTCAGTTGAACAAAAAATAATGCTATTACCGGCTCCTTCACAACTTTGCTTCAAAAAAATCGAACAGCTGATCCACTTGTCAGCCCTATACCACAAACAAAATCGTTTGATCCGCATCTCAATGGCTTACTAATGTTACGTATATAACGAAATCCTTGTCAGCAACACAGTTGGACGTTCCCAACTGGCCAGCTGTCCCGGAAGCGAGTAGAAGGTTACTTGGACTGGCTATATATTGGTTGCACTGTATGCCCGCGCGCAGTACTGCCTTGCGCTTGCGTTGATTCTGTGACCGTGAAACTTATTGTAAGTGTAGTGTGTGTTCGTTTCTTGTGTTGTGTGCGTGCGTTTAGATTTGGATTTGTTTTGGTATAATATTTCGACTTTCGAGTGTAGGGAGTTGTACGTATGTGATAGTTTTGAAGGTGATCTAAAATGATAAGTGAAAAAAAAAACACTTTTTAATACTTCGTGTTAAAAAGTATAAGCTTGACCTGGGTATAAGCCCGTTATAAGTTTTTCCCTATCTTAGGTATTATTTTCTATCAGTAATCACGTCTAAACTATATCAAAACAGAATCGTAATCTTGATCTGTCCCATTATTTACAAAGTTGACGTCATATTTAAAGTTTTTGCAGTTCCTTTACGGATTTCAATCATAATAATTATTATTTACCGTTAGTCTTATCTGTAAGATGTGTTTGGACCATACAAAAAGATAATTTTATGATTTTCATCTTAAAAATTGTTAGTTTATTACTGTAAGGTCCGGGTTTATCGAGATTGCTGATGGGTGACTATAATAGGACCCTTGTACCTTGTCAGTTCAAATTTGTCTGAAATTATGAATTATCGTCTTGTAAAAGTAGTATAATATAATATATATTTTTCTATAAATTAAGCTAGTTTTTATTGAAAAATTATTTCAAAAACATTAAAAAAGATCAAGTTATAATATAATATCTGACATGTAATTTCAAAATGTTGAGATTATCAATAAAAGAGAAGGTATTTACAGTATTTTCATAATTATAATTGTTAGCCTTTGTCACTGAAAAGTAAAATGGTAAATTTTACCGTATAACAGTGGCAACAATTTGATATTTACAGCCTTTATGTCGTAAAAGTAAGGGCGGTTTTTGCAGTGCAAGTGTTATCTTTTATTTCTAAAGAAACCTCTTCAAGCAGTCCTGTTATATAAATAAAAGGTTATTTAATTAATCATTGGTATAATTTATGTTCACGATTTAAAACAGCTCAGGTTTTGTGCAAAATAATAAGACGTATAAATCGATTTGATTAGTTAGTTTATGTATGACTTCGAATGTCTCATCAATTTAGGTGTTAGTAACTGGTCATCAAAACCCTCAAATAGGGAATCAAAGACAAGTTGCTAAATAGCCATACTTTACTTAACAAAACAAAACGCATACCACGCAACAGCCTACTTCAAAACGCGTTTAAAGTAATCTTGTTTATTTCTTCCACTTAATGGTCATTCTCTTTCAGATCAAAATGCGTTTTCTCATCATTACCACCGCCATCTTTGCGATGGCTCAGGCCAGACCTGGCCTCTTCTTCGCCCAGCCCTACCAACCCATTGGAGTGGAGTACTTATCACCAGACCGCGCCGTCGTCCATCCTCACCCAGCAGTGGAACTGAATGCTGCCAGTGAAGCCCAACTTCCAAGAGGACTTTTGAAGTCCAGAGACTTTTATGATAACCCTCATGTAGCTGCAGGACTTGCTAAGGAGTCCTGGTTTACCAATAAGGAGATGCAGGTCGTTGAAAGGGAAGCTGAGAAGATTCCCCGTGAGAGCATTTACCATATTGTGAAGAATGCCGGATTCTTAGACAGGCATTAAAGTGGAGATGATTTTTTGTGTGTGAATTGTAACAAAGATCAAAGATGGATTGAATGTGCATAAAGAGATTATTTGTGAATAATTTTGTAAAAAAGGGAGGTTTTTTGTGTCATTTATATATCTATAATTTATATGGTGTACATAATAAAGAATATTTTATTCTATTCTATTGTAAACATTTAGGAAATTAAATTCATGGTACAATATAATTTTAAATAGTAGAATATGTCGTCACCTTGTACATTTTAAGTAGAAAGAAATATATTGTAATAAATTAGGTTTAGAGTAAATTATGATATTCTAAGTCATGAATCGTAGATTATTAAAATTATGTAATTTCTAACATGTTTATTTATGTGAAAACTTATTTAAGTATATTCCAATTATTTATGTAAATAATATTGTGATTGCATGCTAAGGTAAACCGGTTTGGCCTGATGGCTTTAATTTCAATAATTAATGATAAGATAGATTAAGAATGTCAATGAAAATCTGTGATCTCGAACAATAAGTACGTCCGTAAGTTATTGTTCAATGTTTTTGTAAATATTAGAAATATTGTTATTATTAAAAAAATATTTTTGATTATAAAAAGGTTGTTTTAAATGGAATTTATGTTACAATCGGCGTTGTATAGAGGTTTCTTGAAGCTTCTTCCTCGCTTGCAAGTTACCCAGCATTCGTGAGCTGGTTTCTGGGTGTAATCTGAAAAAAGAAAGTGAATCTTCAAATAATATTTGAATATCCTTAATCAGTGAATGAGCAAACCTGCGGTATAAGAAATAAGGGGCATACGTGGTCCGAATTGAACACTGTTATTAATGCACATAAGTTATTTATTTTATCATGACTGCTCTCAAAGCGGTGAAGGAAAACGGCATGTGGAAACTGGCACCTATCAAACCGCATTGGGCCCGCGTCGTGGATTACGGCCCGGTCCCTCTTACAGAGAGAAGGCCTATGTCCCAGCAGTGGGAAATTTATAAGCTGATGATTTTATCATTATCCAGCCTAAAAACGGGAGATTTATAGTATAAAATAACTACAGTTATAATCTTTAAAACTAAATATGTATTCAATCAATATAAAATTCACAATACTGCTATTAGGTACAAGTTTATTGCCAAAGAATGATCGGATAGAGACATTATAATAACTTTTAATTTCATTTGCGTAAGATGACTGAAATAGTTTTATTCGCATTTGCATAACTTATATAGATAAAACCATTATAAATCTTCTTGTAACTCCTAAGAAAGCGTACACTAATGTCGATAAATATTGTTCTAAACCATGAATTATAAATCTGGAAATACCATTAGCAAGATGGGAAAAACAAAGGGATGCTGGTGATAAAAAAAACTTAAGGCGCAGATATACGACTTTTAATGATTTCAAATTGAACATCACGTATAAACAAATAGTCTTGTTTGTTTGAAAAAAATGTATGATAAACTATACTATTTTCTTCGTAATTTGATATGTGAATATTTGAAATTATATTTGTATAACATAGTGTAATTAATTTGTAAAGTAATGTCTAACACGAACACAAAAACGATAATCACGCAAAAACTATCGGGCATATTTTCATGAAATCTGCACCATCTATAAGACAATTTAATTTCCCAAATTTTTGTATACGGCTTTTATTTGTATTGTGTTTGATAAATCAAGGTGGGTTGTTTTTGCGAATAAACTTGATGCGCGTTGAAGCGGGGGCTCTTGCGGGCGACGGGCGGCAGTGCATCGCTAACCAATATCCGGGTAGACGCTAACGCTCTGTGCAATTTTATTTGCTTAAAAGTTTCGGATGCTCCTCCCACTCGCTCAAGGTCGCTGACGCTTATTGTCGCCTTAAACACACTAAGGATTGTAGCAGGCGGCGTTCTGTAGTATCTGCCTACCCCTTTGGGAATGTGTGAGTATATGTATATATTAAACATAACGTAACATAATATAACACAAATACATGAAAAAGTCGGGGCTCATTATCAGCCACACTGGTCGATCGGAGGTTAAGCTCGTGTCGGTTCTTGGGTGGGTGACCATTCATTACATATCGAGATCCCGCTCTACCTTGGAAAGCACATTAAGCTTTCGGTCCCAGCTGTCATTCGTTGGTTCTAGGTTGTGGAGGTCAGATAGGCTGTCGCTCCATCTAAAATGCTGGTAGTCAGCTGCATCTTGTTAGACTGGAGTCCTACCCCAACGTAGTTGAGACAAGGTGAGACAGATTGTTTGATATGAAAAGTCGGGGATTAAACCCCGCGCGCGCGCGGGGCGTTTGAATAGGATATTGTTCAAAACTTTCGTTTCAACTATGTGTATGCTATGCACAATGAGATAAAATATTCAACTTAAATATCTATGATCAAAAATTCTTCGAATTCTCTTCGAAAGGTTAAATTCCTACATCAAACGACACATACAAAAATTCCGAGAATTTCTGAACGTTCAATATACACACCAACCTATATTCTTTAATATACGTAAAGCGTCGGTTTTACTAAAACAATAGTATTGGGTGACTAGCGTGGGTGTCTAGTACCACTTCAGTAAGACTTCGAAGGGGCTCAGATTGGTCTGTATTTTCTTTTATTTTTCTATTGGACTGAGGTTCTACCTAAACTGGATGCTTAAGAGGTGCTTCGATTGAAATTGATATCTTATATATATAAATCGACCAATCTCCACGGAGACTAGCCTTCGGTGTGGATATTACAGTGGACAAGTGTGTGCGCAGACACAGATGAACTTTCTTTTCCCTCAATCTTATAGTCCGATGGGTCGGCAATCCGACATGACCGGAGAGAGATCAGGCGTAAGACCAACGGCTTAACGTGCTTTCCGAGGCACGGGGGTATCACACCGCTAACTTCCAAACTCCGTGCTACTACTAGGAAATCCCTAATGGAAAAAACCAATAGCACATTGCCCGACCTGGGAAACAGCAGTCGCATTTGCGACCATGAGACCAACGGGGCGGTGATATCTTGTAGGATGGTTCTAGCTAGCGCAAATCTCATGCCACCAAGGAAATTGGCTAAAGCTTCAGTCAAACCACAAAAAAAACACAAATAAAACCAGGTTTGGTTGTGGGCCCGTCTGCAGCACTCATCTTAACTCACTCATTCTCGCGTACACTTACTCATATTACAACATGTAAGTACACGTACACCCCAAACATGCACATACACACACACATATCACACACACCCAACTCACATATAACATACACAAAACACACACTCATTTGAATAAGCTGATATTTATTTATTTATTTAGAACCAGCACACCAACAGCACGGTCACTTACAATTCAAACGAAAGAACTACTAAAATTGGCATTTCAGTAACCATGCAAATAACAGGTATGCTTGACATTGACATATGAATATTAGAGACAAAGGAAACAAAAATAAAGTGTGTCTAGAACATATAAAACTAGAACACTACAAAACTAACCAATTTGAGCTACATAGAGGTGCACTGTTCGCACTGTTTAAATAGGGAACGTCTGTATGAAGCGAAACTCATGGAGAAAATATCAATAGGGTAAATCTGTCAAGTTGGACCTATCATTATATTGCCTTGCTGTACGTGTTAGGGGGCTATTATATGTGGTATTTAAGGTAGATTTAGGCAATTCAAAAATACGATGATGACGCGACAAAAGTTCCTGTAATTCTGTTTTGTGTTTATTAAATTTATTTATTTTTTGTTTTTTTTTTGTTT
Organism: Griposia aprilina; assembly: GCA_916610205.1. NCBI lineage: Eukaryota > Metazoa > Arthropoda > Insecta > Lepidoptera > Noctuidae > Griposia > Griposia aprilina. The sequence continues at coordinate 13,163,806 of OU744306.1, forward strand.
TTTTATATAAATAGTACATACTGGCATAATTTTTGTATGTGAATGTACATTACGTAAATTTAAGTTGCGCGAGAATGGAGTGTCCTAATACAGGCATTTATTTGCTTAAATGGACACTTCTATCACTAGCTATGTAGTACAAACCTTGTGTTATGTTTACCGAAAATAAACGTATTTTCTTTCTTTCTTTATTTAAAAGAAATAAACTATATGTATTAGTAATGCCTATGCAAACAAAGCCACTGCGACGCGAGGCCGTCTTACGCATAGCAGACGGTAAATTGAAGCTGCTTTTAATACTATAGCATAACATAATTAGCCCATAATGTTCCCACTGCTGATCACAGGCCTCCTCTCCGTGAGAGGGAGTTGGCCGTAATCCGCCACGCGGGCCCACTGCGGGTTGGTACATGTCACATCTTCGAATTTTTGGTTCTAGAACATGTCGGTTTCCTTACGATGTTTTCCTTCACCGGTTTGAGAGCAGTGGTTATGAAATAATTTGCACAAAGTAAATCACCTGACTGGGTTCGAACCTACGACCTACAACAGCTCGTAAGTCACAGCCGTTTACACTGGGCCACCACTGTTCTTCTTAATACTATATTGTACACCAAAATAAATACTCAGATTTGATTTTCAGGTGATTTATAAGCTTTTCCGATAAGGGTTTTTATAAAAATCGACAGGCGACAATCCAACTATTTTATAAGTTTCTTTCATACATTGTCTGCTTTATAATACAGCACCTGTCGTGAAAATGGGACAATTCTGTCATGTTTCGATAAATATATATCGCATCGTCAGTTATGTTGAATAGGGCTGGATTCACTGGTAAAATGTACTGTTCCAACGGAAATAATAATCTAGTCTTGGCCGTTTTGCAGGCAATTGTGCACCGTAGATTTCGCGTGGTATATGCTCCTAGTTTGCTGAAGATCCTGTTTGACCAGAATTTCATTGACTTTTCGAAATTACAATCACGTGGTTCGTGGTTCTATCGCCTTCAAATAACCTTCCAAGTCACATGTCCAAAAATCCTTTCTAGATAGGTTAACTTACGTCATAAAACTTATGTAAGCCGTTTGGTCTGGGTTAACAACGTTCATAACAAGATGTAGACAATATTGTCTGTTTTAGTGCCAAAACACCACTTAAAATGTCGCTTGCCACACACAATAGGCTGGGATATGTCAAAAATACTACAATTTATACTGTTTGTAAAATTAACAAGTTGTCTAGACACTATTTGTTCATTCCAACAGTTTTTGTAGGTACCTGATAACTAAGCTGCCTAGGAAACCTCAACGCCAGCCTCGGTGGTGGGGTAGGGGTTTACCGGACTATGGCTGACTAAACGGGTTAATAACTTCTTAATTAATAAAAAAAAAATGTTTTATAATTTTTCAATTGGATCCTAATTATTTGGATATATCCTAAATAATGTATCTAAAGTGTATGCAGACAAAACAGCGTTGTACGCATTAGGTAATCTCGAGCTCATTTCGTCTAATCTACCATCAAAATATGTTCTATTTTCAAACAAACTTCAACTACACTCGAGAGCAATGAATCCGGGTCACTTAAAGAATGTTAAAAATCTCGGAAACTAAAAATGATAGGTTAATGCAATAAATTGTATTTAATAGACAATGTAATACTCCTTAAATGAAAGTAAAAAAAATATGAGTCACCATACATTTTATTAACACAAAATTACATAAAGAAAAAAACTGTTGATCTCTCCTTAAAACAAAAATAGGAAACATGAAATTTTTGAACTTTATTACGATTTTCTTGAATTTTAATACTTCGTATTGCCTCCTCGTGCTTCCATTACTGCGTTTACGCGGTTTGGCATGCTGTACACCAAGTTCCTTATACGATTTTGGGGAATATTCTCCCATTCCTCTGTGAGAGCAATTTTGAGCTCACGAAGCGTGATTGGGGGAGGGTTTCGTTGTTTTACGCATCTGCCTAGCTCGTCCCAAGCATGCTCGATCGGGTTGATATCCGGGCTGCGCGCTGGCCACTCCATACGCGTAATGTTCATCTCTTGAAGGTAGTCATTCACAATCCTACCTGTATGAGGTCGGGCATTGTCATGCATAAATATAGCATCCTCACCTAAATTGACCATAAATGGACCAACGTGATCATTGAGGATTTCTTCCACATATCTTACGCTAGTTAAAGAGCCGGTTTCTATGATCACCAGCTCTGTGCGACTTTCAGAAGAAATTCCGGCCCACACAAGTACAGACCCACCACCGTAGGCTACTTTTTCTTCGATGCATGCTTGCTTGAATCTTTCCCCTGGTCTTCGATACACTCTGTGTCTTCCATCGTGCTTGTAGAGCATAAATTTTGATTCATCGGAGAACATAACTTTTGACCAATCTTCAATACTCCAATTTACGTGGCTCTGGGCATATCTTAGTCTTGAAATACGATGCCCACGCTCCAGTTTAGGGCCGTTTGCAGGTCTAAGGGGTTTTAAGTTAGATTCAGCAAGCCGACGTCTTACTGTCCATGCACTTGGGTTACTTCCTCCGAGGCGTCGAAACTGATTTGTGAGTTCAGTTCCTGTGAGAAAGCGATTTCGAAGCATGGTGTTCACCAAGTATCGGTCTTCTCGTGCTGTGGTACACCTGGTTCTGCCCGTTCCTGGTCTGCGTAGGTTAGAACCAGTTTCTTCGTAACGTCGGAGAACTCTTTGTACTGTTGACAGCGACACACCGACAGTCCTGGCTGTATCGCGCTGACTCCGGCCGGTTTCCAGCATTGTAAGTATTCTGGTGCATTCTTCAGGCGTAAGCGACATAATTTCAGCTTGAATAATGAATATAGAGCACTATCAACATGGTTTATGTACCCACATAAATGACAGATTACAAACAAAAGCAAAACCAAATGCTGTAATTTCGTAGTTCCATCTTCGAAAGTGGCCCTTTTTCAAATTTGATTTTTTTATGATATAACTTTACAATAACTAAGAAGTTTTAATACCTTCATTTAAGGAGTATTACATTGTCTATTAAATACAATTTATTGCATTAACCTAGCATTTTTAGTTTCCGAGATTTTTAGGATTCTTTAAGTGACCCGGATTCATTGCTCTCGAGTGTATTTTGAAACGAAAAAGCCGTCATCCGTAGTTTCTTGCAATTAGAGAAAGAAAAAAACTAAAGAAAATACGTTTATACGAACGTGTTACGTTGAGAGTCGGCTTTGCTCGAAAATACTAAGATTAGTGTTCTAAAAGTCCTCATGAATGGAAGTCTTAAATAAAGGCAGTTTCATAAGTTACTAGTACAGTTGACCGCTCGTCGGTGTTATCACCTTGACATTGAGCTGGCCTACGGAGTAACGAGTTTTAATAGAATAAGAAGCCAGCTTGTACTGGTTTTGTTACTACTGACATGCGGCCTACTGTGCCTACATTATAGAGGAGACTTGAATGTATATGAAAGTGAGTTTATTGCCCCCTCGTCTGGGCTCTGGACGCGTCACCGAAGTGCTGAAAATAGCTACACCATTACTTAGGTAAACACGTTTTTGTCCTTTTAGTTAAGATTTGGGTAGATTTTGTATTTCATGTGCCTGAATTTTTAAATAAATGTCAAAATCTTTAATCTCAAATTGTTTATTGCAATCCATAATGTACACTTACAAGTGGTAAATAGAAAATAATAGAAACAATTATAGACCCTGTCGGGCAGAGCAAATTTTTAAATAAGTTGAGAGAGGAAGAGCGCTTTATTAATGTCGTTTTAGGTATGGACGTATGACCTACGTACATACATACTTATAGTCAATTACAATACCTGTTTATATATGCTGTTATATGTTTGTGTTATTGATTTTACCCTGCCTAGCCACATTCAAGATCTAAGCCTTAATAAACCCCCTATAATACGACTATAAATATAGGTACATTATATGGGTACATTGCTTAATATCGCACGGCAGTGCCTATATAATTATTAATAAATGTTTATGTTATTTAATAATATGTACTGTTTGTTTTATTATATTTTGTTACGTAGATGTAGTACACCACCTGACTTGGTCTCCGTACGTCCTTTTTGGGTAACCACTGAAAACCAGCGCCGTGCTGTGGGTCCCCTATAGCACAGCATCATGCTGAGTGGAAGCCTTCTTGTCACAGTCATGACGTGCAGCTGTCGACTATTTCTGTTTTGTGCTCGTGATTAAAGATCTAGTTTGTTTGTTTCTTTTTATTTACATTGTTACCTGAGCTAATTTTTTTTTTGTATGCACGTGTTTCTGTGACAAATAAACCTATTTATCTTTCTTTCTTTCTTTTCTTTCTTAAATTCATATAAAGCGGAAACTATGCTAGAAAGCCTATTATACTGTGAAAGGCTATATTGAGGACAAAAAGGCTTGGGATTGAGCTGCTCCAATAATTTTACATAGTGATTGTTTTTTTTTTATTTTATTTTGCTAACTGTTTTAGACATGAATATTTACTGTAAAAAGTATCTATTATATTATTTTAATTATTGTGAATGTGATGACTGTGTGGGTCATTGTTTCAATTTTAATAATGGTCTGGCAGTTTAAGTTATTTATGCGGTCTACGCAAATGTCCTTTCTTTGGTATTGTTTGTCGAAACGTTGAGCTTAAGTTCTGAGTTGAGCAGTACGATTACTGACAAATGCGTGCAGTGACTGGACAGGTCCACTCAATCTGTGTGGTTCTTTCGTCAAAAGAACATTTTAGACACTAATCTACATGGCCTTCACATGGTCTGACCAAGATTATGTCTGGACTTTAAAAGAGATTGTGACCTCTGAGTTTGTTTCAGCCTTTCTTTTCAGAGTAGTCTGATAGGAAACGGCGACCTAATCCAGTTAAAAAAAATATGATTGACGTGTAAAAAGTGTTTGTACAAAACTACTTACAGAAATATAATCATTTCTCATTTACAAAAACTCGGATTGAAGAAAAGTGTTAGTCTCCTTCCTTGATTCTACTAATATTACCTACTAGCTCTTGCCCGTGTCTTCGCCCGCATGGATGTCGTAAAATATCCTACGGGAACGTCCGTCCGGGATTAAAGTATCCTATGTGTTCATCCAAGTTATAAACTATCTGTGTGCCAAATTGCATCCAAACCCGTTCCGACGTTTTTGCGTACCTAAGCGAGTAACAAACATTCAAATTTTCACAGTTATAATATTACTAGCTGTTTTCCGCGACTCCGTTTGCGATCCAAGATGAAAAGTAGCCTATACCCTTTTCCAGGTCATGGTCTACCCATGTGCCAAATTTAATCCAAATCCGTTCAGTAATTTTATCGTGAAAGCGTATAATAACAAACAAACTTACTTTCGCATTTGTATTAGGGTAGTAATAAAAGCTCAGTTTTTTTTAAACATGAGCATACTCAAAATATGAAATTTACTGCTTTAAATACTAACTTTCCGACAACATAAAAGCGAATACAAATAATGAAACGACCGAATAAAATACTGAAAATTCCGAAAAATTAATACAATATTTGCTGACGTAATATTTTTCCACCAGCTTAAATTGCGTTTTACCGAAATCTACTGGTAGTAATTTTTATCGTAATTTACCTATTATTAATTTAGAATCAATCTTACACCTAATCAACCAAACCTCGGGGTGCCCCTGCCGTCGACCGGCTAGGGTTATGGTTAATAAGCAGGTCGACGGAGCCCCGCTTAACGGGGCTCCTATTTCGATCTAAAGGGTTTAAAAGAACCTAACCAACCGAACCTCGGGGTGCCCCTAACGTTACCGGTCTAGGGTTGTTAGGATTTTCGGAAACATATGTTTTCGGAAACTTTGTATTTTTATTCGGACGTTTTGTATTTTTTGTGGAAATTTAGTTTAGTATTTGAAAGTATAGATTATTTTTCGTAGAATTATAATTTGAATAAGCTCATGTTTGTTTGTTAAATACAACATTTTTGTCGGTTAATTTTGTATTAATTTCTCGGTCATTAATTTTAACATAGCTTAGTTAGTATTACAGTCGACCACAGATCGCTGGGAGTTAATTTGTTTTTCGGAAGCTTTATTATTTCGCTTTATGGGTAAGGTTGCGACCATTGGACCAGCGCCTTGATTGAACCGCTTTGATTTCTCGGAAACGAATTGTAATAATAATTGTCCTTTATGACGAAACGCTGCCTATTCGACCCCGCACCCACCCCTTCAACCGCCAGGGTCGCCGTGAACTTCGTTCGGGAAGAACGTGCGTCGGTGTGTTTTAAACGTAGTAGTAAACTATAGTAATATTAGTTAGAAAATTAGGATTAGTATACCTATACTTTAATTGAAAACTTAGTAAAACTATGTTCTTGTATCTTTATCCTGAGGTAGGTATCGCTTTACTTCACGTCAGTAATATAGGTACTTTTGTTAGAACACTAGCTTCTGTCCGCGACTTCGTTCGCGTGGAAGTCATAAGATACCACAATGTACTAAAATAATAACCACATTTTTATAAAACTACACTGTACAGTATACTATGTTTGTAGTTTTGGTCTCAGAAGCCAAAATATAAGGAGAGCTAAGACTGGTGACGCGGGAGCAAGCGACGCACAGTTGTCCGTGTGAGAAGCAGTTCGTCTTGAGGTCGACACCCGCAGCCTTCCGTAGCAATTTCCCATTGCTTGCGAAGTTTTTCGTTATTAGAGAGTTAATGAACGCCTCCGTTCCTGCATATACTACCTAATGGCACAACACTGATACACTGACTGTTGCATTTTGTAGATTATCCGTGACGAACAGCTACTACTGAAATAATATAACAGTAGATTGTACACACACGGGATTCCTCAATAGCATTTTTTATTATAACCATAGATGTCAGAAAAGGCTGTGTACGTTCTACGAATTATAACATAATAGTATTTCTTAATTATAAAAAAGAAGCACAAACTATATCAACTGTTGAAAATTGAACTTAGGTTTGCAATGCAGTCGCCAAACCGTTATACTACTTGCTTTGTTGCATGTTGACCAAAATAGCCGTCATGATTGACTGCTTAGCTCCATAAAGGTATGATAATCATTTAAAAGGTTAAATCTGGAAATATCTGCTATAACCGTTCCTTATTCAGCTCAGTCCTGCGAAATTGTTTACAATTCCGGATTTTTCTAGTACTCAACCGTCAGTTGGTCCGATAAAGTTTCTTGTTCCTTATAAGAAACAGGATCGATAGGCAACAAAAAAGTTTTTGTGAAAAAAAAAAACAATTTTCTTGTCGACCGTATTTTTTTTTATCCGTGAAATATTCTTTACGACCTATTCTCAGACCTACCAAATATACAAAAAAAAAACATAAAAATCGGTCAAGCCGTATCGGAGGAGTTCAATAATAAACATTGTAACACGAGAGTTTTATATATTAGAAGCTTAATATTGATCTTACCTTTCTTGCTGTCACAATTGAACTCATGCATGTCACAGGTGTCAATGAAAGTCCTCATCTCCCCGCAGGAGTCGATGCCACATATCGCCACCTGGTCATGGCGACAAATGTCTGCTATCTTGCATTCCTCTTCCAACTGAAAACCATTTCAAACTCAAACTCAAAGCATTTATTTCAAATAAACCAATTACAGGCACTTTTGAATTGTCAAGGGGTCGGTCAGTCAGAAAGATGAAGCTAGTTACCCATTCCAAAGCGTAGTAGGTACCTATGGAGAAGAACGGGCAAGAAACTCCATGGACACTCTTTTAAATCAAAATATGGTTACAAAATATTGGTTACATCGTTCATGTTGAAATTATGTATGTGAGAACGATGCAGAACGTTAAAAGCGACCGTAATAAAAAGAAAAAAACAATTCAAATATTAAATTAAATTAAAATAAGCCGTGCCATTTAAGAGATGACTAGTCCCTACTGACGGCGCCCGTTTACGAACATGACGTATGGATTAGCATCATTAACTCAACCATTTTGAAGGGAACTTAATGATCCAACACACACGCTACCACCAGAGTTATGCATTTGGATAACTAATTATGGCTATGTCTTAACATATAAAACAGTTCTGTCATTGACTCTTTGGCAGCCTTAACCATTGCCGACAGAAACATTAAATTACGAAGATATCCATTCCTTTCCATATCCTCATCATCATTGATAGCTTTGTTTCACTTCAAATATTAAAGCAGTGCAAATGTGGGATACTCTACACCGCCATGTTTATGAGATGCACCAAAAAGGTTTTTTTCTGAACTCATAATCGGAAGTTGATAGTTTAATAATAATAATAATATGGCAACACCGTATCAAAGAAACGTCTCGTTTTCCAATTTTTTGTAATTTTAATAGAGAAAGTGATTTGGACCCAGCCTTACAACAGTATTTCATTTTATTACATATCAAACCTGAAACCATTTTAAAATCAAAAAAGAAACCAAAATGTAATCAATTTAATCAAAAACTGCCGAATTTACTGCCGATAATACAATAATGAAAACTAAATAGGAAAATGAAGATGAGAATAAAATGTTGACAAGATCAGCCGCACGCCAAGCACGCCCACCACCTCCAGACTCGTCGCTCAGCTCCGCCTCGCTGCCGCCGGTATCCAGCCCCACTGTGAGCGCTGTGACGACACCGGCCGCGGTAGTTGCGTCGAGCTCGAGCGACGAGTATTTCTCCCCACCCACGACGCCACCACCTGCTCGTCGACGTGGAGGACACCGGCCGCCGGACGGTTTAGGACCTCGAGGCCCACTGGCCTCTGATAGGGTCCCAGCTCCCGGCGGAAGTGTGCAGCGCATGAGATGGACGCGATCCATCAACGAAAACGTCATGCGCTCATACTATGGGGCTACAGAGGGGGGAAACAATCTGTCCGCGTACCGTGTTCGGATGCTCTCTCTTTTTCAGGTGCTTGAGCCAGCTGTCAACGTTACGGCACAACGACTGTCGGATCAGGTGCGGGTCATCCGACGTAATCATATGTTAGATTAGATGACACTGTAATTGATCGCCTGCGAAATGAAATGCAGAGTAGTCATGTCATCGCCCCCCCGTCGCAGACTGTTGTAGTACTACCACAGTCTAACACAAGTCAAGCAGACGAGGAGAGTGATGATAGGGCTACAAACGTAAGTACCCAGTGCAATAATGAATTGAGGAGTGCTTTGGAGGATGCGATTCGAGAATATCGGTTCATATCGCCCGAACTTAGACCACGCTTACCTCGTTTACCCATGCATAATAAAAATAGGGCGCTGGTGGCGGCGCTGGATACGCAGTTGTCAAATTATTTTGATGACTGCGTAGACCTCACCGATACACATTCGATTCTGTACTGCGCGGCTGTAGCGGCATGTCGTGTAGCTCAAGTCAAATTTGCTAATGATTCTAGAGCTACACGACCGAAACCTGCCGTACCAGCTTGGCTGTGCAGAATTGAGCGCCGTATTGGTGGGGCCAGAGCTCTCATCGGCAAACTAATCTGCTTCAGGGAGGGCAATACTCGCCCTAGAGTGATGCGCTTTGTGAGACGCGCATTTGCAGGGACTGATATCAGTCCTCAGGACTATATGTCCTGTGTCACAGAGCGCATCGACTTCCTGAAGCAGAAAGTGTATGCATGGGCGAACCGTATCCGTAGGTATAAGCGGCGAGTGGAGCGGTACACTCAGAATCGCACCTTCCAGCGCGATGAAAGGTGGGTTTATAGGGGTTGGGAGCGATCGGATCAAGGTGTGGCTGACACGTGCCTACCAGATATAATGATGCCATGTGTTCTTTCTGGCGCAATATCTGGTCGGTGCCTGTCAGTCACACCGAAGATGATTGGACTCGGAAAGTCGAGCGAGCCTGCGATCCAATACCAGAAATGGGGGCTATTACCATCTGCCCCCAAGATGTAAGTTGTGCAGTCCGCCCGCTGCCTAACTGGAAGTCTCCAGGGCCGGACGGACTGCACAACTTCTGGATCAAATGGTTCGGTAGGTCGCACGCTCGTTTGGCTGCTCAGTACCAGGATGCTTTGGAATCTGGTTCGCTACCCCAATTCCTAACAACAGGAGTTACCCACCTGCTCCATTAATCAGGTAGCACTGCGGAACCCAAAAATTATAGGCCGATCACGTGTTTACCGACGGTCTATAAAGTTCTTACATCCATTTTGAGAGATAAAATTAACAAACATATAGACACCAACTACATCCTGTCTCCTCAAAATGGATGTAGGAACGGGTCCCGTGGTACTAAGGAGCTACTCCTCATTGATATGGCCATTAGCCAACAGGTTCGTCGTTCCCGAAAGGATCTGTCGACATGTTGGATAGATTACAAGAAGGCCTATGACTCGGTGCCACATGCATGGCTTATGAGGGTGCTGGAGTTGTATAAAGTAGATGCAACTCTGCGCACCTTCCTGAGGTCATGTATGGGGCAATGGAGAACGGTCCTTCACTATCCAGGATGTCGAAATGTCCAGAGGAATAACGAACCGATAAGGATCGAGCGAGGCATATTTCAGGGTGATAATTTGAGTCCACTTTGGTTCTGCTTAGCCTTGAATCCTCTAAGCACACTGTTGGAGGATTCAGGTCTAGGCTATCGGCTGAGGAGAGGTGGTCAGGTTATATCTCACCTCCTCTACATGGATGACCTAAAACTTTTTGCACCCAACAATTCGCAACTGATGGATCTACTGAAAGTAACTGAAACTTTCAGTAGCGCCATCAGGATGGAATTTGGTGTGGACAAATGTGCGGTCATGCATGTAAAGCGAGGGGAGATTGTGGAATCCGTCGGAACCCAACTCTCGGATTCCATAAACCTTAGAGCCCTCTCCGCATCCGAAACCTATAAGTATTTGGGTATGTCGGAAGCGTTGGGCATCAATGGTACTGACATGAAGCAGTCGTTAAAGGAACGCTTCTTTGGCCGCCTGAAAAAAGTATTTAATAGTCTTTTATCAGGTGGAAACAAGGTGCGCGCCTTTAACGGTTGGGTCATGCCGGTTTTGATGTACTCTTTCGGCGCACTCAAATGGACTCAGACCGAACTCGACGCCCTGGATAGGAAGGTCCGTACACTGCTGACTGCAAATCGAATGCATCACCCACGATCATCGGTAATGAGGCTGTATATCCCGCGAAAGTGTGGAGGTAGGGGTTTTTTAATGCTAAGACCCTCCACAATCGCGAGATATGCATGCTCAGGGAATATTTCTTAGAAGCCGACGTGGGGATGCATCGAGATGTGGTCACAGTGGACAAGGGCCTCATCCCGCTCTCCTTAGCTAAAGAGAACTGGCGCAAACCAGTAGTGCTTGACACTAATGATCGCATGGAAGTATGGCACAGTAAGGAGCATCACGGACGTTTTTTCGGGCTCTACATGGGCCCGATGTAGACCAACTAGCATCCGTAGCCTGGCTGCGTTTCGGTGACCTCTTTGGAGAAACCGAAGGTTTTGTCTGTGCAATTATGGACGAAGTTATGATGACAAACAATTACCGGAGATTTATTGTGAAAGACAGCACGGTTCACATCTGTCGGGCATGCCACCGTCCAGGTGAATCAATCAGACATATTATCTCCGGCTGTTCTCGTCTAGCTAACGAAGAGTAGTTGCATAGACACAACCTTGTAGCCAGGATTATCCATCAGCAACTTGCTCCGAAATACAGCCTTGTAGAATCGGAAGTGCCGTACTACAGGTATGTGCCCGACCCAGTTCTCGAAAATGAACATATCACATTGTACTGGGATCGATCCATCATCACTGACAGGACTATTGTTGCCAATAAGCCTGATATAGTGGTGGTGGATCGATTAGAGCGGCGCGCAATGATGGTTGACATAACGGTCCCGCATGACAGGAACCTCGTGAAAGCCGAGAAAGATAAACAAATGAAGTATCTAGACTTGGCTCGCGAGGTTGTCGACATGTGGGACGTGGACTCAGCGATCATTGTGCCGATAGTCGTAACAGCCAATGGCTTAATAGCCAAGAGCCTCGACCAACACCTGAGGAGGCTCTCGTTGGGCAGCTGGATCAAGGGCTTGATTCAGAAAGCGGTACTTCTGGACACGGCTCGCATTGTTAGGAGGTTCCTCTCACTGGAGCCCTGACCGCCGGTAGCTTGGACCCTGTTCCTGATACCGGTGGGCTACTATTTTTTATATTTTTAAATGTTTTTATATTTTTATAAGAAAAAAACAAATAAATACACATATAAATTACATTTTTAAATATTAGAAAATATTTAAAAATGTAATTTATATGTAAATAATGAAATAAAGGAAATAATAATAATAATAAACATTTATTTATCAGAATATGGTACATTATTATGGTCTTAAGATTAGTCAATGGTATCATCACATTCTGCCAAGTATGGCGTGCAAATATTAGGAACATACATTCAATATAGGACAGAGATTATTAGGTAAGTATTAATATTATTGATTGCCTATTACGAATTAAATTACAATTTGAGGCATGTCGGTTAAGAATAAGATCTTATACACAAAATTTATTTGGGATGTCAAATTATCACAAAATGTAAGAGTATCAAAGAGTAAGATGTCAAAATATAAAAGATTACAGTTAGGATGTCAAGGTATCATTCAAATAGTCATTTAAATTATAATAACATTTATTACATAGCAAGTCTTTAAGTTTATTTTTAAATCCATTTAAATTTAACTCTTTGATTGATTTTGGGATTTTGTTATAAACTTGCGGAGCTATGCAGAATATGCTTTTCCACATTAGGGCTGTTTTGTCTCTTCGTCCGCGTAACATATCATTCCGCCTGTTACGTTTAACAGTATCAGACAGGTGAGGAAACAAATGTGCATTTAACTTAACAAATAGGGCAGTTTCATAAATGTATAAAGTCGGTAGTGTCAGAATTTTATATTTTTTTAAATATGGTTTACAACTGTCCGTTACTTGTAGTCCAAACATGGCTCTGATGGATCGCTTTTGCGTTTTAAAAGCAGCTTCTCTGTTTGTCGAGTTGCCCCAAAATATAATACCTTATCTTAATACCGATGCCACAAGACCATGATAAGCTGTGAGTAGTGCATCTGTGTTAACTGTTGGAGCAAGTTTATACAGGGCATAGGATGAACTACTAATTTTCTTACATAGCGCTTCAATGTGATCCTTCCACTTGAGCTGCCTATCGATAACCAAGCCTAGAATGTTTGTTTGCACAGGAACGAAGTCTCGGTCATCAGCTAGTCTTACTAGTAGTCTGACTAACACCCCACCTTCTCCTTTTAGGTGTGTGGGTATCGTATAAGGCAACTATTATTATTAATAACCTCCTTTATTGATCTGTCAAATTCTGCACGTTCTATTCATGACCATTTATTGCACAAATTAAGTATGTAATAGAGGTTTATAATATAATATAATAGTATATAACGCCTGTATTCCGCGAAGGGTAAGACAGAAGTGTATACCCACATTTTTCGCCACTTTTGTGTATATAATATTACCGAATATATATATTTGTTTTGCGACTTGAGCAGAATGAGTCATTAATTGTAACAATCCAAGAGAGATTAAAATCCATATTTATAAATATGTTAATTTTAATAGAAAATGTGATTTCTTTACTTATTAGGTTGACCTTTAGCAATTTGACCTTTTCGTTGTCAACAGCCCGTAAATGATAAAAATATGGTAATGGATTTTCAGTGTTATTGAAAAAGGATTAGTACTTGTGAGTAATGGCTGCCTATTTTTGGAACCTTTGTGTTGAAGTCAAAGTCAAATCTATACCTACATATAAAATAGTAACGAAGTCAAAACTGTACACTAAATATTAAAAACGAAATGCGGGGCAGTCTTTGGGGACTGCCGATAGAAGTGAAAACTAAGAAACTTGTGAATTGTATCGTCGAAGCGTGCGGTGACGATGACGACATTTTCACGCTTTTTGTTCACCCAAAAAGTACATCTATATACACAGTATACATATAGCTCATGGAAAGCGTTCGGTGACGATGACGCGAGTTCCATGATTTTTGTTCACCCAAAAAGTCCTCAACGCGTCTAAAGAAGTTTTCACTTCAAAAAGACTGCCTCGTCTGGGTTCGATTTCCAGGGCAAGTGTTTTCCATTAGGAATTTCTCAGTAGCAGCCCGTAGTCTGGATTGACGGAAAAAGGCTCGCCCCTATTACAAGGGACTTAACATAACTGGCGAAATGTGGGTGTACCTACTATGGGTACTGCCTAATTCTACGGGGAAACAAGGCGTGATGTTATGTTAGGTTATGTTATTTAAAAAAAAGGTATTTGCTACGAGATGTGGGAACGAGATTGATGCCGAAAGTATAGTTTTTAGAATTTTTGTCCGTTTCTCTGGATGTTCCGAATTGGCGCCAAAACGGCTAAACTGATTTGGATGAAATTTGGCACACAGATAGCTTATAGGTATCCTGGATTCACAAAAAGGGTAATTTTAATACCGGTAGTACGTTTTTATGCGATATTTGCTGATGGATTGTGTCCGAAACAAGCGCGAGAGGGAATTCGACATTCGACGAAAGGAAAAAAAATATTGAGGGAATTCGACTTAAACAAAGTGAACATTGGGTTAATTCAAACAATTTTATCTCAACCAACGTCAGAAGTTGCCAAAAAGTTATGTTGTTTAATAACAGTCCTTCATCTGTGACTTTCATCTGTGTTAGTAAGTGTTTTATACAATATATTGGTTGTTTATATGTGTTAATGTTATGCAATGTTGAAAGGCACGATGGGGTTGGCGTATCTGTTTAGATAAAAACCCCTAAACAAATAAAGAGAAAAAAAAATAGGGTTAGGGTTTTAAACCCGGTAGTACGTTCCCATGGAATAAATTCTGACATCCACGCGGGCAACACCACGGGCAAAAGCTATTGCTCAATAAATAGTAGTCCTATTAATGTTCTTAAATGCTATTTATTTAAGTTACTACAGATATTAAGTCACTTACTTTTGCTCCATCCACATGAGCGTAAATATCATTTATTAAAGTCAGAACAATAATTAAGAGAACCAAAATACATTGAAACATTCTAGAACAAAAAGTTTCTATGAACAACCATTTTATTCACATAACATGAGTTTTCAGAATTCGTTTATGAGTTTGGGTTAAAAAATATGAAAACGAAATTCTATTTAATAAAAGTTCTGAACATTTTATAGAGCTCTAGAAAAAGCAATAAAATGTTCGAAAAGTTTATAGTTTATCCAATTGAAAATGGTTGTCGTCAGAATAAAGATAGTTCGAATTTATGTGGCTTTATATTCATGTTTTCACTGTTGTTTTATTTGATGTTTTATTTCAGTTCTGAATGGTATAAAACTACGTCGATTTCGTAACTTCCCTCAATTTTGCAGTCGTAGGAAACACTACTGCTCTCAAAACGATGATGGAAAACATCGTAAGGAAACCAGCATGTACGAGAACAATAAATTCGAAGACATGTGATATACACTAATCCGCAGTGGACCCGCGTGGTGAATTACGGGTCACTACCTCTCACAGAGAAGAGACCTGTGCCCCAGCAGTGGGAACTGTATAGGCTGATTATGCTAGGCAGTTCTTTTTGCCCGAATGAGTGCGAAGCGGCTCCATTTCAGCTTGGCCAAAAATGCTTTCGTATGTCCGGATGTCCGGCTGTTTTCCTCTACAGGTTGCATTTCTCAACCGATTCTCGTGAAATTTTGTGAGCAGGTTCGATAACTATATGGATAATTTTTGCCGATTCAGATTTTTGAAAATTTTCAAAACGTCGGTGATATGCGGGTTGAAAACGTAAAAAAAACATATTTCAGCCATTTCGCGCTTTTTGTTTTAAGTATTTCGTTTTAAGGTGAACATTTATTTAGTTTTAAGCTAAGCAAAAACAGACTTGCAAGATCTACAGCTCATAGAGCTACTAGTAATAGAGATTCTGTTATTTGTACTTTCATTTAGTTACAGAATAGTCCAGTATCACCCGAGAAAACTGTTATAGCTCTATTTTACTTTAGTTTAATAGGTACCGGTAAAACGGGGTGAATAGGAACGCAGGGGTGAATCGTAACGAAACTTTAAAAGGGAATTTTAACATTTAAATAATATAATTTGTTGCCAACAGGGACACGTAATCGGTAATTATAATACAGTATACACGTTAGAGTCCTTTTTGGCGACAGACTATAATATTTCAATGTTAAAATCCCTTTTAAAGTTTCGTTACGATTCACCCCTGCGTACCTATTCACCCCGTTTTACGGTACCTACTCTTCTAGGTGTCTGACCGATTCCCAGGTAAATGCTTCTTCAAAAAGACGCGACATTCGACGCAAAGGCACCGTCTGTCGCGCGACAAGGGGTGCCTTGGTTTCGCATGCAATTCACGTTGCGGGCCGCGCCTGTTTCAAGCAGCCTTAAAGCCAAAGATACGTTGATACCTGATTATGAATTTCAATTTTGTTCCTACTTTTTCAACGCAGTGTACAATTGAAGATTAAGAGAAATAAAAGTTTGAAAATTACATATTTTTGAGCTTTAATTACAAACACTACATTCTAATATTAGGTTTGGGGTTAATATTACAGTCAGTTCTGTATTCTGGTTTCTTGAAAGAGCGTCCTCGCTTACATGTCACCCAACATTCGTGAATCGGTCGCTGCTTGAAATCTGAAATAATTTAATGATAGACAAAGCAATTAATGTTTCTTATTTTGGACTTTATCAATAGATTGTCGATTGCTCTTAAAATATTTATTGAGAGGTTATATCAATATTGTATCGACAACATAAAAGGAAATCCATGTTGTTGGGTGACAGTGTTCTCTCGATCAATCATTTGGTTAGCTAGTTGCTATTCCTGGCAAGTGACACCCAATTTTCATATTTAAAAAACCGGCCAGGTGCGAGGCGGACTCGCGCACAAAGGGTTCCGTACCATTATCTATAAAAACGGCAAAAAAAAATACGTTTGTTGTATGGGAGCCCCCTTAAATATTTATTTTATTCTGTTTTTTAGTATTTGTTGTCATAGCAGCAACAGAAATACATCATCTGTGAAAATTTCAACTGTCTAACTATACATCCTGGTGACAGACGGACGGACAGCGGGGTCTTAGTAATAGGTTCCCATTTTACCCTTTGGGTACGGAGCCGTAAAAAAAGTACCATTAGGTGAAATAGTTTTGGAAAAATATCTCTTTAACAGTTGAAAAGTTCAAGAGTAAATATTTATAAATGAAACCGGATAATCAGGAAATATATTAATGACATTAAAATTAAGGACAAAGACAAGCACATGACTGACGGCAAATAAAAATATGATTGACCTCCTCTCTCTCGTTTCAGTGAGTGACTTTTTATTTATTTACTTAAAGAAATAAATAATACCTAATGATTTCGGTGATCAATGTTCTTTCCTTCTCTGCGTGGGAAGAAGTCTTTAATTATACTAGGCCAAACCATACAAAAGTATGATGTAGGTAAATTAATGTGAAGGCGGGCATTTTTTTACCTTTCTTACTGTCACAGTTGAACTCGTGCATGTCACACATGTCTATGAAGGTTCTCATCTCGCCGCAGGAGTCGATGGCACACATTGGCACCTTGTCGTGGACGCACAGGTCCGCTACTTTGCACTCTTCTTCGTTCTGAAAATGTGAGTAATTTTCGAAGAGAACGTTGAAAATAGTGCTTTAAGTTGTTGAAAATAGCATTCTGAGATGCCGAAAATAGCACCCCGGAAATTGCGTCTTGAGAGCGCTTGTGACATAACTGTGCCATAGAAGCCAATTAAGGGCATCTATTATTTTGTGTATAGCTATTTAGTTATAATCCATCCATATCAAGAAGAAAAACGTGAGTAATTTTCGAGGAGAACGTTGAATATTGTGTCTTGTGATGTTGAAAATAGCATGTTGAGATGCCGAAAATAGCGCCTCGGAAATGGCGTCTCGAGGCGTTGGAAAAAGTGCATCATACGGTACAAATTAGAAAGAAAGAAAAAAAAAATAAGTTATGTCTAAGACTATCGAAATTACCTTATTTTCATGATGATATAACGGGTGTAAAAAGACACTTAACGAAGCCGAGATTCACTTGTACTCCTCGCCATTGTAATTATTTTATGTACTGGACTATACCTGTAGGCCTAGCCAAGTTACAAACGTTTCGTATCGAATCTCTTTCTACAATCGTTAACGCTTTGGCGTAAGCAATTTTAGAAAACGATAAGTTGGTAGCCAAGTTGACGCGACTGACTCGATCGCTCGTTCTACAATGTCATTAGAAAAAACATAAACTTTAGTCTATGGTGAGCGTTCCTACAAACGTCAAACTAACCTTTGTTATATAAAAGTTTATCATACTCGGGTACTTGAAAGTTTGAAACATAAACAATGACGTGATACGCGTCATGAACTAATATCGCCACTTACGAAACAAACAGAACATTGTGTTTGACCCTTTACTTAATCAACATAACATAACATACATAACAACATAACATCACGCCTGTATTCCCCGAAGGGTTAGGCAGAGGTGTACCTATAGCACACCCACATTTCGCCAGTTATGTTTAAGTCCCATGTAATAGGGGCCGAGCCTATTGCCATCAACCGGGCACAAATCCAGACTCCGCGCTGCTACTGAGAAATTCCAGATGGAAAAACCCAAAAACACTTTGCCCGACCCGGGAATCGAACCCGAGACCTCATGCTCAGCAGTAGCGCTTGCGACACTAGACTAACGAGGCAGTCAATTTAATCAATATACTTTATTGTTATGGTTAACAGTGTATTAAAAAAAAAAAAAAAATATGCTGAGAAGGCACAGTCATTATATTAATGTCCTAAAAATTATTTCTAAGGGAGTGTCTGGGACTTAATTTATTAATTGAATGAATTGCCCTTTTTTGTAAAACAAAAATAGTCTGAATACCGGCGGCATTTCCCCTCAACACAATACCGCACGACAACATATTTAAAGTATGTATTTTAAATGCTAAATGGTAAATAAAGTCCAAAATAATGGTAAATAAACAAAACACTTCTCGGTTTCAACACAGCTGTATCATATAGACGCCATATAGTTATCGTTAACTCTTGGGTCTCGGCGATCGCTTAGCTATCGTTCAAAAACTTCGATATCGTTTCGTTAGCGCTTGTCAAAACTGTAAATTGGCTACCATATGTATGGGATGTAGCGATCAACATTGTAGAAACGATCACATTTCATTCTAACATTTTGAACGATCTGATAAGTTGTGAACTTGGCTACGAATTTTCTGTTCGTTTGTTCTGACCACGTGACTTAACGTTGACATGATGTCATTCCTATACATTTGATTAGTTTTCTATTAGCGTTGTCGATTGTAGATTGTCAACTTGGCTAAGCCTGCTGGGAACCTTCTGGTTACGGAGATATTGAAGGTCAAAATTCCAACTTTTACTGATGTTTTTTTACGAAAACAAGTTTATAATGTTATAAGTTATAACGCAACTTTAAGTACCCTCATGACCCCTGCACCGTTGCGTGCACCCATACGCACAATGTTTTGCGTGTGTTACATTGCGCACTACCGCAAACAGCAAATTTGCACACCAAAAGTAAAAGTCGTTTCCCAGCAATTATTGCTGAGAAACCACTTGTGCAATGTTACTTAGTTTGATGTACATAATGCGTAGATGAAGGCTATGTGATGATGGGTCTTTTTATACCTTGTAGTAAATAGAAGCTATGCTAAAGTTTTAAGATATATTTATTTATTTTATACTTCAACCACAGAAACGGCTAGAGGCGGACTTAATGACATAGGCATTTTGTATCAGTCATACTTTGGGTGATGTAGAGACAAACAGTGATTGAGGAATAAATATTTATTTTAATTAAAAAAATACACATATACCTATATGTCGGAAATACGTTAAATCATTCGTTTGACTTTGACTAATCGGGACGCCAGCGCCACCAGGTGGCGCTGGACAGAGTCCATAACGCTAACGCTTGACCAGAGAAGACCAGAGTTTGTTGTTGGCAGTTAAGCAGTGAAGACGTTTAGAAACTGTCGCGCGTTCCGTATAATTGTGTCGTGTACCTACAGTGTGTGATTTGCTAGTGGGATGAATTTGTTCCTAAATAATAATTTGATTTGAACTTCAAACGGTTTTTCTATTGCGCAATAACCAACATTACCCATATTACGCCCACAGTAGTTAAAATATGGCTGACGATAACGAGAGAGACGTACCTTCTCCGTCATATATATAATATATTATATATATCTAATCAAATACATGTACAAATAAATATACATAAATTCACGAATATACTAAAACAAATCAGGCCAACAATGGGAAAATATTAACGTTGAAAAGATACTGCCAGCTTTTTACGAAGGTGCTCGCGAACTTTTACTTTAAAAGATAATCGGTTGTTTGCCATCCTGATTTCCAGGGGAGCGCAACTCACACAGAGATAGACTGAACGAAGAAGGAAGACTGAATAAAGTCTGTGCGGTGAGTGGGACATTGCAGAAGGCGATTTTTTTTTTCTCTCAATTAGTTTTGATCATGGACTGGTAGTTTGAGTAATTTATGCGGCCTACCCAAATGTCCTTTCTTTGGTATTGTTCGTCGAATCGTTAAGCTCCTTAAGTTCTGAGTTGGGCTGCACGATTACTAAAAAATGCGTGCACTGCCTGGACAGGTCCACTCATTCTGTGTGGTTTTTCCTCAAAAGACCGTTTCAGACACATTTCTACATGGTCTTCACATGATCTGACCAAGATTATGTCTGGACTTTAAAAGAGACTGTGACCTCTGAGTTTGTTTCAGCCTTTCTTCTCAGAGTAGTCAGTTATGAAACGCCGACCTCATCTAGTTTTTAAAATATGATTGACGTGTAAAAGTGCTTGTACAAACCTACTTACAGAAATAAAATCTTTTATTATTTACTTACAGAAATAAAATAATTTATCATTTATCATTATTGTACGTATTACGACTGTGATAAAGACTGAAAAGCCCAAGTCATATTCATATTCGTTTATTTGTACATTTTTACAAAAAAACAACTGACTTCAAAAAAAAAACACAAAAAAACGTGAAAAATAAATTTAATTTCGGAAGTCTTATGTTTTGTATTTTCGTTTTTGGCCACCGACTTCCGAAATTAAAGTTATTTTCACGATATTTTGTGTCTTTTTGGAAGTCGGTTATTTTGCTGTAAAAAAGTTTTTATTTTTCACTTTTTTGTTGCGGTACCTACCCCATACAAATTCGTAGCTGTATACGAATTTGTGTGGGGTAGGTACTTGATATGTAAATAAAAGTGACAGGAAATTATCAAAACATCATCAATATAAACTAATTGGAAAAAAATATGCAGTATAAAGGATAACAAAAAAACTACTGGCCAAAACTTGATCAAATTTAAATAGAACCAAATGTGAAGCACCAGCTATCAAATAAAAAAGAATCATCCAAATCGGTTCACCCATAAAAAAGTTCTGAGCTAACACATAAAAAAAAACATACTGTCGAATTGGGAACCTCCTCCTTTTTTTGAAGTCGGTTAAAGGGCTTAGGGCTAAGAGCCGTCGTAGACCCTGTTTAGGCACAGCAAAGGGTATTGTTTGTTACTTAACTAACATATTTCTTAATCTTAAACATCTAAATTGTAGCAATTAAAATTTAAAAAATAAAAATTATAATTTTAATTTTCCGAATTTAATTGCTCAGTTTATGTATACATAAACTGAGCAATTAAATTCGGATAAAAAGTAAATAACATTAATATAAATAATAACATAATTGGTCAGCAATTTTCATAAAATACTTACTATTTTTACAATTAGATAAAGTTGTATTTAGGTAATTGTTACAAACACTTATTTGAAAAGAGATCGTATTTTGTTTTCTATTATGATTACAAATAAATTATTAACAGGAAAACAGATTAGTTTTACGTGTATCACAATTAGAGACAATTTACAGATTCAGTAGAAAACAATGTATAATTTACTTATTGTATATTTAGTAGTATTTTAATGTTTAATTAAATAATCTTCTTGAAATACAACTATACATACAGCTAGTCATGCCTAAGCTAATGACCGATGAATATTAACTTAAGATCTTGTATGTACATCATTAAAATTAGATTAGCTAAGTTTCCTCACCCTGAAACCCAATAATTATTATCTAGCTCGTTCTAAACCGCTGTTAGGCACACAGTAATGGCTTATAATATCGTAGTCTGAATCGAAAGGAAAACTAAATTTACCTCAGGTTTCCATAAATATAATATGAGTTTATGTCTGACATTACACCCGACGTAAATGTTAAAAGATGAATGAAATAACGGAGGCAGAGGCGTGTTCTAATAAATATGTAAAGAGGGAACGTATTAGGTATTTACTAGATCTCTTATATTATTACATACTTCGATAGTCATTTGATACCCAGAAATAAGAATATCGAGGAATCGTTGTAGTGGAATCTGATGTAAGACGAGAAATAAATTTAGTTGTAGTAATATTGAGGGGTGAGAATGGATACAATTTGGGAATAGAAAATAAAGCAATGAAATACAGATCGTAAAAATTAAAGTAATGGATTTAATTATTATCACAACCTCCATAAGTTGTTCACTGCTGGACATAGACCTCCTGCAAGCATCACCGCAACAACTGTAGTGCTGTTCTCTAATAACTTAGGTGAAGTGGGCTTGAAGTGAGAAAGAAAGAAAGAAAGAAAGAAAGAAATAAATAAAGAAAGAATTAAAGAAAAATATTTTATATTGTGAGCTGTTAATAGTGTCAATCCCTACCATCAGGTAGAATAACAGCTTTATCTATATTTTCACGGTGAGATTTTTAAAGAATCCCTGTGCTGCCTGCATCCAGTGAATTTCAGGATAATAGATTTGACTATATATATTACTAGTGGATACCCGGCGTGTGATACTAGGCTAATAAAAACAGTGAAGAGATTTTTTTTAAATGTAAAACCATGTTTGCATTTATTGCCTTTCTAATAAAACCGGGTTTGGGCACATCGGTTGGATGGTTTCTAAGTCTATAACGGACATAGGTAGAAACAATTTTTGTGTTTTATATAATACAAGTTGACCCGACAGACGTTGTCCTGTCTTAACTATGAATGTCATATGTCGTTTAGTTTTAGTTTTGACTATTGAGTAAAACTAAAACTATCGACTCATCAACCGATCCATCTATGTTAAACGATATTTGCAGCGCGCATTCTGTCAATCGCTGACAGTTATTTCAAACAACTGACAGTTATGTAAAATTAATATTGACGTTAAGTTTTCTTAAAATTTCTAACATTCCGATCAACTTCCTTATTTTTTTATTTCATATGATCCTTTTCCTGATAATAAAGAACAAAACAAAAAAAATATTGTGAAATAGGTCCAGCCGTTCACGCGTGATGGCGTGACCAAGGGAAATACGGATTCATTTTTATATATATAGATATAGGTATGTATATAGATGTATGTAGATCGTAATGAGGTTCCAATAACAGGGTGTAAGGTCCTGGTTTTATAAGAAAAACGAATTCCGGAGCCTATTTTGCTCGTAAAAAAACATTTGTAAACCACTAAAGCTTTTAGCGTCTTATCCGATTTGCAAACAAAATTACGAATATTGTCGGAAAATCGATTTCTTCACCGAGATATAATTTTGCCATTACTGTTTCCTGTATAACAATATTTTGTGTCTATAACTGCCAGAAGGTAATAGGGTATAGGGGATTCTAATCTTGAGCGATTAAATAACCGTTAATAAATTTTTCAATATGACAAATAATAAAAGAAAAATATATAAGAAATTATAAGAAAAGGCATTCGTAAATTACCATTATAATAAACTAAAATTGTTGCGATAGAATTGGCTCCATGTAAAATACTGATATTCAGCTACATCCGGTTATACTCGTCGCCGACCGCAATATAGTTGGGAAAAAGGCTAGGTAGATTGATTTTGAGTTGCCATAATTTGGCTACAAGTTATAACTATTTTCTTTATTTCATTATATACATGTCGCAAATACGCTAAATCGATCGTTTGACTTGACTAATCGGGACGCCGGTGCCACCAGGTGGCGCTGGACAGAGTCTATAACGCTAACGCTTGACCAGGGCAAAGCAGAGTTGGTTGTTGGCGGGTAAGCAATGAACACGTTTAGAAACTGTCGCGCGTTCCGTATAGTTGTGTCGTGTACCTACAGTGTGTGATTCGCTAGTATGATTAATTTGATCGACCATTATAATTTGATTTGAACTGCAAACGGTTTTTCTATTTCGCAATAACCAACATTACCCATTAGTACGCCCACAGTAGTTAAAATATGGCTGATAATAACGAGAGAGACATACCTTCTCCGTCATACACATAAAATATATTTTTAACTATTAGAATAAAAAAATATAGCCCACCGGTATTGGGAACAGGATCCAAGCTACTGGCGGTCAGGGCTCCAGAGTGAGGAACCTCCTAAAAATGCGAGCCGTCTCCAGAAGTACCGCTTTCTGAATCAAGCCCTTGATCCAGCTGCCCAACGAGAGCCTCCTCAGGTGTTGGTTGATAACAATAACCATAATCATTTTTATTAATACAATGCTTACTTTCATAGATTCGCTGTGGGCGTCTATCGATGATATTAAATATATTATGAGTATACCTGAAATAATCAGAATTATTGCTATAATTGGTACTTTTAAATTTGCCAGATGTTAACTTATTATGTTATAACTAATTGCAATAAAAATTAAATTAAACTTACCTAAAACAGCTATCATTGTAATACGTCATATTCTTTTTCTGTGAGAGGTGTACATTTCTAGGTTTCGGAGTAAAAATGAAGTCATAATTTGTTCTAGATTTTATTGCGTCTATAAAATGTATTATAACTCTTTTACTGCTATGTGCGTCATATCGGAAATGATAAATGAAAAAAAAAACATCACATTTAATACATCGGAGATGCTGTTTAAAAAAAAATTGAGGGAGTAGGGACAAAAGAAAGTTCTACTGTCATAGTTATCTTTGTAACTTATGAAAGGGATTTAAAAAATAAATGAAAGATTGTACCATTAACTTCATTCAACTTTAATGAATATTCTATAAAGATTGCACAACAATCAGTCATTCGAAAATAATTAAGATGTTGAGTCGAAATTTTTATTTTTATATCATTTTAGTTAATATTATAGATAAATCTAATAATTCTATATAATGAATAATCATCCAAATCCTGGTGAAATCTCCTTTGGATTTGGACAAACTCCTTCCTCTTCTTTCACGTGCCTGAAAACTGAAAGAAGGAATTTTACTCCAGGTCTGTTCTTTTAATATGTAGGTATTAAATTCTTTTTTAGTTGTGTGTATTTTTAATCAGGGATTGAAAAGGTTCCTAAAATACCGGTAAAGAACCGGTATTTAGTGGTTCCGTTACTAGAACCCGAACGGAATAGAAACCTAAATTGGAACCTTTAAGAACCTTTATTTTAACAGTTCTTCTTCAAAGTGAGTCCGAACGAGTTCATACGTAGCCGCTCAGGGCACGACGAAGCTTTTTACGACAGCGGCGAGGTACGGGCGGCCGCCTTTATAAAATTATATTTTTTATAAAAGCGTTTTTTTTTTAATACTATATTTATTTTACCCATAGTGTATTCACAGGAATACTCGTACAAATCACACAGGTCCAGGAAAGTCCTCGCTTCATTGACAGACTTGCCACAGACGATGACCGTGTCATGGAAGCAAGTGTAAGCGTGCTCACATATCTTTTTCAATTCTGACTAAAATAAATAAAATATATTTAAATACATTTGGCTTAATAGCTTTCTCTCAAACTAAACTATGAAGCCCCATTTACACGATGCAACTTTCTTCTTTGTTGAATACAATAAAATTGAAGCAAAAAATGACATGTATTGTCAAAACACTTTAGATGGAGCAACTTTTATTGTCGCTTCAACTTATGGTATGCAATTAAATCGCACCGTGTAAATCGAACGTGACGACGATCGTGTATAACGTTGATGTTTTAATGAAAAACTAAACTTAGACCAACGAAATTATGGTTTTATTAAATATTGAACTATATTTGAAAGGCTTTTGCGAAAAACAGTCGAGTCAAAAGGAAAATTAAGATTTAAAATTCAGTTAAAATTCAACCCTTTAACTCTAATTACATACTTAACTTACCAGGTGAGATCTATCAGTATTAATATGAGAATCAATCATCAGTACAATTTGCAAAACAAATAACAAAACACCTTTAGTTATAAACATTACTGATGAAATTAATAAACACTGGTCTTTTGGGAACCATGTAACTTCTAACGATACTAGGGACCAATAAGTTGTTGATCAAAACTGAGGACAATCACAGGATGTTTGTGTATTCAGGTTTAGTCTCAAATTGAAGGAAAAGGAAATTCTAAACATAACTTACGAACTAATAATGGATTACAAGAAATTTTGTAATAGGATTCAATGGGTTACGAACTAAAATAACAATGTTCAAGATTTTATTAAAATGGTGTTTGCCAGTTATTCGGTAAATGGTACATAATTATTGTTATTTATTTATTTATTTTATTATTTATGTACACGCAGTAAAATACATACAGATACGGCATATTAATAATATTAAGCACAAAGCTTATTTCTTAAGAAATTTCTTCCAGCAGATCTGCGAAAGGAGAAATGAAAAAGAAATGTAGACAATAGTGTGTGAGAACAAGAAGAGAAGAATTTGATTTGTGACGTCTTAAACTAGAATATTAAATATACTTACATATAATACAAAAATAAATAACAAAAACACTTAAACACGCACACACACACACACTAAACACACAACACAAACACACACACACACACACACAATACTTTAATAAATACATAATGCTAAAATAAATAATCTTATGTATAAATCAATTTATTTATGTAAGTTTGAGAATGTTTGGATTATTTTCCTTTTCTTTTGGAACCAATGCGTAAAATGCTTTTTGGACTTGCCATTTTATTCAGATTTAGTTTTTTTTATTGGAGAAAAATTATGTCTGAAATCGCTAACCCGTCTGCAAGCATGACGATCAATTCTCGTGCCTTCTCTATTTGCGAAGAGGCCTTCGCCCTAAAGTGGGACTATACTAGGCTGATATTATATTATATTAGAAAACTCCATGCCATTCGCTTACTTCGTTCAGTCTCCAACATATTCCCTATTTTTATTGGTACCTATTCCAAAAAATATTTGAACCCATGACACTTAAAATCTACATCTAAGAGATCGAGTATCAAAGCTAACAAATTGATACGATTTGTAAAGCTAAATAAAAGTCAATGGTATTAGAAATTGGTATCCATTAAGTTACGTGTTCAAGTCTTTCAATGTTCCATTTTGTTATTTGACTAGGAATGAAACTACTATTGTAACGTGAAAATAATATGACGCTCTAATTAGTAATCTTTATAATGAAAAAAATACATAACTGGAAAAATGGATTCAGCTCTTTGCTTTAGGTTATATTTTTCTGAATAGGTACCTACTTAAAGTTTTTTGTTGTAAATAAAACTCATTAATTTCTGATCTCAAAATAATTTTATTTTGGCTTTCTTTATTTGAGCATGGCAAAGGTCACTGAGCTGTTTTCTAATGTTCTTTATGTAGGTGAGTTCTTTCAGTAAGTGCAAAGCTCGTTCCATCATTTAGCCCGGGGCTATCAAACAGACGTCTGATATTTCGTTGGTATTTTTTTTCCATTAGTACCTATTTCATTTTGAAATATTGAAATATTAATATTAAAATATGTAAATCAAAACCTAATTTTAAATTAAATAAAAATTGGAATTCGGAAATATCAATTAGTATTTATAAAATTCAATTTGGATAGAAAAATACCATCAAAAGCAAGGCAAAAAGAAACCATTTATACATGCCAAAAATTAAACAAACAATACAATTGTAATACGCATTTATTTAATGAATGAATAGTCTAAATACAGAACAGAATAAATTGGAATATTCAAATGGTTTTAATTAAAATTTTAAATCAGTCATCAAAGTAACTGTTGGTTGGTCGACGAGACACGGTCAGTAGGGATCGATCCTCGGGACAGGCCGTCTGCTTGTAATCTGAAATTAATTAATCTGGTTCAGCAATGTTCATTCAACTAAAAAGTGAATTATGTTGTTTCGTAAAATATATCGATAAAACAATATTTACGGCATTAGTCCCGGTATAGCCACGCGCTAAAAGATTCTTGTACAGCTAAACAAAGGAATCAATTAAGAAGATTTAACTTCACAAAAGTTAAAGAAAACGTGGAAGGTTGCATTTTCCTAGCACACACACATATGAGATTTAATGCATCGTTTATACTCGTAGCTAATCGAGCGTCAATCAATGCGACTGACATTCGATCTATCTACGTCTGCACTGGAATTCACGCTTCAATCGATAGCTGACGCTACTTAACAATGTATTACCTACATGTTATGTTATGTACCTACTATAAAGCCACCATTTACTAGGTTCGTCTTTCATTGACTTGAATGAGCCCTGGCGGCTGAGAGCATGTCATGCTCACTCCAATGTCTCGCTAGTTGTGGCGTGTGTGTTGGATCATTAAATTCCCTTCAAAATGGTTGAGCTGAAAGGTGCTGATTCATATGTCATGTTCGTGAACGGGTGCCGTCAGTACGGACTGGTCATCTCTTGGCTGCCACGGCTAATTTAAATAATTTTTTTGAATGGTTTGTTTTGTTTTTTTGTTTTTATCTTTTTTGTTACGGACGCTTTTAACGTGCACGTCTTTCTACATCGTTCTCACATGTATAATTTCACCATGGATGATGTAAACAATTTTTTTGTAACTATATGTTATTCAAAAGAGTGTCCATGGCGTTTCTTGCCCGTTCTTCTACATAGGTACCTACTACGCTTTGGAATGGGCAACTAGCTTCATTTTTCTGACCGACTGACCCCTTGACAATTCAAAAGTGCCTGTAATTGGTTCATTTGAAATAAATTCTTTGAGTTTTGAGTTTGAGTTATACATAATTTAAGTGAGAGTGTGTGCATGAAAGTTGTATTTGTCGTAATTTAATTTATTTCAAAAATATGTATAGTTAAAATCAAAGTAAATTTCAATGGGGTAGTAAATTCGATATATCCTATTGGGCTCAAGTTGTAAATCCAATCTGGCCAGATGGGGTGTTATTGACCCATCCCAGACAGTGAATGTGGATCCCCGACACCGAATATCTACTGTGTTACTACTTGTATGGAGGGCACAAGTAGTTATATAATTAGTAGTAATATTGTTATTTATTAAATAGACGTACTTTTAAAGCTTCAATGACGTCATCGGTAGTCGATGAGCGTGGGTGAACAAATAATGTTGGGATTTTCTATTAGAAAATTCTCAGTAGCATCCTTTTTTTTTTTTTTTTGGTTGGGAAACAAATGACCTCTCCCGCTCTGGGCGGAGCGGAAGGGCGTGTTAGACTCGTACTGACTAAAACCCACCCGTGTTCCTTCAGTTGCCTGTGCGCCAGGGCCACGGTAACTCTTTCGAACAATCCGCGACCCCGGCAGGCACCGGCCCTATCGGACCCCGTCAATTATGGTGACATCTCTTTGAGGCGCGCGTGGAACACAACGCGCCGTCGACCCGGGCCTGGTCCTTACCGGACGGCGAGCTGCCCATTGCTCGCCGTCCGCACGCCCGCGCCTGCAGTGGCCGGGAGTCGGCTATCGACTCCCTACGCCCAGGGTGTCTCCTCCTGCGGCGACTAAGGGCGTGAGGGCGCAATGATTGCCTCTCCCTCACGCGCTCCGCCTCCTCCTTCGCGAGCATTACTGCTTCGCAGAAGGAGGTGACTGCTTCCCATTCCCTCTCGCTCCGTACCATGGCCTGAACCAGGGCCGGACGCGAGAGATCGCCGCCGCCGATCGCCGCCACGAGGACACGGCGGTGCTCCGCCCAAGCCGGGCAGACCTCCACCGTATGCTCCACCGTGTCCTCCGGTCGATCCACACAATGCCAACATCCGGGCGTTTCCTCCCGCCTTATCCGAAACAGGAACCTCCCGAAACATCCATGTCCGGTGAGGACCTGCGTCAGGCGGAAGGTGAGGACGCCGTGGCGCCTCTCAATCCACTCCTCAAAGAGGGGACTTACCGCCGCAATTGTGGCGTGGCCACTCAGTAGCAGCCTGATGTCTAGATTAATGCCATTAATGCCCTTGTTAATCAATCAATCAATAGTCTTTATTTGTGTTACAATTGTTATATTAAAGTTCCTCTATGTTTTGCCATTTGGCATACCGACATACATTTATTGGAGGCTTCTGCCAATTAAGAAAATTTATTTATAATAATCCGGATAATGTCAATTAAAAATAATACAAATGTAATTTAATAAAAAGCTATAGGTAATGTCAGGTAATGTCAATATTTAACGAAAAGCTACAATGTCAGTACTAAATAATAATAATGTTACTGATAAGAAAAATATTTAAAATTGATTATTTAACACATTTTTAATAACATATTTAATACCATTAGACTTGTCCCCACCTGGCTGTTTAACAAGCTTTTCGTTTCAGTGGGTGAAGGCGTGATGCAGATGTAAGTAAGTGTAAGCTCTAAGTGTTTTTGGCGATTTTTGGTTGGGGCCAAAGCTGATGGGTTCGCGTCACCGACATAGTAATGTGACGTGTTGCGCCAGACTGGCGACGCTCAGCGGCCAGTGTACATTTTGGGGTTTTCGCTACTGTCGGCAGTCCTCATGACTACCTATTTTTTAATTTAATATATGTTTTATCTCGCCTGCGGGGCGAACATGGGCGTACCCAAGACCTTTGTGACAAGACACGGTTACGGTACGGACGGTTTTATCGCCCAAACTATGATAAAATGTGGGACTCAAGCCATGTCACAGTGGCTGTGCTCGCCCCGCTGGTCAAAAGCTACGGATGAGGTTTTTAAGGAGTGAGTGCATCCAGAAGATGTCTGTTTACTCTTGCTTTGAAGCTTAACGGGTTATAGGTTGTAGATAGTTTTGTTGTTTCTTTTTACTTACTTCTTTGACATAATCTCATTATTTGACATTATATACTACGGATTCTTATTTGAACTCCTTATTTATGGCTTTTGTGGATAGGATTTTGATTCCGATTTGTTACAGTAGTAATGGCAATCATGTCATATAGTCTAAATAGGCTTTTATTTTTATATAGCTTCTTTTATATTTTGTGAATGTGAGAACGTTGTAGACCTAACTTGTAGACTAGATTTGTGGACCTTTTTATATTTTGTTGAGTACATGTTACTTGTTGACAGGCCTACACTGTCCTCCCATATCTATCAATACTGTAATTGGAAACATTGTAAAAGCCCCTTATTTTTAAAAGAGTAACCGTGGAGTTTCTTGCTGGCTCTTCTCCATAGGAAACCACTAATTGGAACCGTGCACCTAGCTTCTGACGTTTCATAAGTGCCCATGTTGGTTTATGTGAAATAAAATATTTTGATTTTGATTGATTTTTGATTTTGATAAAACTAATGTTATATTTACTCCTCCTCCGAATACAGTTGTAGTCGAACATATCGCAGAGGTCCCTGAAGCCCATGATGTCCCCAGCGTGGCTGAGACCGCAGATCGGCACGCGGTCGTGGTTGCACACCTTTGCCATGCTGCACCATTTAGCTCCCATCTGTGACCAAAACAATAACTGCTACTTTTTTACACGGACTAGTACTCTAAAACACCGCATTTAAGATCAAATTTGAATGACGTAAAACCATTAGTTAGTCCTCTTCAGTGGTAGTGGTAGAGTTAGAACTCTTCTGTCTTTGTCATAAAGTATAAATTAGAATGATTGCCGTGAGTTTGATAAAACTCTTGCCAAATCATTCTAATTCATACCTTAGTTTACCGAGATAAGAGTTACATTACATGGGAAAGTAATATAATAATATGATATAATTACAAAATCTCTAAAACTGCCTCGTTGGTCTAGTGGTCGCAAGCGCTATTTCTGAGCATGAGGTCCTGGGTTCGATTCCCGGGCCGGGCAAAGTGTTATTGGGTTTTTCCATCTGGAATTTCTCGGTAGCAGCCCGGAGTCTGGATCTGTGCCCGGTTGATGGCAATTGGCTCGCCCCCTATTACATGGGACTTAAACATAACTGGCGAAACGTGGGTGTGCTATAGGTACACCTCTGCCTAACCCCTCGGGGAATACAGGCGTGATGATATGTTATGTTTATGTTATCTCTAATACAAGATATAACAAGTAAATCTATAACTTTATTTAATATAATGATCAGTTAATACAATAAGCTATTGATATAATTTTAAAATTAATATTTTTTTAAGCATAACATACATTAAATACAAAATCATTAGATAAACCATTCAAAAGCCATAAAACAATGTCGCACGTCAACATTTCACTGTTCATACGGTTAAGAAAAAATGCAATATGAAAATGTATAGTAAAATATAGCCGCTACGGGGCATACGTTTTTGGGGGTAATAACCGAAGACATGAGTGAAGTTCCCGTTAAAATTCTAAAAAGTGTTCTACACATTACAATCACCATTAGAACCATATGATAAGATTATCGTAATAGATTGAGATGACCTAATTCTTGAACACGAAATATAAATGGGGATATGATAGAGTGAGTTTAGTCCGTAACGTAAAACAAAGTGGTTATCAATATTTCACGAATGAAAAGTAAACATAGGGTTAAATAATCAAACAGTTTTTTATTTATTTAGTACACGCAATAAATTAATAAACAGAAGAAAGTGCTGTTTTATGTACTTGAATTATAATTTGATTATCCCATTGCGAACTTGTAACACCATAGAACATAGGATTCCAAAGGGGGCGGTACCGCCCCCTAGTGGGCGCTGGAGCTTTTCGTGGGGGCGGTAGGGAGAGAGAGAGAGAGAGAGAGAATTAATGTTTAATTTGTGATTATCAATAGACAGACATATAAAATTGCTATAATTAACTATTATGTAAAAGGGGGTTGTGGGAGTTTTTTTTTTCTTGTAAAGGGGTCGGTAGTCCATAAAAGTTTGGGAACCTATGCCATAGAACGATCACTAAACAATATCCTAACATGGTGATCACTTGATACTATGGCAAGCTGCCAAGCTGTAACAACACGCTGTACCACTTGCACTAGTTTCCACAGAATAGCCAGTTACGAACACATGCTCCTGTTAGTACGGTAGAACTTACGAGTATGTTGTCAGTTTAGTTTGGACTTTATGTTATGTACTTTAGGGCGCATTTCACCAAACTTTCTTACATAGAATAAGTCTTAGCCTGAGAAAAAAAATTGAATTTTTGACAGTTTTTCCATACTAGAACTGTCAGACGTCAATTTTTTTCCTTGGAGAAAAGACTTTGGTAAAATCAGCATTTCGTGACAATGTTACACATTCAATATCCATCCTTCCTTATTATCTTTACTATCTACACGAATGTTATGTAGCGGTATCTACATCGCCACATGCGAGCTACGCGTTACACTGACGTCAGGCAAAATCCTGCATCGCGCAAGCAGAGTTTCCCGCGGAACTAGCATATACAATGGCAACGTCCCGACATCAAACGTCGGGCAGTTGCCTACCAGACACGACACCCGTCTAGTCGGAGGATCCCCCCTTTCTTATGGAGGTATGAGTGAACTTTAGTCCATGTTCCTCATGCCTCTATATGCCTAAACTAACTTGCAAAAAAATTGCAAAAAAACATAACCGTCGGTTTCTGAAAGTTTATTTATATATCTTATTATGTAATTTACTGTTTCTAATAAGCTATAAAACAGTCAACAGGAGTTTTACTGGTCTTATAAATACTTGCTCAGACTTTTAGGATCCAGGTTCAAATCTGTTTTTATTAAAAAAGAAAATTGGGAAAGCCTTGCGAGTCAGCTTAAACATTTAGCAGGATTCGTATTAAAATTATTAATAAAGACGCTCATAAAGACCGGGTTTTAGGACTCCCAGCTTTAAATCTAGTATAATAAAGGTGCTCGTGAAAATTTTAGAAAATTTGGTACAAGTTTTACCTTCCGCCCCATTGCGATGTCCTCATTATCCCGCTCCTTAGGGGGTCCATGGGCCTCCGTCATTAATATGATAGAGCAAAACAGGCAGATGACTGAAAATATAAAATTAATTACTATGTGGAAACAAAAAAAAAACGAGCTTAAAGCCAAATTAATAGGGTCGAAAATGTTTATAAAGACCAAAACCTAACAACAATTTGTAAAGATCAAAAATTGATGAAATTAATTTTGATCAGCTGATACTACTTTTGCACTTTTTTGCTAGGAGGATAAAAACCGTTGTATCCATACGAATATTTTAAATACGAAAGTAATTCCGTGTTTCTGCCTGTTACTTTTTAAGGTTCCGTACCTAAAGGGTGCCAACGGAACCCTATTAGTAACCCTCCGCTGTCTGTCCGTCCGTCTGTTTGTCAGCGGGCTGTATCTCATGAACCGTAATAGGTAAGACAGTTGAAATTTTCAGCGTGTATTTCTATTGCCACTATAACAACAAATAATAAAAATAAAATGACGTAAAAAATTAAAGGGTGTCCCCATACAATTATATGTTATTTTTTTAATATGTAGATAGTGTTTGTTAAATATTGTACGGTGTCACGCAACCCTTTTCGTGTGCACATTTATACCTAGCCTCATTGTCCTAACCCTTGATTTAGGACATAGGATACTTTTTTATCCCGGTAGTACAGCGCTAGCAGGTCAAGTTACACGAAACTGTCAAATTTCTCTAAACGATTTTAAACCTTAAAATGTTGTTAGTTAAGTACAAAATCGAATGAGAAAATCTGACAGTTAGTGGTAACTTGATGTGCTGGCGAGTGTACGTTCCCGTGGGATGATTGCCGGCCTCCGCGTGGGCGACTCCGCGTGTAAAAGCTAGTGTAGATATAAGCTAGAGCTTGAACGGTTAGCGCTCTACATTCCTTTTATTCGAGGGAAAGACCAGCTGCTACACAGCCTGCAAAGAATTGGCATTCTGCCAATGTATGGTGAGAGATTTACAAATTTTTACCAATCCCTGCGAAACGTGGTTCCAATTAATTGCACAAAATTAATTGTAGGTAAGGTTTTTACTTTCAGCTTTTAAATTAAGTGTAATG
This sequence comes from Griposia aprilina, assembly GCA_916610205.1. Lineage (NCBI taxonomy): Eukaryota > Metazoa > Arthropoda > Insecta > Lepidoptera > Noctuidae > Griposia > Griposia aprilina. The sequence goes on from OU744306.1 coordinate 13,199,068, forward strand.
AAACGTAATTTTATCAAGGAGAACCGGCCTCTTGGCATAACATTTTAAGGCATAATATTGTTTGGCATAACGTTTTCGCATAACTTTTATCAGCGTAATGATACTGTGGCATAATAATACTTTGGCATTATGCAATGGTTAGGTTAGGTTAGGTTAACGACTAAAAAGTACAACGCAGGGGGTTTTAGAATCATGTACTGAATCCATGGTTAGGTTGTGCGTCGATGTCCCTGCCAATCTGTACCGTTCAGTCAGTGCACGCATTTTATCAGTAATCGTGTAGCTCAACTTAGAACTTAAGGAGCTCAACGACTCGACGAGCAATACCAAAGAAAAGGCAATAAGTTTTTTTTACTGCATTATTTTTCCATTTTCCTGGTAAACTACTTACACGCTTAAACTTGAAGCAAATAAAGTTTAATGATACCATAAACTTACCAAAAACTGTTCTGGAAGCCATTTTATACGCTGTCGTCAAAACTTATTCCCTCGAAGGATGCACTATGAGTGACATTATAAGGTGTTTACTTAAGAGACTAGAACATTCGCCATTGTCTTAGTGTTTAGCAAAACTTCCGCAAATTCCTTGAAAACGGTTGCATTTTGTAAATATACGGCCGTGTAAGGTACTTACTTGGCTGTTCTAATAATGTACTCGTACTTATAATATCAACGAAGCATTTATATAAGTAATTATTATGTACTGCTAGCTGTCTCAAACGTATGAAATACTACTGTTTCTTAATGAATTCCATGACCACCGTAGAAACGAAAGACAAAATGACAGATTATAAAAAGATTTCTACGGTGCAATGTCCAAATTCAAGAAAATAATGACTCTTTGTTAAGAAAGTGATCTGTCTTCTCTTCATAGAGTTGGGATAAAAGTGGTCATGCTGCGTATGCTGTTGGTTTTTTCTTTGCGTAGAGTCCTAGTAGTAGTGCGTGTTGCCAGTGATGACCTATGGCACAGTAACGTGGTCGCTCACAATGGGCCTCATTAAAAGGCTGAAAGTCACCCTAAGGACAATGGAGAGGACTATGCTTGGAGTTTCCCTACGTGATCGAATCAGAAATGAAGAGATCGGTAGGAGAACCAAGGTAACAAACATAGCCCGAAGAATTGCCAATCTTAAGTGGCAGTGACCAGGGCACATTGCTCGCAGAACAGATGGCTGATGGGGCGGAAAGGTTCTGTAGTGACAACCGCGTATCGGAAGACGTAGCGTTGGAAGGCAGTTTAGCAAAAATGGAGCAGCGATCTGTCCACCTTATGGGAGCATAAGGTGGACACGCTGCTCCAATCGAAGTCAGTTAAGTAGATTAGGTTTTAAAGTGACGCAAACCAACAGAATACTAATCGAATACCTATGTTTATTGAATCTAAATAATATAATCTAATTACGAAATATCATAATTTATTTCTGAATATTTTAACATTCATTCAGAGAAAGTAAAAATGCAACGTTGCAGTGTTAGGAAACCATCCGGTTGTTTTTGATAAATTGGCAAACAATTTGATATTTAATCAAATATGAATATTTTACGCAATATAAAAAAAAAACTATTCAAAAAAAGTGACAACTTTGTATAAGTCTTCTTATATTACAATAAAGTGAATTCATTGAGTCATAGTGTTTGTAAGACTTTTTCTTGGGATCGTTTGTCTGACGTCAAAACTGGCGTCGTCTACAAGATCTAATTTCATGACCCCGACATTAGAAGATTTCTTAAAGGACAGTGAAAACAAGGGGCTTCATAGAAAAACCAAAAAATAAATATGGAAAGGGATGTGTCATGAACTCATGAGTCATGACTTGTTTTGGGTGCATTTGTTACGCCACTTCTTCCCAGCTACGAGTAAAGCACTAGGTAGTAGTGAAGTACGGGCTTTTTGAGGATCTGTCATAAGTATCTGTCTTTTATGCTGATTCTCAGCCTAATTTAATGAAATGAGTTTTTTTATTTTTATTTGTTACTTTCTGCAGTGACTTTTTTCATTCTAGATGAGAATAGGAGAATTTAGCAAAGTGTAACTATTGGCAAAGAATCCTGTAGACATAACAAGGTTCACAATTGGAATATTGGAAAATGGCAATCTATCGGTTGTTGGTCGTGGGTTCGAACCCAGGCAGGCGTTTTACTTCGTGTAAATAATTTCATCACCACTGCTCTCAAAACGGTGAAGGAAAACATCGTGAGGAAACCGGCATGTTCTAGAACCAAAAATTCGAAGACATGTGACATCTACCAACCCGCACTGGGCCCGCGTGGTAGATTACAGCCCTTTCCCTCTCAAAGAGATGAGGCATGTGTCCCAGCAGTTGGAACACTATAGGCTGATTATGAAACTATCAGTAGGTGATCCCAACATCCCGCTTCGAAATTTCAGATGCAGATGCAAAGGGACCAGCTGGGAGACTGTTGAAAGTTTTGGGGCAGCTGAATATGTTCTTCAATGTATTTTAGTAAGTATCATTTTAATTAAAGATTCGGCCTAAAATTAGTATTACTCAACTTTGAAGGAAAAACACCAAGTATCATATTATGTACGTCTTTTAAAACAAATTGATATACATAGATACCGTCCTTGCATACCCACTCCGATTACACGTAATAAATTAATTCCGAAGGTATATTACAATAATGTAATAACATCCTGTGATATAATACTTACGTTCACAATGAATGTTCGTCAAAATTGAGACCTAGGTCACAAGTTCTCGAAATCAACATTGAAATAAAAAAGTAAATGCTTTGTGAATATCCAACATTTAAATTATTTATTTATTATTTAAGCATTTATGTACACATATATACACAGATAGGAAGAAAGCAATAGAAAAATACTTACAAAGGTGATGCTTATTAATTGGACCGTGTTATGCAGAAAGCAGCCATATGGCACTTTTTCCAAAAATGAGTTATAAACACAGCCATACTAATTTCGACATACCAGATTTTTTGCAAAAACAGCCATGTCGATATTTCTATTTATCACGGATATATGAGCCGTCAAATGCAGCCATGTCTACAAATGTTTATTGTAAAATACAGTCATCTTCATGTAAAATACAGCCAATTTTGACCAAAATTAAAATACCTATATTGCAGAAGTCAGCCTAACTATTTTTTACAAATTTTAAAATGTTAGGAGGTATCGGTGTTCGAGTTACGTAAAAGGCAGCCACTCTATGATGGCTGTTTACTGTAAATTATTTAGTTGTTGTTAATCGCAGTTGGCTTTTTTCAACACCATCCAGGCCGTTTTTGCCAATAATAATAAATAGGTATAACTTTTTGTTTAGTTATATTAAGGATTTTATTACACTTAACTACAATTTAAATATTTCTTATCCCGCGTTTGCGCTTGCATAGGTATACATACCTTAATTGGGTACGTACCTAGATGCCCCCCCCGACCCTTGCTCGACGACGCGCCAGCCCGCGCCGTAGCTGAGCCTGTAGTTTTAAATTCTCCTGTTAATAATAATATAATCTCGATCCAGCCTGTCCCATCTGGCTGCCCTCCCCTCAGTGACGCCCTAAGCCGAGGTTCGTATTCCACAGGGGGTGCCCTTAGCGTGCGGTCACCTAGTTTTTAAGAATTTCGCCCCTGGCTGGAGGCTTTAAGTTAGTAGATTAAGGCACCCACAGGCTTGCCCGGTTAAGTAGCCAAGACCTCAGTGGTCAAAACTACGAGCTGCCAATTAGGAAAAAAAAAAAAAAAAAAACCTACCTAGATAAAAAAAAAAGAAAATGTCCTCAAAATAGATCAGAACGAAAACGGACACGGAACAGTAATAAAGAATATTTTGACCACAGATTAAGATGTAAATAACCAAGAGACTTCATAGATTTTACCTGCAAATGCAAAAATCTGTGTAAAACGGCTGTTCCTTTGCAAACACGCAAACATTTTCATAAAAGTTTTGGAGTCTTGGGTCACATAGTTCACAGACAGCTTTTCTGGGCGTTTTTTTCAAGGAGGTAAGAAGCGAAAAACCCACAAAAAGAAAACAGTTTTTGCGAAAATATAAAATAGAAACTTACGATGTTTGCCGAGACATGTTCTGTAAAACTCTGAATATATTATGCTCAACTAGAATCTCAATAGCCATAGAAAAAATAAATTCGCGGAAACCGTTGCTAGACCAAAGAGGTTCTAAAAAGGGAGGAGAAAATAGGGTACCTGTGGGCCTAAAATGGATGCTTTGGCAGAATCATATTATGATCTGCGTACAATTAATATCTCGCAATTCATCTGTTTGACAGTTTGGTATGAAGTTTCGTAAAATGGTCCACAAATTATGCATTGCTATAATGAAGTCTAATGTCAAATAGCAGCTGTCAAACAGATGAATTGCGGGATATACGAATTGTATGCAGATCATATTATGATTCTGCCAAAGCGTCCATTTTAGGCCCCCTGATGTGCGTAAAGAAGAAATAAAAGAGTTTATTAATTCACTTCCACTATATACGTCTCATTATAGCAGGTCACAAACATCGGCAAAGTTTTTTAAGCCTGGAGTGACTTTGTAGTTTATGATGAATATAAAGCCAAAATGACCACAAACGCCGTGAGTTACAGTTTTTTTAAACCATTTGTCACGACAACTTTAACATCAAACCTAAAATAATAAGCAAAGATACGTGCAACGTCTGCGATAAATTTCGCATAGAATTAATAAATACTGGTAGAAGCGGTGGGGATGTTAACTCCATAAAAGAAACACACAACATTCATCTTCACCAGGCCGAAAGAGTAAGATGTCAAATAAAAATAGATCTGAACTTAGTTAAAAATCAAGAAGACATGGAATCATTAGATATGCAAAAGACACTACCTCTACCCCGGATTCAGACATTTTTTTATTTTATAAAATGCTAATGTGGCTCTATAACTTGGGTGCTCACAGTGCTAAAAACCACCAAAGCTACTGTTATACATGGATTGAGGGTCAGGCTGGACGTGGCGCTCAAGAAGTGGGATCTTCACTTTTAAAACACATCGACAAGAACGTCTCTGACACTATAAAAGATTTCATTCTTTGGTCAGATTCTTGTGGCGATCAAAACCGGAATATAAAAATTACTCTCATGATGAAAGCAGTGCTCGAGATGAAACCAAACCTAGAATCTATTACATTTAAGTATTTGATGCCAGGCCATAGTTACTTACCCAATGATAAAGACTTCAGTGTTATTGAGAGAGCTTTGAAGTACAATCAAAGGATTTATACGCCTGACGACTACATTCAAATTATGGCTATATGCAAAAAGAAAAAACTTCTGATAACTTGCCAAATGGAAGTTGATGATTTCTACTCGAATGAGACTCTAGAAAAGTTCATAGTGAATCGCACGAAAACAACAAATACTAACAAAGTAAATTGGCTGAAAACAAGAGAATTAAAAATAACAAAGCGAGACCAATATCATATTTATATGAAGTCGGACTTTGACCAAGAAGGTTACGACTGTTTGGATATTACTCGTAAAATATGAAGACGTCACGTCTCTGACATTCCAGAAAGAGAAGGTGTTTTTAAGAGTCAGTTAAGTAAATTATGGCCAAATGGAAAACCTATAGCAGAGCCCAAGCTACGTGATATAATATCAATAATACATCTAATACCAGAAGATGCTCGACACTTTTACGACAATTTGACATGTACACCTGAAATGATTGAAAATGACGTTGATGGGTTTAATACTGAGTTAGATTTTATTTTGGATGATGAATGAGTGCCAAAATTTGTATTTTGCGTATAATACACTCGAGAGCAATGAATCCGGGTCACTTAAAGAATCCTAAAAATCTCGGAAACTAAAAATGCTAGGTTAATGCAATAAATTGTATTTAATAGACAATGTAATACTCCTTAAATGAAGGTATTAAAACTTCTTAGTTATTGTAAAGTTATATCATAAAAAAATCAAATTTGAAAAAGGGCCACTTTCGAAGATGGAACTACGAAATTACAGCATTTGGTTTTGCTTTTGTTTGTAATCTGTCATTTATGTGGGTACATAAACCATGTTGATAGTGCTCTATATTCATTATTCAAGCTGAAATTATGTCGCTTACGCCTGAAGAATGCACCAGAATACTTACAATGCTGGAAACCGGCCGGAGTCAGCGCGATACAGCCAGGACTGTCGGTGTGTCGCTGTCAACAGTACAAAGAGTTCTCCGACGTTACGAAGAAACTGGTTCTAACCTACGCAGACCAGGAACGGGCAGAACCAGGTGTACCACAGCACGAGAAGACCGATACTTGGTGAACACCATGCTTCGAAATCGCTTTCTCACAGGAACTGAACTCACAAATCAGTTTCGACGCCTCGGAGGAAGTAACCCAAGTGCATGGACAGTAAGACGTCGGCTTGCTGAATCTAACTTAAAACCCCTTAGACCTGCAAACGGCCCCAAACTGGAGCGTGGGCATCGTATTTCAAGACTAAGATATGCCCAGAGCCACGTAAATTGGAGTATTGAAGATTGGTCAAAAGTTATGTTCTCCGACGAATCAAAATTTATGCTCTACAAGCACGATGGAAGACACAGAGTGTATCGAAGACCAGGGGAAAGATTCAAGCAAGCATGCATCGAAGAAAAAGTAGCCTACGGTGGTGGGTCTGTACTTGTGTGGGCCGGAATTTCTTCTGAAAGTCGCACAGAGCTGGTGATCATAGAAAACGGCTTTTTAACTAGCGTAAGATATGTGGAAGAAATCCTCAATGATCACGTTGGTCCATTTATGGTCAATTTAGGTGAGGATGCTATATTTATGCATGACAATGCCCGACCTCATACAGGTAGGATTGTGAATGACTACCTTCAAGAGATGAACATTACTCGTATGGAGTGGCCAGCGCGCAGCCCGGATATCAACCCGATCGAGCATGCTTCGGACGAGCTAGGCAGATGCGTAAAACAACGAAACCCTCCCCCAATCACGCTTCGTGAGCTCAAAATTGCTCTCACAGAGGAATGGGAGAATATTCCCCAAAATCGTATAAGGAACTTGGTGTACAGCATGCCAAACCGCGTAAACGCAGTAATGGAAGCACGAGGAGGCAATACGAAGTATTAAAATTCAAGAAAATCGTAATAAAGTTCAAAAATTTCATGTTTCCTATTTTTGTTTTAAGGAGAGATCAGCAGTTTTTTTCTTTATGTAATTTTGTGTTAATAAAATGTATGGTGACTCATATTTTTTTTACTTTCATTTAAGGAGTATTACATTGTCTATTAAATACAATTTATTGCATTAACCTATCATTTTTAGTTTCCGAGATTTTTAACATTCTTTAAGTGACCCGGATTCATTGCTCTCGAGTGTAGTTTGTGACGTTTTAATTATTTTTTTTGATAAATAGTTCTAATATTCTATTGACAAGTTTTTACTTAAATCAAAATAATTTTATTTATTCGTTTTTTTTAATATAAGAGCTTAAGGAAGTGTACCTAGTTAGAGTAAAAAACAGTATGAATACATTATACAACAGCCCGATTATTTTAGTGAACTTAGTAAACATTTAGTCAACAGCTGCTCCACATAATACTTTCTTATCTGTTTTTTATTTTATAAATAGTTACAGATCACATTTTAAAACACAGCCAACTTACATGGCTGGTTTATGTTTTATTGTGGTTTCTAAAAAATATGCTATTTTGTATAAAACAGCCACATCTAAAATCGCAAATATTAATATTAATAGCCACGTTTCGAAATTCTGGATAGGATACAATAAATTGCAATAGTTATACCAATATGTCACAAATAAAAAATAATCAGAAAATGAATATACAACCGAAGTGCAACCATCGACAGAAAAATGTTTATAACTCTGTTTGTACTTTTCCCGACATGGCTGCCTTCTGCATAACACGGTCCAATTATAATATATATGTAGTTTCAAATAACCGTTTTGCAAAAACTAAGATTTTTGAAATTATTCTATGAAACAATTCTTGTTGCTTGACGCTACTGAAAAAAACTATGACATTCATAACTGAATACGTTTTTAAGAAACAATAAGCTTGTGTATCGCAAAACGTACTTCTTATATATTACCTAACGTTCGGAAACATATAAATCTAACATTCGATTGTTAAGCTAAGACCCAAGTAGGCCGCTGCAAGCACAAGTTGGCGAAATGGGACATCATCGACCCGTCATATCCAGAGCAAGTGCGGAGTTTTTGTTATCAAACTATGTTTAGTTTGATAAAAAAAAAACATTAGTAAGCATTGTTATGCTTACTAATGTTTTATAGTTTTTAACGATTAATTAGCACTTTGTTGACGTCAGTCCTATATTCCCATTCCCGTGTAAATTTCGAAAAATGGGGCCTCTTTCTTTGGCTACATGATAAAGGGAACTTAGTCTGTAAACATTTTAGCTTTCTAGGCAAACGGGTTTGGGCTGGGTATTGATGAACCAGTCAATACGTGAGTCTCAGGACTTTTCTTTTATATGAATCTATTGATTTCATGAAGTAATCGTACTAAGAGAAGTAAAATTAGCATAACATTCATAATCAGCCTATAATGTTCCCACTGCTGGGACACAGGCCTCCTCTCTTTGAGAGGGAATGGGCTGTGAATTACCACGCAGGCCCAGTGCGGGTTGGTAGACGTCATATGTCTTCGAATTTTTGGTTCTAGGACATGCCGGTTTCCTCACGATGTTTTCTTTCACCGTTTTGAGAGTAATAGAGTTAAAAGTAATATATAAACACTCCGAATGAAAATCACAAATCCCTTTCGTGTTGTAGTAGGTCACTAAGGGATTAGAGAATAAATAGCAGGCAGTAGTGTCGTTCGATCTAATAACAACAAATTGCAATCAATAGTCTATTGTTAGCTATTGATATTATTTTATTCAATTATGTAAAGTAGTGTTCTAAATATTATTTATTTTTATAATCATGTATTGGCAGTTTTAATATATTATGTTGTAAGGTTGTAACCATGTGCCCAAGTGAAATTACATTGATTATTATTTTTTTAGACTGACTTTTGCCGGTTGACAGCAACTAGCTGTCAAACGGTAGCCTACGTGTACAGTCTCACTTGGGAACATGGCAGTGAAGCTTGAACACTCGTGGAGTGAAGACGTATTTTGTGTATTCTGAAATAATGTTAACAAAGTGTAGTAATGTTATTAAACTGATTATAAAGCTATACAGACTTTGCTTTCTTTGCAACTTTATAGTGGATTACACTATGAAATGACACGATGAGTCAGAAAAGCATACTGGAAAGGTGTTATTACTTAGGGCACGATGATTTGTTCACAGCGGGGTAATTGCGTAACACGCTAACAGTAGGAATAGCTTTCATTTTGACAGTTCAACAACATTCATTGCGTTATTTACGTTGTTGAGCAGACCAATTTTTCGAACATATGAAGCAATGGATTAACAATAGGCTTCAAAAGATTGAGATTGAGATATATAGTATGTAATTAGGGTGCAGATCTATGGATGTATTACGGAGTATACTGCAAGTATTATTTCCGAGAAAATCCTGAATGCAAAAATAATAATTCTGGTAGTTCTAATTATTTGCACCCATAATTGCATCATCTCACTAATTAAACTGAGTGCAGTTGTATCAACACCTCTTCTAAAGTGCATACATAACTTGAGCGTAAAAGTTGATTTTCTGCTTTACGTTAACTAACCGATGTAGTCGCGAATGCATCAATGTATACCTACGCTATCCACCTACCTATTTATATAAATCAAGTTGTAAACGTATTAGCAATCTATTGCGAAAAATATCTTATTAATTGCGATAATCGCAACACTAAGACCACGTTAGTACAGACGTATCGACAATAGTGTCCGGGTAGTATCTTGCCCGTTCTTTTCCATCAGTACCTACTACGCTTTGGAATGGGCAACTAGCATCATCTTTCTGACTGACCGACTCCTTGACAGTTCAAAAGTGCCTGTAAACTGGTTTATTTGAAATAAATGCTTTGAGTGCTTTGTGCTGTGTTTTGTGTTTTGAATGCTTTGCTTTGCTTTGACTGCGTCGTTGGTCTAGTGGGCGCAAGCGCTACTGCTGAGCAAGAGGTCCTGGGTTCGATTCCCGGGTCGGGCAAAGTGTTATTGGGTTTTTCCATCCGGAATTTCTCAGTAGCACCCCGGAGTGTGGATTTGTGCCCGGTTGATGGCATTAGGGTCGCCCCCTATTACATGGGACTTATACATAACTGGTGAAATGTGGGTGTACTATAGGTGCAGCTCTGCCTAACCTTACGGGGAATACAGGCGTGATGTATTTATGTGTTCAAATGCTTTGAGTTTGGGTAAAATATCGCGGTAGGGTTTTATCGCGCAATGGATTTTCAACTCTCGGTGTTGAACCGAGCATTGAGAATCCAACAGAGTGCATCCCAGCGCGTCGAAAAACACTGTTGGACTTTCAACTACTCGGTCCTAAGCAAGTTGAAGATCCATTGCGCGAAAAATTCCCACTTAGATATTTTTACGTCCGTGTGAACGTGGACTTAACGAAATAGCACACATATCAGATCGAAAAGGGATCGTCAACGTATTAACTCGAGCCATTCAGTATTCTTTGTATGAAACTCCCTACTGGAACCCACACTAATCGGAATCGTAACGTAATCGCCTCGTCTCGAGACAAGCTCATGAACCGCAGAGCGGTGCGTAGTCAACTTGCAGTTCCCGCGCTTACGGCTCGTCGTTCCTGCGCTACCCGAGCTTACGTCTCTTCGTCCACCCTTGCCCCTCTCACCCCTCCCGCGGCTTGCCTGCAGCACACTACTGTAGCCACACGTGCTGTCATTCACAAGGCAACTTCCAGTCTTGTTGCGCGCGTGTTTTATTTAATTTGTAGGTTAGATTTCAAACTAAAAATACTAAATAATAATAAAATTCAAATAAAAACGCGTAAGCGCGGCGTCGCCTAGCCGTAGTCGAGTCGACGTATCGGAGCTGCTGATCCGCTTCGGTTACGTGATTACGTTAGTTTGACGTCTGTTTGACGGCGAGGCGAATGACGATACGGTGACGATCCCTTTCCGAGTTGATATGTGTGCTATGACCTTTATTATGTAATTCAGAGTCTGTAACAATAGTAGCAATGACAGTGAAATTATAATAAAATGAATTACCTATAACATTTACATACTCGATGTATAATATAGGTATATATAAATATACATTTAGTGTAATACTTGATTGTATCTACGTGTGTGCGTTTTTGGTTCATGGTCAAAGCAATATAAAAATAAAAGGTTTTTAATGTAGTTACATTAAAAACTTTTTATTTACTCTTATTAGTTAATAAGAGCAAGTTTTTAAGTACCTACCACTAGTGGTAACTAATACCTACTAAGAATGTACCAAGAGCCTTGCAGATGTGTTGTCAACCTTTATAATATGTGAAAGACGTTAAGGCTCCTTATAACAGGCGCGACACAAAGGCACCGCCTGTCACGCCACGAGCGGTGTCTTTGTGTCGCGCGCGATTCGTGTCGCGTGTCGTGCCTGTTTGTAGGAGCCTTTATAAGTAAATAACTTTGGAAAATTTCTGTTTAACAAAAAAAAACAATTTAGCTACCTATCACCAGAAACAGTAGTTTCGGTTTTGGTCGGTCACTAAATGTGATAAGTAACCGGGGTCGTCGGATATAGTTAATGTTTAGTAAGAAACATTATGGATATTTTCGAATAAAAATTACCTTAATTAATAGAAAACAAACAGTTCATTTATCAAATTAAATTTCAATTCAAACTTGAGGCTTATGGTATAAGAGGTAATGTCCTAGAATTGATAAAATCATATTTATCAGACCGCCAACAATTAACGCAAATTTCAAAATTTAATATTAACACTAAAAGGGAACAGATTTTCTCCTCTGATAAACGATACGTCACTTATGGTGTTCCCCAGGGAAGTGTACTGGGCCCCCCTTTGTTCCTCCTATACATTAATGATCTACCAAATGCAACTAAGGAACCCATGTCACTGTTCGCTGACGACAGTACTGTAACCATAGCACCTAAAAATTTGCTTAATTACTATTCTGACTCTACTGATTCATTAAATTCTATAATTACCTGGCTTAATAATAATAATTTGAAAATTAATCTTAATAAAACCAACATAATGCATTTTAGACAACGAGAAAATTTAAGTAATTCATCAAAATTTAATTTAGTATACAAACATAATATAATACAAGAAGCTGAAACAGCCCGATTTTTGGGATTAATCATTGACAAGCAATTAAATTGGAAAACCCACATTAATGAACTTTGTAAAAAAATTAGCACTTCTTCATATGCTCTTTATAAGTTGGCACCGACTGTCAACACAGATACTTTACTTGCGGCTTATTATGGGCTAGTTGAATCAGTGTTAAGATTCGGAATAATTTTCTGGGGCAATTCAACTCATAAGGACACTGCGTTCAAAGCACAAAAACGTTGTATACGGGCTATGTTTGGGTTGCAATCTAAAGACAGTTGCAAATCAATTTTTAAACAGCACAGAATTCTAACACTTCCGTCAGTTTACATATTGGACATATCGCTATTTGTAAAAACTAATCCTCATTTGTTTCCCCTATTGACTAATCATTCAGATAGAAATAGACGTGAGAAGTACAGACTTTGGGTGCAATCAGTCCCCGCCAAAACAGCATTTCTAAGGAAAAGTGTAATAGGCATGGCCCCATTAATTTATAATAAGATTCCTAATGCCATTAAGATAATGAATATTAATTCATTCAAGAGAGAACTAAAAAAAATGTTAATTAGTAAGGGATATTATAATGTCACGGAGTTCTTGAATGACAAATTTTGAATGATCATAACTTATTATTCTGATTATTGTTTTAGTTGAAGTAATTTTATTCTATTACTTTTTTTAATTTTACTGTTTCAGTTATTTTAATTTTTATTGTTTTATTTATTTTAATTTTATTGTGTTAATTATTTTGAATTTCTTGACTATATTTTCGTATTGACTGTATATTTTTGTATTGACTGTAATTATGTGTTTGAATTTATTGAATTTTGACATTTATTTCCTACTCTAAATATTTTGTACGCCGAATATGGCAAAACATGTTGAACTAGCAATTTTAAACACATTTCCATCCATATGTGCATATTTTTATGTATCATGTTACACATGTTTATACAAATAAATGCATCTTTATCTTTATCTTTATCTTTAATTGAAAACATCGATCTGTTTCTTACTAAACTTCAACTATATCGACGACCCTGGGCCGGCGGCAGTCTCGACATAGATAGCGACGCTGTCGCAAACTATCGATCAGTTATAGCCCGCCAAATTCAAATGTTCTTTGAATTTGACGATTGATATGAAATTGATGATTATTATTCGATAAATATATAATTTCCACAGTCGAGAATCCTATTTTGATCAACATACCACGTAAAACAAAGCTGCAATTTGCAAAAAACTAAAGAAAAATTGAATTTTGTGGGCTACAACAGAGGATTCACCTTAATATTTAGCGATCGGTAGTTTGCGACAGCGTCGCTATCTAGTCGAGACTGCCGGCCCTGGTTACTTATCTATTTTTGTGACTGTACCTACATCCCCGGACAACTCATTCTCAGAGACAGTCAATTAATCTGCCTTTTCCCAACTATGTTAGGGTTGGCTTCCAGTCTAACCAGATGCAGCCGAATACCAATATTTTACATGGAGCGACTGCCTATCGGAACTCCACAACTCAGTTACTGGGTAACACGATTCCCTTTGGTTAGACTTTTGAACTTCTGACTACCTGTAATCTAATACAAATTTAAAATTTGTCAAGCCTGATTAGATATTGAAATTGTAAAGGTTAGCTTAGATATCGACTCATCACGTCTGCAGAGTTTCGCTAGTTAATCTAATTTGACCCTGTAGAATCTGGATACGCAAAATACAACAAGCTTTGGAAGTAATACTTTACATTGAATACTTTTACTTAACGAGAAAAAAAACTAAGGGTATTAAGTTTACGATACCTCATGTTAGACAAGTAGAAACTAGTGTTCTCATAAAGGGTGAGATGCGCAAGGAAACTTGTACAAATTAGATTAATTAACTTTGTCAGATTAGCTTTGTGGGATCATGTAAGTTTATTTAAGGGGCTAAGTCGAAACTATAATGTAGGAGTAACTAGAAAAAGTGTTAAAGCAGATAATTGGACTAAGATTCACATCATCATCATTCCAGCCGAAAGTCGACTAGTGGACATAAGCGTACCCCAAGCAGCGCAACTTCGACTGGTTCTGAGCTTTTCGCATCCAGCGGATTACTGCGGCCTTCACCAGGGCATCGCGGGTTAATTGCTTAACACAACAGTAGGAATAACATTTATTTTGACAGTTCAACAACATTCATTGCGTTATTTACGTTAATGAGCGGACAATTTTTTCGAACGTGTGAAGCAATGGCTTAGCAATAGGCTTCAAAATGATTCAGATTGTGACTGATAGTATGTTACGCAAGGGTGCTGGTGTCAGTACACCAACTTAGAAGGTAATTTCAACTCTGGAAAATAAGTCGGTAACTATAGACACAATCATTATAGAACTGGATCAGTCAATATTGTAATAATTATAATTTCTTTTAACGATGTCAGAAATATCCAAGGTAAACTCTGAACTTATACATAGTCTGAAATTGCTAACCCGTCTTGAGCAAGCGTGGTGATCAATGCTCGTGCCTTCTCTGTATGAGAAGAGGCCCCTGTAGGGGACAATAATAGGCTGGTATTATTAATTATATTGTGAAACTAACTTAACATTTTGTAGAGCTTATTAACAATTAACAAGTTTTCATCCAATAAAAGCATATTGAACAAAACAACTAACATGTACATTATTTTATACTGGCAACATTTTAAAATAGCCCCAGTGCATAATACTTTTTCATATTTAATCCAGCCCATTCGGAAGTGACCCACATGTGTTTCCAGCCTTCTTTTGTGGCCGGAGGCTGCATTAAAATGGGAACTTTAAGCTCTACCTGAGTGGAAAGATTTTAAAAGAATTTCTACAATACACGTGCACCCTAGATTAAATTAACGAATAGTGGAATAAAATAAAAGAGCGCTTTGCACCTATGTTGTGATTATTGGTACACTAGTAGCAGTATATTAATATTAAATCGTACCTTTGTGCAGGTATATTAAAGTGGTTGCGGGGCTGCTGTATAAAAAACAACGTAAAAGCCATTTACATTAACCCCTGAATACACAGACATTAAATTCTACTGAGTTAGTAGGTTGTAACGTTATTAAGTTTCTTTCTCATGAAAGTTCTAAAAAAATAAGGCATCGTTCTCGTAAATCAAAGGACTTTTTTAAGTACATTCAAACTTAACATAACATTCGTTTGACTCAATCTGTCTTTCATCATCTAAAAGGTTACCTACTTTTAAATTAAAATGTATTATTTGTAATGGACCTGACGCGCTTTAGAACACGTCTAGAACTTTTTATTAAAAATAAGAATATTACTGGCGCCTGCGTGGGTGTAATACACCAGTCTAACTTAACCTTTATCCACTCATGATTGTTTCTACATCTCCTTTATTTACGTTTAATCGATGGATCATCTTATACTGGTAGCTAAAGCCCTAGTGTACTGCTTCAGAGAAAATGTCTGAAACGTGGGTGCGAGTCAACAGCAGACTGAAAGGTACTACCAACGCTAGGTTTTTAAATATTTAAATATAATGTTCATTTTACTGCCCACACTTTATTGTTAGGTGCTTGGAAATGGATGTAAAATGACTTTGGATGTCTTGGTGTAATCCGTGCCATTAAAGAAACGAATTGAAAATGACGGGGCTAATCCTCTCACTCGCTCGCTATACGTACGAGTGAGAGACCATGACAAGCTCCTTTGTTTGGCCGCCATTTTTTTCATTTGAATGGTGCGGTTTTTATTAGACAGAACTGAAAATACACCAGACTCATTTTTTATGACAGCTTAAAAGCTATTGACGCAGCTAGGCTATTAACAAACTCTGTATCATCAACGGTAAATAAAGAAGAATTGTCCATGAGGATTTTCTTAGATTTTGCAAAAGCTTTCGAAACGATTTCGATAGAACTCTTAAATAAACTAGAAGCTACAGGCATACGTGGCACGCCCCTGGATTAGTCTCGGAAGCTAACTGTCTAATAGAAGGCAATTTGTCAAACTCGGTGATCTTTCTAGCAGCCTTCTGTCCATCGGTTTTGGAATCCCGCAGGACAGTACAGTCGGTCCAACTCTTTTTTATTCTACTTAAACGATATCTTCAATCTTTCTCTCACCAATGTTGAATTAATAGCCTACGCAGAAGATACGGCGATCATGGTAAGTCTTGGGATCAAGTTTACAGCCATGCCGAGGAGAGACTACGGATAGTGGCTAAGACTCTCAATAAAAACCTGCTGACGTTAAACGTTAAAAAAACAAATAACATTCTCTAAATCCAAGGCATCCAGACCCGCAACACCAAAATCTCAAATTTCATACTTGCAACAATAGCTTTAACCTATATTCCACAAACTGTTCATGTACCGTAATCGACCGTATTCACTCCATGAGATATTTAGGAATTACATTAGACGAGAACTTATCTTTTAAACAACATATACACGTACTCTCCAGTCGAGTCAGAAAACTTATTCATTTAATGAAATAACTACGTGACTGTATACCCATCCCCATACTCCGCACTATTTCTTGGTCTCTGCCAGTCTTTAATTCAATATGGAATCTCTGTCTGGGGTGGTGCTGATAAACCTTCGTCATTTATCGAAGTCGATAGAGCACAAAGAGCCGTCATTAAAGTAATGATCAAGAAACTTTCTTCGTACTCAACCAACAAACTTAACAGTGACTTCATGGTCCTTCGTGTTTGACAGCTCTTTATCCTCACGCAACACTTCAAATGAATAAAAAATGAAAAAAAAAAAAACAAAGTGCCTAATCAGGATACCCATTCCCCAAGTAAATTTCCGTAAATAAAATTCCCCGGCCAAAAGGCCAAATACAACCAAGCCATAAACTGCTGCAACATTATATAAGATCTGAAAATATTCCTGTGCAAAAGGGTAATAAAGAAATGGCTTTTTACACTCTCCTACGATGAAACAGAAAATATTATTTATACGTAGATAATTAAGCTACATAATACAAACTAAGTGTACTCTTTTTTTTTTTTGGGTGGGTAATCATCAAATAACTTCTCCCGCTCTGGACAGAGCAGGAGGGCGTGTCAGACTTATACTGACTAAAACCCACCCGTGTTCCTTCAGTTGCCTGTGTGCCAGGGCCACGGTAACCCATTCGGACAAACCCGCCACCCCCGCAGGCTTCGGCCCTGACGGACCCCGTCAATGTGTGCTGATATCTGCGCGTGGAACACAACGCGCCGTCGACCCGGGCCTGGTACTCCGAAGCTCACGTTCATAACACACACACAAACCCCAAACACACTCACACTCTCTAACACATTCTCACACTTACACTCTACCCATAAATTTGTAAAATTGATTTCATAATAATATAATTGATTATATTTTTGTTGATTTATATTTTGTTTCGATACTATTACTTGTTTTTTGTTGTTTAATTAATCTCATACTTATGATTTTATTTTGCTTTGTTGGATCTCACGCTGATGGCAATGTATATTTTAATTGATTTTAGTTAAGTATAGTTTATGTTTTCCTATTATGCAATAATCACTATGTACCTCATACTGAAAATGTCGCAATTCTGACCTACAAGATACAGGCAAAATGCCTAGTTTCTGGGGTCACCGTCCAATCTGTTCTTTAACAATTTAATTACTCATGAATAAATACATTTGAAAATTTGAGTTCACTAATAAAAATAGCCTCCGCTTTTTTTGGAAAGTGTTTATGGCAGTAAGTACTTATCTGCCTAATGCTAAATGGAAAAAAACCGTTTAGTTTAAATATAAGCAAGTAAGTAAGATTCTTTATGTAAGATTTTTATTGGGTACAAGCTGACCCGACAGACGTTGTCCTATCTTAACTATGAATGTCATAATATGTCGTTTAGTTTTGACTATTGACTAAAACTAAAACTATCGACTCATTTATCAACCGATCCATCTGTGTAAAACGAAATTTGCAGCGCGCATTCTGTCAATCGCTGACAGTTATTTCAAACAACTGACAGTTATGTAAAATTAATATTGGCGTTAAGTTTTCTTAAATTTTGTAACGTTCCGATCAACTTCCTTTTTTTCTAATTTCATAAGATTCTTCTCCTGACAATAACGAAAACAAAAAACAAAAAAAAAATGTGAAATCGGTCCAGCCGTTCATGCGTGATGGCGTGACCAAGGGAAATAGGGATTCATTTTTATATATATAGATGAGTTCCATACAGAAACTTCTTTAGTATGACGGGTAAAATCACCCCCTTGACGGATGCAGTTGAATTAATCTCAAGCCTGCATAATTGGGTTATTAAAAAAAAAAAATGGCATGCAGAATGTAGTATGTATGTCTTAGTAATGTAATCGAATATACGAAAGGCGTATCAACGTCCCTAATTCAATCAGAACACGCCTTATAACTATAAATTATATTGGAGAGGTGAACTGCGAGCTAATGTTCTTGATCGTTAAAAATAGCAATTATTTTATTGGTAATTACTTTTCAGTAATAAGAAAACGAAAGTTTCAATTAGGTATTTGTTAAAAAAAAGTGATTAAACACTGTGTTACATGTGCATTTTACTGTGCAGGATTCAAGATGACTAATGTATTGGAAAGATGTAGGTAGTAATTTTTTATTTTTACAAATGGAATTTCAAGCAGTCAGGCATTAAGTGGATTAGGTAGGAGTGGGGAGTTACCAAAAACATAGCAATATTTTATTAAAATCACGTGACAGCACAAATTATTCTCAGAATCCAATTATTTAAACAAAACTATTAGTCTAGTTTCGAAATAGCGTAATTATCGCGAGTTGCTATACCCACACAATTAAACTGAATTACACCTTCTCGATACAAGTGACCTTTGAGTAAACAGAATTCGATTTAATTTGCGTACTAGTGAATGCTACACGTTTATGGAGGATGTAATCAATGTAACGAGATGACTGTAATTGGTAATAATACTTTAAATGTATGGAATATCTTGTCTGTACTCGAAATGGGTTGTTTATACGGTGCGACCGAACTGAAGGCCAATTCCCGTAATTAAAAAAGTTGAAAATCTAGTTGCTGTCTCATGTCAGGGACAATCAAAGTCAGAACTTGACAAAACTGTCTCAGCGAGTCAAAAAATCTTCTAATTTACTAAATTAGGTGATTTTTGACATATTCAGACTAAGATTAGAATGCGAGCGTTCTTAAAAATACAAGAATTGCTCCCCTGATATCGCTCGTTTTGAAAGTAGGTATTATTTATCTAACAAACTAGGTTGTGAACCTAATGATATCAAAACAAAATAATAAACTACTGGAATTTTCTTAAGAAATTGACAAGTCTTTATGCAATTAAATCCTTTTTTTTCCATAAAAGATAAACTGCAATAAATACTATGCAATTTGATGATAGAATTGCTTATCATGCAGCAAAGTATTCGCCAATGCAACGATAACTCCAAGATAACTATGGGACTATATTAAACACGATGATAAAAGATATTTTTGTCTCCAAAATAAAAAAAATAGCAAGTATCAAAATGACTTGCTACTGGTTGTCATTACCAACATTATAAGTGGAGTAAGCACCACAATCGACTTGTACTTGTAGCGCCCCGGATCTCAAGTACGCATTATGAGACCCTTAGTTATCGGTGAGACAGCTTTTGTACTGCCAATCAGTTTGGGGATAAAAGGACCAAATTATTTGGTGACATTCAATGGGATAATGCAGTCGAGTTTGTAATTAAAAAGATTTTACAGGAGATTACAGACTGAATTGCACGAACCAATAAGAAAGATTTTGGATAGTGGTCCTTTTTCCTAAAAAAGAGCAGCACATTTAGAAAATAGGATATGTACGTAGAAAAAAACTGTCTAAAAAGTAATAGATACCTTTCTTTTTCTAGCTTTTGTGGTCCTGGCTGTGGCTGCTTATTCAAACATGGCAAACATCGATTCATTGGAAGATGATAAGTCCCTTGGAAAACCTGTGTTTAGAACCACGGTAAGTAAAAACAAGTAACACAAGTAATCTAAAATTTCATTGTTAGCTAAAAACAATGCTTGGACGCCCCTAGTTGTGGGTAGGGATGGGACACGAGATGTCAATAGTTTTGAAAGTACTGTAGACGTTTTAGCTTGCATGGCTTCCTCATGCAATTTCCGCGAGTATTTTTAAGTTGATGGTTTAAATATGTTTATATGATTACTTTACAGGCTGGAGAAAACCGAGAAAGGGAAAGCGAAAACAATTCACTGGAAAGTTTTAGCAGTTTTATAGAAGAGAAGCTGATGCATCAAAATCAAGCGCTTGAGCATTTAATAAAAGCGGTTGACGCCAGTGGAGATATGATTAAAAAGCTGATTGAAAATTTGAGCAAAGGTCTTGAAAAACCGAAATTGCCTACTAAAGCGGCAGCTGAAGAGGTACCTCAAGTTAAACGTAAACACAATAATAGTAGAGATATTAATTCTAAAGATAGTACTAGAGATAATGCTATGTTGAGACTCGGGAAAAACATACCGAAATATGGCAAGCTTGCCAAAGACTTGGTGATGAGAGATAACAGTGATACAGATCCGACGCCTCTTGTTGAAGAGAGCACAAATTTACCTTTGTTGCAGGCAAGTGGAAATACTAGCAATAAAAAAAAACATGATATATGAGCAGCATAGGTTTTATTGCAACAAGAGACGAGAATATGCAACTTACTTATCTATGTCATTCAGCTAACAAATAAACATTATATATTCTTGAAAAATATGTGTTTTTCTAAAGTAATTTCAAAGGTTGAAACGATAGAAAATTTTGTAATTAACAAATAATTTATTTTTAATGATTCTTTGTTAGAAATAGGCAAGATTTTTTTTTTGAAGAATTATATATGAAATTTTCTATCTTTTCAGCCCGGATCACGAAGATCATTTGGAGGTGATCCCTCGATCAGTCCAAGTCAGCAAAGTGACGATAATAAAGTGAATCCTTGGTGTCCAATGGCGTTACTTTGCCAGAAGCTCGAAGAACCAGTTTGTGGATTCGATGATGAGTTCGGGTATGGAAAATTTGAAAATTTCTGCCATTTGCTGCATGTCAACTGTTATTGGAAATACAGTAAGTGTATTTAGCATTTTATTTTTATTCAATTCATCTTTGAAATCTTTATTTTAAGTGTTTATAAAGCTTCATCTTGCACCTGTTTCGAATCTTCACCTTTTTTGGTGTTCTTATTTTCATTTGCATTAATATTTATACTTTTTTCTATTCTTTCAGATTTCGCCGTGGTGTATTCATGTCGCCCAAAATTATGATACGTTTCTTGAATCAAATATTTGGTTTAGTGTGATTTTGTAATTAATGTTTATTAAAATAAAAGCCAGCTTTAAGCTATTTATTTTTTCAGTAGTATCATTTAATGCACAATGCGGATTGCTTAGAGTGGTGGTATATGTTTGCATCGCGACTTTTTTGTTTTCACGAATTCTGAAACAGTAGAAAAGACTAAAATTGGTTTTAGAGTGCATCCAGTTTATGTTATATAATACAGAAACTTTTTAACATTGCTAACCTCTCTATAGAAACATGTTATAAATATAAGTGTTTTATAACATGTGTTATATAGTGTGGACAGTAGACACACCTATATTTTGTTTATTTTAATCTAACTGAACACTGTTCACTCACACTCACTCTGTGCACTCTGTGTGTGTGTGTGTGTGTGTCTGTTCACTGTTGTGATCTGAGATCGCTTTTAGCGATAAGACCGCCCATTGTGTCACCTTATGTAAAATTTCTACTTTTATATCTGTAATTTTTATGGTGTACATAATAAAGAGTATTCTATTCTATTCTGAATTCATTTTGTCTTTAAGGATTTGGGGATTGCCAGAACTTAAATTATGATATGAAAATCGTTGATACTATTCGATTATTTGAAGTTCCTTCTATTTACAAAAACTAGGTACGTTGCTACTCTTACTTTTACCTTAAAAACCAACTTACTCGTCTTATATCCGCAGTTAAACTCTAAAATATCACATTTATCTAGAAACCATCGCACTTCTCCTGTTTTCTTGACGAGGCCGCAGAGTCGTTTCTTAGTGTGCTTGCAAACCCCTGCATCTAAGCATGGTATCTGAAAATGTAAAATTATATTCGTACTGACTTTAATCTGGGTCATCATACGCGTGAAAATAAAAAATTGCCTCCGGGAACGAGTACAGTCACCAAAAGAGATAAGTTATAAGGGTCGTCGATATAGTTGATGTTAGTAAGAAACCGATGAATGATTTAGAATAAAATTTAATTTAATTATTAGAAAACAAACAGATCATTTATCAAATTAAATTTCATTCGAATACATCCATCGGTTTCTTAGTAAACTTCAACAATATGCGACGAACCTGGTTACTTACACATTTGGTGACCGTACTACCAGGATAAATAGTATCTACCCGTGTACATCCAAATCTACCGGTCCATTCTGCAGAAATGAGCTTGACGTCTGCCCATGAGCTGTCATTCTACAGATATAAGGGATTGACACTATTGACAACTCACTTTAAGCACACTTTGCCAGTACTCACGGTAAGATTTTTACAGAATAGGACGGCAATTCAGCTGTTTAGGCTTAACATCTCTAAGCTAAACATCCAATCATACAGACTTTCACATTTATATTATTAGTAGGATAGGTATTAATAATAGATCAACAAACCGATTTTTTGGAAGTTATTTAATAATAACAATAAGTCATGTATTTGCATGAAACATGGTATAAAATGGTATTAAAATATAATTATAATGGCACAGACATGTTTAGCTATGATAGCATATGTTGCAACGTACATCAACATTTTTATCCATAAATTCTTTCAAATTATGGTAACCACAATCATGCATCCACTTATACAACTTTATCTTAAATAATCTAGAATTTAACGTTTTGAATTGGTTTGGTATCTTCTTATAAATACGCACGCACATATTTATATTTTTAATATATAGGTATTTAGACACATCCACATAACTTTCTTTCTTTCTTTTTAGTTTTAATTTGTATTTTCGTTGCTGCAATGCCAATAAACGCATTCTTCTATCTTTTATTTTTTCTTTTTGTTTGTTAATATTATATTGTAACTAGCTGCGCCCCGCGGTTTCACCCGCAGTGGAATGAAATATGCTTTACGACCTATTCTCAAACCGAGATAAAAGATATATGTACACTACTCAAACCGAGAAAAAAGATATACACTAAAAAATTCATAAAAATCGGTCGAGCCGTTTCGGAGGAGTTCGATAACAAAGACTGACACGAGATTTTATGTATGTATAGAAGATTTAGGAATTATTTTTTGAAAAATAAGTTGGTTAGGTAGGTATGTGTGTTTAACGAGTTGCATAACAGAAGCAAGTTACTCATAATAATATAGTAGTAGTAATTAATAGTTTCTGTCTGCCGCAGAACTTTAGCTCCAACAACTCAAGATTTCCAGTAGAATTGTGTTTGACAAGCAGACACCGCTTTGCATGCTATGCAGAGAGTGTAGTCACGAGCATAGGTATGCAGAATTCTAAAATAATAGAATATAATAGTCTTTCTCTTTTTCTTTCTTTCTTTCTTTTAACAATTTACTAGTGAAAAAGATTTCGACAAGAATTCATTTAACTGTCTACAATATTTCTTGCATAATATTGTAACATGGTGTAGCCATAAAACATATTACACATTGGATACTTAATTGTAGCTACGGTTTGATACAGTATTATGGAACACACATTGCGAGGCTGACTGTATCAATGGTTTCGAGAATACCATGTTTGTAAAACCATTGCTAACAATAATTTAGGAGAAAATAGCTTTTAAATAATGCCTAAGTCTAAGGTATTTTTGCTCGTGACTGTACCAGGGTTGTTTGTACAGGACTTATTGCCTTAGGCATTTTATACCATTCACCAAGGGTAGTAGAAAGGTAACATGACAGGTAGGTACATTAATTACGTTATAAAATGGAAAGGAAAATAATAAAAAAGAATGCACAATAAGCATAAACAAAATGTATCATAATGAGATCACAAGTAAATTAAAATTAAATACATACCCCATATAACTTTGCTTCTATTTGCCAAACAAATAATCCTAAAAGAGCTGCAGTAAGAATCAGTCTTGCATAAAGACACATTTATAATAAAATGATCTTCTTGGACGTATTAGTATTTCATTTATAGCTTCGGCTGTACTGCCGTACATCCCACGTTTACATCTGAAACCCAGTAAAAGAATAGTACAGTCGTGTGGATATGTCTATTTGCGTAGATATTTACGCCCCTAATAATAAAAATAATTCGCCCTTATTATACAGGGTGTTTGGAAACTGGGTGCAAAGCCTTAAGGGGGTGAAAGTTGACACCATTTAGCGCATTTTGAGCCATACATTTCTTAGACGAAGACGGTTTTATTTTTATTTTGGACTGCTATTTCTAGGTTTTTTTTAAAGTAAAGTTATACCAGTTAAAAATAATAAAAAACAGACTTCATCTGAGACATGTATGGCTCAAAATTCTCTAAATGGTGTCAATTATCACCCCTTTAAGGCTTTGCACCCAGCTTCCAAACATTCTGTAGACAAAATAAAGGCGAATTTCACCAATCAAACTGAACGTGATCAACCCATCTACACCGCATTCAAGAGCTGTCACTGTCAATATTCCACAACAATAATGACACTGACAGCTCTTGAACGCAGTTTAGATGTTCTACTTGGTTTTATTTGTGAAATTGCGTTTAACTAAGATAAATAATATAATATCACGAATAAAAAATTAGGAAATATGTTTTTTTATGACGTCATGCTAAACGGAAATGAGAGCTTGTGCAAATTAGAAAATAAGAGTTAATTGTGTTAATAAGGAAGAACACACATTTCTTATAACTATAGTGGATCACCGATTTCCAAAACAATGAATGAAATCTCGGTAACAAAACACTTGTTTTGTTACCGAGATTTCATTCATTTTTTTATAGTATGTTATTTTATGTTATCAAAACAGCATACATAAAGCATAAAAAATAATTTAAAAAAGCCATACAACACAAATCATAAAAATAAGTATTTCTGACTACATTATTTTCCATTAGTAGTTATATTTGGACGTAACACTTTTGAAAATGCATTTCGTCACGTTTTCGATTGGTGAGCCTTGTCATAAGTACCTAGCTAACCTGTTTTCGTTTTCAGTACATTTTGCTTTCATCCTTAAGGCTCTCGCAGACAGGCGCGACGCGACTCTTGTTGAACAATTTCTATGAAGTTTTCATTGCAATTGTTCTACTACAGTCGCGTCACGCCGCACAGTGGAACGAAATCAAAAAGTACGGACTTTAAGGATTTATTTGTACCTTTTTGAAATCTACATAATAATACAATACTTTTATGTCCTGTCACTTTTTTCATTAACCCATTACTTTCAAAGATATGCCTCTTTCAATATTGTATGATTTTTTTCTATACTTAGCATTAGAATTGTATTGCAAAATATAGTCAAATTAAACTTTGTTGTAAGTATGTACAATGAAATTCCACCATGTCCGTGACGTCATTTGTTTGTGTCCAAATCGGTTTTCTTATCAGTAGATACGCAGTCATTAGTGAGTCATTAGTGACATGCGCCAATCAGAAGGCATTTTTGCAGGTAGTTGGAAAATGTCCCTACCCAGTCGGTAGGAAACGTCAAATGATGATCTCAGTTCGTTGTTACCCACCATTACATACGAACTACCCCTTATTTAATTTTTCTGAAGTTGCGATTTACGTGGATTTTGTAAAAATGTTTCGTGATTTAGTAACTAACCTTGATTTTTTTGTGAAATTGAAAGTAGCTGCCAGTATTAAAGATAATAACTTCTTATACAATAAAATTAGGTCAAAACTGTCTGATTTAAATGATGTTGATGTTAAAAATCTAAAGGATTTCTGTGCAAAGTATTGTTATAATATTAATAAGAACTGGAATTGCTCATCTTAAGGATAAAATGTTTAAAAGCAATTTCAGTGAGTGGTTAGAGTCGGAAATAGTTTGGCCACATTTTATGAGTGCTTTTGTAGAAAATGACGACGAATCAGTACCCAGTTCGTCTACACAGTTTGTAACTCCATCTCCAGTGAAAGCATCTGTTTGCACATCGACCGAGTTAAGTCCTAGAAAACCTTTTACTGAATTAGGTCCTAAGCAAAAAAAGAGACCAACAGAACATATTGTTACAACTATGTGTTCAGACAATTTATCACATGTACATGTTTCAAAATTAATAGCAGACAGAAATCAAAGCTTTGCTGAAATATTAGAGCACTTGCTTAAGAATCCACAAGATGTGCAGAAAGTAAAAGATTGTCTTTTTGTTAAAAAGAAGTGTATTGGCACCTGATGTAATATTAGGCTTGTTTTTGTCTCTTAAATTGACGAAGTGGCAATATAATACGCTACGGACCTTTACCCAACAAATAACTAGTGTTAACACATTTACGTCCTACTACGCACTAAAAAATGAAAAACTTAAATGCTATCCACCTAAAACTACTATTACAGTAACAGATGCAACAGCTAAAATAGAATTGCAGGGTCTTTTGGATACTATTGTGAAAAGACTAGTTAAGTCAAACACAATTGATGAGGCGTACAGGGAAATGACACTAATTAGTAAATGGGGTTTTGATGGAGGTTCGAGCCAATCCAACTATAAGCAAAAAATGCCTATAGATAGCACAGAGGAAGGTCATTATGTTGACTCTAGTGTTTTTATGGGTAGTTTGCTACCTATCAAACTAGTATCTGGTGATCAACTTGTTTGGGAAAATGATTCCCCTAACTCTGCATATTGGTGTCGTCTTTTTCAAATTTGTAAAAGAGAACCAGTTTAGCATTTTACAAGAGAATAATCCAATCAAGGCAGAGATTGATAATTTGGTAGAGACAGTGATTGGAGAAATGAAAATCTCACATAATTTAATATACACCATGATAGATGGTAAAGTAACAGCTGTTCTTTGCGAAACGTCATCACAAAGATGTGACATATGTAAAGCTACTCCAAAGGAGACGAATGACTTACCCTTGATATTGACAAAGAATATTGACGCCGACTTATATAAATATGGTCTATCGTCGTTACACATTTGGTTACGATTCATGGAATGCATTTTTCATATAGCACATAGATTAGATTTGAAAACATGGTCTGTAAAGGGTGACAACAAAGCTATTATGCAGAGCAGAAAGAAAAATGTTCAGTACGCGTTTAAATCTCAAACAGGACTTTTAATTGATGTTGTTAAACAGGGTCTAACGATGGTAATACTGCTAGGAGATTTTTTGAAAACTCTGAAATTGCAGCTTCGATCACAGGAGTTAATCAGGTTTTAATAAAACGATTTAAAACCATACTAGAGACAATTTCTTTAGGTCACCCTATAGATACAATTAAGTTTGAAGATTATGCCGAAGCCACCATGAAATTGTATATTGATTTGTGTAATTGGTATTACATGTCTGCAAGTGTACATAAAGTTCTTGCTCACGGAGCAGCTATCACTGAACATTATGGTCTATTGCCAATTGGAAAATTATCCGATGAAGCAGCTGAAGCTCGAAATAAAGACTTCAGAAGATATCGTGCACATTATTCGAGAAAATTCTGTAGAAAGGCTACTAATGAAGATATTTTGAATAATTTGCTGATCAGCTCTGATCCACATATTTCAAAAATACGTCATAAACTTTTAGACAAAAGCTTTATTGATTATGACTGAGACATTTATTAAAGATAATGATCAGGAGAACTTTTAGTTTTTAAGTGTAGACTCCATCATTGCTTAATGAACCCGAATCTGACTTCTGAATATTAAATGATACCTTTGTCAAAAGACGAAAACGTTCTTAGTTTAAAAAAAAAAACATCCTTAGTTCTTTACCTCTGGACTGGTGTGGTATAGAGATTAAAAAAATTACGGAGTGATTCTTTTAAGTTGGGCAACAGGGGCAAATCCGAATCCATAGAGATATCGGAAAACTTTGTTAAGAAACTTGAGCTCTTTTTTAATCGCAACAACTTTGGCATAATTATTTTTTTGGTCAAGTGTGAGTTGTCCATAAAAATGAATGAAATTGATTACACAAATGGTACAAAAAATATTTTGCAAAATTTGACCAACTTCCAGCGTCCCGATGTTTTTTCTCTTATACAATGAAATGATTCTTACATGAAACAGAGTCGAATAGCAATATAAGAAAATATTGGTAGATTTCACTCATTCTTATGGACAACTCACACTTGACCACAAAAATTAATATGCTAAAATTGTTAAGATCAAAAAACAACTAAATTTTTAATTTTTTTTTCTGATATCTCTTATGGATTCCGATTTACACAGTCATGTTGGCCAACTTAAAAGAAACACTCTATAAATCTCCAATATCGCAAAATTATCGCACTACCAGATTATAATAATAAAAAAATAGGTTAATAATTTTGACTATCCAAATTTGCAATCCATTTTTGGAGAAAATTGGAGAATTACGAGATATTCATGAATTCATGTTTTTCTTCATACAAAAAAAACTTTAAATATTCATAGCATTAAAAATAGTAGGTAAAAACTGAAAGTCATAGAACAATATTATATTGTATTTGATAGTAGATTACATTTGTGTAATTATAAAAAAAAAACAATCAGTTTTTGTCGATGCCTAAGTCTTCTACGGTTAAATATCAGTCCACCGTGGGCCGGTTTGCTTAATAATTATGTTATTATACATACGAGTATATTATTGGTTGGTTGGTTAATTTTTAGAACCTTACTAAATACTCGTACTGTGAAAAGAAAATATGATGCTCTTAAGTTTTTGTTATTTCTCTTAGCCCGCCATAAAGTTACAATGATTCAAAAATACGTATTTCCAAAACTGTACTTACTGTAGAAATTTAAATGACATAACACTAAAATATTTATAGCTACCACGTGTCAAGGCCATTACAATTAAAGGTACAAGTCCGGAACATACTATGACACTATTGCGACTCTACTGGTTGCTATGGGTTACGTATCCCTAAGTTTATTCTAACTATTTTCAAAATAACTACGGTTGATTCACATATGTTCATAACGCATATTGGTCGACTCAACTATCTATTGTGTAACTTACTTAATGTTGATGAAACTAAAATAAATCGCACTAACGAACGATTCATCTAATGATTTTTTAAGATATTTGATATTTCAACTATGTACCTAATGGACGACTCGTCTACAGTTTATTAAAGCTAATTATTTTGCAGACGACTAACAACTTAAAGGGCTACTAACTATTTGCTACTAGAAATCATAGGCGAGGTACTATAAATAATGAAGTGGTGACTAATATTAACAGTGGGATAGGATGCAAGAGCGAGCGAAGCGAGCTCGGGACTTGGGGCACTCTGACTCGGACTGGTTAGGTTAGAAGGGGATGGCGGGGTCTGAAAGACCCCGCCGTCCCCTTCGTGGTTATTTTTTTTTAAACCGCCCAGAAGTAGGAGCCATTATTATTGCCATTCAGAAATAGGAGGCCTCGCCAAAACAGAAACTCGATGCCAGTTTAAATTAAAACAAAGCTAACAACTGATTATTAAGCTGCTACTTTCTACTTCAAATTATTCTTCACTGTAGCTGCCAACCTACTATTTTTGCTACCGGCTTTAATTATTTTTTAATCCCAATTTCAGATTAATTTGTCGCCGCGTTAAATACATGCCGTTTATTAATACCGTACTGCGTTACTTAGACAAACGGATAATTAGACAATGGTGTAAACATTTCTGCAAGCAACTTGGAAGTAGCGCTCGCCGGCCGCTGCTGCGGCACCGCTCGCTTCGTTCGCTCGGCTCGCGCGCGGTTGGTCACAGTTTTAACCTAACCTATTTCACCCCGTTCAAAATAACGAATCATACAATTTGCCTGCGAGTGGATAATTAGACAAAGGTAAAAAAAAATCGTATCGTAATCGTAGCGAGCGGTGCTGCGGCAGTGGCCGGCGAGCGCTACTTCCAAGTTGCTCACAGAAATGTTTTTACCATTGTCTAATAATCCGTGTTTTCGCAATATCCCTAGGGTATTCGCGAAAATTCAAATTAGCGAATCATCCAATCGACATATACATAATCACCAGTAAATCAAACACAAGACCACAGATAAATCAAGAGTAGGTGATTCGACCGTTAGTTTAATCAATTTTAGTTTAATTCAAACTCAAACTCAAACTCAAAGCATTTATTTCAAATAAACCAATTACAGGCACTTTTGAACTGTCAAGGGGTCGGTCAGTCAGAAAGATGAAGCTAGTTACCCATTCCAAAGCGTAGTAGGTACCTATGGAGAAGAACGGGCAAGAAAGAATTAATTGTAGTTGAATAAACCGTAGCTGAATTCTCCTTTATGGATTTCGTTCATTAGTTATTACAAAAATCGGTGAAACGAACTTTAGATATTTTGAACAGTAGTTATCTTGAAAATAGTTAGAATAAACTTAGGTATTATACACGACTAATTTTTAATTAGTACAAAAAAAAATAGGGCTCTATCCGTACCCTTTACTGATCATATTTCTGTATTCAAAAGTCAAAAAAACGAAATCCCAAAATTGTCTACGAAAATTCAACATAATTGGTAAACTCATAATAGAATCAATCATTCATAACAATTGCTACAAGAAAATACTACGCATAGTATTTTTCCATTTCGGTCGCAAGTTCGCAATTCATAAGTTCCGGCAAACTCGCATCTAAGCTCAAGCCACGCCCCCTTTTGCGCCGGCGCTACCCTACCTTACCGCCACGCGCCAGCCGGCCAGCGATCCATTTTCGAGCAAGCGAGTGCAACAAACGAAAGAGACAGTCGTAATTTGTTAGCGGAAGTGTGCGCGCGCTTCTTTTACCCAAATTGTTACCCACGTTTTTACTATCGCGATGCCTTACCAGTTTTCATTTCGGGAGTATGCGGCTATGTTGCGTGTGTACTTTTTGTCTGGTGAGAACGCGAGTGCCGCTGTACGTATGTACAGGGAACTGTATCCAAATGTTCGCCAGCCAAACGTTCGGACTGTGGTAAAAGCTTACCAGCGTTTAATCGACCATGGATCTTTCCACGCACCGGCCCATAGCCAAGGACGTGAAAGACAAAAACCTGTACGACGATGTAGTGGCCTACTTTGAAGAAGATCCCCGGCGAAGTACGAATGACGCAGCTCTTCATTTTAATATTAGCCAGCACTGTGCATGGAGGATCATTAGTTCGTATGGATTTCACCCATACCATTACAGAAAGGGTCAAGAATTGATCACTGTGGATACTGTACCAAGGATGGCGTTCTGCAGGTGGATACTGAACAACACAGAAGCAAATGTGTTATACTCCGATGAGTGTATGTTTACTCGTATCGGATTGTTTAACCAACACAATGAACACTGGTGGTCATTACGAAATCCAATGCTAACAAAGGAGAACTCCTTTCAACACAGGTTTTCTGTAAATGTTTGGGCAGGAATCTTAAACGACACTATCGTTGGCCCTTATTTTATTGAAGGGCGTCTTAATGGCGAAAGTTATTCGGACAATGGTGTCTTCAATGTTAGATGACATTCCATTAGCCAACTTACGAGGCCTCTGGTTCCAGCAAGACGGCGCGCCTCCGCACTACCATAGCGTAGTGCGTGAGTACCTGACGGAGGAGTTTGGGAGTCAGTGGATTGGTCGAGGCGGCCCCGTGGCATGGCCTCCACGCTCACCTAATCTCACGTCCTTGGACTTTTCTTTGTGGAGTGAAATTAAACGGCGAGTGTACGTTAGTCAGCCAACAAGTACCGAACAATTATAACAGCGCATGTTGGACGCATTTGACCAAGTGAAAAGTGAGCGAAACATACTATTATCATTAAAAAACAATTTAATTAAACGTGCCCGTCTTTGCATCGATAATGGTGGTGGACATTTTGAAGGACAATTAAAATACCTGTAAGTTTTTTTTGAGTTTTGTAAATACGTGAATTATTGTAAATATCAGCTGGTTCAACCTTTTTAAATACGCCAAAATTACATTTTAAACAAGTTCTAAAACTTTAATTTAATTTATTTTTACTTTCGTTACCTGATTGTTTTAATTGTAAAAAAGTTGGTAATTTTGTTGGTCCTAAGCCCAATTAAAGTATGAAGGAAAAGTTTGAATTGATTATGTGCCTATTATTTATCGTGAACCTTTTATTTTACATTTTCTTAGTTTTCAATCGTAACGCATAAGATGCGTTTAAGTTACCTACAATTACAATAACAGCTGTTGGAGGCGGGGCAAGTTTGAGCGAGATACGCGAACGCGAGAGCGAGACGATATGAATAATGAATACTATTAAGAATGACCTGTACAATATCTCCATAAATTGACTGAGATTTTGGGATATAAATAAACGCTAATAACTTTGCTGTTTATGAATATTATTTATTGAGACTTAACATATATAATAACAAGACCTTCTCTAATAAGTCATTTAAGTATTTGTACTAATTAAAAATTAGTAGTGTATATACGTAACCTTTTTATGTCTTTCTATGAAAACGACGTGTTGCTAGAGCTACGGAAGGTATTTTATAGAAAAACATAGGAACCAGTAGTGTCGCGACGACACGTCGCCTGTTGCTCCTGCCAGCAGTCGGCTACGGACTTGTACCTTTCGATTACTGAAACTTCTACATTCATATCCCACATTTCTAACTAAAGTACGCCCAACGTCCAAATCAAATATCTTCAGCCTAATTTCAGGTTAGATAGCACAAAAATCATACTTTTGAATGGTCAGATAAAATAGTTATTTAAGCAACTGTTGTATAATAAGGGGTATTAAAACACGAATGTGGGTTTATCACACGAGGCGAAGCCGAGTGCGATAATAGTATCACATGATGGTGTTTTAATACCTAATTATGTACAGTTGCATAAAAGACTTTACCTATCTAAACACAAGTTATGAATCCTCTATTCTCTCTGTTCTCTTTATAGGTTTCTCGACTTGTCTAGTAATAATTGGTTAGAAATGTCCTTTGCTGCATTAGACATATCTGGTGGTGTGTTATCAAAGCTTGTATCACTATTTTTTGTCAACAACAAAGTAATATTTTTTTGCATTACTAATATCGAACAAAAATGGCGGGATACGACATGAATTCGAATAACTTATAAGTTTTTTTTTTTATTAAGTTTCTGTGGGCTTTGGTAGTGAATCACACGTGCATGACAATGTTCTTTTTTTGAAAAGGAGTTGCATGGCAGTTGCGTAATGAAATTTAGTACAACATTATAACATTCGTTTGGATGACATTATGGTTACTATGACACTGGTTGTTTTAATGTTGGCAATAAGCTAACTGTTTCAGAAACTTTTATAGAGGATTTATAGCATAAATATATATAGGAAAAAAAAATGCTAACTGCTCCTACGATTGATTCTATTCAATTCTTTTGTATCGCGGTGCCTGCATGCATCGCACACTTTCCACATGAGAGCAACTATGAAGTCCAGTACCCAATTGCGTAACACACTTTCTTAGATCCTAATCTGAAGGATTTTGTGGGAAATTCATAATCTATTGCTTCATGGATTGAAAAATTCGTCTGCTCGACAAAGCAAATAACGCAATGAATATAGTTTTTTTTTTAAACTTATTGGTTTTCTAATGATAATTGCTTTTTGTTTTATAAAACAGCCTCTAAAAACTTTTTGGTATTCTAATG
Source organism: Griposia aprilina (assembly GCA_916610205.1). Lineage (NCBI taxonomy): Eukaryota > Metazoa > Arthropoda > Insecta > Lepidoptera > Noctuidae > Griposia > Griposia aprilina. The sequence goes on from OU744306.1 coordinate 13,233,089, forward strand.
ATGTTCGGTTCTTTTAATAAATAAGCCAATGTTTTATTGTTGACCAACCACGCGTGAGCCGAGTTGGTCATAGTCACTAAGCTAGGGCACCCCGACCAAAAGTTACCAGGACCAAGGGTTAAGTTAGGTTGGGACTAGCGTTGCAAAACTTCGGAAGTATTCGCAATAATTCGGAAATATTCAAAAGAATACTTCGATTGGAAGGAATACTACCGCAGCAAAAATGCAGAGTAAAATAAATATTGTAATGATGAAGTAGGTAACCTACGTTTTATTACTTAAGAATTAAATTATTCCCAGTAGTTACGAATGTATGCGTAGGTAGCTTGAGGAGACTCGCCGATACGTACCAGATATTTCCCCGTGCCGTTACTTGAATTAACGCCATCTAGCGGGCAAGAGTAGACTGTAAATGGAGAACTTCCCTCGTTAGTCGTTTGACGACGCCAGCGGTTGCCAGCACACCAGTCGAGCCCCGCACCCGTTGTTCATTCTTAGAAACAACGAAGTATTATTCGATTCCTACGTAACTACTATGCGGGAATATTTCGCTGTATGTAATTATCTACTTGTGACTACTTATTATTTTATTTTGATTGAGTTTAGAATGGGCCGATTTTGTGTGAATGTTATTTACAAGTTTAGTTTACTTCGTAAAAATGTTTTTGCTTTAATAGTTAATGGAAAAAACGTAAATAATTAAATAGGATAAAAGTACGTATCCCTTGTTTAAAGTAGGCCTAGACACGTAGGTAAGAACTTTAAATATTTTGGTAAAACAAATAGTCGTACAAAAATATATTTATTTGTAGAATAGTGTTCAACCGAAGTTAATCAATATGTATAGTTTAAATCTACCTCCCTAGTATATCATAAACTATCTTAAATACTTATGTTAATATCCAACTATTTATTTAGCTACCTCTCTATCACTTTTACACCTAATAGACCGCACATAAAAACTTATTACGTAAAGTACATATCTAAGTAGATAATTGAAATATTCGGAAGTTTTCAAATAGTATTATAGTCATTTTTAGAATGCACGCCGAACGCATAGTAATGTATAGTCACCTGCATTAACGCCATCTAGCGGGTAAAAGTAAAAGCTGTAAATAAACAACTTCCGTCGGTAGTGCTCGCCTGCGTGCGCTTTCTGCTGCTGCAGTGATCAAAGTTAGGAAGGAAGGAAGGGAGGACGATTCGTGAGTATGAATACACAATCACTAACGCGGAACATAATGTAATTTGCAATGGTAATTGCGTCGCCAGCTAGCGGTCAATAGTCGAACTCTACCAGGTGATCCAATAAGTAGCCTACTTACCCGATGTCGATTAGCGTGAAGTCACTAAGCAACCTAAGCAACTGTGGCACACCGCTTCCTGACTCACAGCGGTTCATTCTAACTATTCTAACATGTACTTAGCTAGATATTTTCCTTGTAATTCTTCTCGGGGAATAATTTCGAATATTACTCAATACTTCCGAATGTTTCGCGAATAATACGTCGGGAATACTTCGGAATATTTCTCTCCGGCAACGCTAGTTGGGACTGTGACCAGCATGGCATACGCTTGCAGAGTGTGCAGGCTGGGAGGAGCCGTGCCGTGCTCTCGTTTCGGAAGGGGGAAGCGACCTGTCGCTGCCAGCTGTGATTCGTTTTATGGTCGGCGGCGCAAAATCGTGGGACGCGGAGATCTCCTTCTTCAAAAATGTCATGTCGCAGAAGGAGGCAGCGGAAAGGGAGAGAGAGATTTCGAGTGCTGTCCCGGCCTGCAGCATGCGCACCGGGCGTCGGCAGAGGGCAGATAATGCCCTCTTCTGGCCTCCCTGGGGACGTTCGCCGCCCCCTATCATAAGACCCGAGGTGGTGGCGGGTAATGTACCACGCGCGCCCCTCTTTGATGTAGCGGAGGGAGCAAAAATAAAAAGGTAGGGACTGCGACCAACCGCGCTACATCCAAGTTGTTCACAGTTACTGGGCGCTATTTAAAAAAATTCAGTACCTAAAATGGGAATCATTAGAGAATCACAAAAAGATGCACATTTATAAATCTTAATTAGAGTGTTCATTAATATTTTTTTAATGGGAATTATTTGGGGTTCGAATTGTCAATATGATTGGCAAGGATATTGTGAGCCTCTCTGTTGAGCGGACAATTGAAATAGCCTGTATAGAATTGGAGCAGTTCATTATATTAAGTGTATACCGACCACCTTCAGGATTGTATGATTGTTTTGAAAAGGTTATGGCTGAAGTGTTGCACAAAATTTATAATTCAAACAAGTCTATCATAACTTGTGGTGATTTTAATGTTAATTTGTTAGAAAAGGGTTAAGTACTAAAATTATAAGTTTGTTTCAGTCATACAATCTTGCTAACCAATTTTTGGAGCCCACTAGAATAACTCCCACTAGTGCCACATGCCTAGATAATATTTACACAGATGTTACACCAACCCATAAAGAAATTATTAATTTAATAGACTCTGATCATTGCGGACAATTGATCATTATTCCTAATATAAACAAAAAAGTTATTAAAAAAGATATCACTGTTAACCCAAAAACTAGTAATCGCTTGGAAACATTTAAAACTAAACTTTTAAGTAAATTACCATTTTTGTCGAGTAATGATGACCCTAATGAACAATATAATGATTTTTTTAATATGTATTGCACACAATTTGATAAAACATTCATTCAAAAGACTTTCTCGGTGAATAGTAACGCTTCCTTCAGTGACTGGGCCACCTTTGGTATACATAAAAGTAGAAAACGACTTTATGAATTATATGATGAACGGACTTGTATAAACACTGCTGAATTTAATGTATATCTTAAAAATTATTCTAAATTATTTAAAAAAGTTTGTAGTATGGCTAAGTCACGTTATTTGAGTTCAAAAATTAAAAATAGTTGTAATGTAATAAAATGACATGGAGTATCATTAACAGCGAAACGGGAAGGTCTTGCAACCGATGCAGTAACTACAGCCTTGATATTGACAACAATATAATTAAATCAGATTCACAAGTCGCCGCGGCCTTTGAAAATTTATTTGCAGATGTTCCCGTATCCACTACTAAATCTCTAAACTCATCACCCACTGCTGCAGAGTCTTTACTTAAGGAAAACGTTCCTGTTTGTGATTCTGAATTTCATTTCCATTATGTCACCTGTAGAGATATAATTAAAACCTTTCACACATTAAATGTTAAAAAGACCGCAGATCTATGGGGTAATTCTGTGGACGTTGCTAAGTCGATAATAAACATTGTAGCACCAACTTTAGCTATTATTTTTAATAATTGTATTGACCGTGGTGGGTTTCCTGATCTTATGAAAAAAAAAACCGTTATTTAAATCGGGTAGTACATCAGACCGTACTAATTATAAACCTATTTCGGTACTACCTACCTTTAGTATTTTTTTTTTACTAAACACAAATTACTGCATGACAAACAGTTCGGTTTTACAAGGGGTCGTTCGACTACTGATGCGAGTTGAACTTTTAGGACATGTTTATAATGCATGGGAGGACAAATGCGATGCTTTGGGAATCTTTTACAATTTGTCCAAGGCATTCGATAGTGTTCTTCATGAAAAATTAATCAGGAAACAACACCACCACGGAATCCGAAACGCCTCTCTGGATCTTCTTACTTCTTACTTAAGTGATAGGATTCAGAGAGTTGATGTTAACGGAAAAAGATCACCCGGATTTGTAGTAAGAATGGGGGTCCCCCAGGGCTCAATTCTTGGGCCATTTTTATTTCTTATTTGTATAAATGACTTGCCTTACCTCATAAAGGATAAACATGATATAGTGTTGTTTGCCGACGACACTTCACTTTTATTTAAACTCAAACGTCAGCACCTGGTTACTAACAATGTAAATAGCGCCCTCGCAGTAGTAGTTAACTGGTTTAATGTTAATAACCTACTTCTTAACGAGAAAAAAACTAAATGTATTAAGTTTATGATACCTCATGTTAGACAAGTAGAAACTAGTGTTCTCATAAAGGGTGAAGAACTGAATCCCGAAAATACCACAGTATCCTTAGGCATAACTTTGGATACCAAGCTTCAATGGGGCCCCACATAGATAAATTGTCAAAAAAGCTTAGCTCTGCAGCATACGCCGTTAGAAAAATTCGTGGTTTAACTGATTTAGAGACAGCCCGTTTAGTATAATTTAGTTATTTTCATAGTGTGATGTCGTACGGTATTCTGTTGTGGGGAAATACCGCCGATATTCAGACAATTTTTATTTTACAAAAAAGGGCAGTACTTTCCTCAAAAGACCATTTCAGACACCAATCTACATGGTTCTCAAACATTATGTACGATTTTTTTATATACACATTGACATTGTTGAATTTTATTTATACAAGGACATGAGTATTTTGTTATTTTAATTATTGTAAATGTGAGGACTATGTGGGTCATTGCTTTTTTTCTCACTTAATTTTAATCATGATCTGGCAGTTTGAGTAATTTATGCGGCCTACCCAAATGTCCTTTCTTTGGTATTGTTCGTCGAATCGTTGAGCGCTTTCACTCCTGACTTCCTGAGTTGAGCTGCACGATTACTGACAAATGCGTGCACTGACTGGACAGGTCCACTCAATCTGTGTGGTTCTTTCCTCAAAAGACCATTTCAGATAAGAATCTACATGGTCTTCACATGATCTGACCAAGATTATGTCTGGACTTTAAAAGAGACTGACCTCTGAGTTTGTTTCGGCCTTTCTTCTCAGAGTAGTCAGATAGGAAACGCCGACCTCATCTAGTTTAAAAAATATGATTGACGTGTAAAAGTGTTTGTACAAACCTACTTACAGAAATAAAATCATTTATCATTTATCATTGGGATATTGTGTGTTACAAAATGACCCCGCAGATCGATTCGGTCTTTGGTTCCGCACGTTTTGTTTTAAACAACCTTTCAATAATTATAACCTTAATTTAAAAGTTGGCACTAACTAGGAACCTAGTATGGAGATAGATTCAATGAAATGGTAATGTTGCTAGCAAAACTTAAGTTAAAAGCGCTAAATATTAGGTCTTTACCTATGAAATTGCCGTTCTGCAGTACTGGCCATTTCAAATCAAAATAATTTTTGTTTGGCTAAGAATTCTAATTTCAAATTAATTTTATTTTAAAAACATGGTTTTTTTTTTCTAAAAGTAGTCTTTTCTTTATTGATTAGTGTTACATTTTCATCGCATTTCAATCTTTTTCGTCATCATGGATACGTTAAAAATTCGAGTAATTATGGAATATGAGTACCGTCGTGGCAGCAACGCGGCACAAGCGGCACGCAACATCAACGACGTTTACGGAGCTAACACTACAAACCAACGCACCACCTGTTATTGGTTTGCTCGCTTCCGTTCTGGAAATTTCGACCTGAAAAATGAACCTCGCGGTCGTCCGAAGACTTTGGTCGACAATGACGAATTAAAGGCGATTGTGGAAGCTGATGATACACAATCTACGGCTGAATTAGCAGCAGCTTTCGACGTTAGCGTCAAAACAATATTGGTCCATTTGCGTCAAATTGGCAAGGTAAAAAAGCTTGACAAATGGGTGCCCCACGAACTCAATGATCGCCAGCGCGAAGTACGCGTCGAGACGTGCCTTGCACTGCTCAACAGACACACAAATGAAGGAATTTTGAACCGCATTGTTACCTGCGATGAAAAATGGATTCTGTTTGATAACCGTAAGCGCTCAGCAAGTTGGTTGGATCCTGGTTCAGCACCTAAACAATGCCCTAAACGAAAACTTACCCCTAGAAAAATGATGGTCACTGTTTGGTGGTCTAGCGCCGGTGTGATTCATCACAGCTTCTTACCAAACGGGGTGAGCATTACTGCAGATGTGTACTGTGAAGAACTGAACACAATGATGGAGAAGCTGGCGCATCTCCAACCAGCATTGGTCAATCGCTCGTCTCCGCTGCTCCTGCACGACAACGCGCGACCTCATACTGCACAGCAGACGGTCTCCAAGTTGCAAGAACTGGGGTTGGAAGCTCTCCGTCATCCGCCCTACTCACCAGACCTTGCGCCTACAGACTACTACTTTTTCCAGAATTTGGATAACTTCTTGGCGGGAAAAAAATTTAATACCCGAGAGGCAGTACAAAATGCCTTTGAAGAATTTGTTGCCTCCCGTCCAGCTGATTTCTTTAAGAAGGGCATCAATAAACTGCCACTGCGATGGCAAAGATGCATTGATTGCATGGGTGATTACTTCGATTAATACAAATAAAAAATTCATGAAAAAAATTCGTTTAAATTTTTTCATACAAAACGGCAATTTCATAGGTAAAGACCTATTATTTTGATATTTTTTCTTGCCGCTACTTCTAGTTATTTCCGCCATTAGCCGAAACAGTTTTTTTTTGTGCGAAGAACTTAACCAAACGATTTTTATAGATAGGTATATAGTCCAATTCACTAGCACGCGTGACGTGACTCTTATGGAATTGCAATAAGGTATAAATTGCGCTTACGTGAAATGCAACATCTGTACCTAATTTTAATGAAAAAAATTGTTTTACAGTGACGGTCATATTACTGGTCTTCGTCTGGCAATCTGAAACTACGAAAGTAAGTTAAAGAAAGTTAAAAAAAAACAACCTTATTATTATTATAACCGAGTTTAATCTTGGTTGCTGGTATTTAGGTACTGTGCGCTTATGTAATTTCGTGACGATATTACCGTGGACGTCCATAAAAGTATGGAAATACGTGCACGGTATCACGTTATCGGTTTAAAAGTGTCTTCATATATTTCCATACATTTTACTTCCCTGTGTTAGTTATCGTTACGTTAGAAATTATAAAAGTGTACTGTTACTGTTTCAATATTTCGGGGAAATATTCCAGCATGGTGATTACGTAACACATTAACAAGGGCAATGCCTTTCAATGACAATTCAACAACTTTCATTGCGTCTTTTAAGTTGTCTAGCGGACAATTTTTTCAAACATGTGGAATAGAGGAGTGGACTATAATAAATACGCTGGTTGTAGATTGAAAATAGGTTCCTCTGTCCGAACGGAGTTCTGCTCGTTTACCCAATCAAGGAACAAATTCAAAAGAGGTGTGTACGACTCATCTTGTGCTCTGCTGCGCCCGAATTCCCAATTTTCCTAAACGTTCTTTTCAATAGACAGTTGTTCAGGGAGACTAGCACGAGTAACGAAACTCGGTAATGCACAATTTGTCCTTGTTTATTTATTTTCACTCATTTAGTCAAAAATTTGATAGTTTTGCGGGCGAACGGTGGCGGCAGACTATTTAGTTCTGCGCGCGCGCAGTTCCTCTTCACGGCTTCAGCCAATCGTGGTGACTTAGCGAGAATACGGAGAATTAAATTCGTCCAATCATGGGCTATGTAAAGAACAAAACATATGAAGCAATGGATAAGTTTTTTTTTTAAACCCTTTGAAGTGTGATTGAAAGTGTGTTACATAATTGGGGTGCAATTTATTATAATCCAGTTTTAAATTCCTGTGTGATATCGATCTATTCCTTTACGAAATCATAAGTACGGTAGGCCGGACGTCAGTTGTAACACAACCAGAAGGTATAAGCTGGCCTCGCATTCTATTAAAACTCCGTACTAGGCTAGGTGAACTCAAGATGAAATTGTTACCACCGACGTGCGGTTGACTGTACCATACATAGTAATATGAAAAACTAGCTTTAAGAGCGCATACATGGGTCCACTAGCGCCACTCCTTTAAAAAAATATTATCTCGTGACTGAGAAGGAATTTTGAAAAACGGCTCAATAAGCGACCTCCACTTATAGACGCCCAAACCTCAAAGAAATGCAACCTCGAAAAGGTACATTTAATGAAACAACGTGAAAAGAAAATTTGAAAAAATAATGCTTTATGCGTAGACCGTGCTACGCCCGAGCCTACGCAATCGTAGAGGGTTATAGTAGCCATAGCCGCAGACCGACGCAGATGATAATTTATATTTTCAAAATAGACAGTTGAATGTTAAGTTTGAAGTAGGAGATATTTGATATTATTTGCTAAATTTTGTAAATCTTTGTAAAGTTAACTATAATGTAAAAATATACTGCAAATCTTGTGTGGCGTAGCACGTAAAATAAATAAATGAGACATCAAATAAAAGTAAAAATTACAACTAAATAGTGAAAACATACCTTGTACTGGAAATCCATATCACAAATAAAACAATTCTAAGAAATCACAATTGGACAAAGAAGTATGAATAAGTCACTGATAACGGCGAGTATCTTGACATCTTCTCTGCGCCTCCGAAGGGGGCGTGAGGAGTCGGTGTTGGGGCTTTTTGACCCCTGGCCCAAGGCCATATTTGAAACTTGCTTGTGTGCGTAAACGCGGTAGTGGGGCGCGTCATTTCAAAGTGGACAAGCTCTAATAGGGGGCGAGCCTATGGCCATCATCCGCGCACAAATCCTAACTCCGAGCTGCTACTGAGAAATTCCAGATTGAAAACCCAATAACACTTTGCCCGACCTGGGAATCGTACTCAGGACTTCACGCTCAGTAATAGCGCTTAGCAACCGACTGAACGAGGCAGCTGGCGTTAATATTATGATCCTAGATAATTATAAATATGATAATATAATTTCCCCCTAATCCTTGGTTAGAAAATGATAAAAAACCAATATTCTCTGAGTAATTAGCAAATTAATTAAATGGTTTATAATTTCAGGTGTGCTACAAAGCGAAGACGTGCATCCACGACGCATATGACAAGTGCGGTGTCGATGAGAATGGAAGTCCACGGTGGTTCCTAGACTCATGTGACATTCTGGAATATAATTGCTATTATAATGCCAGTAGGTTTTTTGTTAACTAAAATCCACATTAATTAGGATCTCATAAAGTTTCGCCAAGTCCGTCTGTCTGTCCGTTTGTCTGTCCGCGGTTTACCTCAGAACGCCTAGTACTAAAAAGCTGTAAGCTACATATTAACTAGCGTCTCTGTGAACTGTAGACCTTGCAAGTCTGTCTTTGCATACCTTAATAGTAAATAAATGTTCACCATACTATTTAAAACAAAAGAGCGCGAAATTGCTGAAATATCTTCTTTTTTTACGTTTTCAACTGCAATATTATTACGAAAAAAAGAATCGACAAAAAAAACTCCATATAAATTATCGAACCTATTCACAAAATTTCAAGAGAATCTGTTGAGAAATGCGACCTGTAGACACGAAGACATCTGGACATCCGTACATACATTTTTGCCCAAGCTGAAACGGAGACGCTTCGCGCTCGCTCGGTCAATTACGTTTCCAAAGTTGTGACCAAAATCGTGTTTTTTTTTTGTGTTCTTCGCTTGTGCTTTAAGCGAGATGATTTTTTTTACTTCTGTAAATACAATACTTACTTGTTACGGTCCCGAAGTATATTTCGAGAGTGAACAGGCTTCTTCTGGGTTAGCTCACTCCTTCGTCGACTTTGTCTCTGTCATGTCTGACCTAGACTAGAGTCACGAGAAAATACAACTCAAACAAAAAAAAAAAGATGTATAATGATGACTGCAAATCGCAAAAAAACGTATGAACATTGGAATTTCGCTTGCTACCCAGCTTTCGCCTTAACAAAATAATACTGCTATATTACCACACTTGTTCAAGTGTCTACTCCTCATGATACCTTGGTCCATTTGCCACAGAATTTGTATCCGACTATTTTCTGACATAGTTTCATTAAAAAACAGTTATTTTGTATTTCAGCTTATACCAAAGCTCCGGAATCAGCCTGCTCCAAACTGCCACCGTTGGACAAAGATGAGCATACATAAATAAATAAATAATTATAGAAAAACTGTTTTTTATTTATTTTGTTGTACTGGGGAATTCGATAGTCAATTCACGTTCGGCAGTATCATTATGATAAAGTCTAAAGCAGCATATTCACGATCAAAATTGACGTAAAACCATTATTAAGTCATTGCAATGTAATTCTTATCTCATTGTTATAAAGTATAAAAATAATTAGAACGATTGCCGTGAGTTTGATACAACTCTCGGCATTCATTCTTATTTTTACTTTACCTTCTAAGACTAGAGTTCCATTGCAATGACTGAGTATACTAATGGCTTTACGGCGATCGTGAATGTATTTTCTTAATATGAGACCTACCCAGTACCCAAGTTCACTTGTAGTTTGCTGAAGATTGATTTGTTACCTAAATATTTTTGAGAAATTCTAATATTCTTTTTGTGACATGCATAATATTTTCGATTTTCGATCGATTGCGATCGTCCCGCGAACATGCGACCGTCTCGTTTATATTGTTCCCGAACCCGAACACGTGGTCGCGCCGACAGAGGACGCCATTCGGTTTGCAAATAAACGAGTGACATACACTCGGCGTCACAAAAATCGCACCTCTTCGAAAATAAGTTTAAAACATGTCCCGCCAGTAACGAATACATTAAACCTTATTAATATTGGTATCAATTGAAAGTATGTTTAACGACCTTTAAATTAACAACAGTTAGAATTCCTAAACACAACAGATCTCATTAGCACGTAACGTTAAAAAAAATGTTGTCAAAATACGCATTACAACGGCCACTAATTGCACCTCCCTACAAGGGTATAAAACGGGCGACCCGGGTTAAATGTGAGTCCCCCCCCGACCCTTGCTCGACGACGCGCCAGCCCGCGCCGTAGCTGAGCCTGTAGCTTTAAATTCCCCAGTATAATAATAATATAATTCAGATCCAGCCTGTCCCATCTTGCTGCCCTCCCCTCAGTGACGCCCTAAGCCGAGGTTCGTACCCCACAGGGGGTGCCCTTAGCGTGCGGTCACCTAAATTTAAGTATTGTTCGCCCCTGGCTGGAGGCTTTAAGTTAGTAGCTTAAGGCACCCACAGGTTTGCCCGGTTAAGTAGCCAGGACCTTAGTGGTCACAACTACGAGCTGCCAATTAGGAAAAAAAAAAAAAAAATGTGAGTCATTCGCTATTCAACCTTTAAAGTGAACACACGTGAACAGCTACAGCAAGAAAAATACCCCAGAAGATGGATACCACTGCAGATGAAGCCGCTCAAGTCATTGCACTACTGCAATCAGGGATGCGGCAATGTGATGTTGCTCGGCAACTGAACTTGAGTCGTTTTGCCGTTCGACGAGTGTTCCAACGCTTCCAAGAGACTGGTGGCTATATCCGAAGACGTGGATCTGGAAGACAACGGTGCACATCCGAAAGAGACGATCGCTTCATTGTTTCGACGTCTTTACGTAATCGGTTCTCCAATGCTGTTGAGCTGCAACAACAACTGCGATCAGCTCGCAGAACTTCTGTAAGCGTCTCCACGATTAGAAAAAGAATGCGGGAGAAGAAAATTGCAGCTCATAGGGCTGCTACAGGGCCAAAATTAACTGCACAGCATAGGAGAGACCGGTTGCAATTTGCCCGTGACCATGTGGATTGGACAATAGACCAATGGAGGGCTGTGCTCTTCTCGGATGAGACGAGGGTGTGTCTTTTCTGCAACGACAGGCGTCGAAGAGTGTATAGGAGGCAAGGGGAACGATTCGCGCAAGCCTGTATTCAAGAGACAGTGCAATACGGGGGTGGCTCGTGCATGTTCTGGGGCGGCATGTCAATCGAGGGTAAAACGAACCTTGTGTGCGTTTCTCGGGCTGGAAGTGCTCGCGGGCAAGGGTCGCTGACTGCTGCTCGGTACATAACAGAGATCTTAGAGGAGCAGGTTGTCCCTTATGCTGGTTTTGTTGGCAGTGGGTTCACGTTAATGCACGATAACGCCCGCTGTCACACCGCTTTAATTGTAAGAGACTACCTGCAAGAAGTTGGAATCCCTGTTATGCGCTGGCCGGCGCGAAGTCCAGACCTGAACCCTATTGAGCATCTTTGGGATGAACTGAAACGGCGAGTACGGGCACGTGATCCTGCCCCTACCACTCTCCAAGACCTCCAAGATGCCGTCGTTGCAGAATGGGACAACATTCCTCAAGAGACTGTTGTCACATTAATTCGGTCCATGAGAGGACGCATGGAAGCAGTCATCAGGGCTAGAGGGGGTAACACTAGGTTTTAAGTTGTTTTTAAGGACTTCTTTGTAATTTTTGCTGATAAAATAAAATTTAGCTTTTTAATCATTTGCATTTGCTTGCTTTTTTTTATTCCCTGGTAAACAAAAAACCAAATCCATTGATTTATTCTGAAATTTAAATGAATTGCCTTTCCAATGATACCTTACAGTCATATGTCTACCATTGATTAATAGGGTTAAAATGACTTTGAAGGGAATTCTTAAAGAGGTGCGATTTTTGTGACGCCGAGTGTATGAACGCGACACTCGCGTATTCGCGCGCCTTATCGCTTTTGTTAGCACGCGGAGACCGGACAGGCTTGCTTTTAACGATATACGATATCAATTAAGTAATTGCTGAAGGCTATAATTTTGGAAGAACAGTTGTTGCAAAATAATTGATGTGTAAACATCTTAGCGCTCGGTCTACGGTAGGGGCTAGCTGGGACTTCGAGCGTCAGACGCGTAAGCGTAAGACTTCGAGCGTCAGATGACGTCAGCGTATGACCCGTGTCTATGTGAGCGCGTGAACCGTACTGATGCGAGCTCACATGTTTACACATCAATTTTCGTGAGTGCCAAACCAACTCACACCGATTTTGTTTTTTTTATGTTAGAATAAGGGTATTCCAACACCCTTTGTGCGGGGACACGTGAAGGTCATCAATCAGCATTGGTGCTGGCGCGCAAAATACTGTCGCTCTCTTGAAGGCGATAAAGTTTGCGCAGTTGACATAAGACGAAAACAAAGGAAGATATTCCGGAATGCTTGCGCAATGTACAAAGACAACTGTCATTTCGAGTATGGTAAGAAGGTTGAATTGTTTTTTTTTTTTTTTTGAAACTTTAATTAGCGATATCAATCAAAAACTGCAAATACCAAGTAACATACTCGTAGTTGGGATTGGTTAAGACATTTAAGTCTTATTTCCAATTTTAACTTGATGTGATGTGTCACAAAGAATTAAGAATACTTACAAATGCGAAGTTGCTAATAATGCGCTTATCATTGTACTCGTAGATTAGTAGGTACAGTCACAGTATAATAAAGTAAGCAGTATTACGTCTTCATACAAATCGGCCGAAACGATGTTCTTTGAAATTTCGGTGTTCACCAGTATTCAACAGTTGCACGTGTGCCGCAGCTACGTACGGACTTGCCAGTATACTATGGTTTGGTACGGATGCGGACGGTGCGAGACGCTCTCGCACATATTATATTTACGTGAAATATGGCATGAAGTTATCGACTGTATTGTTCAGTGTATGGCTGCTTCAATTCAGCAATATCGAAACCAGAAATATATATGTTTAAATTATTAACTCAGTTTTTAAATTATAAACTTTTTTACAAAAAATCTACCAACTTCCAAGAAAAACACAAAAAAAAGTGAAAAATTACTTTAATTTTGGAAGTCGGTGTCCTTGGTGTTGTATTTTCGTTTATTGCCACCGACTTCCGAAATTAAAGTTATTTTTCACTTTTTTTGTGTTTTTTTATGGAAATCGGTTGCTTTTTTATAAAAAAGTTTCAATTTTTCACCTTTTAGCTGTGCTATACCCCACATAAATTCGTATACCACTACTTGCTAAGTAAATAACAGTGACAGGAAATTATTAAAACATCATCAGTAGAAACTAAGTGGAAAAAATACGCAGTATTAAGGATAACTCAAAAACTCCTTCCGGGTGATTACGTAACACACTAACAGTAGGAATGGGTTTCATTTTGACAGTTCAACAACATTCATTGCGTTATTTACGTTGTTGAGCAGACAATTTTTTCTAACATATGGAGCAATGGATTAGCAATAGGCTTCAAAATGATTCAGATTGTGATAGATAGTGTGTTACGTAATTAGGGTGCAGGTCAGAACTTGATCAAATTTCTATGGGACCACATGAGAAGCACCAGCTTTCAAATAAAAAAATAATCATCGAAATCGGTTTGCCTAGAAACATGTTCTGAGCTAAGACATATAAAAAAAATACAGTCGAATTGAGAACATCCTCCATTTTTGAAGTCGGGTTTTTTAACGTTATTTTTAGTTCTTATTTATTTATGATATGTAGGTATTTCTATATTCTTATCTTTACAGATACTTAGTAGGTGAGTATTCTCTTTTTCGATGCGATCGATGCCCGATTGAAGGAACAAAACATACCTATACTAGTTTCTGCTCGCGGCTTCGCCCGCGTGGATTTCTATCTGTCAAAGAAAGTTTTAAACGTGCGCTCCGCGATTAAAAACACGTTCGTGAAATCTAAACTATAATTCCCATATTCATCCAAATCATATGGTGTAAAATGCAATTTTTATCTACATAAACTTTTCCTGACGACAAGCATTTTTATTTCTATAGCGATTTAACATCACCTACTTAAAATTGCTCTAGAAAAACATAGGATTTGATTTATAGAACTACGTCATATTTATTAATTTGTGAATTAACAAGATGATTTATATATATCACGGACTTTTTATAGGCCTTTTTCTATAGAAAATATTTTATTTTTGAACCCGCATAAATAAAAAAAAACAAATTAAAAAAAACGGATATCCGAATGACTTTGGCTGTTGTACCGAGATGATTTAGCAAACAAACCTTACACCACAAGCTACCGGATTTATAAAAACCTTTTAATGTACACAACATACTGCCTTCAACAAATCGCAAAGTTTTAAAAAATAATGCTCTCCCATCATTAAAGTCTGTCTTTTAAAGTACAGTTACAACCCAAGAGACACAGTCAGTGGGCAACCCTAGTGCGTGTTTATCTACCGAACGGCCGTAGGTAATTATTTCAAGGACAGTGCCAAGACGTAATACTGCTTACTTTATACTGTGGTACAGTAGACAAAGTTATTTGGTATACAGGCAAAAATATTTATCTTTCCACTACACCAACATTCAATTTTCTTGTGTGCGTAATAACTTTATAAGTGTATGGCAATTGAGAGTGATTTAATAATTTACTACTCAGCAAACTCACATTTTTTTGAAGTAGTTGTAAGTTGGTGAAGTACAATGAGGCATCGTTGCTGTTTAAAAGAAGATGTAGTGACAATTTTTTTAAAGAATATGCTTAGATGGTTTTGTCATGTCGAGAGGATGGTGAAAGGCGTCTAACAAAAGGTAAGGTAGTTGTGAGTGGAAACGCCGGGAACCTTTAGTGACCTTATTGGTGATGTTCTTCAGAAAAGTCAGGTGAGTCTACTACTCGCAACCGGCGGCGTGCGAGTATGACCAGCACCCTAATTATGTAACACACTATTTATCACAATCTGATTAATTTTGAAGCCTATTGCTAATCCATTGCTTCATATGTTCAAAAAAATTGTCTGCTCAACAACGTAAATAATGCAATGAATGTTGTTGAATTATCAAAAGGATGCCCATTCCTACTGTTAGTGTGTTACGTAACTACCCCGCAGATGTATGAACGTAAACGAAGCAAAAGTAGTATGTAAGGATCGTAGCAGGTTGCATTCTGTAGTTTCTGCGTACTCCCATTGGGAAAAGGCGTAAGTTTATGTATGTAGTCTAATGTACCAAGTCAGCAGCCTGTATACTAAATAGTTTGTTCAACTGTATCATAAAACATAGTTAAAATTAATTTTCATAGTTAGTAAACCCGAGAAATGTTTGTATCTGATAATTTTATTAATATTTTTCAAATTGATTTTACAGATTTCAAGCCGAGCGTAATGTATGAATGCTTATTAATAAATAGTGTTTGGAAACAGGTTATTGATTAAATCCTAAATTGGCGTGTAATAGTATTTTGTTGTTTTATTAACCATACTTAACTATTTATTTTGTGAAGGACACGTCGCTAAATAATAACAGCCGCACTGGTCGATCAAAGGTTAAACTACGCTTGCTGCGGTCGGTTCATGGATGGGTGACCATCGATTACATATTGAGACACTTCCGTGCCTCACAAAGCACGTTAAGACGTTGTTCCCGGTTGTCATTCGTTGATCTTTGACAGTCGCTACGAAGCCCAAAAGTCTGACAACCAGTCTTACCAAGGGGTATCGGGTTACCCAGTAACTGGGTTGTAAAGTATTTTACAACCCAGTACCATACTAGTATTAGTATTCTGCATTCGGTTCGACTGGAAGCCGACCCGGAAATAATTGGGGAAAGACTAGGTACAGTAGCCAGCAGGTCAAGCTACACGAAACTGTCAAATTTACCCAAACGATTTTAAACCTTAAAATGTTGACGATTAAGTTGAAAATCGAATGAGGAAATCAGACAGTTTGTGGTAACTTGATGTGCTGGCGGCTGTACCTAGTTAGATTGAGTATTTATGACATACTTGTTGGAAATGTTTTTATCTACTATTGTCAATTTTGTCCACAATTGTTGAGTAATTAGGTACATTAAATAAATAAATGAATGTGACTTATGCATGCTTTTCGCATCCAGCAGATTGCTGCGGCCTTCACCAGGTCATCGGTCCATCTTGTGGGAGGCTTTCCAAAGTTACGTCCAGTCGAAGTGGCGGTGCTTAAGGGAGGCCTATGTCCAGCAGTGGACGTCTTTCGGCTGAAATGATGATGATGATGGACACGGAATCACAATACTTAGTAATGAAATATAAATCTCTTTGTTATTCCCTTTTTGTTGAAATTCTTTTTGCAGGATTCTACAGCACAAAACGACAAAAAAAACAGGAATTTAAAGTTAAATAAATATAAATAAATAACGACATTATCGATTTGTGCGGAGCACAAAATACGCGTTCAAACACGGACAGCGGTGCGATTCGAATACAGGTGTAGCGCTACAAGGTTATTTTGACGCGTGACCAAAATTGGAACTAACGTCGCCATCTTGTTTTTTTTCAATACATTTCACGAAACAATTGCGCAAATGTCACAGACAAATGCTTACTAACAGCGCCCTGCCAACGCCATTCGACTGCCAAAAATGCCATCTATGGGTGGATATTTTCTGAAGGAAATACGCCGTGTCGTATTTGAGATATTATAATATATTTTCGGTTTAAACCGCAGAAATAACTTTGTTTTTCATAGTTTTTCGAGAAATAGTATGATTAATACAAACTTATTCTTGCGGCCGATAAAATCAATATTGTATAGGTACACGTAAATATTTATCCCGACTACGGAAACCTTTACTGTGCGTGCACTTGCCCGGTTTCATGTTTTACAATGCACTTCGGTTGTAGTACACGCAGTGCGCTATTCTTCATTGTAGATTAGTACCAACAAACAACTTTTTTTTTTTTGGATGGGCTTCTCGGTGGTCAACCTAGGAGGTGGTCGGCTGCTTAACCGGACATGCCTGTGGTTGCCCTAATAAATGAAGGCCCCCAGCCAGGAATTAAAAAACTTACAAACTAGGCGACAACACGCTAAGGGCACCCCCTGCGGGGTACGAGCCTCGGCTTAGGTCGTCGCTGGGAGAGGGCAGCAAGGGACAGGCTGGATCGGAATTATTATTATTAGAGGACGAATTTAAAGTTACAGGCTCAGCGGTGCGGGCTGGCTCAAGCAAGGGTCGGGGCGGCCAACAAACAGTTAACACTCAGACCACATAAAAAATCAATGACAAAGGGCTGTCAACAGTGACGTGAGGCCCGTTTCGTAAACATGTGTGCACATAGTGAGGTGTAGTTTGGTTGTAAGTTGGCTTGTAAATGTGTGCGTGTAAGCGTGTATACACAGAGCAAGGTGTAGTTTTACATGCTTCACTTTATTGTTCGCAGCGCTGTCTTGATTTTTCACTCTTCTGAGCAGTTAATATTTATTTTCTTAAAAACCCGAGACGTCCACCCTAATTACGTAACACACTATCTATCCTATCTGAATCATTTTGAAGCCTATAGCTAATCCATTGCTTCTTAAGTTCGAAAAATTTGTCTGCTCAACAACGTAAATAACGCAATGAATGTAGTTGAACTGTCGAAATGAAAACCGTTCCTACTGTTAGTGTGTTACGTAATTACCTCGCTGTTTTGGCATGTAATTAATATGAAAAAAAAATAGTTATGCAGCATTCCTTTATCATCAGTTAATTAATAGTTCATTTTCTACTAAGTTTACAAGGTTAAATAATGAAGATTAAATCATAAATTGGCGTGTAATAGTTTTTTTAATTACATTACACTTACCTCATATTGATCCGTACTATGAGACATAGTTGTTGAAAATGAATTCAGTACTATTTTCTATTGTTTTTGGTAAGGGAATATAAATATAATATTTTGTTTAAATAAAAATATCTATATTTTTATGTAAATATAAAAAGCGACCAAGTGCGAATTGAACTCTCGGACCATACACGGTGCAGGGTTCCCAAGTCTGGATGAATATTACACATGCACAGTGTTGGTTTTTCATACCGCAAAAATAAGTTTGTATTTTATAGTGCTTCACTAAAAATCTACGAAAAACAAAGTTACAAAAACTGGAATGAGTATACTTAGTATTAGGTACTTATATGGTTTCGTCAACAAAACAAAAAAGGTATATATAAAACAGATGTGAGTGGAAACGCCGGAAGGTGGCGCCCTAGGAGGACATGACCACATAATAGTGATCTTATTGATGTTCTTCAGAAAGGTCAGGTGCGTAGTACTCGCAACCAGCGTGCGTGTATGACTAGATGTATGAACCTAAACGAGGCAAAAGGAGTATCTAAGGATCGTAGCAGGTGGCGTTCTGTAGTTTCTGCCTATCCCTATGGGAATAAGGCGTCAGTTTATTTATGTTTGTGTAAAGTTATTTTTGCGGTTGTTAAAAGACCCCACAATAACAAACGATAAATGTCCAAATGTCACAGACAACCAGAGACCATACAACACATAACAGGGGCATGCACAACCATGGACCTAATATACAAACTGGACTGAGCTCTCGTACCAAAAAAACGAGCAGAGAGAGATAATGCATACCGAGGCTTTCATCTCTTTCTAATAGGGTGACCAAACATTTTTTTAACAGATAGGAAAGTTCGTTTTGAAAGAGATAATTTGTGTCCGGTTGATATTAAGTGATTTCAAATTATTGTTTTGTAGCGGTATCTACACCGCCACATGCGAGCTACACGTCACACTGACGTCACGCAAATCCTGCATCGCGCAAGCAGAGTTTACCGCGTCACTAGCATTTAGACAACGTCCCGACATCAACCGTCGGGCAGTTGCCCACCAGACACAACACCCGTCTGGTCGGAGAATCCTCCCTTTTCTATGGAGGTATGAGTGAGCTTTACACCCTGTTCCTCATACCTCTATAGTTTGTAACTTACTTAACATCATTGTAAGTAACTTCATTTCAATTTTTTTTTTGTAATAAATTATTAATTCACTATTTGATGTTCAAATAGTGAAATAATAATTTATGAACAAAAAAGAAAATTAAACCTTTAAAAACATTACACATCGGAAAAGACTTTTTCTCGAAAGCTGATTATTTGAGACTGACATTGTTGTATACTATATATATAGTCCTCCTTATCGATTTCGATAACGGCGACCCTTTGAAATTATTATTTCCTAGCGTGTGCCTGTTGTATACTATGTCGGTGTTGAATAGTGCATGTTCTAAAAAAGAAGTTATGATACCTAGACTACAATATTGTTGAGGAGACACATGTCTTGTGTCAAATCATCAAATATGATCACGTATACGTGGTTTATGATGAAGTAGGCAAGCTATTTAAATGAAGTAAAGGGAAATAAAACTAAGTGTGTGTGAAAAACATTTTTTCAAATTCCAACTCGAAGCATTTATTTTATAAAATATCTGCCGGCTTGAAATGAAGGCTGCACACAACAGAATTTTTGGTAATTGTTTGTGATTCGGGAATTACATCCAACCATTTTTGCTTAATTTCTCCTTATGATGGAAAGCTATAACCAACATAAAAATAATGCTATTTCAATCATGCGATACATAGGTGCAAATTGTATTTATTACACGCATTATATTAATAGTTTTAATCAGATATACACTAAAGAGTTGGTTTCTTCCGTCTACGAAACTTCTAGAGCATGGTCATACTACTTATTGATATTAAGCAAAATCTTTGTATTTCCTTACCAATGAATGAAATGTTATGATATGTCAAATGAAATGAAAAATATATATATGAAATGTTTTACATATACAACACTTCTTCAACATTTCCACCATAAAAATTACAAAAGAACCGTAGCTAAAAGTTTAAATGCGATGCGTCTTCACAAAATAACAGAAAAAGTCATTCGCATGTCAGATTATAATTACAGGAGTAATTTTATGATAACTACCAAACAATTATTATTTTGATTATTTTATTTAAATTAAATTATTTACTACTATGTACAGATTGTAAACCTTTATATAAAATTAATTAAAAATAATCTAAAAGCTAAAAATATTTTACTTGCAGTTGGTGAAATATTTTCTACCATCTATAACATTTTTATTTTCTAACAATTGAGAAAAAGAGACAAACAGCCTCGGCTCTGACTATCTCTCTCGGCTCGTTTTGCCTCGGCTAAGATAGCCTAACAAAAGTAAACCTAAAATGTATGTAGCAGTTGTGGTTCATTTTTGTATGATACGATTTTTGGAGAGCTCAATCCAGTTTGTATATTAGGTCCATGTGCACAACACTCACACAAACAGACTATACACACAGACACAATCAGGTAACAAACGTCATCCATCAAAAACTAACAGTCAAATATAAACTCATACAAGATACAAACACTCCTTATTACAAGTACGTACCGCAAACAGTCCTAGAAAATACCACACACAAACTCTACTACGATCGCGCCATACTAACCGACAGGACCGTTCACTATAATAGACCAGATACAACCCTTCAAGATTAAGTTAATAAAGTCACATACCTCATAGATATTGCAGTCCCTAATACACACAATTTACAAAAAACAATAGGTGAGAAAATCAGTAAATATGCTGAACTGAACGAAGAAGTGACCAGAATTTGGAGGCAGGAAAAAGTCTTAGTAGTACCCATTGTGGTCTCCACGACGGATGTTATACCCAATCACCTACACCACAGCCTTAAACTAATAGACCTGAACGACTCAATTTATATAACACTGCAAAAAATCGCAAATTTAAATACCTGCAGAATAGTTAGGAAGTTCATGCAAATGGAGGAAAATTTTATTACCCCTCTTAACATTAATTCTACTACTTCTATTCTACTATTCTACTAATTCTACTACACATGCTATATTAACTTGGCTTGGGCCCGTTAATTTAGCTTAAACTAGCCAAAGAGCTAAGAAACAAAAGTTTACCAAAAATAATAATAATTATTAAATATTAAAATAAAATGTAAATAAAAAATAAAAATATATCAATACTTTGTCTGTTAAAAACTCGGAAATATTATAATAGGCTTTTTGAATTAGAAAGTTCTTTAATTTTTTCTTAAATAAGTTAACATTCAATTCTTTAATGTGTGGCGGAATGTGATTGAATATATTTTGGCGCCCTGCAGAAGACACTTTTATGCATCAGTGCTGTATTGGACTTTCTTACACATAATTTTATTTATTTATTTATTTATTAATAGGTTAGCCTACAATTGTTTACACATACATTCATTTAAAAGGACACGAAATACATTTATAAGTGCAACAATTACTTACAGGCTAACACCACATGCACTGTATATTTACATTTACATTTTTATTATTGCAATTAATTGTGAATAAAATTAGGTTGTTAAAAATTATTTAAAAACAAAGCACAAATCTAGCAATACAACACACAAATCAAACATCGAATTAAATTAATATAAACAACAACAAAATATTTTATATAGAATGGTGATAGTGACAGATAGATAAAATTAAACTAAGATTAACTATTTGGATTACATTTGGTAATAATTAAAAGATTAAATTAATTATATAATCCACTATAATCCCGTCGATTTCGGGTATTAGTATCTGATAGCTTCTTGAATAGTTTTGGGTTTGTTTTAACGAAGACCGCAACCTCAAAAATGTATAATGACGGGACTGTTAATATTTTATTTTTAATGAAATATAGCTTACACGTATCAGTACATATTAGTCCAAACATCGCTCTGAGACACCTTTTCTGTAACTTAAAGATTAGTTCTCTATTACACGAGTTGCCCCAAAAAATAACCCCGTATCTTAAGATTGAGCCAACGATGCCATGATATGCAGTGAGCAAAGCGTCGGTACCTAAGATCGAAGACAGTTTATAAAGAGCATAAGCAGATTTGCATATTCTTTTGCTTAATTCCTCTGTGTGTACTTTCCAATCCAGCCTTTGATCTATATTTAAGCCTAAAAATTTGGTAGTACCTACGTTTTCAATAATTTTGCTACCGTGTTCTATTAACATATATTAGATGCCTTTGGTCGCTGACTGAACAACATTAATTTGGTATTGTCAATATTTATCCTAAGATTATTATTATCTAGCCATGTGATTGTTTGATTGGATAGTTTTGTTAATTTCATTTTGTAATTTTAACTCGTTAGTGTTATTAATAGTAACAGTGCTGTCGTCGGCTACCTTTGGTAAATCATTGATATAAATTAAAAATAATGGGGGACCTAGCACGCTCCCCTGTGGTACGCTATAGCTACCCTTATTCAGAAACCAGTAACATAACATTTGAAATTTTGCGTAAATAATTAATTTGTTAATTAATTTGTTTTCAGCATTCCTGTCAACTATAAATCAAGTGGAACCTCAGCATGATTCTCAAGTGAGTATATAGTACGCGTCAAACTTTATGGCGCCTCTTAAATGTGCTACTCGCTGCGCAGACCTCACCCCTCGATCGGCTGACACATATGAATTTGTTAGTACTGCGCACAGTGGCGGATTTACCGTCTTGGCCGCCCTGGGCCCCCCAGGCCATGTAGTAAGTACCAGCCGCCCCTTTCTCAGCACCCATCATATAAAATCAATAATGAATTAACTTTTTTGCCAACTTTTAACGAAATCGATTCAGAAATTTAGTCCGCCAAATTAAAATTTTCTTTGGTGTTTAGGGTTCCGTACCCAAAAGGTAAAACGGGACCCTATTACTAAGACTCCGCTGTCTGTCCGTCCGTCTGTCTGTCCGTCTTTCACCAGGCTGTATCTCATGAACCGTGGTAGTTAGACAGTTGAAATTTTCACAGATGATATATTTCTGTTGCCGCTATAACAACAAATACTAAAAAACAGAATATAATAAATATTTAAGGGGGCTCCCATTCAACAAACGTGATTATTTTGCCGTTTTTATAGATAATGATACGGAACCCTTTGGGCGCGAGGCCGACTCGCACTTGGCCGGTTTTTTGAAAATTGCAGCTCTGTTTTATTTACATCGTATGTTGACCAAAATGCGATTCGCAACTGTAGGAATGATATATTTACTAAATAATAATTATCAATTTCATATCAATCGTCAAACTTTGAGTTATTTCTTGTTATCATCAGTGAATTTTTTGTCACGATTAGCCGCCCTAGGCCCGGGCCTACTGGGCCTTAGGACAAACCCGCCACTGACACCGCAGCGACTCGCCTTCTGTTCCGAGCCGCCATAAAGTTTTTCATCGAGCTGTACTTACAATACATTTATCCAAAATTGAATTTTATAGAAAACTGAAATGTACAGGCACCAAAAGAGATAAGTAACCAGGGTCGTGGGATACAGTTAAATTTTAGCAAGAAACCGATGGCTGTTTTTGAATGAAATATAATTTGATAAATTAACTGTTTGTTTTCTGTTCATTAAATTAATTTTATTCATTATTTGACATTATATACTACGGATTCTTATTTGAACTCCTTATTTATGGCTTTTGTGGATAGGATTTTGATTCCGATTTGTTACAGTAGTAATGGCAATCATGTCATTTAGTCTAAATAGGCTTTTATTTTTATATAGATTATTTTATATTTTGTGAATGTGAGAACGTTGTAGACCTAACTTGTAGACTAGATTTGTGGACCTTTTTATATTTTGTTGAGTACATGTTACTTGTTGACAGGCCTACACTGTCCTCCCATATCTATCAACACTGTAATTGGAAACATTGTAAAAGCCCCTTATTTTTAAAAGAGTAACCGTGGAGTTTCTTGCCGGCTCTTCTCCATAGGAAACAACCAATTGGAACCGTGCACCTAGCTTCTGACGTTTCATAAGTGCCCATGTTGGTTTATGTGAAATAAAACATTTTGATTTTGATTCGAAAAGTCCATTGGTTTCTTACTAAACTTCAACTATATCAAACGACCGTGTTAACTTATCACTTTTAGTGACCGTACATCACAGTTTCCTATAAAAATCCATTTTGAGTGCTCCTATTGTAGAAAATACTTACATAAGTATAAGTCAAAATAAGTTTTTTATAAACGCTTTGATAGCAAGCTACTTTGCAAATACACATTTAAAACATTGCATTTAAACATTAACTTAATTACACAAAAAAAAAAAACGCATTTCTTGAGCGTAAATCGTCGGTGTTTCATAAGCAGCTCATTAACGATCTTTGAATGACGTAAAACCATTAATAATAATAATAATAACGAGGAATGACGAGTGTGAACAATGACGAGGAACAGAGCTCCCGCCTCTTTCTTGCCTTTATTGGCCGGCTAGAGTGGAGATTCGCAAGAGCAAACGTACTCGGAGGAAGGAAGTATTCCAGTAAGATGCTGGTAGGGATCTTGACCGTACTTCCGGGATTGTCCTGATAGCCGTGGGATACCTCTCCACTCCTCATAAGCACCTCAGGACATGTTGCCCCTTTTTCACTTCGACACTATGTGCTAGCGACCATTTTCGGGGGCCCATTATTGACTGTGCAAGTCACCCCCTGCCATTTTATCTTTGTATTTTATATAAAACATTGGTCAGGCAGGGGCCATAGTCTTTCCATAGTCCTAGTTAACCAGTCTACATAAGCTACCCAAATCCATAGTCCTATATATTTGTTTCCATATCTTGCAATAGTCCTACACCAACCGGGGGTTGTCCTTGGGTGCACTTATATAGTCCGAACAGGGATAATCAGCGGTTGGTGCTTCATTTCATTAAAAACGTCTAACGGGCCTCTGCGAGTTGGCTTCGGCCCCTCGTATGCCTTCCAAAGGTCCGGGATCCCAGGGTCCTGAGAAATGTGAAGAGATAATAATAATAATAATAAAGGTTTATTGCAGAAACTTGTACAACTTTTACAGTAAATCTTACATAGGGATCTCCTTTTAAGTAAAAGATATACCTGTGCTAGGAGATCCCGCTCTCCAATGATAGAAATTATGGAATGGTAAAAGTGGTGTACAAAAAATTACAAGTAAAAACTAAAACTAAACAAGACAGGGCTTGAACTGTAACTAAATAAAAGAAAAGAAAAGAAAAATAAACTTAGAGATATATCCTAAAATTTTGTGTGTGTGTGTGTGTGTAAGTGTGAGTGTGTGAGGATGTGTGTGTGTGTGTGTGTATTTTTCAATTCATATTGATGATGCTTGCAACAATAATTCAATATCATCATAAGACTTCATTTTTAGCCATTGAATAATTGCCTTTTTGCAGTCTTTAGTAGTCATATGATAGATGTTAATTATTTTATTTATTTTATTATATAGGGCAGCGGAATTTGTGTTGAATTGTCTTTTGGCATATACTCATTAATAAGTCATTGCAGACAGGCGCAATGCGACTCTGGTAGTTTTCGAAGAAATTGTTCTACCACAGTCGAGTCCCACCTGTCTGCGGGAGTCTTAACTCATGTCTCAGTATAAATTAGAATGATTGCCGTGAGATTGATAAAACTCCCGGCCATCATTCTAACTTATACCTTACGTTACCGAGATAAGAGTCACATTGCCTTTACTAATAGTTTTATGTCGTTCGTGAATGGCCTACCTTAGGCAGATGAGGACTTCGCAGCCGATCGTGAGTCACAGTTCTACTGCCACAAGCTCAAGAGCTGCACCCCCGGGGGTCCCAAAGTGTGTGGCTTTGACCAATATAAACCCTGGCTTGTCGAGTTTCAAGATATTTGCATCCTATACAAAACCAACTGCGCGCATTCCGGAAGTGAGTACCTTCAATTTTTTTTTTAATTATACTATAGTTTATTTACATTTATTTAGTTAAAGGAAACCTATTAATGATCATGTAACTATTGCAATGCAATTCAAAGCGATATAATACGATAGTGATTGTGCTTATAAAATTTAGACCCTTCGTAAAAGTAATAAGTAGATAACCAAAAATAATTTAAACGACATTAACCACCATCCCATTTTTTTATTGACATAATTCAAGTACTCCATGTGGACGAATTTTTTGATGCCCTTTCATTATTTCCCCTCCTTTTTTATATACTTGTCCATATTATTATTATACGACTGTTAGCTTTTTAAATTATGTGTATAAAAGGCTCCGTTATTTAATGAAATAAATAGGTAGGCCAATTTTTTACTATAAAATATTTTTCCCGAAAGTATTATCAATTCTGGTAACAAAGTCTATGGTTGATACTCCCGGCAAGCATAGTTATACTATGGTTATACTATCTTGCCGCGTATATCTACTATGGAGAATGTGAGAAAAGGGCGACGTGCGGGTGCAACAGGGAATGTGTATCCGCACTTGGTACCCACAAACGTAGACTTTTTTGAGACAACTTTGTGATGCCATATCTCAATAATTTAGTACTATATAATACTAAAAGAAATACACGTACTTTATTATTTTCACCAAAGATCTTATCATTTAAATTTGGATGGTGATTAACCTGTCTAAGTCATTCTTTTTCAAAAGTATGTAACATACGGCACTAATTTCAGGGTTCCACCCAGTGGATCAGGTCGTGTGCGATACTAGAATCAAATACGACAGGGAACATGAGAATGAAACATTCGAGGTTATTCACATTCGTCCCACAAGTTCTAATCGCCCTGTACTTAAATCCGCTGGAGCTGCAACACGTAAACGGCTACTAGTGAAATTGGTAAAAGCTTAATAAATAATCTGTTTTAACTACTTGTTTTATTTATACATCAGGGAATTCAAACGTATATTTTATAAAGGCAGCACACACGATATTTTTAGCATCGGCGATAAGCGATTTAGGGCTGATTTCACCAATGAAACTGAACGCCTAGCCCAATAGTTATTATACTCTATGGCCTAGCCAATTAGCACATTTAAACCGCACTCAAGTACTGTCAGTGTCAATATTCCACAATCATTGTGACACTGACAGTTCTTGAACGCGATTTAAGTTGTGTTGATCGCATTCATTTTCATTGGTGACATTCGTTCTAAGTCGCAGTGCCTGGATTCTAAACCATGCACACTTTTAGCATCAGCGACTAGTGATTTTGATCGGAGAAAGAAGGAAGAGAAATTGTAACAACAGTCTCTTTCTAAAGGGTCCCCGATACGATTAATTGCAATTGTCAATTGCAGTCCGCTGTGCCGCGATTTTTCGCGGCAGTGGAGTTATGCCCCGGCGTTTTGCCTCGTCACGCCACTCCCATATGTGCGCGAGAAGTTTTGCCTCTAGATCCCATGGCGGCAATCCGGCAGGGAAGCTCGCCGCCTCACCGGAGACCGTGCGGCATCCCAGAACCAGCCGACCCTTTGGGACGCATTTACCCGGCGGGCTGGTCGGCGCCTCAATGAACGCGCCCAGACCAGTGCCCCGTAAAGGGCCGTGGACCGCACGACCCCTGCGTAGTCTCCGGCGTTTGGACCCCTAGATTGGGCAGGAGCCGCTTCAAGGCAGCCCTGGACCGCTCCTGTCTGGGAGCCAAACGTCAGAAATGCTCCACGAAGTTCCTCCAGCTGTCGAGGACGAGTTCCAGGTACTTCATCGTCGGCTCGACGCCGATGTGAACCCCTTCTACCGTTATTTGGAAACCCGACGGTTGCGCGTTCCGAGGACCATGAAATCACATGGCCTCGGACTTGTGCAGGGCCACCTCGAGTCCCAATTGCCGGATCCTCTCGACGATTGTCGCAACCCCGCGTGTCCCTACTTCGGCCGCCGCCTGGTGCAACCTCCCCTGCGCCAGGACCAGCGTGTCGTCAGCGTAGCAAACCACACTGATGCCGCTAGGGAGGTCAGCGCGCAGCACCCAGTCGTACCCGATGTCCCACAGACGCGGCCCTAGGACCGATCCCTGTGAGACACCGCACGACATCTCTCGCCGATTCCAATCTCCCCGGTGACCAGAGTAGATAACGGCCCTGTCCGTCAGATAGGCCTCGACCACGTGACAGAGGTAGGTCGGTGGTTCTTTCCCCGGGGAACAGTACTTTTTTTCTAAATGTAAGGTATCCTATATCCTTTTTTGTACCCCTCAAAATCAAAATCGAAATATTTTATTTCACATAAACCAACATGGGCACTTATGAAACGTCAGAAGCTAGGTGCACGGTTCCAATTGGTTGTTTCCTATGCAGAAGAGCCGGCAAGAAACTCCACTGTTACTCTTTTAAAAATAAGGGGCTTTTACAATGTTTCCAATTACAGTGTTGATAGATATGGGAGGACAGTGTAGGCCTGTCAACAAGTAACATGTATTCAACAAAATATAAAAAGCAGAATAGTCTGCACACAGCCTTACACTTCCATTGCGTTTTAATACTGGCACTATGGGTGATGCATACTCCGAGTGATCAACTTGTTTAAGAATACCTAAGTTTACAAGGCGGACTATCTCTTTATCTACCTTGTCTCGCAATGCAAAAGCGATGGGACGTGCTTTGAAAAATATTGGCTCTGCATCATCTTTTAAACGTAATTTCACCTCGAATTTATTGAATTTACCTAATTTATCTGAAAATACGTCTCTAAATCTAATATGCAAATCATCGATTGTTTTTGCTTCATTATTTATGAAATTACAGGGTGCTAATTTTAACTTAAATAACGATAAAAAATCTCTTCCGAGCAATGGCGGGCCTTCGCTGCGTACCACGTAAGCATCTAGTGTGTGTGTGCTCAGCCTATATGTGACAGGTAGGCGAGTTATACCGAGACACGCAATACTACCGCCTGTATAGGTAAATAGCCTTTTTTTAGGTGGTAACAAGGGCAACCTGCTAAAACATTTGTTGTATAGACTCTCGGAAATTACAGTTACTGCAGATCCACTATCAATCTCAAAATTTATTTGTGAGCCGTTTATGGACACGATTTCTGTCATGGGTTCTCCCCGCTCTGAAGTGATGTTACAACATAAGAGCTCACCATCGTCGTCCTCCTCACTCACGTCACTGGTCACAACACACTTTACTTTGCACATTCTACGTAAGTGACCCTTTGTATTACACTTCCTACACGTAAAGTTCGCGAATCGGCACTGAGACGATGTATGGTTCTTTCGACCGCACACGGAACACTTCTCCATTACCGGTTCCTTATTAGAACCCGCACTCTTGCCCTGCACCTTGAACACTGAATGTTCTTGCTGTGTGATCGACGCCGCCGTGGGTGCGCCGCTGCCAGCAGCGGCGCCTGCCCGCGCGCACCTAACGCTCTGCGCCAACTCCACTGCCTTTGCCAGGGTCAAGGTATCTGTGTCCTTTGTGAACAGTTTGTCCCTCTCGGGACCCGCCAACATGCCCATCACAAAACGGTCTCGCAAAGCCTCCTCTACGTTGGCGAACTTGCAATGTTTCGTGAGGCCACGTAGTCTTGCCGCCCACTGCGCATGCGTCTCACCCGTTTGCTGCGTTGCCGCGTAAAATGCGTACCGCTCCCCGAATCCACACTTTGTCGGGGAAAAGTGAGTGTCAAGGAGCTCATAAATGTCTTCTACTGGCACCTCCTCCAGCTGTTTTGGCAAAGCCAAGTCGGCTGTGAGCTGGTAGGTGCCGTCCGCGAGTGCGCTCAATAAGATTGCTCGCCGTCTTGAACCCGTTGCGTCGTTTTTTTCCGAAATCTCGTTTGCCACGAACCATTGCCGCAGGCGAATTTTGTACGCCTGCCATTCGTGTACTGTGTGGTCAAAATTACTTAATATGCCGAAGCTAAACTGAGCCATAGTGATAAAGCGTGGGTCGCTCTCGTCGCCACTGTTAGATACGGTACACAAGTAAAACAACGGCGGCTGTGAACGCACTGACGCTTTATTATGAACACGCGAGCGCTAGCCCGCGGAGGTGGCGCGGGATGCGGGGCGCGGGGCGCTGCGCGGCACCGCCTGCGCAGGCAGTCCGTGTGGCCGCGCATCGCTACACTTACATACATTTATAACAGTCCACAAATCTAGTCTACAAGTTAGGTCTACAACGTTCTCACATTCACAAAATATAAAAGAATCTATTTAAAAATGAAAGCCTATTTAGACTAAATGACATGATTGCCATTACTACTGAAACAAATCGGAATCAAAATCCTATCCACAAAAGCCATAAATAAGGAGTTGAAATAAGAATCCGAAGTATATCAATCAATCAATGTCAAATAATGAGATTATGTCAAAGAAGTAAGAAGTAAAAAGAAACAAAAAACTTGTAATTTGGGAACAGTTAATATACATTTACTTAGTGATGCCGCTAATGTGGTACCAAGGAAGCCACATGTGCAGAAGGAATTATTGCCAAACTTTCTTGTCTTCAACGTAGTCTTTAATGTTATAATATGCATTTTTGATAAGTATACGTTTGATGTGGGTTTTGAATTTTCCATCGCTAAGCTCTGTAACTGACTTTGGTAACTTGTTATAAAAGCGGATACTGTTTATGAGAAATGATTTGCTTGTTTTAGTTAATCTAAATTTGGGTATTATAATTTCGTTTTTGTTACGTGTATTTATATTATGGAAACTCGCTTCTTATTTTGAAAAGTCCTAAGTTTTGCGAACATACAACATACTTTCTAAGATATAAAGAGAAGGCAGAGTTAGTATATCAATTTCTTTGAATTTGTTTCTAAGAGAGATTTTATAGATCGCGTGGATTGG
This sequence comes from Griposia aprilina, assembly GCA_916610205.1. Taxonomy (NCBI): domain Eukaryota; kingdom Metazoa; phylum Arthropoda; class Insecta; order Lepidoptera; family Noctuidae; genus Griposia; species Griposia aprilina. The sequence continues at coordinate 13,264,163 of OU744306.1, forward strand.
CCTCTTTTGTAAAATGAAAATTGAATCTACGTCAGCTGCCGATCCCCACAGCAGAACACCATAAGGCATAATACTGTGGAAATAAGCAAAGTATACTAACCTAGCAGTGGCTATATCAGTCAACTGCCTTATTTTTCTTACTGCATATGCAGCTGAACTTAATCTACCTGAAAGAGCTCTAATGTGGGCACCCCATTGCAATTTTGAATCTAAAGTAATGCCTAGAAATACAGTTTCCGTAGTCCATGTAGTTCCTTGCCATCAAGTTTTCAATTTAGACCCACTTGGGGTACATTTGGTAATGAAAACTTAAGACATTTAGTTTTGTTCGCATTAAATAAAAGATTATTTGCTGCGAACCATTTCGAAAGCACCGTCAGACTATCGTTCACATGTAAGACATCCGTATCTTTTCTATTTTAAAAATAAGAGAAGTGTCATCAGCAAATGAAATTATATCTGATAAGTTAGCCATCATGTAAGGCAGGTCATTAATATAAACTAGAAATAGGAAAGGGCCAAGAATTGAACCTTGAGGTACGCCCATCTTAACTAAGGACCCGAGGACGTCGCCCCGTTAACGTTTACTTTTTGCTGCCTGTTTGATAGATAGGAAAGAACAAGATCAGCAGCTTGTCCACGAATTCCGTAGTGGTGTAATTTACAGATCAGTGTATTGTGGTCAACGCAGTCAAACGCTTTTGAGAGGTCACAGAAAATGCCAATCGCATCCTGGGACTTCTCCCAGGATTCCAATATGTGACTGATGAGTTTTACTCCCGCGTCAGTCGTCGACCTACCTTTCGTGAAACCAAATTGGCGAGTATGTAAAATCCCATTTGAGTTAAAATGTGATAACATCTGGTCTAGCATGATTTTTTCATAGATTTTGCTCAATGCTGGTAGCACAGATATAGGTCTATAATTAGAGGGATCACCCTTACTACCTGTTTTGAAAATTGGTACAACTTTACTGTTTCATTAAATCAGGAAACGTCCCGCCGTCTAAACATTGATTAAATATGCCTGCTAATACAGGGGCAATTGTGTCAATGATATCTACTAGAACATTAACGGAAATCCCCCATAAGTCTTCAGTGTTTTTTATGTTAAGACTTTTGAATGCTTTTTTAATTGTGACAATAGAAATGGGCTTGAATCCAAAACTTGGAATGTCCTTACTGAAGTTTTCTTTGAGGAGTGATTCAGCTAATATAGATGATGAGGGGAGAGATTTCGTAACCTCTATTGGGATGTTGGTAAAAGAATGGTCTAATGTCTAAGCAACTTTTAACTTATCTGAAATGGTTTCATTATCAATTTTTAGAGACAATTCATTCTGATCTCGCTGTTTTGTGTTTCCAGTTTCTTTGTTAATTACCTGCCACAAAGCTTTTATTTTATTATTAGAAATACTAATTTTGTTACTCATTAATTTAGATTTAGCTTGAACGCAGACTCTTTTGAATACCTTAGAATATTTTTTTACATAATCATGAAGGGTTTGATCAGAAGTCAATGATTTTTCGTGATACAAATTATATAAAATATCTCTGCTTTTTCTAATGCCAGCAGTGACCCATTCACAATTTTTTTGTTTATTATTGATTGTAAATTTTTTTACAGGACATGCTTTATTGAATTCTGACAACGTATATGCAAAATTTCACGATAATCGCTGCAGTGGTTTAGGCGTAAAAACGTATCTAATTAACAAACTTACTTTCGCATTTATAATATTAAATTAGCATTATTTAGGATAGTTAGGATTAGCTTTATTACGCTGGAATAAATAGCAAGATAATCATGCTACCTGAATCAATTTTTAAATGCTGTAGTTTGTTGATGTTAATCAAATTAAAGGTAATTAATTTTTATAATCAAATATATTTCTTCTTATTGAAAACCTAAAAAATATCGCCGAAGTTATATTACGAACACATTACTGAATACAGGTTATTGCATCTTAATTTATTAAAATATAAACATTACGAGTAATATAGTTTTACGCCGTCATTATGGTCCCTGTATTTCATTTAAATAATTATCGTAAAATTGCTACATTTATATCTGTAATTTATGTGGTGTAAGTACATAATAAAGAGTATTCTATTCTATACTATTGATAAACAATTAATTCAAGAAATTTATTTGATTTTACTCAGGTTTTTTGCGCTTTGGGTCATTTCATTCACTCTATAATTAAATTTCCGACAAATCTTGGTCTATGGTCTATTCTACTTAGCGATTGTCAAACTCGATTTTAGTTGTGTAAAAATTGTCCTATAAAGAATCTTGTTTGCAGAAAAGCTTTTAAGATTTACTTAATCAAAAACAAGAAATTATAGTGATAGTTTAGTCTAGTCCGGTGTACAAGAGAATCAGAGGGCCTAGATAAAGTAACATGCGATTAGCGATGACGCTACTAGAAAAGCCAAAAATGTATGGAGTTGACATATGCTATCGAAATGTCACATCATGACAATGTAACATCATTCGATTCTATGAAACTAACCGACAGCGTAGAACGAGTACTTCCATAGAGATGCGTAGCCAAGTGGCACTTATTGACAAGCGTTATCGCTAGTTTTCGATTTGTATGATGGAACTATTAGCGAAAGCGATAGCGATTGTAGAAATAGAATCGCTCCGAAGCGAATGCCATTTGTCTAGGCCCTCAGCACCGAAAGGTATTCATTTTCCCCTTTTTTCCAGTTGAATTTTTTTTTAGATGCCATTTCGAATCCAATGCGCCCTAAATCATAATTTTCGGTGGTCCGGGGCAGGTTTGGAATAAAATGGCACTTGTGAACCAGTCGTAGCGTAATTTGGTGTTAACGAGCCTAAAAACCGATTGCAATCGATTGCCAAGTTTGTAAACTAGCGTAACAAACATTTTGCATCCAATATACTTTAAGTTTTCTCGTATTCTCTTTACATTTTGGCCAACTTACTTGATCCGCAACTGTGTTTTTTTATAATATCGACGGGTAAAAGGCAAAAGGGGTCAACCACCACAGATCATAACGTTCAGGTGAACAAAAACAAAGTTTCTTCTCACAAACAAAGTCGGTGTCTTCGGATCTGCATTTTGGTTTTTGCCACCGACTTCCTTAATTAAAGTTATTTTTCACTTTAAAGTGCTTTTTTGTTGAAGTCGGTTGTTTTTTTTTTTGTAAATAAGTTTTTATTATTCTTTTTTTAGTTAGTCAGTTATTAATTTAGCTAAGTTACAATAGCTAAATTAATAACTGACTAACCGACTTAAATAATACCGACCCTAACTTCACAAATTCTACATATCAGTAAAAATGTATGGCTTCGCCGTTTCGCTACCGTCGTGGAGGTGATGCGAATATTTAGTTTCTGAAGTAAGTAACGAAACAGCCAAGCCATACATTTTTACTGATATGTAGAATTTGTGAAGTTAGGGTCGGTAGAGTTAGGCCGTGTAGATTCAGAAGCTTGGCTCTACATGAGATCTGATATCTTTTTCACAGGGCAAACCTTATGTGGTCGTCTTGGCAACATTTTACATGAAACGTTTTTGGTGGGATTTATATATTCTAGAACTAAGTCAAGGATATTTACCTCTATTTATAGACTTTTCATATCACGGGGATGACCTACTTTGGGTGAGGCTACGTTTTCTCTAAATCGTGGTTGGGAAATTGAAAGTATTTGTCTGTTTATCACATGAAGTCTTTGGTTTTTTCTGTGATCAATTAGTTTGTTTCGTAAGACAATATAAATGAGATAGCTTTAGCTTTACCTGCGACCCCGTCCGATTGGTAGATGGAAAACCAACCCTTAGAGACTTCATAACATCGGTCATACATAATATTTTTTTACTTACCAACACTTCCAACCAACACCGCTCCTCAGGTGATATCGGACAACTATCCACTTATCAACCAGACTTCGGGAAACTGCATAGTTTCGCAGCAACCACTCAACAATGACATCTGCTTTGTATGGAACTGCGTATAAAGGAGAGGTCGATACGTAGACATAACAATCTGTGTACCAAAAGTCAAAATATAAAAATAAATATCAATAGTGATAATAGACAAAATATTACTAAAAAAAGAAAATGACACACACAACACACACACATACATAACACATAACATCACGCCTGTATTCCCCGAAGGGTTAGGCAGAGGTGTACCTATAGCACACCCACATTTCGCCTGTTATGTTTAAGTCCCATGTAATAGGGGGCGAGCCTATTGCCATCAACCGGGCACAAATCCAGACTCCGGGCTGCTACCAAGAAATTCCAGATAGAAAAACCCGATTACACTTTGCCCGACCCGGGAATCGAACCCGAGACCTCATGTTCAGCAGTAGCGCTTGCGACCACTAGACCAACGAGGCAGTCAAAGAAAAGAAAAGAAAATGAATATGGATAAAACCGACAAAATTGTTTTTAATATTTTTTTTTTACTTGTGCAAACTACAAGGTGATACAAAAACATAATATACAAAATGGTTCTTCAACCAAACAACGTAAAGTCGGTGTCACTTGAGCACTTTTGTTAAGTATCGATTTTACAATTCAGTAAAAATAAATCTTTGGTGCAAGTGACTTTTTTTCATGCTACAGAAACGAAACCTAGACCATTCGAAAGAGAAAAAATTGTGGAGTTGGGATCAATAAAAAAGTTAAGTTCGCAAAAAGTAGCGCTTGACCCCTTTTGCCTTTTTACCGTCGATATGTATTTAATTTTAAAATTTTATACTCAATTTGGACGCGATTTTTAATAATAATAAATTATACATGTTTAAGTGGCGAATTTATTTTTTATTTCGCTACAGTAGGTACTAATTATAATTTATCTTTGCAGTTAGAACTAGTTCGGTATAGGTGTGGAGTTTAGAACTGTATTATCTAAATATGACATTAAAACTAGACCCTTCGTAATACACAAAGTGACGTAGGCCCTGCGGGAGTCTCACAATCAATATAGAGGGTCAAATTAAATTAGCTAGCAAAACTCCGCAGAGGTGATGGGTATCGATATCTAAACACGACAAAATAAAAAAGATTTCATGTTTTTTTTTGGGTCGGCGATCGTAAAGATTTATTTTAATTTTTTATATTATCGTGTTTAGATATGTGTACCCATCACATCTGTGATGTTATAAAACTGATTTTTAAAATGATATTTTAAGTGACTACTCTACACTTACTCTCTACTTTTAGTAAATTTTTTGAAAAAATAATTTTGGACCAATTGCAAAGATTTTTTAATAAACATAAATTGTTACATAGCAAACAGTTTGGTTTTACTAGGGGTCGTTCAACTACTGGTGGTGGATGGCCGGTGTTGAACTTTTATGATATATTTATAATGCATGGGAAGATAAATGCGATGCCTTGGGCATCTTTTGTGACTTGTCCAAGGCATTCGATTGCGTTCTTCATGAAAAGTTAATCAGGAAACTCCGCCACTACGGGATCCGGGACACCGCTCTGTATCTTCTTACTTCATACTTGAGTAGTAGGATTCAGAGCGTTGACGTTAATGGAAAAAGATTTCCCGGATCTATAGTGACAATGGGAGTCCCGCAGGGCTCAACTCTTGGTCCTTTCTTGTTTCTTATTTATATTAATGACTTGCCGTACCACATAAAGGATAATCATGATATAGTGTTGTTTGCGGATGATACACTTTCGTTTAAACTTAAACGTCAGCAGCTGGTTACTAACGATGTAAATAGCGCGATTTCAAAAGTAGTTTACGGGTTTAATGTCAATAATTTACTTCTTAATGAAAAAAAAAAACAAATGCATCAAATTTACGCTACCTCACGTTAGACAGGTGAAAACGAATGTATTGATGAAGGGCGAAGAATTGAATCCTGAAGATAGCACAGTATTCTTGGGTTTAACTTTGGATGCTAAGCTTCAGTGGGGCCCACATATAGATAAATTGTCAAAAAAGCTAAGCTCCGCAGCATACGCTGTTAGAAAAATTCGTAATTTAACCGACACAGAGACAGCCCGTTTAGTGTGCTTTAGCTATTTTAAACGTGTTATGTCGTACGGTATTCTGTTATGGGGAAATGCCGCCGACATTCAGACTATTTTTATTTTGCAGAAAAGAGCTGTTCGATCAATTTATAAATTAAGTCCTAGACAATCTCTCAGAGAAAAAATTAAGGAGATTAATGTTATGACTGTGCCTTCTCAATATATTTATGAAAATCTTTTATAAGCACATAAAAATATAAAATTGTTTAAAAAATACAGTGATATCCATAATATAAATACTAGGAATAAACACAAATTTGTTGTACCTACAACAAGGCTCAAAAAAATAAGCGGCTCGTTCAGGTGTCAATGTATACGCTTTTATAATAAACTTCCAAGCCACGTTCAAGATCTAAGCCTTAATAAATTCAAATCATTAATTAAACGTAAGTTGTGCCAGAAAGCCTTTTATACCGTTAAGGATTATATTGAGGACAAAAAGGCTTGGGATTGAGTTGCTCCAATTTTTGCATACTGAATGTTTTTTATTTTTTGATTATTTTTTAGTTTTGCTTTATTTTTTTACATAAATTTTGACATTTTGATAATTATTATATATACAATGTCATGACAATTTACTTTGTGAAGTATAGTATCATTATTTATTTATTGTGAATGTGAGGACTATCTAAGTAACTTTTATTTTTTATTTTATTTTTTCACTTTCTCAGGTAGTTTCAATGATAATCTGGCAGCTTGAGTGCTATAGGCGGCCTACCCAAATGTCCTTTCTTTGGTATTGTTCGTCGAGTGGTTAAGCTCCTTAAGTTCTGAGTTGAACTCCACGATTAGTGACAAATGCGTGCACTACTGACTGGACAGGTCCACTCATTCTGTGTGGTTTTTCCTCAAAAGACCATTTCAGACATAAATCTACATGGTCTTCACATGATCTGACCAAGATTATGTCTGGACTTTAAAAGAGACTGTGACCTCTGAGTTTGTTCCGACCTTTCTTCTCAGAGTAGTCAGATAGGAAACGCCGACCTCATCTAGTTTTAAAAATATGATTAACGTGTAAAAGTGTTTGTTTATACCTACTTACAGAAATAAAATCATTTATCATTTACATGCGATAGAAGCCCACAAAAAAAATCATCTTAATTTCTGTTTTGATTGTTCATGTTTAGATATTGATACCATCATGTCTGCGAAGTTTCGCTAGCTAGTTTAATTTCACCCTGTATAAATTAATTGTGTCTATTGGTCGATGCTTGAGTTTCTAAACAGTTGCTAACTTTTTGTTTCGTCCGTTTACATAATGGCCTGGCAGATGGAGTTGGTGACTGTACCTACATAGCCTACAAACTCAAACTCAAACTATTTATTTCAAATAAACCAATTACAGGCACTTTTGAATTGTCAAGGGGTCGCTCAGTCAGAAAAATGAAGCTAGTTGCCCATTCCAAAGCGTAGTAGGTACCTATGGAGAAGAACGGGCAAGAAACTCCATGGACACTCTTATAAATCAACATACAGTTACAAAAAAAAATTGGTTTCATCAATCAAGTTGAAATTATACATGTGAGAACGATGTACAAAGACGTGTGCACGTTAATAGAATCCGTAATAAAAAAGATAAAAACAAAAAAAAACAATTCAAAATTTTAAATTAAAATAAGCCGTGGCAGCCAAGAGGTGACCAGTCCCTACTGACGGCGCCCGTACACGAACATGACGTATGGATCACTACTCTTAGGTATATTTCTTGATACATAGATGGATAGAATATACATAGGTACTTTGTTGTACACCAACATTGTAACAAACTCTTTAAGGGTAGGTACCTCCTAGGTACCTACTTCTTCTAGATCTTCTAAATGCAGCTGTTCACATCTACTCAGCTCATAAAGAAAACAAACACCACAGATATTCAGCCTATAATGTTTCCACTGATGGGACGCAGGTCTCCTCTTTGTGAGAGGGATTGGACCGTAATTCACCATGCGAGGCCATACCAGGTTGGCGGATTTCACATGCTTTTGAATTTTTGGTTCAAAAGCATTCAGTTTCCTCACTGTTTCGAGAGCAGTCAAGTGGTAATGAAATAATTTACATGAAGTAATCGATAATAGTATCTTCACATTTACAAATAAATGTTTTTTTTTATTCTATTAAAAATAATCTCGTGCATTTTTATACTTATTTGATTTTCTTGAAATATTTTGTAAATAAAAAGCACGCGTAGCATAACCACTATAAAAACGAAAGACAAAATAAAGATTGTAGAAAGATTTCCATGACACGAATGTGGAAAGTTCAAAAATGAAGAACATTATTATAATTATGGCACGTGGAATGGTAAGAGATATTATGTCTATTCTTCGTAGAATAGAGCTAGAAGTGGTCATGGTCTTTGTTCGCGACGATGCGTCACTTATAGTGTATTTGGATAGTTTTTTTATAATATAACTTAAATTCAGTGATAGCAGTGCTAGTTATACCATAGAAACTGTTATAATATGTTGTTAGTGCATAAAACCGTAAGTACGACCCATTCAAACCTCAATTAAGTGGACTAAATAGTGGAAAATCGTAGTTTGTTTAGTGTGTCCAGGTAACCTACACCAAGACCTAGCCCTGGACCTAATTTTCGTATATCTAGTCCTTTGAATAAGCCCATTTAATTGGGTTTGAATGTCGTGCTGCGATAGTTTACGAATTATTTATTGTTTTGGTTAATGAAACATACTTTCAGGGCGCGTCACGCCCTGAAAACTATAGTTGTGATGTTTAAAATATTACATTGTTGCAGTTCTATAGACCGGCCTGAGGTATCTGTAACTTAATTGAAAATCGGTTCAGCGGTTTCCGTGAAAAACAGCTGACAAACACTTTTGTATCGAAACTTGTAATATTTTCTCTGTTTCCCCTGAAATAACTTTTCAGTGGAAACAGATATAGTTGTTATAGACACCTCAGACGATAGGTATTTTTATAAGGATTTCATTGATATGTAACATGCCTTATGTATTAATAGTAAATAACGTGTATATAAGCTATAATGTTACATATGTCAGATGAAACTTTCGGGTAATAAAAACTTTGAATCAGGAAGTAACTAGCGGTCCTCGTTAAAGTAAAGTTTGATAGTACATTAGTAAACATGTAAAACATAGAAATTTCGTAGTCATCGGCAGAGTATTTATATTGTCTTATATACTTCAAATAGTTCAAATCGTTTTTCACAAAAGTTCCGAAAATCACTTCCTGAAAATTCATGAAGACTTGTGTTATTATTCAGTCACCCAGGTAAATATAACACCACAGAGAGCGTCAAAAACATGGTCAAAACGTACTCCTTTAATCAGAATAGTCATAAACACTGGTACACATAAGAAGCAGGAAGCCACCTGGAAGATGGGAAGCAGGAAACAGTCACGAAGATAAGCAGCTGGCAGCCGTCTGAAGATATCTGCAACCTATAAGTGCAGGACGTCAGCGACGTCTGGACAGGGAGGCCTATCCTCATACACACACAGGGATACACCTGGATAGGCTTACACACTCCCTACACCCTTCGCGTCCGACGATCACGCCCGTCCGGCACAGTCTTGCTACGCGTTCTGGTTAGGGCTCTGGTAGGAAGAGGAACCTCCTCACATCAAGTATTCGCCGTGTGTAGGCACGGTCGCCAGTGTTGTATGGATTACTATGAAAGCTTGTTGACGGACACGTTTTTTCTACGGCGCGGTTTATTCGCCCTACCGTAAAGAAACCGTGCCGTGTACAAATGCCCTAACGATTGTCAGTACAGTCGTGTACAAAGGGCCTAACGATTATCAGTACAGTCGTGAACAAAGGGCCTAACGATTATCAGTACCTATAGTCTGTTATAAATAATTTCCAAGTGAATACTTAAAATTGCTGATGTGAGAATTGATGTACTATATAAAACTGCTCGCTATGCAAGCATCGCAGTCAACCCACAAAATTCTATCCGATTAACATGTTTCCTGACAAATTGTAATTTTGATGTGCAAGTTTAAATAAATTCAGTGTAGCAGAAACAAAAGTGTTTTTATTAAAAAGGACCCACGGAGCACCATCCTAACAAGTCGTGTACAAAGGGCCTATCGATTATCAGTACAGTCGTGTACAAAGGGCCTAATGATTATCAGTACAGCTTATACAAGGATTTTTGGAGCGTGACCAAATTCGGAACTAACGCCGCCATCTTGTTTTTGAATAATTTTCGGCAAACAATTTTACGAGTGCTTAGTAAACAGCGCCCTCCTGTCAACGTCATTCAGTCTACAGACCTTTCAAACTTATTTTACCTCGGACAACAGCAACCCAATAGGAACCTTATTATAACTAAATTAAAGATTACTGTGATTTGACAGACTTGTCAATGGCGGCAACCCAATATAACCTAATTAAAACGACAATAAAGATAACTGTGATTTTGACAGCGATTCAAAGTCAGAGGTAAAACTAATGTGAATGGACCGTAGGTCTTTAATTCACAACAACCCCGTTGTGACTTTGCAAAATCAATTAATAACGCAACAAGTAGCGACATCTTGTGTCAGGACAGACAGGCTCATGGCATGCAAACCTGGAGAAATTATGTCATGTAAATTAAATACTATTATTAGTTAATTTAAATAAATAAACTTAAAGAAATAATTTCCCACATTTTATTTAAAACAATGCCTAATAAATGCGAAATAATCAATAGACAAGAATTATATTTGGTCTGTGGTGGTCGAGGCTTCTGGAAAGATTGTGACATTGATGAGAGCACAGAGTACATTTTATTGGATGAGAGGTCAAGAGCCGACAACGTGTGTGACACGATATGAATAGGGACTCAGTTCTGGAGATTCAGACTGTAACCAAATAACCCGATGGGTTTCCAATAAGTCCCATTCGAAGCTGAATCCGGTCTGGCTTTTTTATGCTAGCTTTTCTTTTATCGATTGGTCTGATGCATAATTGAGTCGTGATGCTCTGGAGTAGCCCCGTGGTCTGATGATTGGAATGGATCCGGGTGTAGGCAACCATCGAGGTGTGGTCATCCGTTTGTCAGGAAGGCCTTACTTAGCCGAATACCGGTGATGAGGGAAGTTCGCCGCTCCAGGTAACGAAGCGTCATAATCACTACCCGTAGGCAGCGTGACGTGCGAACACATGGGTATCCTGTGTTTGATGCCAAGGGTCGTAGTCCCGTCCAGTGAAGGGATTGTACTGAGAGAGCACCGAGTATATCGGTTTGTAGCAATTTAGTCTATGAGAGAGTTAGGCCTATTGTATGGACTAAGTAATGACACCAGTTGCCATGAAGTATTGTGTTGCGGGTCGCTTCGCTTAATCTTATGTTCCCGTTGATAGCACAACCTTAATAGGTCGGTACTTGTGTGATTGAGCTAGTAACTATTAAGTGGTTCATCTCACGAACTCGCTATAGCGACTCTGAGTTATTTGTTATAGTCTCATTGCAGGTGAACATACCAATACAACTAGACCCGAGACTGGTTGTACTGGTGTGAGTACCCAAGTGCATGGGGGAAGGTATGTGGCCAGCCACATGAAATATTGTGAACCTTCAATCTTGTTATTGTAATAAAAATGGTATTGTTTAAGAAGGTATTTTTGGAACGACGTTCCTTATCGCGCGTTGCGACAGGGGGCTAGGTGGAAAAAATTAAGACCAAAAGTTGTAACGACACTTTTTGTAACGACACTTTTTTTATAGTTGTAAGCCGTGCGGCGTGCGCGTGTTTCTCTGCCTGCCTGTCTCTCTCTCTCTCTCTCTCTCTCTCTCTCTCTCTCTCATAGAAAGCAAGCCAGTTATATTTTTTATTGTTTTTTAAATGGAACTTCGTTCCATCCGGGTGTCCCTTGACACCTCTCAAGTTTTTTTATTGAATCTTTCCCTAGCAGCTATTATACCCTACAAATTTTATTTTAGCACGGTGGTGAGTAATTAGTACAACACCGAAGGAGACCATCAACATCCAGTTTCCTATCAATTCTGTACAACTCCTTTTTAGCCGGGTTATACCGTGTGCTAAGTCATTTTTTTTCTTAATTTATCACAAGATTCTATTATTACAGTATTTGGAACTCTTTGCGGCATTTCATTGCTACCAAAGAGATGCCTGCAAGCCGGGTGGAGGCTGGGTATGTGGACTTGAAGGCGATAAACAAGCTAGTTTCCCCGACTTATGCCATTTGCATGGCGTTAACTGCATGAAGCAAGGATGTTAGTATTGAATTGATTCTTTCAAATCAATGATAATTAATATCATAAGTTAAAAGAAGTAGATATGTTATACGCGCTGCTCAAGTGGTACGTTAAGACTAAGGTAGGTAGCACACAGTGTCACGTCGGTGTTAACGGAAGCAACGTTACATTTTTGAAGATGGAATGTTCCGTAGGGTAGGTTGGGGGATTTACCTCTTTTTAGGTAGGTACCTAAAATGTCCTCAAACTCAAAGCATTTATTTCAAATAAACCAAGTACAGGTACTTTTGAACTGCCAAGGAGTCGGTCAGTCGGAAAGATGAAGCTAGTTGCCCATTCCAAAGCGTAGTAGGTACTTATGGAGAAGAATGGGCAAGAAACTCCACGGACTATCTTTTAAATCAAAATATTGCTACAAAAAATTGGTACTTCATTCATGTTGAAATTATTGTTATATTTGAGAACGATGTAGAAAGACGTACGCTTAAAAGATAGAAACAAAAAAAACAATTCAGAAATTAAAATTTGTCGTGGCAGTTAAGAGTTGACGGCGCCCGTTCACGAACATGACGTATCATAGTTTCAAATCTAAACTTTATTTCGTAGTCATACCTATATTTGTCATATCATGGTAAAATTCAACTAATTGTAGTCGATTTATTTATAGACCTATAATTTAAAGTTCACATCGAACCTCACTCAAGTGACTCCCAAAATGCTACAGAGAACTCACTTATTAAAAAAGGACCTTTTTTTTTAAATAGTTGTTTGGTTCTAAAGTAGTAGGTTCACCGAACCGAATCCGAACCCGGTACCGAATTTCGGCCATGGCGGCCAATCTCAACGGAAAGTAGCCTTTGACACGGGAAGTTTTATAGAGCACAAGTATGTGCGTAGACACAGGTGCACTCAGAGAGAGTTCTCTACCTCACTCTCATAGTCCGATTGGACTGCAACCCGACACGACTGGAGAGAGATCAGGCGCATGACCAACGTAGCTTAACGTGCTTTCCGAGGCACGGCGGCATCACACCGCCAACTTCCAAACTCCGGGCTGTTACTAACAAATTCCTAATGGAAAAACCCAATAACACAAAGTAGTAGGTGTAAACCAGTGGCGTGCACAGATATTTTAGACAGGGTATGCACCTTAGGCATGGCTAAATTTAAAATAAAATTAACCGAGTTAAGGCGGTACCTCGACCAAAACCTTGCCATAGTGTGATATTCAGAGGTTATTAACTCATTCACTATGGGTAATAAACTGCATCTAAAAGCACATTATTAATGTTCGTTATCCTATCATCACATAGCTCGTTATTATTTGTTTTTATGTGTTGTAAATACATTTAAAATCTCCTTATAAAAAAGTGACTAAAATAATTGATTGCATGCATCTTTTCTTAAAGGTGACGTGCTAATAATTTGAGGATTACACGAATGGATAGATAGTTTAAAAATCTAAATAATTGTTGTTTTATTTTATTTCAAAAGCTCACTTGTTTTTTTTAATTAAAATAATTACACAATGTTTGAGAATTCTACGCTAAATGTGCGTGCGCAGGGACCGGGACAGAACGAGACTCAGCGACGGAACATAGAAGGGCCGAACGCTCAAGGTCATTTGGTCAGGGAAGTGCTTAAATCTAACCCGGGTGCATACGTTCCTGTTGCAATCAATTTAACTTTTTCCTCAAAAGATAACGTCGAAAAAGCGGCAGATTTTAATTTATTTAAACACACTTCGCCAGTACAGGTCTCACAGGTATAATTTTCCATTGTTTACAATAAACTTACTTAATAATTAATCGAAACAATATGGCGAAAAAATTTGCTATTACGATTGCGAACTAATACGAACGAATGAACAATAAAGCGGTGCTTATACGGCTTCTCAATTTGGACGGGTTGTAATGTAAAGCTATTCTTCCAAAACTCAAACAAGTGCACACGTTTTCACGTACACAGTCACACTTTTGCTGTGTACTACACGAGACGTGTTGTATGAATACTATGAATATTATGCAAGGCGTGGTACTGCTTTTGCTCACGGGAGCGCTGCCTGCGCGGTGAATTAGGGAGCGCGCGGCGACGGGTGTTCTTCTAAAAAAAAGTAATAGATGGCGCGGAAATCGTGTTATCAACACGAGAAGTCAAAGAGGGAAGGTAAGATGGCGAATAAGTTAGATTAATATTTTAAAACCATGTTTTTTTTTGCATAATCAGCCTATAATGTTCCCACTGCTGGGACACAGGCCTCCTCCAGGGAATGGGCTGTAATCTACCACGCGAGCCCAGTGCGGGTTGGTGTTTTTTTTTTTGAGTTATAGGTATTTATCATTTAGAGGGGCATTTATATATGGGACTACAGGGTATGCAGAGTTTTTTTGCATGTATGGAGTGCACGCCAGTGGTGGACATTGAATCCATTTTCATTTTGCAAAAGAGAGCTGTCAGGTCCATTTACAATCTACGTCGCACATAGGAGTATTTGTACTAAAAACCTGGCCAATATTATTTTGTGACATTTGTGACGTGGAAACTATAAAAAAAAAATTGATAGTTTTCCAACGTTTATATTCTAGTCTTTACCTATGAAATTGCCGTTCTGCAGTACTGGCCATTTCAAATCAAAATAATTTTTGTTTGGCTAAGAATTCTAATTTCAAATTAATTTTATTTTAAAAACATGGTTTTTTTTTTCTAAAAGTAGTCATTTCTTTATTGATTAGTGTTACATTTTCATCGCATTTCAATCTTTTTCGTCATCATGGATACGTTAAAAATTCGAGTAATTATGGAATATGAGTACCGTCGTGGCAGCAACGCGGAACAAGCGGCACGCAACATCAACGACGTTTACGGAGCTAACACTACAAACCAACGCACCACCTGTTATTGGTTTGCTCGCTTCCGTTCTGGAAATTTCGACCTGAAAAATGAACCTCGCGGTCGTCCGAAGACTTTGGTCGACAATGACGAATTAAAGGCGATTGTGGAAGCTGATGATACACAATCTACGGCTGAATTAGCAGCAGCTTTCGACGTTAGCGTCAAAACAATATTGGTCCATTTGCGTCAAATTGGCAAGGTAAAAAAGCTTGACCAATGGGTGCCCCACGAACTCAATGATCGCCAGCGCGAAGTACGCGTCGAGACGTGCCTTGCACTGCTCAACAGACACACAAATGAAGGAATTTTGAACCGCATTGTTACCTGCGATGAAAAATGGATTCTGTTTGATAACCGTAAGCGCTCAGCAAGTTGGTTGGATCCTGGTTCAGCACCTAAACAATGCCCTAAACGAAAACTTACCCCTAGAAAAGTGATGGTCACTGTTTGGTGGTCTAGCGCCGGTGTGATTCATCACAGCTTCTTACCAAACGGGGTGAGCATTACTGCAGATGTGTACTGTGAAGAACTGAACACAATGATGGAGAAGCTGGCGCATCTCCAACCAGCATTGGTCAATCGCTCGTCTCCGCTGCTCCTGCACGACAACGCGCGACCTCATACTGCACAGCAGACGGTCTCCAAGTTGCAAGAACTGGGGTTGGAAGCTCTCCGTCATCCGCCCTACTCACCAGACCTTGCGCCTACAGACTACTACTTTTTCCAGAATTTGGATAACTTCTTGGCGGGAAAAAAATTTAATACCCGAGAGGCAGTACAAAATGCCTTTGAAGAATTTGTTGCCTCCCGTCCAGCTGATTTCTTTAAGAAGGGCATCAATAAACTGCCACTGCGATGGCAAAGATGCATTGATTGCATGGGTGATTACTTCGATTAATACAAATAAAAAATTCATGAAAAAAATTCGTTTAAATTTTTTCATACAAAACGGCAATTTCATAGGTAAAGACCTATTATAATAATATTAGTAGATATCACAAAAAAAAAAACCATCATCGAAATCAGATTCATCGCTTTCATTTGTTGCTGTTGTATTGTGTTCTTCGTCATTGCTTTCTATTGATGCATTTTCTGGGTCAGGGAGCAAAAGACTTATGGTTTCCGAACAGAATGGGTTACTTTTCTTCCGTGGTGGTTTTCTAGTGCTACTTAAAAATGGGTCTGACATTAGCAACAGTCTATTTAAAATATCCCTATTACATTTAACTCTGTCAAATCTCTCTCAAATCTCAAGTCTCTGTAACTCTCATTGACTGTTCTACTGGATAGCAATCGGTTTTTGCTTTTTTATCAAAGAGTAGCAAAGGTATATATTTTTATTTGCGCTGTGTAAAATTTCCCACTGTCTTCTAAATATAGCTAAGGCTTCAGATGGTGAATGCTTTTTTATTTTACTTTGATTATTTGAAGAAATTACTTTTCGAAACTGTGTAGCTCTTGTTGGAGTCAAAGTGATGTCTTTTATTATTTTAGATGCATCCTTATTTCCTCCGGCACGTGGACTCATTTGAGCAGCATAAGTCAACTCATCTGTCGATACAGTATCTCGTAGACCTTTTGTTTTTCTTCGCTTTGATCTATCACTGGATTCTCCGAATTCCTTTGAAGGACGAAGGACTTGAAGAGAGCGAATTTGCGAGTATTTTGAAGCCATTGTTAATTTTTTTTTTAAAGCGGTTATTTTTGTAGTTTACTGCTACCCATTTTCGTTTAAATTCACATTTGAAATGGCTCAACGTATGTTTTAATGTCTCCAGCTCACTTTCTGGACATTTTGTTATCTGTATATATTTTTTTACCAAAAATAGCATCTTAGCATCAATTTTCTTGTCAGGGCATTCTTGCACGATATCATATAATTGCTTATTTGCCATGTTCTTGAAATTCCCAATGGAATCTAAAAATAAAAAGAGAATTTACTGTAAATAATCTTCTTTTAAATTAATTGTCCATTTTGTTTGAATAAGTGCTAAACAAAATGGCGGAACAAAGCGGAATATTTTATTTCACAATGCTCTTTAGGAAAGTCTAAACTTTATTTAAAATAATAGATCATTACTCGGAAATGCTCGGAACACATACAAAACCGCTCCTGTTTTTTTTTTTTTATAGTCAACGATATTATTTTGGAATCCTTTACGAAATTAAAAAAAATCATTTATGAGTCTATAACTTAAATGAAATTATATTATTTATGTTGTAACATACCTTGAACTTCTATATTCGTCGTGTTTATCCCACTAACTATTAACAAAACGACTAAAACAGCAAATTTTAGGAGCACAAAAAATAAGGTTATCGAGAAAACAATGGACCGCACTGGACGACGACTGAGTTCCGACTACCCGTGTGCCGCGCGGTGAAGGGATAAGGGCGCGGGGGGTGCGGTACGTTATGAACAGGTTATTTAGCTGTTAGAAAGTGATGGTTGCATTGAGTTAAGCCACACTTTGAATATTAGACTTATGGCCAGGTTTTTTATGCCAATACTCGTATGTGCGTCGTTGCGAATCTCAAGGAACTATTTAAAAAGATTAATATTATGACGGTATCTTGCCAATTAATTTATGAAAATATTACGTATGTAAGAAAAAATCAACATCTTTTTAATAAAATAAGTGATAGACATAATTTTAATACTTACTAGAAATAAAGATAAAATAGATCAACCATTTTTAGATTATCTAAAGTACATAAATCTTTTATGGGGTACTGTCTTAAAAGAAAATTTAAAACTCATATTAAAAGTAGGTACACTAAGCACTAAGCATATTACAAATTAGAGGATTATATCCTAGATAAGAATGCTTGGAAACATGCTGGTCCTGCTCCTTAAGACAATCTAGAGTCTAGACAAAATCAAACGGGTTGCTAATTTAATTGTATAATTTATAAATTTTATGACATTTTTTTTACATTATGTAACTACGTTAACTCACACATTCATAATATTGTAAAACATTTTTTAAAAGAGTAACGGTGGAGTTTCTTGCCCATTCTTCTCCATACGAAACTACCTTGTAGAAGGGACAACTAGAATCAATTCATTTTTTTTGTAAATTTAGACGTTCAAAAGTGCCTTTTATGTGCCTATTTGAAATAAATGGTTTAACTTTGACTTTGGTATAAACAGAGGAGGTCACTGTGGAGTAGCCGGGATTTAATATTTATATTTTTTTTTACATGCGCTCTATTTCTGCCGTCATTCAACGTTTGTGTTTCCGTTTGAAAATATAAGCAAAGTTTACGTAAAAATAAATAAAGAAAAAAAAAATATTTTGGACACGCACTGGAAAGACAAACAGTAAAAAAGGAGCATTTAAAACTAACAAACTTCACTCATATTTTTTTCGAATACACAAAACAAAATATAGAGACCTGTGCGAGGCCAAAAATGCTCCCATGACAGCATTATGCTGCGCTGTTTATAAAATAAATACCGCAGTGCTGGTATTCTGCTAAGGCCTCGTAGGTGGTAGGCCACGTACACTTGCTGTAATTATTTGACTTATCAAAGCTTTTTCAAGTGGATATAATCAAAGCAAACAAAAGAATAAACATTTAATATGTTTTTTTTTTTGAGATTTCTGTTGTTGTTTTGATGTTATAGTTTAAAAAAAAAAACGTTGACCCACACTAGGAATTTCTCCAGTATTGTGGGTGCGTTTACAAACATTTAAACACAAACAGCCAGACCCGGAACAACTATTTGTAGGTCATACAAATATTTGTTGTGTATCTGTGTGTTTGTTTGTTGTGGTTTGTTATGGACTGTTTAGTTATTTCTTAAAATAGGACTGTCTTTGTCATTAAATATTTTTTTTATACCGGGTGACATGACAGCAATAGTAATGGTGGAACATTTTGACGTACTATTTCTGTCTAATCACCATCATCACCCTTATTGCTTAGCACACTTTCAATCACTATCTGAATACTTTTAAAGGATTTTGCTAATCCATTGCTTCATAAGTTTAAAAATGTTGTCTGCTCAACAACGTAAATAACGCAATGAATGTTGTTGAACTGTCAAAATGACAACATACTGTTAGTGTGTTACGCAATTACCCCGCAGGTCATTAAATTCGTCGTAGGTACTAACCTTTTTTTTTAAACTTTCCTTTCAGTGTACTGGCAAATAAGCACAGCGATTTGCAAACCCGTGGTAACTTACGCAGAGGCGCTGACGGCATATTACGGCCAACAATTTTTTCAATATTCAACGCGCGGGAAGCGGACCACGTCGCGTTTGCGGCGCCATAAACAAACCAAAATAGCAACAGAAAAATCTTCAATTATCAACAAAATCAAAGACTCTATAGGCATATCCGCTAACTTTTCTATTCACTATTGAATCTTGAATATGATTTCGTTATTTTATTTCTGAACCCTAACAAACTCGCATGGCCACATCACAGCTATCTTAAACCTGCAAGATTGAACTGGATAATGTGGTTTAATGTGTTGATCGTGAAAGTAATTAAGTGTTAAAACTGCATGTTGTTTTATATTATGTACCATACGTTGCGATACTAAATAGATCAATACTTAGATCGTGACGTTATAGACCATTATCCCATAGTACTTAATGTTACAAATTATTACTGCATCAAGTCGGATAATGGTGCCGATGCTCCTGTACACCGAACTAAACTAACTAAACTATAAAATTCCTTACTTTTGGCAATGAGAATCTTAAAGCTATTCTGCAAAAAAGTATCTCTAAATGTAAAAACAATTTTGACGCAACTAAAATTTAATTTGACAATAGCGTCTCCACGTGGTCTGTACTTGTTTGCCCGACCCCGTGATTTTTTTAGAGCCGGAGGCGCGCATGTTGGGCAGCATCGACGTATTTTGCATATTGTTTTCACTTTTTGTATGGAAAATATGAAAAAAATATTTTCATTATTTTTGCGATAGGACACACCATTTTCGAGATATAAGCAAAATAAAATAAAAAAAGATATAGTACTGTTTTTTCTCCCGGAAGTCGTGGTGTTGTTGTGAATTTTAGTTCATGACAATTAATTTTATTCCACCCCTATAGAATCGCGATAAAAAATTGCCAAATTTAGTTAGACAACCAAAATTTTAGGTGAAAAACGTCAAATTCGGAATTGCAAAATTGCCATTTTCACTAAACTAATAACTCAATGCCATCTTAGTGCTGTCAAACTAAAATATAGTCAATTTGTGTCACTTTAGTCTATTTCAGAATGAGAAATCGTCGTTTGACAGAAATAAACTAAATTTTAGTGATTTTTAGTCCAGTTTAGAGAGTATTTTGACAAGAGAATCGGCACCAATACCTCGTAAGTGCTTTGAGGACAAGTTTACAGGAGAACATAACAACTGAATGTTTATAAAAATAGAGATGGTATTCTTAAACCCAAAATCCAATTTGATTAGTTTATGTAAAATTAATAAAGTAGGATTTTGGGTGTAAGAATACCATCTCTATTTTTATAAATATTCAGTTTTCATGTTCTTCTGTAAACTTGTCCTCAAAGTACTTAGGAGCATAAGTTCGACATGTCATATTTTACACCCGATGAATGATTACAGATGATTATGGATCAATTGGGTGAAAGATGATATGGCTAGAAAGGTGACTACCGAGATGACGAATAATAGAGAAGTATGCAAGAAACATACATGTGGCGACAACGACCCCAAATGAATTGGGATAAGGGCATGAAAGTAATAATGATAATTATTATGATTACAGAGACCTAAAGTCGATCACTCTTCATACTTTTGCTACAAAAAGACGACTTGCACTCCGCAACCTGAAAAGGTGTGTGGCATCGAGAAGAAAACTAATATCATCGCAGAATTTCATGACATTTGTACTTTTTATGGCGTAAACTGCTTTAAGCAAGGACGTTAGTATAAATATATTTTTTACTTGAAATAATCTAATATATTTCTAATGAAAAAAATACATTTAATTTTACATGATGTTAATAATGACCGGTGTATTAGCCCTCTTTCGTACGCAGTCGGGTAGAAAAGAACCATGACCAAGGTGAGCGCCACATTTCTTCCCGTCATTCCAATTGGTTTTGTACTCGATCCCAGGTGGCCCTTCTGGGAACTGACTGGATATATGAGATATTGAAGATCAGAACAATTCAT
Source organism: Griposia aprilina (assembly GCA_916610205.1). Taxonomy (NCBI): domain Eukaryota; kingdom Metazoa; phylum Arthropoda; class Insecta; order Lepidoptera; family Noctuidae; genus Griposia; species Griposia aprilina. The sequence goes on from OU744306.1 coordinate 13,285,450, forward strand.
TTCATCGGCGTTCTATGTTCCATTCTATACCTACACACGTAAGCAGTCACTTGTGTGTGCTACACAATAGGCAGATAATGCATGCGGTGTTCTATATCTGTAATAAAAATAAGTCATTTCCCAGCAATTAGTTCTGTTCAATTTGACTTAAGAGGGCGCACACGGGTCCACTAGCGCCACTCCTTTAAAAAAGTATTATCTCGTGACTCAGAAGGAATTTTGAATAAAGGCTCAATAAGCGACATCGGTAATTTTCTAATACCTTTTATAAACTTTCATATTGAGACACGAAGCAACAGAATACGATCTAAATGAATGTGGCCGCTTTTGTTTAGATCGAATTTTGTTGCTTCGTATCTCAATATGAAAGTTTATAAAAGGAATTAGAAAAGTAAGTACCGAGGTTGCTTATTGAGCCGTTTTTCAAAATTCCTTCTCAGTCACGTGATAATGTTTTTTTAAAGGTGTGACGCTAGTGGACCCGTGTACGCGCTCTTAATAATGTACATAATGCGTATATTTCGGCTAGTGATGGTTCTTTTTACACTCTGGACGGAAATCGAATCTTCTGATGAATCTAAGAAAATAATTGGTTTAGATCCAGCTTAAATTGAAAACCTTCACATTGGGTCATAATAAAGTATCGATACGTAGGTACCTACAGCCTTTATTGTTAATTTTTGTTCCAGAATTCGCGCAAACAGATGTTGAAAAATGTATAGCAAATGCAACCTTATACTTTGGTACGAAGGTGTACTACTACGGCCGGCCCTTCAATCTATACGAGATGACGAAATTGCCTGATATAGTAACTTCTGATACTTATGAGAAAAGCACATTGCCTATTCAAGAAGCTTCTGATCCTCTTAAGACAAGTACACCGCATCTTCGGTTCCAGGGTACCAAGAAAACTCAGTCAAAACTAAATGATTATAACTTAATTAAAATTAATTATAATTATTCCTTGCATCTGTAGCTGCTGGTGTACAATAAAGCATGATCTATAAATATATCTATCCATTTGCTTATACATAATGTTATGATAGTAGGTACTATTTGCGATTTCACTCGCATTAAGGCTCCCGCAAACAGGCGCGACGGAACAGCACGACACAAAGGCGCCGCTCGTCGAGCGGCACGTGGTGCCTTTGTGTACGCTGTCGCGTCGCGCCAGTGTGCACGAGCCTTTAGCGATCTGACAATCTGACGTGTGAAACGTAGAATAAGTATAGGAACTGATATTGTTATTTATATCAGTATGTCAGCTATTTTGAAACACTACCAATCATACTTTAAAAAAAAATCAACCTTACGCCTTTTTTATTTATTTGTTGGGTGGGACATCTTCATATGACTTCTCCCGCTCTGGGCGGAGCAGGAGGGCGTGTCAGACTCTTACTGACTAAAACCCACCCGTGTTCCTTAAGCTGCCTGCGTGCCAGGTCCCCGGTAACTCTTTCGAACAACCCGCGACCGCGGCAGTCCTTGTCGGACCCCGTCAATGGTGCTGACATCTCTATGAGGCGCGCGTGGAACACAACGCGCTGTCGACCCGGGCCTGGTCCTTACCGGACGGCGAGCTACCTATATCACTACTAAGCTCTATCTTTAAAATATAACCAAACTAACCCCTGCGGGGTAATTGCGTAAAACACTAACAGTAGGAATGGCTTTCATTTTAACAGTTCAACAACATTCACTGCGTTATTTCCGTTGTTGAGCAGACACATTTTTCGAACATATGAAGCAATGGATTAGCAATAGTCTTCAAAATAATTCAGATTGTCATTGATACCTAGTGTGGTACGCAATTAGGGCGCTGGTCTTGGAGTTAGCTCCGTCTCTCAAATATTGAAGCATTTAAGTTTACATGCAAACAAGCATGCAATCAAAATCAAGTGCCTTTGCCAGCAAAGCTAAGTTTCGGGGTATATTAAATACTTACCTACAACTAACCTATCCGAGTTGGATTCGCCTTGGAAGACTGCATCCATGCAAACCAGCAAGAAAGCATGCAAGCATTGGTTCACTTCTTTGAAGAAAACCATTGCTTGTTTCTGTATCACACATACTCGTAGAGTCATAAAAACGTACCTAGGTAATTATTGTTAAGGAACTTTATGGTAAAAACGTTTTTACAAAAAAACCAACCGACTTCAAAAAAAACACTACAAAGTGAAAAATAACTTTAATTTCGGACGTCGGTGTCTTTGTATCTGTGTTTTGTTTTTTGCCACCGACTTCCGAAATTAAAGTTATTTTTCACTTTGTGGTGTTTTTTTTGAAGTCGGTTGTCTTTTTGTAAAACAGTTTTTATTTTTCACTTTTTAGTGAGTCAGTTATTAACACATCTAAGTTACAATAGCCTAATGTCAACTGCACATCATATTTTACAAAATATTCCTTTTCCCGACGCAGGGACGTTAACTGTTGAGGAGTTCTCCTGTTAAGAAACAAAACCACTGGATGAAGCCACCATCAGCTCCATTTCACCATATGCATTGTGACGAGCATAAATTGCTTAGCAACCATATTAAAGTCGAATCGCAACCCGTGAAATACTTATTATTGAGAAGTTCCGGTGGCCACCTCTGGTCTTCATCATCAGTTCCACTTCACCGAATGGTGCTTTCCAAGAGCAAATGCACGAGTTACTATAAAAAATACCCAAATCGCTATACGTGTGCCTATAAAATTTGAGGATTTCCCTCGATTTCCACGAGATCCTCTCATCAGATTCTGACTTAGTGACTATGGAACCACCTCAATAGTATACCCTTTAAAACAAAAAAAAAGATTTTTCAAAATCGGTCCACAATTGACAGAGAAATCGATGAACATACATAAAAAAAATTAAAAAAACATACATACAGTCGAACATATAACCTCCTTCTTTTTGGAAGTCGGTTAAAAATTGCATCGGTCTTTGAGAACTTCGAACAAACGGTATTGTTTTCCAAAGCAAAATAAGTCTACGGAATAACAAACGTTTGTGAAAAACATCAGCTGTAACCTGATTTTTTTACTAATCCATTTATTTTCGAGTCGATTTACTTTTCAAGTTAAAATTCGGTATACATATTTGATAGGTTATCGTAATCGTAACGTTCACTACGAACCTCTGACAATTCGAAAGCGAACTCACTAGTTTTGCTTTTTTGAAAAACTCATCAAAAATGCGCCTAGTAAAATAACTAAAAATTAACCGAGTAATCAACTAAGAGCAATCAATTAAATTACTAAAGAAAACTTTAACGATTAGCGCCATCTCTAAATTCTTGCCTTCACTAAGTTTCAACTGAGTTAAGTTCTGTGCTCAATACATCGCATCAAGTTACACCATACCGAAGAGAACCTGCATGTTTCTGTAGGCAACCAGTTTAGATTTTAGTTGTCTGCAAAAACCGATAGATGTCACTGTGTGTACTGATTGAAACCAAAGGTTGTCAATCGTCCTACTTTATCATTATACTTATTATAGGTTTATTGGTTTTTACTACCAAATATAATTTTATGAGCATGCAACTAAGTGTTACTTAGGTACATTGCCGAAAGTTTTGAAGAATACTGAAATTCAGCAAAAGATGCCATAGTATTTAATTGTCAAAATTCTTCAGGACTGCAAACCAAATCAAAATACCACATTCATTGTTTTCACGTCAGTCAAAGCTTTTATCACTTTTGTAGGATTTAAAGGTATGGATGTGTCTAGCATAGCACCGGAGAAAATGGTTAGGTGTAGGTACATACAATAATTTAATAAGTATAACATAAATACCTACACTCTAATGGACAAAAAAAACAAAATCCGGCCAAGTGCGGGTCGGACCTTGCACAGTTAAGGGTTCCTTAGTTGGAACACACCTACACTGTCCTCCCATATCTATCAACACTGTAATTTGAAACATTGTAAAAGCCCCTTATTTTTAAAAGAGTAACCGTGGAGTTTCTTTCCGGCTTTTCTCCTGAAACAACCAATTGGAACCGTGCACCTAACTTCTGACGTTTCATAAGTGCCCATGTAGGTTTTTTTTTTATTTTGGGATAAATCTTTACGCATGCCACAGTATTGAATTACCAACTGCAAACATGAGTTGGTATTTCATAGTATTTCTCTAAAAAAAACTATGATAATCAAAGTTATTTCTCTGGTTAATACCGAAAATATCTCATAACTCAAAAACTCTTGACTTAAATAGCAGTTACTTAGAAATATCATAATGTTTTTAATTATGGTATCCATATATACCTACCCACAGGCTTTATGTGCGTTGATATTTTTTTCATCCTGCCGCCGCCGCCGTTACATAAATGGGGAGACCCGTAATTAGTTTTCGTAGTTTTACTACACCATTATTCAGCGGTGCACAAATACACATTTTTTTTCCAATTTTCATCGATAAAGTGCGAGTGAAATGGCTGTCATATACGGACGGATGGACAGACAGCAGACCGACATGACGAAATTACAAGGGTTCCGTTTTTTTCCGATTGGCTACGGAACCCTGAAATTAAAAAGAAAGAATAGTATGATAAAGTCAATCGGATAACTTTTAAAGTGAAGGCACGTGAACATATTCGTAAGAAGTTGGCAGAATCATCCCAGCGCTGATTTGCTGAATTCGTTTTCTCCTCTTCCTATCGTTATTTCTCTTGACTAAGTTTATTTTCGTTATATGTATGTATGTATCTATGTATTAGTATTTATTATTTTTCAAGTTATCTATCCCCTAAGTCGCACCTGCCATGTTTTGTCTCTGCATCACCCTAAGGTTGACTGGTAGAAAATGCTTCAGGCATCAAGTCCGCCTTTATACATATTTTTTTTTACTTGTGCATAAATTTCTAATAAATATATAAATAGAAGTAAGCCCAACTTTAAGTGGATACTGAATATTATAATTAGGAAATTTAATACCCATCGTCATCCCTGATCAACAGTTAAAGCACATAAAATTAACATCTTAAATTAGCCGGTATACGTGTGTACGCTATAATTGAAAATGCACATGAATTTCAAGTTCGATGGACTAACGGGATTACTTGACGTTTTAACAGGAAAAGCGGACACTAGGAACAAGACTAGAATGGGTAAACGAAAAAGAATAATGTCTTTAGAGGTACCGATTTGCAGTTAAGTACGTCTATAATATCCGTCTTTATTAGCTCTGACTTGAGCTGCGCGATTACTGACTAATGCGTGCACTGACTGGACAGCTCCATTTAATCTGTGTGGTTTATCCTCAACAGACTATTTCAGACAAAAATCTAAAGGGTCTTCACATGATCTGACCAAGATTATGTCTGGACTTTAAAAGAGACTGTGACCTCTGGGTTTGTTTCGCCCTTTCTTCTCAGACTAGTCAGGTAGGAAACGCCGACCTCATCTAGTTTAAAAAATATGATTGACGTGTAAAAGTGTTTGTACAAACCTACTTACAGAAATAAAATCATTTATCATCAATAACTACTTATTTTTCTATCCATCCATACTTTCATACTAACTCTGTAAAGTAAATCTGTCTGTCTGTCTGTTACCTTTTGACGCCTACCCCTCAGAACCGATCGTTATGAAATTTGACAGATAGGTAGCTTTGAACCTGGAGAAGGACATAGGCTGCTTTTCATCTTGGATCGCACACGAAGTCGCGGGCAACAGCTAGTGTTTCAGAAACATAAACATAACATAACATCACGTCTGTATTCTCCGAGGGAATGGGCAGAGACGTATAGTATACGTTCGCCAGATATGTTTAAGTCCCATGAAAGAGGAAGTGAGCCTATTGCCATCAATCGAGCATAAATCTAGACTCCAGGTTACTGGAGAAATTCATATTAAAACACCCAATAACTCTTTGCCTGACTAGGAATCGAACCCAGACGCTCGCGACACTTCCGAAGCAGTCAACAAAAGTTAGTCAAAGTTCTCTGCTTCCATAATTTTTTTGGCAAAACATGTATTCACAGTGCATCATGTATGTGACGGAGAAGGTACTTCTCAAGCGTTATCATCGTGTGCGTACTATGGGAAGTGTTGGTTATTGCGCAATAGAAAAACCGCTTGCAGTTCAAAACAAATTATAATTTACGAGCCAATTAATCACATACTGTAGGTACACGACACAACTATGCAGAACGTGCGACAGTTTCTAAACGTGTTCACTGCTTGTCCGCCACCGACCAACTCTGCTTTAACTCTGGTCGAGCGTTATGTTGTAGACTGTCGAGCGCCGCCAGGTGGCGCCGGCGTCCCGATTAGTCAAACTCAAACGATTGAATTAACGTATTTCCGACACATGTATATTCTCAAAGTAATCGATAAATCATCAAAAGAAAATGGCGTCTGAATTACATCACCAAAAACCCCTTTTTGGATATACGTCAGATGTCTTCTGTCCATCAGTGGAAGCCTTTTAACTGGTTTGATGATGATGATGTAAGATAAGTCAAACTACCTGAAGGAAGTGACAGGGCAAGACTGCCATCCGAAGAAAGAAGGGTTATACAATGCGAAAAGCGGAGAACACAACACAGAGACAAACCTGAAATATCTCAAGTGCCCTTTATTATACGGGCACGCAAACCTGCATCATCTGTTCCGCGACAGAAATTGGTAATGCTGGTAGTTCTACTCTGTATGAGTTCCTTTACAAAGAGCAGTAGATACAATACAAGGTGGCAGGGACATGGACGCCCCATCTGTTACCATTGATTCAGTAGGTACATGATTCTCAAGCTCCCTTTTTTTGGGGTTGGAAATCAGCAAATAACTTCTCCCGCTCTGGGTAGAGCCGGAGGGCATGCCAGACTTTTACTGACTAAAACCCACCCGCGTTCCTTCAAAACCCGTATAGATGTATGAGGAACAGGGTGTAAAGCTCACTCATACTCTATGGAAAAGGGAGGATCCTCCGACCAGACGGGTGTTGTGTCTGGTGGGCAACTGCCCGACGGTTGATGTCAGGACGTTGTATATATGTTAGTCGCGTGGTAAACTCTGCTTGCGCGATGCAGGATTTGCGTGACGTCAGTATGACGTGTAGCTCGCATGTGGCGATGTTGATACCGCTACATCACTCCCCCTCGGAGACCGGAGGTCGACCCCGTCAGGCACCGGCCCTAACGGACCCCGTCAATGTGTGCTGACATCTCTTTGAGGTGCGCGTGAAACTCAACGCACCGTCGACCCGGGCCTGGTCCTTACCGGACGGCAAGCTGAACCTCCCTGTGTTGACATTTTTCATCGGTTATTACAAAGAAAATTTGCCATACATTTTTACAGCCCAGGACTTTTATATGAAACAGCAGATATTTTCTTTTGATAACCGACGGAAAATTTCTACGTTAGGGGGTCTAGAATCATGTGCAAAATTCATGGTTTGCGCGTTGATGTCTTTGTCACCCTGTATACTATTAAACTATGGCATAGTGTCAGAGGTAAACAACTTGGTTTTGTGGTACAACTTGTGTCTAGCAGTGAATTACATTACAACAATTTTCTTAATGTCCCTCGGCAAACTTCGTGTTTCGTCAATCGTCCTATTTCTATCAGTTGCCGTGTAGACCGGACGCTCTCAATCGACTTGGAAGTTTATAGAGTTGTTAATACTCTTTTAACTTAATATAATTTACTGATTGAAATCCGACGACTGACGAAACACGTAAATTGCCGAGGGACATTAAGAAAATAGTTGTACTGTACAATATGTTGATTTGCTCGATACATTTTTAAGCCATTCCTACACTTACTATGTAAATATGTATCGGTCCCATATGGAAGTAGAGCCTATAACTGTTGACGAGGCAATAGATGTCACGACCACACACGGGTAACGTTTTAATTGTAAATTTGCGTCGTGTATACAGTTCAGGTACGAAATCACAATTATAAATAGAGTATTCAGAGAGTAGTACATAGAGTATTCTAATATATGTCAGAGTATTTTTTTTTTCTTTTTTTCCTCTTTGGCAACTAAGCCGATGTCGACCATTCTGCCAGCGTCATGTAGTGACGGCAGAGCAACGAGGCGAGCCGTCGAACTATTTATGCTCTTTGTGGTAGTTAAATGTTAGTAGCTGAAACGACAACACAGTTTTTTGTTAGTTAACAAAGTTTTTTTGTTTTTTCCTTGCAATTTATACATATAAGTAAATAAATTTTAAAACACCACAAATTATATAATAAAAGTTATTATTATCCCACACCGAACTACATTTTGATATCATTTTCTTTTAAAAATATTGATAAAATTTGGATTAATTTAGGAGAAAAGGTAGTCAAAAGGGAATGGAAGTTAGTAGGAAGGGGGATTTTAATTTCGGAAAGCTTATGATACAAGTCAAAGGATTGGGAATTCGAAGGACATGAGAAAAATATATGGTCCAGAGGTCCATCATCAAGACCGCATTCGCATAAGGAGCTTTCACGAACACGGATCTTATTTAGAAATACTGGACTGCAACAGTGACCAAGTCTCAGTCTACACAAGGTTGCAACAGTTCTTCTGGGCAATTTTGGACATTTAAAAAACCAAGGTTTCCGCTGGATGTCAGGTTGAATGCTGGCGTAGTACGCCCCCTTGAGTTTCGAACTTACTTGCCACACTGCTGACCACGAGTTGTACAGCTTATGTTTGATGTCAGTCCGTAAGTCGTAACTATGCACCATGTAGTGCTTCCGTTCAACCGGGTTAGATGTAGCAACAGTGTATCTATGTTCTACTAGAACTACAGTACAATTAAAAAATCAGCTGTCAGTGTCATCCCACCTGCATCTTAATTGCGTAAAACACTATCTATCTCAATCAATCATTTTGAAACCTATTGCTAATCCATTGCTTCATATACATACATACATAACATCACGCCTGTATTCCCCGAAGGATTAGGCAGATTTGTACCTATAGGTAACCTTTTTTTTTTTTTTGTTGACGGGGTGGAAATCCTCATGGATGTCCTCCGCCCTGGGGCGGGCGGAGGGGTCTGTCAGACTTCTACTGACTAAAACCACCCCGTGTTCCCTCGCACACTTGCACCGGGGGCTACGGGGACACTTAAGCACTCTTCAACGCAGCCCCCGACTGGTGCCGGCCCGCCTCTGCGGGCCCCGTCTAGTCAAACGGGGGGAGTGAGGTGTTTGACTCCCCCCGCGACGTGTAAGAGAGGCGCGCGTGGAACATTACGCGCCACCACCTCGGGTCTTATATGATAGGGGGCGGCGGACGTCCCCGAGTCCGCCGTCCCTGGACCCATTTAGGGGGGCCGGAAGAGGGCATTATCTGCCCTCCGCCGACGCCCGGTGCGCCTGCTACGGACCGGGAGAGCACTCGACATCTCCCTCTCCCTTTCCGCTGCCTCCTTCTGCGACATGACATTTTCGCAGCAGGAGATCACCGCGTCCCACGACGCTGCGCTGCCGACCATAGAATTAATAACAGTCGGCAGCGACAGGTCGCTACCCACTTCCGATACAAGGTCACGGTGTGGCTCCTCCCAAGCTGCACACTCTGCAATGCCGTCTGTATGCCACGCCGTGTCCTCCCGGCAATGGACGCAGTGATGACACCGAGCGTCTGGCTCCCTGACTATGCACCTATAGGTAACCTTTTTTTTTTTTTTTTTTTTGATCCGGGGTGGAAAATCCTCATGGATGTCCCCCGCCCTGGGGGGGCGGAGGGGTCTGTCAGACTCTTACTGACTAAAAACCACCCCGGTGTTCCATCTCACACCTGCGTCGGGGGTCGCGGGAACATAAGAATCTTCCGCAACCCCCGACTGGTGCCGGCCCGCCTCTGCGGGCCCCGTCCGACCTATAGGTAACCTAACCTAAATGCGAAATGTGGGTGTGTTATAGCAAAGGTTAGGCTTTGCTATAACACACCCACATTTCGCCAGTCATGTTTAAGTCCCATGTAATAGGGGGCGAGCCTATTGCCATCAACCGGGCACAAATCCAGACTCCGGGCTGCTACCGAGAAATTCCAGATGGAAAAACCCAATAACACTTTGCCCGACCCTGGAATCGAACCCAGGACCTCATGCTCAGCAGTAGCGCTTCATATGTTCGAAAAATTGTGTGCTCAACAACGTAATTACCGGAATGAATGTTGTTGAACTGTCAATTTGAAAGCTATTCCTACTGTTAGTGTGTTACCCAATTACCCCGCTGACGCTTTGATCGGGTTGGAACTATACACAGCTTAATTCAACAACAAGATTTTCACCGTAAGATTTTCACAGTTAAATCGGTTGGACGCTAAATGTAATCCCGTTTGACCAATCAAACCACAAGGATAAGCGTTGGTACCAAAATCATGTCATCTCCCCGTACCCTGATCGTTCGCAGGTCAGTTTAAGAGCAGGACAGGTCAAGTTATATTTTTTCCGCACATGGCTCAAAATTGCTTAACACATGAAACCTTACACTTTTTGACAAAAGCCAATGACAAAAATGGACGTCTTATTTTTCCGGTAGCCACTAGCCAAACTTTATTCATTAAGTAGGAAGTAACATAACAAACGGAATTTTAGTTTTGCGGTAGAGCTTAAAAATGTCATCAGTCTGAGCTGAGTTAAATCAGTTTATACCGAGTCCCGTATTACAGAACTTCACTCAAGACTCAAGCATTATTTAAAACTAGTTTCAACCAATCAAATGGCCCTAAACTACTCGTAGCCCGCGAAATTCAAAAATACTTCAGTTTTTTGCAATTTGCAGGTCACTGTTAGGTTGTATGTTGATTAAAATATGATTTCCGGCCGTAACAAATACGGCTTTACAGAATTATAATCATTAGAATCAGCAATACAACTCCGTAAGTTAGATTTGTCCTTAAATATCATGATTTAATGAAATAATAGGTTGGGGAAAAAGTTTCTTCGCATTTTTTAAGAAAATTCAAAACATTTTTTAATATAGTTTATTTACATTTAACTAAAGTATGTAGGTACCATTTTGTTCGATAACTTTTTGCCATCTTGTAGGTAGGGACATGATCCCATTGCTATAGAAATTTTGGGACTTCTGATCAAAATACCGCGACAAGTGGTTTTGGCAGTCCTCTCGTGATGTTAACCTGACACTGCCTAAAGAATTCTGAAGAGACCGAAACAGGTGGAAATATGAACGTGCAAGGTCAGGACTACGGCGGATGCATTAACACCTCCCAGCCAAACTCTCTTAATTTTTGCTGAGTGGCTAAAGATGTGTGAGGTCTGGCGTTATCATGATGAAAAACCACACCCCTTCTGTTGATTAATTCAGGCCGCTTTCTCTCAACTTCTTGCTTTAATCTCATCAGTTGTTCGCAGTAGAGTTCAGAATCGTTGGTTCTGCCTGGTGGTAACAGCTCATAATGAATGATGCCCTTCCAATCCCACCACACACACAGCATCACCTTGTTGCGAGTTAACCCGGGTTTCGCCACAGTCTGTGAAGTCTGACCGGCCTTTGACCACGACCTTTTTCGCACGTTCTTGTCATACGTGATCCACTTTTCATCACCTGTCAAAAGTTCCATCAGTTTCTTCAAAAATGGTTCGATTTCATTACGTCGTAATAAAGAATCACAAATGAGTACACGGTTCATTAGGTTTCTTTCAGTGAGCTCGTGAGGTACCCAAATATCGAGCTTTTTTGTGTACCCAGTTTTTTTCAAATGTGCCAAAACTGTTTTGTGGTCAATTCTTCAGCTACGTCGTAACTACTGATAATCTTGCTCAACTTTTTCAAAACTGGCATCCATTTTATCCGTATTAGGGCGACCAGAGCGACGTGCATCTTTGACATCAAAATTTCCGGATTGAAAACGCTTAAACCAAATTTGTGCTACTCTCACAGATACTGCACTAGGTCCATAAACATCGCAACATTTTTTCGCGGCTTGCGTTGCACCTTTTTTGTAGTAAAATTTTAAAATGTATCGAATTTCTTCATTAGATTCACTCATCTTGACAGTACGAAAAACAAATGAAAATCACACATTTTCCTAATTTGAATTTGGAATTATGTTCTTTAAAATTTAAACTTTCAATGATACCAAAACCAGCCAGATACAAATAGCCAAAGAGATTTTATTACAAGTTCATACATACTATAATGCGAAAATACTTTTTCCCCAACCTAATATTCATTCAATAGGGTAGGGTATATTAACTTATGATGATGATTTTTATGATTATAATTCTATAAATAAATATTTTATATGGCCGCGAATCATATTTATATCAACATACAACCTGATACAGACCTGCAAGTTGCAAAAAACGTAAGAAAATTAGAATTTCGCGGGTTAATTTGGTGCTTTTACCCTTAATGTTTGACTCTTGAGTGAGGTTCTGTAATTCGGGCCTGAGTATTTTTTGCAATCAGAGATGAGATGTCCCTGCTTCTAGCTCAGATTCCCAGCTAGAAGCTGGGTCCGTCACTGGGGAACCACGTTTACCAGTTTACTTCGAACTCATATATCTTCACTAGCCCGTAAAAATATATAACATTTAAGAGGTTACAGAAACCTAAAGCAACCTAAAAAGGAGTAAACTACTAAGTTGGTGGGGGGTACGCGAAACGGGCGTGCGTCTCATTTTGGTGTCGTTTGGTGAAACTGTCACATTATGTCGTATCAGATTAAATTACAGCCCACGAGTCCACCTGTAGTTCCCACGATCTCTACAATGGACCACTCGCAGTTGCCCGCGGTAGGTACTGTTCGGTAAGACTTTAAGATGTTCATAAGCAAACAAAAAGTACTACTGATTTTTTTTAAATCCAATCAAAATATTTTATTTCAAATAAACCAACATGGGCACTTATGAAACGTCAGAAGCTAGGTGCACGGTTCCAATTGGTTGTTTCCTATGGAGAAGAGCCGGCAAGAAACTCCACGGTTACTCTTTTAAAAATAAGGGGCTTTTAAATATGTTTCTAATTAAAGTGTTGATAGATATGGGAGGACAGTGTAGGCCTGTCAACAAGTAACAGGTACTCAACAAAATATAAAAAGGTCCACAAATCTACAGTCTACAAGTCTCAGTCAGTCGTCAGTCTAAAAATCTTTAGCCGCTTAATAAATATTACATTAAATATAGAAAGAATTTTCTACTACCTATATTTTTTCACATTTTATTATGACTTTATAAAAACAGACGCAGGAATTGACAAAATTTAATTGATGAATCAATCAACTACTCGTACATACTTATTTACGAAGATTCTTGTAGGGCATGACACTTTTGTGTCAAACAAACGGCACGAAAGACTTTGTTTCAAAATATGTAGTGAAAATTTGTTACTTTGCCTCCATTTACGAGTATGAACGAAATTACTCTCTAGTAGTAACGTCATCGCGTCATAAGCTTTATTTATCTTTTAATTTAATCTATTCTTTTTTGCTAAACAGTCTACTAAGTTTTTAATGAAAGTTTAATGTCCCTTTGTCTCTGGTTAAGTTTCTATATGGATGAAATATACTCGTAACAGGAAGTAGAGAACATTTTCCGTTTATGTTCAAAGTTTATAGAGTGCTGTGTTTTGCAAAACTGACTTATCGATATTTCTCGCGAAAAATATCATACAATAGTAAAATATAAATCATTTATTTGCTTATAATGTAGGTATACAGATAAGACAGTTTTTTTTTACTTTTTATATTTTTCATAATAATTAAGGTGCCATATTTAAGTTGATTGCAAAATGTGTGGCTTGTTCGATTACCTACCAATTTGGATGTTTATTTTACGTGCTAATATGAAGTACGAAAGATAAATTAGTAATTTTATAAAAAACTGAAACTAGGAACGTTGGTAGGTACTAAAATACTAAAGCTAAACGAACGTCCGGATATTTTAGATTCAAAAGTAAACAGTTATAATGTCGGTTTATTGTGTATTGTTACATTAATATGAAAACTCATTGTTTAACGGAGGTGAGGACCAAAAACCCTTTGTGATCCTTATCAACAAATCAAACTCATCCTTCCTTTCGTTTCATCATCCGATCTAGATTATCACAAAGCAAGCCGCATCTAACATCGATTGTTTCACGTCCCTAACGGTACCAAAACATCGATATTATCGACAAACCGTTATCACACCCTTTGTATTTTAATCGATAACACTAAATTTAAATCGATTTAAATTCAGTTGCGTTTCTTGGCACGTGTTATAAAATGCGTGCGCTTAAACAATTAGAATTGGAAAGGGTAAAAATGAATATTATTGTTACAATCATTTCTAATTCAGGGAGTAAGCTAAAGTCGTGTATACGCTCTGAACACGTGGCAAATGACATGAAAATCGTGCGTGCGTATGAATGAATAGTGATGAGTCAGGTTGTCGGTGGTTTATCGATAGTTGTTTGATAACCCTTAGAGATCCTAAGTCTAGTTACCTAGATCAGGCGTAGTTTACGTAAAAACAGGTAACTTTACAAAGACACATTTACACCAAGTTAAAATACAAATTAACGAGAAATTAAGACAGAATAGGTACTTGTCGGTATAGGTATCATACTTATATACCTTATCAAAATTAATAAACTAAATGACTGCAAGAGAAATAAATTCACACAATTTTATGACTGCACCGATTGATTTCTTTAAAAAGCAAGTTGGATATACATGGAGATTAAGCAACGCACTGCATCCACAAAATGATTCGTGTAGGTTTATTACCGTTTATTACGAAAGTTACGTTTTACTGAACGGGCAAAACTGACAGTAATATGTATCGAGTCGATAAATTCTAATTACTTATCGACATTTAAGCACGCAGTCACATCCCTACAATAAAGCTGTCGAGTCGTGCGCTACCCTGTCGATTGTTTTCAATATCGGCTCCATTTCGATTAACACGAATAAAGGAATCGTCTTCTTTGACGGTAATCCACTTAGTATGCATCGTTGGTACCTATGTGAGGTGAGGGGCAGCATTATTGCGCCCTAATTATAATAATTATGAACATTTCGCCTGAGTTTTTGGCCGTTTTTGGTCGAATTTGTGTGAAAAATAGTTTTTGGCATTCATTTACAAAAACATTACGTAGGTCCTGTACCAAAACATAATAAAACCGTTTTCATCAAAACAAATTAACTTTCTATCTTACTAATTATACTATTTAAATTTTAATGTTTTTGCTTTTAATCACCTATCAGTTTCAGTATCACCTCTAGATGCAAATAAAAAATTAAAAAATAATATTTTTCATTACTTCAATTTCTGTTATTTATTACATTTAAAAGAAAAACACCAAAAACATTTTCATAATTATCCTTCCATATTTTTCTATAAACCTATTATTTCTAAGCAAACCTACATACATATACATAAACTCACGCCTTCTTCCCATGGGGTAGGCAGAAACTACAGAACACCACCTGCTACGATCCTTACATACTCCTTTTGCCTCGTTGACGTTCGTACATCTGGTCACGCCGGTACGAGTACTACGCACCTGACCTTTCTGAAGAACATCACCAATAAGGTCACTATATATCCTCATAAGGCGTCCCCTCCCGGCATATCCACTCACATCTCCCTTGTAAATACCTTTTGTTAGTCGCCTAAAATAAACCTAACCACATAATAACCATAGAATAAAACACATTCACTCCATCATTCATAACCACAATCACACCACTTCCTCACATATTCCACAATAACGCCGCCACACTACCCGTGCCAGTTAATCTGTAAAACGCCATTCAACGTGTCACATAATCCGTTCGCGTTGATATTTTCCTTTTTAAGCAGAATCCAGGATGTATGGTTATATTTGCATGAATATTTATCGTACATATCGCCGGCCATGTCGTAAAGCGCATTTTAATACATTTTTATCTGACTACCTCGTTCGTCTAGTAGCAAGTGCAACTGCTGCGCATGAGCTCCTGGGTTCGATTCCCTGGTCGGGTAAAGTGTAATTGAGTTTTTTTAGCTGGAGTTTCTCAGGAGCAGCCCGGAGTCTGGATTTATGCGCGGTTGATGGCAATAGGCTCGCGGGGTATTATTACATGGGACTATAGAGGTAGACCTCTGACCTCTGCCCAACTTTTCGGGAAAACAAGGCGTGATGTTTTGTTATGTAATTTGACACACTAGAGTTCTGCCGGTCTTACATTGATTTTATGGCGTTTTTAAGTCACCTCGATTATGGGTGAGATAAGGATGAACGTGAAGTTAATGTTGGCTGATAAGGTTTTTGGTACTAATATTTTTTATGGTTAAAACGGATAGCGTAGTTAATACAATGTTTTAATACGAGTAAGGTCCCATACACACGTACCACAACCACACCACATCGCAGCGACAAAATGTGGTCAAGCTGTGGTTATGTGTGAATTTTCATAGAAATTAGCGCCCAACCACGTGTTGTGGTTGTGGTGTGGTGTGGTTGTGGTACGTGTGAATGGTTAGGGCCCATTTCGTAGGCTCTCACTATGAAGTGATTATTTAAAATTGTTTAAGCATAATATTTACAAATCACAGGCGCGACACGACAGCGCGACACAAAGGCACCGCTCGTCGCGCGGCACGCAATCCATTTGTGTCGCGCTGTCGCGTCGCGCCAGTGTGCACGAGCCTTTAAACAAAAGCGAGTGCTATGAGCAGTATAACACGGTGTAGGGATTGCATTACCGCTTGAAACATTGACTGCAAGATTCGATAATAGTTGTACAGGGAAACTTATGGTATAGAATTTTGTAGCCCATACTTCCCGCAATAGGTAAACTCTGTATACTGTACCTACTACAGGTAAGTACTTAGGAAGGCAAAACTTTCTTCAAACCCAAATCTCTTCAAAGTGAGAGTGAACAGGCTTCTTCTGGGTAAGCTCACTCCATCGTCGATTTTGTCTCTGTCATCTCTGACCTAGACTAGAGTCAAGAGCAAACCCATCTAAAATAAAATAAATAAATACATTTTTGTTACTCATCATTTTTTTGCAACTTACAAATGGTTCAGAATTTTATTATCGTAGATCATCATTAACCTGATGCCCCTACGTATCCCAACTTATTAGGGTTCTCAGTTTGTTTTCACCTTCCATACATCCCTTTTAGCGTAGATCTAGCAACCACAATTTGGCAGCTCGAATCTTGGCGACTTTTACCGCGATAACTATTTTTAAAATTTAATTCAGTTCTAATATAAATACTGATAAAATCAATCACAACTTTAATTTAAAATTCGAACCCTGTCAGTAAAAAATATGATAGATTGAGAACATCGTGTGCCAATGATGGTCAATTAAAATTCCTAATGGATTATTTTTCCCTACACTGAATGCAACAGTTGGATTTAGTAGTTAACCGGGGCAGTGCATAAAACAACACTGCTAAGTGATAGACATAATTTTAATACTAGAAATAAAGATTAAAATAGATCAACCATTTTTTAGATTATCTAAACTACATACATCTTTTATGGGGTACTGTGTTAAATGTTACAACAAAATACCTTGTGATATATTGTAATTAAATGAAAGAAAGTTTCAAACTCATATTAAAAGTACACTTTGTAAACAAGCATATTACAAATTAGAGGATTATATCCTAGATAAGAATGCTTGGAAACATACTGGTCCTGCTCCATAGCACAATCTAGAGTCTAGACAAAATCAAACTGGTTCCTAATTTAATTGTATAATTTATAATTTTTATGACATTGATTTTTATATTATGTAACTACTTTAACTCACATTTATTTAATTTCTACAAATTCATCACTGTTAACGATTCAAAACAATCCAATAGTGTTTTAAAATGCATTATCTTTTCATTCAATACGTGCAACGAAACGGAGGGCGAACTTATGTGTCCAATTTATGACAAAAAATTCCAGTTATTTGGAATGCAATGAGCAAATATTCACAAAATTCTGGCTAAAAGCAGAGGACTTATGGCTTAATAACTAAACAGGCTATTTATTCTTAACTTTATGATGTAAAAATTAAATTCACATAACCCAAAGGATATTTTTCTGAGATTTTTCCCAAAAATTAACTTTCTGTCAATGTAAACATTCTTTGTATTAAAATTTCTGGTACGTACGATTCATATAAAGTACTCAATGTCGCAAACGATTAGGACACAGCCAATTTCGTTTATATATTAACGTTTTTAGGTGCATACAAATTTGTTCTGACCTTCAAATAACTGCTAAATAAGCCGAACTTGTGTATTATACATATGTATTATAAGGAAAGCTGTGGACTGGGAAACTTTTTATCTGTAACACTCTTGCTACCTAGGTAGCTACTTGTCACCTACTATCTATCACAATCTGAATCATTTAGAAGCCTATTGCTAATCCATTGCTGCATATGTTCGAAAAATTTGTCCGCTCAACATCGTTAATAACGCAATGAATGTTGTTGAACTGTCAAAATGAAAGCTATTCCTACTGTTAGTGTGTTATGCAATTACCCCACTGAACATTTGTAAGGATGGTATTCGCCTAAAATGCCTTCGTAGGTACCTACTATTTTGTATACTTAAAAAACTCAAAAAAAAACTCAAAGCATTTATTTCAAATAAACCAATTACAGGCACTTTTGAATTGTCAAGGGGTCGGTCAGTCAGAAAGATGAAGCTAGTTACCCATTCCAAAGCGTAGTAGGTAGCTATGGAGAAGAACGGGCAAGAAACTCCATGGACACTCTTTTAAATCAACATTATAGTTACAAAAAAAATTGGTTACATCGTTCATGTTGAAATTAAAAATGTGAGAACGATGTAGAAAGACGTGCACGTTAAAAGCATACTTACGTAATAAATAAATAAAAAAAATAATGTAAATTATTTATTATTATAAATTCAAGATACTCGTAATATCTAGAGATGGGGCATTAGTCTCAGCCTTTTACAACTTCCGGTACCATAAGATAAGCCAATAAGATCTGCAAATCATTAGGTATACATGTCGAGCTAGCGACGTAGCGTGAGGCCTCCCAGTCCTCCAAGTGACGACGACATTGAGAAGGCTGCAGGAAACCGCTGGATGCTGGAAGCACAACTTGTGTTACTTGGTTTGGGAGAAGCTTAGGTCCAGCAGTTGACGTCTTTCGGCTGAAGTGATGATGATGGTGACACGACGAACTAATGATACGATTTTTTTAAATCTGTTTCACAAATTAACTTAGCGCCAACCGTGGCAATACAACATTCATACTTGTTACAGTTTTTCTATTTATTCCTAGGTATTTATTACAATGTTTTGAAATGTCAGTGTTGCCGTCGCGTGTCGTTTCGTATTTTATGTTTCTATTTTAATATACCTACAAGCAGTAACTTCAGTAAGTACTATTAGAACATTTTTTCAGCGACTTAAACACCTTGGTGGATAGGGATGTGACGTGAAGCTATAATTTTAATTTGGTTGTTCTCAAGCCTCGATTTAGATTGGTGAAACGTGACACGACACACGTTGAAACAAAGCCTAATCATTTCATGTTGAAACATCTC
Source organism: Griposia aprilina (assembly GCA_916610205.1). Taxonomy (NCBI): domain Eukaryota; kingdom Metazoa; phylum Arthropoda; class Insecta; order Lepidoptera; family Noctuidae; genus Griposia; species Griposia aprilina. The sequence continues at coordinate 13,304,910 of OU744306.1, forward strand.
ATTCGTGAATTAATTAAGATGTCAAAAAACCCCATTTTTAACCGACTTCAAAAAAAGGAGGAGGTTCTCAATTCATCTGTATGTTTTTTTTTTTAATGTATGTTAGCTCAGAACTTTTTTCTGGGTGAACCGATTTGGATGATTCTTATTTCATTTGATAGCTGGTGCTTCACATGTGGACCCATTTAAATTAATTTGATCAAGGTCTGACTAGGATTTTTTGAGTTATCCTTAATACCGCATATTTTTTCCACTTAGTTTATATTGATGATGTGTTAATAATTTCCTGTCACTGTTATTTACATACCAAGTAGTGGTATATGAATTTGTGTGGGGTAGGTACCGCAACTAAAACGTGAAAAATAAAAACTTTTTTACAAAAAAACAACCGACTTCATAAAAAAACACTAAAAGACGGTGGCCGCACAAAGAGTCGGTGGCTAAAAACGAAAATACAAAACCAAAGACACCGACTTCCGAAATTAAAGTTTTCTTTCACGTCTCTTAGTGTTTTTTTTGGAAGTCGGTTGTTTTTTTGTAAAAAAAAATTTAAATGTGTTCACTAGGAAATATAAAAAATACACGTGCGTATAAAATTGAAAAAAAAAAAAACCAAGACTACAGTTTTCCCATGCTGAATTCCAAAACAAGCAACTATGAAGCAACACCTTACAAAATCGTTGCCAACTGCACTCCCCCACTACTTCAATTGTTTATGGCCCGTTTAAATAAATTAGTCAGTGCCTTCACATTTCCCACGCGATGTGTGATCGGAAAACCTTACTAAGGCATAATTTATTAATTTGTTTTCCACTAACGAGTGGGCTAATGCGAACCGGTGTGCCTCTCTAGCATGCTATGTTTTATGCAGTAATGAACCAATGAACAAGCTTCATTATTGAGTAAGCAATATCTGTAAGCTTGTCTTTAGCTACTGTAGCTGTAAATTTGTTGGCAATTCAAAGAACGCTTTTCTTGGTAATTTATAAAAGCTTGGGCGAAGTGGAAACGACTTTAGTGAAAGAAAATGTAATTTGTTTCGTTCTTTGTACTTTAAAAGTAATTGAGAAAAGTGCGAAGAAATAAAGTCGGTGAAGAGGAAAATAATTTGTGTTCAGTTTTTTTTTTCAGAACAAATTAATTTAATCTGTTGAAGGAAATTGAACGAAACACAATTGAAGTTTTAAAGTTCGAAATATAATAATAATAGTTTTATTGTCAGGCAACTGAGGCCCATAGATAACATATACAAAATACAAAATAACAAACTAATACGTAATAGAAAAGTCCCGAAGTGTAAGTAAGAGTTTAGTGTCCCTCAAAGTGTTTATGAACGTAGAAATGAAAGTTGAGTTACAGTTGATTTTACAAATCGATGCCTAAGCATAATCAGCATATAATGTTCCCACTGCTGGGACACAGGCCTTCTCTATATGAGAGGGAGTGGGCTATAATCCACGTGCGGGCCCAGTGCGGGTTAGTGTGGGTATCCATGCAGTTTATTTAATTGTTTTTCTTGATAACAACTTAATTCAATGTCAATCAAAAATACCCTCCAATCAGTATAGTTCTAACGTAGGTCAGAAATATTTCTCATAAAGTTTACTTACAATCTTACAATAACACCATTCACGACAAAGTGAGACGCATTAAACCATTATTAATTCTATAAATGAACATATTACCCACATCTTGATATTCATGCGATCATAACATACCGCTGTACATAAATGGAGCACCCGAAACCATTTCCATCAAAAACTTTTTCAGTTAAAATTTCTAAAACTATAGTTTGAAAATCGAATACTTCAAACAGTGAGTGCAAACTTTTTTCATCTTTCTTTTCTCTATGGTGTCTTCGTGTTCTGTGCCTCGTTACAGTGCAGGTTAGCCTGGAATATAGGATCACGTATATATCCTAGACATCAATAATTCATCTGAACGCCGTCAGACAGGCTTGAAATAACAATGGATCAAAGTTTTACTCGAGCTTTTTAGGTTAAAGGTATAAGCTTGAAGCGATCTTGTTTTAATTTTTTTATTTCCTGAAACCGTAAAAACACCATGCATGTGCACAAATTTGAATGAAGAAAATGTGCTTTGCTATAGCCAAAGTGCTCGGCATTTTTCGACAACCAATGTCTTAGAGTTTGTTTCGGTTCACAGTCAATTTAAGCAGCATAGCTTAGCTGGATACAAAAATAAATTTCCAAAATACAATTTTAATACGTCAGTCAACTAATATGCGGTCGATGAGGATGACTTCTAGATAGATGGCTACTGCCATATAATAATTGTGTACCGTCAAACGGGGTGAATAGGAACGCAGGAGTGAATCGAGACGAAGCTTTAAAAGGGATTTTAACATTGAAATAATATAGTTTGTTGGCAACAAGTGCACTTAATCTTTAATTATACTGTATTATAATTAAAGTCCAGTAAACACATTAGAGTCCTTTTTGCATAACACATCACATAACATCACGCCTGTATTCCCCGAAGAGTTAGGCAGAGGTGTACCTATAGTACACCCACATTTCGCCAGTTATGTTTAAGTCCCATGTAATAGTGGGCGAGCCTATTGCCATCATCCGGGCACAAATCCAGACTCCGGGCTGCCACCGAGAAATTCCAGATAGAAAAACCCGATAACACTTTGCCCGACCCGGGAATCGAACCTAGGACCTCATGCCATGGTCCTTTTTGGTAACAAACTATATTATTTCAATGTAAAAATCTCTTTTAAAGTTTCGTCTCAATTCACCCCTGCATTCCTATTCGTCCCATTTGACGGTACTACGCGTGTTACAAGTATTAAATCAAGTAAATACATACCAGAAACTTCCACAATTTCATCAATTGTACCACACACTATCGGGCTAAGCTTTTGCCTGATTGACAGCTATAGCGCCGCCATTATAACCTGACCTTCCCTACCACCCTCCCCCCAACCAATCAGGGACACATCAGGGGAAGCAGTACTCCTTTCAAAGCTCAACATAAACTGGTTGTTTGCTAAGCGCATTACATCTATTAAGAACTTCAACGCTTGTATCTCTAATGTAATTCGCACGCATTAGACATTTAAATATAATTCAAGTAACTTATGCAAGTACTAAAACAGCTAATGGGTGGCATTAGGAACACTTGCACATTGTCCACATATTTTACCTTTGAGTTTAAATTTTAACCGCGTATAGCTTGTTTTACATTGTTCTAGGAAGAATGACATTCTGACATTCTGCTGGTAGATAGTAGGAACACGTCATTGGGTACAGGTACGAATGGTAGGCTGGATTACCTAGTACTGGCTGGCATCTAGTCGTAGTGGCTATGTGTATATGGTAATCTGGGATGTATGTTGGAGGATTTCTTGGTAGCAAGTAGTAAGGTTTGTTGTAAAAGTGTAATTTGACGAAATCATGGCACCAGTCCAAGGGCCCACTTTAACACTTTGATTGGCTAAAGATGACGATGAAGCTTAGAATTGACTGGAAGACATTACCTTATCTTCTAGTCAGGGAAGACAAGGATGTTCCTATTGCAAAAATGCTACTACATCTATCAATTCTGCCTATTTTTGTCAATTTGTCGGTATTTGTAGGTTCTTAAGTTGTGTCGTAAACAAAGATCGGATGTTTGGATGTATCTTCACCTAAAGTTGCGATGTTGGCTAGTATGGAATGCGCTTTTGTGTCGAAAAGACTTATCTTTAACTAACACACACCCCCCTCCTCTACACTCTACATACACATGTCTGCATCGGGGGTTAAACATTAATTTTAAATAAATATGCATCTGAATAGTTATGCAATCCAATAAACCTGGGATATTTAGTTTAATTTATTTTTTTATAATTCCTTTCCATACTATACACCCGACTATGCATTCCCGGTGTTACTGGCATCCTGGGTTTTATATACAAAAATATTTTTTTAAGAAGCCGCTTAGATACTTTCATAGCCAAAAATTAACTTTATGTAAATATGCACCTAATATTCGATCTCTGGTCGTAACAGACGGTTCCTACTCCTACAATGTTCTTTTCAGACTTTCCAATAACTTCGTTGTGCGTTCTTAGACAGTTAAAATAATTTCTCTGGGACTCACCTTATTCATTCAGCGTTACTGGTTGGTTGCTACTGTAGATTCTAATTCTGAAGCTGCAGTGGTTGTGTGTGTTGGTGTTGTGGTGGGTTGAGAATAGAGCTACGGGCTTGAAAAAACGTTTCTTAACTTTTTTATTATTTTATTTATCTTTTAGATTCTTCTATATTTTAGTGAATGTGAGAACGTTGTAAGCCTAACTTGTAGACTGTAGATTTGTAAACCTTTTTCTATTTTGCCGAGTGTTTGTTACTTGTTGACAGGCCTACACTGTCTTCCCATACCTATTAACGCTGTTATTTAAAAACATTTTATAAGCCAATTATTTTTCTAAGAGTTCTTGCCGGTTCTTCTCGATAGGAATCGAGCAATTGGAACCGTATACCTAGCTTCTGACGTTTCATAAGTGCCCATGTAGGTAAATGTGAAATTAAAAAAAAAAAATTAAAAGATAAAACATAATTTATTTGTCAAACACGAGTACACATACAAATCAAGCATGCAAGATCTTAAATATTGGTAAAAAGTTCGTACATTTTTTGCGTGACGAGGCGTGTTAAACGTGTTAAACGTGCGCGGCGCTATACCTGGACAATCATAACACCTAGTCTTCAAAATTTCAGTTTGCTGATGGTATTCAGTAAAATATAGAAAGATTCAGGTAAGCCTTAACTTATCAAGCACAATTTCATTGTTGGGCTTATTGCTGTCAGGGTACTACCAACTTAACCGGTTGAATGTCATAATTACAAACACAATTAAAAAGCCATTGTGTCTCGCGTGGATCCACGTTCCAGCATACGAAAGGTTAAACATAGGATCTTCTATTTTTTTTTCTATCTTTGCTTAATTTACTCCAACTTATTCTTTGCGTCATATTTACCGCAAATAAACGTATTTTATTTCTTTCTTTCTAATTTGCGTATCCTAACAACTTGATATGGCTGAGATTTTTTTAATTTAAGTATTTTCAAATTTCTTTTTACCGTATTTTACCTTTAATTCTTCAATGAGCTACTCAAGTTTGTAAAAATTCTGAATCTGTGTTTTAAATGCAAGGATATGGACTCGATATTTTTTTCAGGAATTATTTATCTTGGTAAAAAAAAAAAAAAGACACGACGTAAACTTATCAATTTCTTTATTTAACATTTTTTCTCTTACTCTTCACTAAAGACCATTGAAATAATATAAACTTAGTATTTACATAAATGCCACTATTTTTATAAAGACATATTTACATCGAAAAATAAACTTAACTATTCCTTTGGAATGCAAAAATATTTGGACGGAACCATATTCCAATTCTTATGTTTTTAACTATACATTATCTTAAAACTAAATACAAATAAAATACTGTTACATGTTCGCCCTATCTCCTTAAATAGGTCGACCAACGTCAACAAAGTTACAACCATCATTCTAGTAATTTAATGTACTTTTTCATACAAGTTGATCGTTAAATTCACTTTGCTAAATGTTGGTCACATGTTGGCGGCCAACAAAAGGATGAGGTGGATACATTTGAGCTAAAATATCAAACCGAAAAATTGTATCTAACAATAATTTTAAATGCATCGACATAGGAAGAAGAAATTACTACAGCTAATAGTAGCGTTGCATGCAACGCGAGAACAATATTGATAAAAAAATAAAAGTAAACATCATTTTTTTCAAGTTCTTAAAATTTATTTCAAAAAGTTAAATATTTTAAACAATATTATCTTAGGACGGATTCAATTCCTTACAAGATCACTTTTATCTATTTACTAGATTATATTTCTGTTGGGATTCGAGTTTTCATTATTAATAAAACTTTGAATTCCATTTTTGACTTTATCAAACGATACGGAACTATAACCTTATCGTTTGATAAAGTTAAAAATTCAAAAAAAAACAACCGTACTTTTCAGTTTCAATTCTCATGAAAGAATACCTACCAAAAATGAAAATCAACTTTTCAAGTCGTGAAAATTTCTCTAAAATACTTTTGTACCTATTAAACTTAACAAACAAAAAATCCTTTAATATTAAGTGACCATTGCCCTTTCAGGGGGCATTGGAACCATGTGGTTGTAGGTAAACCGTTGGGTGTAGTCGGGTATTTTGAGCGTGGTATCCGACCAGGGTGGACTGGGGTTCCAACGGTCCATGCCGTCTGTTTCTTCTAGGGTTAGGGGAGGTGGGGCCAACCGCATTCGCTTCGGACTGTGGTATTCCATACCTGTGACCGAAAGAAAAAAGTTTAAGTAAGTAAATAGGTGGTGCCGGAGATATTTTCAACGTTGATTTTTATTTCGTACATATGGCTACATATCAAGCTATACATTTCCAGTATAAGCTGACCTTTCATTGTACGGAAATCCTATACAATACGAGATCGGCTTATACTGGAAATGTATAGCTTGATATGTACGTCTAACGCTAATCAAGTTACATACAAATCTTATGTACCTTACAATATTAGAAATCAAGTTTTTATTTCGGAATTGTTAAATATTAATGAATGAATCTCCTTATTCGTAACGATACCTTCACGATTTATAGCTAACAATAACAATTTATAACATAACAAGATCTCTGGTTGAAATTCGTAAATAATTATACAAATAAATGGGGTAAGTATTTTCAAAGGCAGCTGTTTCTATTTATCAAAAGGTTCTGCTTATTATTTCGTTCAATAAACACGAGAAAAAAGACTGTCTCTTTTATGAACAAACTAGCTTCTGCCCAAAAAACAAGAAATTAAACACGAGCCGTGTTTTTTATATAAAATATAGCGTGTAATATAGCAATGAGTGTAAGTGGTGGCTCAGTGTCGTAGGTCATGGGTTCGAACGCAGGCAGGTGCTTTACTTTGTGTAAATAATTTCATTACCACTGCTCTCAAAAACGGTGACGGAAAACATCATGACGAAACCGACATTTCCTAGAACCAAAAATTCGAAGACATTGTGATATCTACCAACCCGCTCTGGGCTCGCGTGACAGATTACGGCCCACTCTCTCTCACACAGAGGAGTCACAGCAGTAGGAACATTATAGACTGGTTATGATGACATAAAATATATGACACTCGGTAATACTATAGCTTCCTATTAGTAAAATAATTTTCGGAATCGGATTAGTAGTTCCAAAGATTACCACGAACATACGAACTCAAAAATATTACCTCTTGATAATTTTATAAGTACACTACAACTATTTTCTTAATGTCCCTCGGGAATCATCGCATTTCCGAATACAAATGAATGCTAATTTCCATGTCCATCAACTAAGACAACTATGACAGAACTAAGTACTTTATTGTTGTTTTAATCAAAACAAAACAACAAAGGAAAATAGTAGTACTGTACCTACCTATACATATTAGGTTGGGGAAAAAGTCTTTTCGCATTATAGTATGTATGAACATGTGATAAAATCTCTTTGGTTATACTATTTGTACCTATCTGGCTGGTTTTGGTATCATTGAAAGTTTAAATTTTAAAGAACATAATTCCAAATTCAAATTAGGAAAATGTGTGATTTTCATTTGTTTTTCGTACTGTCAAGATGAGTGAATCTAATGAAGAAATTCGATACATTTTAAAATTTTACTACAAAAAGGTAAAAATGCAATGCAAGCCGCGAAAAAATTTTGCGACGTTTATGGACCTAGTGCAGTGTCTGTGAGAGTAGCACAAATTTGGTTTAAGCGTTTTCAATCCGGAAATTTTGATGTCAAAGATGCACGTCGCTCTGGTCGCCCTATTACGGATAAAATGGATGCCATTTTTGAAAAAGTTGAGCAAGATCGGCATATCAGTAGTTACGACGTAGCTGAAGAACTGGGAATTCACTACAATACAGTTTTGGCACATTTGAAAAAAACTGAGTACACAAAAAAGCTCGATATTTGGGTACCTCACGAGCTCACTGAAAGAAACCTAATGAACCGTGTACTCATTTGTCATTCTTTATTACGACGTAATGAAACCAAACCATTTTTGAAGAAGCTGATAACTGGTGATGAAAAGTGGATCACGTACGACAAGAACGTGCGAAAAAGGTCGTGGTCAAAGGCCGGTCAGGCTTCACAGACTGTGGCGAAACCCGGGTTAACTCGCAACAAGGTGATGCTGTGTGTGTGGTGGGATTGGAAGGGCATTATTCATTATGAGCTGTTACCACCAGGCAGGACCAACGATTCTGAACTCTACTGCGAACAACTGATGAAATTAAAGCAAGAAGTTGAGAGAAAGCGGCCGGAATTAATCAACAGAAGGGGTGTGGTTTTTCATCATGATAACGCTAGACCTCACACATCTTTAGCCACTCATAAAAAATTAAGAGAGTTTGGCTGGGAGGTGTTAATGCATCCGCCGTATAGTCCTGACCTTGCACCTTTGCACCTGCAGATTTCCACCTGTTTCGGTCTCTTCAGAATTCTTTAGGCAGTGTCAGGTTAACATCACGAGAGGACTGCCAAAACCACTTGTCGCGGTATTTTGATCAGAAGTCCCAAAATTTCTATAGCAATGGGATCATGTCCCTACCTACAAGATGGCAAAAAGTTATCGATCAAAATGGTACCTGCATACTTTAGTTAAATGTAAATAAACTATATTAAAAAATGTTTTGAATTTTCTTAAAAAATGCGAAGAAACTTTTTCCCGAACCTATTATACAGGATCGATTTTTGAGATGGGGCAGCAAGGGCAGCTATCTTAACCGTTGTAGCTACAGGAAAACCGTCTTAGGAGACTTGTCTTAACTTTTTGAGAATTTTTATTTGCATTAACTGATTTTGAAAAAAAAAAACACCCAAAATTATGCCATTCTATCATGTTTTATATAAGGATCAAATTTTGTATTGGACCAACTGAGGTTCCCCTTTTTCCTGTTGACTGTATTTTTTTTTTTAATCTGTGAATGGAAATCAAAATTTCTCAAAAAGTTAAGGAAAGTCTCCTAAGACTGTTTTCTTGTAGCTACAACGGTTAAGGTTGCTGCCCTTGCTGCCCCATCTCAAAAATCCACCCTGTATATCTAAATTAAATAATATTCGTTAAAAGGACATTACCTTCAATAACAGTACTAGAACAAGGCTCCTGCACATGGTAGTTGACCCTGGGATACTGTTCATAGTACTCCCTCTTGCCGTGGTGGGGATACATGTACATATTGCTGTTCACGATTATATCTGGTGGTGGGTCGTAGTGATGGGGAGATCTGTAAATAAAACGAATGGTTAGATTTGGTACAGTCTCCTTTTTAATAGGGGGTGGTAACGTATCTTCATTGGTATTGTAAAGTCAGGTTGTAATCGTTCCATACAAAATATCGATATTGAGCTGGATGTCAGGAAGCTAAATTTAACCAAAAAAAAAAATGTATGGATGTATATGTATAATAATGTATGGAAATGTAAATGTATATAGGGATAAAGGTAAGATCATCATCATCTACTCTGCAGGCTTTTTCATTCCACTGTAGGTTCGTTGTAATCTCATTCTTTCCTTTTATTTGCTATTGAATTGTACTGTATATTTTTTTTTAATTATGCCTAAAGTTGTTTCTAAAAGCTTTAATGTCCTCGGCCCATCTTGCCGTCGCGTCAGTTTGCCTATGCTCCTTATTTATTCGTTTGTCTCCTAACGATACTCGGAAATTGAGAATTTGTTTAAAGGCTTCCGCAAACAGGCGCGACGCGACTCTAATAGAACAATTTCTATGAAAACTTCATGGAAATTGTTCTACAAGAGTTGGGTCGCGCCTGTTTGCGGGGGCCTTAATTGTTTTTAGTTGTAATTTAAGGAAGTAGAAAGGTCTTGTTGTCTATTTGTTAGTCCCAAAACATAAAAGCATCGAAAATAAACAAGAAAATATTATTATCTATGGCCGAAACCACTCCTGCCCTAACATGAGCACGTAACTTCTAAGCCGACCCTTTGATCCTATTGTGGTGATCCACAAAATTTCGACATGGCCGGATTTAAGCGTACTACATAATATCCTTGTTCACGATAACTTTAAGCCACATATACACCAGAAACAATGTTGAGACACAATCGCGGAACAATGCTATTTTATCTCTAGCATTGAACTTTGTAACGTTGAATATTATATTTATTTTATGGATCGTAAAATAAGCTATAAAAGTTTAAGTAAGATTTTTGTTTGGTATTTAAAAAAGTTACCAAAACTGAACAATTTACTTCCAGAGGTTTTTCTTTGCGAAAAGAGGATGAGTGTAAGTAATTCACTTTCTGCCTTTTCTTCTTTATTTCCATAAGGGATTTTTTGAATTATGCCATTGTTCTTTTTCATTAAGATAAGATAATTTATTTGTTCAAGATTATACCAAATTCGACCATTATTAGTTTCAGGTGTGAGAAAGTATGGATTACTAGTGCAAGCGGCCTTATTAAACATTCGTATTCGTAAAATGTTTTAAGTACTGACAAGTTCTTTAGACACACAATTACGAACTCGGTAATAATTTATTTTATAAACATAAATACGCTGTGCGCGTCAAAACCAATACCGAACTACATCAAAATAATAAACTATTACTGACTTATACCCTTTTCAACCTAAGCCTTTCATATTTGGTTTACATTAACAAGTTTAACTTTACTGTTTTTAAACCCAACATTATTGAAAAATAGACTTTATGGCAGAAATAATAAGGGTGGATGTGTAAGTTTGGTAATGGTAAATCATAGTTGGTTAAGTTTACAATAAATATGGTAATGAAAGGTGTCAAATTACGCAGACGGACAGACACGGACGGACGGAGTGATGATTTTCTTATTTATATTCCTTGGTGTGACATGACGGGTACAAATTGTATGAACCGACCTTCGCTTGTTTGTTCTTTTTAGATTTTGTCCTACTATTTGTTTTGGTTATTGTGTAAAATTGTGCATTTAGCTTATTAAATTATTGATATAGGTACATACGCAGTTTTGATGATTTTTCTGTTAGTAGTTATCGGCAATGATGGTTCTTTTACGGACAGTTACGATATACCTAAATCTAAGTATTTTATGTAGATATATAGCAAAAGACTTAGACAAAAAAAAATATATAATGTTAAAGATTTTACAGCAAAGTTAAATTACAGTCGAAAAAGGCCTGTAATTTTCCGAAAACAAAAATAAACATAATTTAATTTAATTTCCTTGTTTTTGCGCATGTGCATAGCCCCAAATTCGCCTGCAACTCCAATAAATCCATGTTCGCACGGACGTAAAAATATCGCGGCGGGATTTTTTCGCGCACCGGATCTTCAACGCACTGCTTAGCGCCGAGAGTTGAAAATCCAACAGTATGTTTTTTCGACGTGCTGGGATGCACTCTATTGGATTTTCAATGCTCGATTCAACACCGAGAGTTGGAAATGCAGTACTCGATAAAATCCCGTCGCGATATTTTTACGTCCGTGCGCTTGTCCGTGGTGTTTTTTCTTACATTTTAAAATAATACCTAATAACAATCTATTTTTAAATCTACATAATGTAAATAAGTGTTATTTAAACTGATCCTTACCTCTCTTCACTAATCGTAGACTGAGGAGAGTGTGTAGAATAATCAACGGGTCCCCGATCGGAGTACACTCGTTCACAGCCGCTATAGTCCTCGACTGCCTTCGGCTGTACATACGAGGACACATGGTATCCAACATACTCCATCTCCTGGTTTTCAACGTAAGGGTACTCCTGATACTCCTGGTAACATTGGTCGCGTCTGAAGAACTTTTGGCAGCGAGGGTCCAGCATTCCGCACGGCTGGTTCTGGTAACCATAGTATTGGTAGAGCCAGGAGTTGGCTAGCATTATTGTTGCTTCTTCTTCACTGTAGAACAAAAGATGAATTTAGGAAGCTGATTAGATTTCAATCAATCTTCCTAGCCTTATCCCAACTATGTTGGGGTCGGATTCTAGTCTTACCGAATGCAACTGACTACCAGTATTTTACATGGCGCGACTACCTATCTGACCTCCACTACCAGTTACTGGGTAGCATGATACCCTTTGGTAAAACTTGTTGTAACCGATTGAAGTCCATTGAAAGTTTTCAATTACTTTCTATCGTGATCATGATGAGTGATAATTATTATGATAAATGCAAGAAAAAAAAAACTTAGAGACAGGGCTACATATCAAGCTGTACATTTCCAGTTTTAGCTGACCTCCCATTTTATAGACTTTTCGTACATTAAGAAGTCAGCTTATACTGGAAATGTATAGCTTGATATGTACTCGTGAGCACCCACTGCATAGTTAATTAGCTTTTCAACACATATTTTATAATAATTAAGATTGATCCGATTCAACTTTTATGAAATTATTTGAAATAGCTAATTACTGCCTTTCAAGATACTAAAGTTCAATCAAAGAATATTTGGTAAATAAAATAAAAACAACGTTGAATAATAATTTTACCTTAAAATTTGATTGGTTGCAACAATAAACTGTCGAGGTGTATCCGTGGCATCCTTCACTTGCAACACCATATGCACCCACAGAAACTGTCCATTTCGTTGCTGCAACTTCACTAGCAATATGCAACATTTGTCTTGTTCCGATTGCGTTACTGTAACAAAGTATAACAATAGGATTTCATAATGAAGCTTGTATTTCCGAAGGTTGACTGAAGTGTAACTATCGTACAGTCGCCAGCAGGTCACGCTACACGAAACTGTCAAATTTCTCCAAACGATTTTAAACCTTAAAACGTTGATGGTTTAGTTCAAAATCGAATGAGAAAATCTGACAGTTTGTGGTAACTTGATGTGCTGGCGACTGTACACCCATATAATATTTCTTCAGTAAAAGAGCATTAACGCTGCTACTGAGAAATTCCTAAAACTCCCAATAGCAATGCCCAACCTAGGTACCGAACCCATGCTCGATAGTCGCCCTTGCGACCAATATACTTAAGTAGTTTAACAATGATTCATTTAATAAGTATGTTAGTAAGTAAAATGTACAGTACAACTATTTTCTTAATGTTCCCCGGGAATCATCGCATTTCCGAATACAAATGTATGCCAATTTCCATGTCTAGCAATTATTAGATCGTAAAACAACAATAATATACTTAGTTCTGAATTCAAATAATTATACACGATAAATCTAATAATTGATGGACATGGAAATTAGCATTCCTTTGTATTCGGAAATGCAATGATTCCCGGGGGATATTAAGAAAATAGTTGTACTGTTTTTGCATAGATTGTAGGTACCTGTACCTTGTACTAGGTGTTAAATTATTAATAGGACTATTTATTAATAAGTACTTTTGTCAATATAATGCGTGTATTGTAGTCTGAGACTAATAATTTGAATTATGAATTATAATAATGGATATTGATAAATGATTTCCTTTGCCAATCATAGGTGTCAGTAGGTTTTATTGTCTATTGCAGATTGATTAGGATTTTGTAAACAATGATAAATAAATTAGAGAAATGGCGTTATTGTAAATTTGCATTTAAATGAATAATTTTACCGTCTATTAACACTGAAGTCGGAATTATAATGTAATATTATATCTCCTAAGCTGAAAATGAGGTCAACAAAATTTGAATAGCTGTCGTGCCAGCGACACGAAGAAGAGCTGAAATGTTGGCTCATAGTAATCAAGCTTAGAAAGAATAACTTATCAACAGGAATCGTTTAGAAGAAAGAAATTCATCAGAGTTCGGAGACGGACCAATATTTTCCGAACTTATTGAAATGTTCATTAACGAACCAAATTGATAATTTCGAATGTAAACATCTTACACAATTTCAAGCTACACATTTCTGTATATATTGAACAGCAATGTGTAAAAAAGGTTTAAACGTGACGTGATTTCTTATAATTGGCTTGTCACTACTTGATGTACTCTAATCCATATTATTTTTAAATCACTCGTTTTTGTGTTCGACTTAGCTCATGTGAAAAAATGGTCAATATTAAAAATAGAACTTTAATATTTCAGGAGAGAATAAATTGATTGATTTACGTACGTTATGTTACTCGTAACTGTCAATTAGGTATGTATGTATAGCATAGCATTGTCAGCCTTAACGTTCCCACTGATGGGACACAGGCCTCCCCTCTGGGTGAGGGAGCGCCCCCTCCCTCTCTCTCCCTCCATGTATATCAACCTGCCTGCCTTTTCCCAACTGTGTTGGGGTTGGCTTCCAGTCTAACCAGATGCAGCTAAATACCAGTATTTAACATGGGGCGACCAGTACCCAGTTACTGGGTACCACGATACCCCTTGGTAATACTGGTTAGCAGACTTTTGGAGCGGGCCATGTATTTTTATGTTGTTCTATTATATTCTATATACCCATTTAAAATAATTTTAAAATAAAATCTTGATAATAGTGTAGCTTCTTTTTCTAAATTCTTCGTTAATTTTAAAATAAAATCTTGATAATAATGTAGCTTCTTTTTCTAAATTCTCCGTTAATTTTAAAATAATATCTTGATAATAATGTAGTTTTTTTTTCTAAATTCTTCGTTAAATTTAAAATAAAATCTTGATAATGTTTTAGCTTCAGGTTTTTGCAACGGCTTTAGGGATCAACTGTGCATGTTTTAAGGCTCGTACACACTGGCGCGACGCGACTGCCCGACACAAAGCCGCCGCCCGTCGCGCTGCACGCGGTGCCTTTGTGTACGCTTACGCGTCGCGCCAGTGTGCACGAGCCTTTAGTAAATTTAAGGAAACTCACCTAATCTATGTTTACTTTGTGCTTCTCGTAAACTGTCCCAGTGTATCAGTTGGTACCACGAAACATCCGCTAACTCAGATTTCTTCCATCCTAAATACCATTCACCGCTAAAACAAACAAAATAATTATTACATTGAAATAAAATATAGAAAGCAAAGATCAAAATGTATCATCAATTCCCAAATTGATTAATTCAATAAGTTTTATAACTGAAGATTTCTTAATTAAAAAACCTAATTAAAGTAGCAGAGTTAATGTATAGAATCGATTACAGTGTATTAATTTAGCATCAAAACTGTGCTTTTAAAAATATTTCGCTCAAACTCGACCGTACAAAGTATCAATTAATCTTAGTCACAAAGTACATTAAAATATACCGTTGGTCGATAAATTGGTCTATCTACCACGTAGTCGCGGAGAAGTCTGAGATATTTTTTCTCATCTTCTCGATCAGTTTTTCTCTAAATTGTGTAGATACTTTTTGTTCATTCACTTGTTTCAGCAATATCAGTCGTAACTTCGCGTGAGGTTGGATGTTAGGATATCCAGCAGAGATCGTCTGGTCTCTGAGAGGTCTGTGATATGTCATGGCTGACTGATTTTGGGGGTCGCCGCGGTCAACAGATTGTTGATTCAAGATGTTTTTGGTCATTAGAACGAAGTTTACCACTTTTTCTTGGTTCTTCCAACGTTACTAGCTGATTTTACATTTTGCTGTATGGATATTATAAGTAGGTATCTATTAAGGTATTGCATTTGTGTGTGCAAAAAAGTATTTTTCTATAAAAAATAATAGCTTGTGCAGATATAAATTCTAAAATGGTATTCAACCAATGGCAGAAATTACTGCACACGTTATTTAATCTTGTAGTAAGAGGCCTTGTTGTTTTGGACCCCATTGGACTCGATAAGAATGCTCTGCTTGTAGAATAACGCCAGCCCAAGTTGTACTTACTTGGCATCAATATGCAATATCTTCATGTCCATGGCGTGTACTGTGGTGAACACGTTGGTGGCGCCGTGCACCACGCACTCGCGCGTCTCGGGCATGGCCAGTGGCGTGCACACCGCGAGGAACACTGGCTCGTTGCGGCTACACAGTGGCAGGTACGACACGTAGTGGCCGCGGACGAGGACTACCTGAAAATGGGTTACTTTTAAAGATTTCTGAAAGCCAATTTCCGTATTTAAAAACATTCAAAATCTAGTCACAATCTCATATTAGTAACAATAAATGTCAAACACCTTGTACAATATTTGACAGATAAGAAAGCGAATGTTCGTACGGGAACTGCCCTTCTGAAGCAGTTTAAAAATTCTGTAGACGCATCTGCAAATGAAATTACAGGCCACAATTCTAATCAAATAGTACTTAAATATCCGGCTTTTTACTCGGAATGTCATATTGTTTACACCCGATAACCACACGGATACTGTTGCAAGAACGTAGAGCAATGAGATATGGGTTTAAAAACTATTTAGTTAAAGTAGCGATAAATTCTATTTTTTTTCTAACTATCACAAACTTAGCTGACGACTGAGTTGATGTCTAGTTGCAAATTGACAAAATAAATACCAAACTACAAATTAACACAAGTTAGCTTAAGTCCATAAGTATATCTGTACTTAAAACTGCGTTTGAAGGATGTTTGCAGAATATAATGGAGTGTCTAGACGAAAATAAAAAACGAAGTATAATAATAATATAAAAAAAGTTATGAAGATTTCGCTGGAAAGAGAACTCTATGAATAAGCTTCAAAATGGTTGAAAAAAAAACAGCTCCTAGATCTGAGTTTTACAATAGAACTTCCCATAACTTCAAAGCGGATATAAATACGAAACATGATAATTAAACTTACTTTTTGGTCGCCGAACCTCATCTGTCTCCTCGCATTTCTAGACACGTTCATTCTACAGAAGAAATGTCTATTCTTTGGTACATTTTCAGTCTCTCCGTTACCGCCTCTGTTCAGTTCCATTTGGACTGTTTGTTGGTCTTGTCTATCTATTATATCGTATACACTGTCCCCATGTATTAGTAGATCCTCCTAGAAATTAATTTCAAATTATAAATCTAATCAAGTTCCAGATCCAAGTTTGGACAATTGAAAATTGTGAACCATACCATTGAATGTCCTAAGTACTCCGCCGCATTTTCCGATATATATAACAATTTTCCATTCTGTGTCATCATCATCATAAAACCGTTCATAGCCTGAAAGAACATTGTAATATTAGTGGTTGTTTATGTCACGGCAAACAGTCGTAAAGTTAGAACTAGTAAAAATATTTAAAATACAAACCTTAGAAAATCCGATATTAGGTGTGGGAGTCGGTTGTTCTTGATACTGGTACGTAAAGTCGTGACTTTTGAACACTAAAACAGAAAGAAAGACGGTATTATGGGTGAAGTAATAGCAACGGTAGATAAGATAGCGAACTAAATGCATTTTAAACGTCTTAATACGCCTTTTCGTGACTGAAGGTGAGCTAACAAAAAGTTGGGGAGACGATGTCCCGAGATCAAGGATAAATGAGACGTGATGAGTTTGTCCAAAGATTTGGGGCATGAGAATTTACCGGAGGAAACGTTACATGAAAATGAAGAGGAACTAAACGCACGACTTTGGTGAGAAACGGGGGTAGTAACTGTTGAATGTGATGTAAATCGTGGATGGTGTGTCTTTATGAAAAACTTTTGTTTATGAACTAGCTGTTTGTGCTTAAGAGTAATTCAATATTTTGAGATAAATGGTGATATTCATGTTTGAGTACACTAGACATATAATTTGTGGTATTGAAATGGTGATTTTCATATTTTGTTATCACTCTAGCATGTCGTCAAATGACACATTATTAAAATGTTTACCTATATCACCACGTAGACGCTAATGTAGAGCTTGCTAATTATCTATGATGAATTTTGACTTTTTCCTTTAAAATAGCCTTTACTAGTGATGTTATTAGATATTTGAATTCACAATCGGAACTTTTCTAAAGCCACTGATTGGAGGGATGTCGCTGTCTACCCACTAAATGATGATAAATCACTTTATTTGACATTATCAGAAAAAAGTATAGTAAAATCTAAGATAAGCTGTCGAAGCAGATGAACATAAAAATAATATATATTTATATCTACTTTACCAGTAATAAAATGGAAAGCTAAGTTATAGGTGTTTCGGATTATTAGTCAATTCGCACGAAACGGGCGAATGGACACTTTTAAATAATATATTATTTTCTCTAAGCGATTCGCACGGAGTTAATTTATTTGTGGGTGAATCGACAAGTCTAGAAATACGTAGTAGGCAATTGGCACGTTTTGAATGTTATGCACTAAAGTTAAGAAAAAGTACACTAGCGCACTGAAGTGATATGAGTAAAATATTTTGAAATACGAAAAATTTATAAATTATTATTTAGATCAAAGTTGATTATTTACATGAAACAGTGAAAATAATATATGTAAGTATTATCACTTAAAGTTTGCCGTATGCTTAGTGATAAAAACAATAAGAGTGAGACAGCAAATCATGGGTAATGCTTAGAAAAAGAGAAAGCACTATATGTCATATCGCTCACTCGTGTTGGGCGCGCATGGGTCTTTCTTATCATAGAGTTTAGCTGTGTTGTGAGTTAAACCATTGGCACTACACGAGTAAAATGAATTAGATTTAAACCAATATAGTGAATATAGATCAATAATGTGAATATTTCTAAGTGTTACTTGCTGGTAGTAAATCAAAGAAAAGTGCTGGTGCTAATTAATATGTAAGTAAACATTTTATTTTATTTTTGTAATATTATTATAATAATCATAATATATATAACATTAATATAGATACTTAATAAGGCCTTTATATTGTCCCTATTTTATGTAAGACCCTTCCTCGTAATTATATCGGCCACTGCAGTTTTTTTTTAAATTAATGATGTTACAATTGTATCATTTACCAATTATTTATGTACAAGTTTATATTTTACTCAGCAAATGTTTATGAGTATGAAGTAAATATAATTTTTCTAAATAAGTATCGATCATTTATATTTTTCTTACTAAATAATAGGAGAAAATCGAACTAATGTTATTCCTTTGTATGTTATTTTTTATTTACTTACCAATTATTTATGAACATTCATCTATCTTGATTTATGCGTATTTAAATTGTAATCTATAACTCTCTGAGCGAGATGTACAATTGAGAAATTGTTATATTAAAATTATATTTTAATAAATTATGTTTGATTAATTTACGTGTTTCATTTTATTTCAAAATATTTTACTCTTATCGCTTCTGTACGCTAGTGTTCTTTTTTCTTAACTTTACTGCTTAAAATTCAAAACATAAATAAATTAACTTCGTGGGAATCGCCTACAGAAAATAATGTATTATTTAAAAGTGTCCATTCGCCCGTTTCGGGCGAGTAAATTCGTGCGAATCGACTAATAGTCCGCTGTTTTGTGTTTGATCACTTATCTCGAACTACTTTATTAATTATGATAAGGCTACATAAATGTTCAGTTATTATTGTAGTGACTTTAAATTTTAATCAGATTAAGTTGACGCGGACGTTGTTATTGAATTTGTACATGAATAATTGAAGAATCAAAGAACAAAAAAAAGGAGTGTAGGATTCGATATTTGTCTAAATAAATTGTTTTCTCTTTGAAATAATTCAAATCGGGGGTTCCTGGCTTGTTTTTTTTGGGGCAAGAGCCCCAAAAAAACAAGCCAGGAACCCCCAAAACCTCAAACCTAATTCTTTGTTTTAATAATGCAGCAATGATTCATTTATTTATTGACATTCGAAGGTTCTTTCGTGTCATTTTCAAAAGTTCAATTGAAAGACTTTGTGTTATAGCTTTCAAGAGCTGTATGATTCTTTTTTGTTATTTTTAGCTACCAACCAAAACAGCATACGATTTAACAACTTGTTTATAATCATCGGAAAACTAACGAATTTTCAGTATAAAGGCTCCCGCAGACGCGACGCGACTCTTGTAGAATAATTTCCATGAAGCTTTCATAGGAATTGTTCTACTAGAATCGTGTCGCGCTTGTTTGCGGGAGTCTTAATACGAAAGAGAGGATTGTTATACAGACAACAAATTATAACTACACAAGAAAACAAAAAACCTAGTCAATGATTTGTCTGAACCGAATAGCCGGATCTAACTCTATCAAGATATCACTTAGTGAAGTCTATAATAAAAGAAAAAACTCCAGTCACAATGCATCATGTAATGACCGTTGATTGTCTGGTATTTCTGTAGAGGCATTTGCGATTCTACTCCAATTGATTCTCAGAATCGAATGATAAGTGATCCTTATCTACAACTTGTTAACTATCTTATCAGACTGTGGTGTTAGATACAAGAATCTAATTAACTGTATTTCTAAATGAAGAATACACTTACGCGTATTTTGCCTAGTCAATGTATTTTACGGTAAAATAAAACATAAATACAGTATACAGACCAATTATTTATCATTTACTAAAGTAAAACTAGTTACCCAACGTAGTACTTGCCAAGCTAGTTTTCTGATTTTACTAAAGATGAGAACTGAGTTTGGCAAAAAAAAATTAAACTTTTGAAGGAGCACAATTATTATACAACAAAATACCCTCACATATAAAAAATACGGTCATTCAATCAAAATATTTTATTTCATATAAACCTACATGGGCACTTATGAAACGTCAGAAGCTAGGTGCATGGTTCCAATTGGTCATTTCCTATGAAGAAAAGCCGGCAAGAAACTCCACGGTTACTCTTTTAAAAATAATTGGCTTTTACAATGTTTTCAAATCCATTCATGAGTCAACTTGCTAAACATTTATTCGCAAATAACACCCTTCCTTAGACTAAATACATCTGATGGGTGTATCATATAATTGATGCATTGTCGATTGTGTGTGACGCACTTTATAATAATAATAATAATAATTATTTATTTGCATAACAAAATTACAATTATTTTGAAGCCCTGACTCCAGAGCTAGGTATATAATCCTGTATTTCAGGAGTCAATTTACATATACATAAACTTACGCCTTCTTCCCATGGGGGTAGGCAGAAACTACAGAACGCCACTTGCTACGATCTTTACATACTCCTTTTGCCTCGTTTACGTTCATACATCTGGTCATACACGCACGCCGGTTGTGAGTACTACGCACCTGAAATTTCTAAAGAACATCACCAATAAGGTCACTATATGTCTTCCTAGGGCGTCCCGTCCCGGAATTTCCACTCACATCTGCCTTTTAAATATCTTTTTGTTAGTCGCCCTTCATTCATCCTCTCAACATGATCAAACCATCTTAGCATACTCTTTTCAATTTTTGTCACTACATCTTCTTTTAAACCGCACCGTTGCCTTATCACATCATTCTTCAGTCTATCATTCATAGTCACACCACACATGCTTCGCTAGGAACGCATTTCCACAGCATTTATTCTGCTTTCATGCTTTGAGTCCTTAATACATATGTAATTCTTATTGTATGCAACATCTAAATGAAATGGACAAAGAAATTACTTTGTCCTTGTCTAAATTCTTGAATACAACCCTCTAAATAATGAATGGTAACGCATGAGAACTACCTTTTTCGGTAAGCAAGATAGATTTTTCTGTTAAAATGATTCCTGGGTCTTTTGAATTAAGGCTTCTACAAACAGGCGCGACACGCGACGCGAATCGCGCGTGATCAAAGGCGCCGCTCGTCGCGCAACACGCGGTGCCTTTGTCGATTGCTATATCATTTGAATATCTTTAAAAAAATGCGTTAGATTTTACCGTTAAAACTCCTCATTACTTTTAAGGAAAGTCATTTTATTGTTGTACTGACCACTTTGTTAATTTATATTAGTTTTGAACCCTTATGATAATGATACCCACCTTGTAATAATGGAAAACCTTTAATAAGTCTTAGGTAGAGTGTGTCTTAACACAGCCCTTAAGAGTGAATCTGACAACAAGCTTACCACTCCCGCTAAAAACTATCAACATCCTGATTACAACAACGTTAATTTTAGTATGAATAAATTATAATTCCAACTATTATTCTCATGAGTCACGGCATCAAAATGAACGTCATCGATCTAGTTAATCCAATGACCTACAGTTTGTTATATAATGCGATCACAAATGCGCGTGGGCAGTTCTGCACATTCTCTAGTAGGCAGTGGCTCTCAACCTTTTACTATGCACACCCCGTAACTTTCAATTAAAATCACTACCCCTTGCCTGTTAAGGTAAAACTACATGGAGCAGATGACGTTTAAGGAACGTGCAAATTTAAAAAAATTCAAAGTCATTTATTCAAATTAGGCTGAGAATCAGCACTTTTCGAACGTCAAAATTACATAAGACAGTCCCCCAAAACGCTCGCCCCCACCACATCCTAGTGCTTTAGCTGGGGAGAAGTGGCATAACAAACTCCCCGTCAGCACAGCTGACTGTTCAGTTAGAAAAAAAAACTTGATTCTATACAATACTCGTAGTAGGTATGCAAAGTAATTAAAATTGGGTGCTAATTAAGGCAGCTTCTTTAAAATGTCATTCTCGTCTTCAAATATATTTAGTTGTCTAAATAATTAATAGGTAAGCGACAAACTTTTAGCGTGTAATAAATGGTTTTCAAGCGAATATATATTGTAAAACGAGCTACTGTTAATATGACGCAGCATGGTGATAATTCTTAAGCAACGTTATGGACCAAGTAATAAATAGGGGCATTATTCATAATGCCCGCGCATTATGAATAATGACAAGCGTAGTCGACGGAGCCCCGCTTGGCGGGGCTCCTACTTCTGGGTGGTTTAAAAAAAATAACCACGAAGGGGATGGCGGGGTCTTTTAGACCCCGCGATTCCCTTCTAACCTAACCTGTCCGAGTCGGGGTGCCCTAAATCCCGAGCTGGCTTAGTAGCTCACTTACAACATTAGTCACTTGAGTTATCAATTCAGAAGTAAATATATTTATCGGTAGCTCGGAGTCATATTAATTTACGCTCGTAAATTGACGCTGGTTTTTTGATATTCTGTTGGAATAGTAAAGATGATGAATTAATATAATTGAAGCTGTTCTATTAACTCGTCGCCTACATATAAAAAAAGACGCTAGGTTGCAGGTGCTAAAGAAAACTTTTGTTGCCGCACATATAATTTCCCATTAAAATTACGAGACACGGAACATTAAATTAAATTATTTGCTATATGTCAGCTAGCCGCGCCAATATAAATATTATAATGCGTATTGATTACGTCAAGTAACTTGGTTAATTGGTTACATACTAGTCACTGTTACTTCAGTGTTGTTGGCTTTAAAATATATTTTTCTAATACTAATAACATATTTTTTATAAATATAAAGTTTGTTTTTGGAGGCGTCGCGCCCCCCCGCGGAATACTCTATGCTGCCAAAATGGTGCGCGCCCCACTGGTTGAGAACCCATGCTCTAGTATGACTAAGGTTGAAAGCAGCCATCTGGTTTGTAGACAACTGTCAATGAAATGCTCTTGACAGAGGCCTAGTGTTGTGGTTCTGAATTTTAACTAGATAGGTTGATCTAAATTGTTGCTTATCTTGTATCAAAATCTAAATTGAATAGGACTGTAATTCGATTTAAACTAGGGACCTTTTAAGCACTAGCTGATGTCGTCATGTATTTCATTAGTTGCTTTTCAGCAACATGAAATTAATGTCATCAATGAACCACTCAAGTCCATTGCATGCAAAGTCAATATCGTTGACTCAAATACGTTTGGAACTTTGATGTTGTTTCCTATCCAGTTCATTTTGGTGGAGGCTGGATGAGTTTTGTGTATGTAGAGATATACATTGTTCTTTGAAGTGCGAGTATTTTTGAATTTAATTTTATCCAGATCCTTGGTCTAGGATAATGCTTTCAGTTCGGTACCACTTATCTCATTCCAAATACTAAATGTCTTATTACAGATAAACCTACATGGGCAGTTATGAAATGTCAGAAGTTAGGTGGACGGTTCTAATTGGTCGCATTTTATTTACCTTGTTGGAAGTAGTTCATCTTCCTGACGTAAACACAGACGAGGGCCATAAGTTGCAGCTGTGACAACCTCTGCCTGGTGGATGGGGGTAGTGGCAGTAAGTCCCGAAGGTTGGAGATCTCTGCATTGATGAGGTCACGACGCATCTTGCTTGCGCCTTTCGTTGATTTTGTTGGCTCGAATCTGCGCAATGGAGAAGAGTGGTTATTTTTTTTTTGTTATTTTTACCTAACTGTTGGTAAAATTTCCTCTGTTCCTCTGTTGATCTTGGTTAAGTTCTAATAAGCTTTGCGATATTCTGGCGTGATCTCATGAGTAACTTAGGAGAGGATTTTTTGCAGCAATAGACTAAGATACTCGTATATTTCGTTTAAAATTTTACACCGTTTTGTAGCTGTAACATTTTTTTTGGTATCATTTTCTTAAAAAGAAAACCATTATTTTGGCTTCGATTTAGTTCATTGACGGTTATCAATCAACTTCTCACACAAAATCACAAAAAAAATCGACACAGGATCACACAATGTATGCAGAGTGCATTGGGAGATATAAGATCATGTTGATGACTTTAAGAATGATTGAATCACATAATGTTCATGCTTTTTCAACCATATTTATTAGAAATTTCAAGGTGGTCTGATCTGATTCACACCTACGCAAATACAGGAAACAATAAAATGCGACACCTAGCCCAACTTTTCCTCCTATGTACTAAGAAAAATATTCAAATAGAAAGCATTGCAAGTTCTAGGATGTGAGACAATGCGCGGATGCCCCGTTCCGGACAGGTGTCCTTACTTCTTGTCAGTGGCGCATTAACATAGCGATCTTGCCGCGAGTTGTGTAATATCCGCGCAGGATAGCTTTGATTTATTGTTTTGACGGATTCGCTTTTCAAATTATTTTTTCTTTATTTGGAAACAGTTCTGTTTTTGAACGGTTTCATTATTATGTTTGTCTTAACTGTTGAAGGGGTGTGTGCGCAGGATATAATTTATGATTTATTGTTTTGACAGATTGCCTTTGAAGTTTTTTTTTTTAAATATTGGGTGACGATTGGTAGGTTCCGGTTTCACTTTAAGGGATAATAATACTATAGGGTGTATCATAGTTTGGTCTACGATTCTATGTTAAACAAGTTTCTGCCTGTGACTTCTCCTGGGTGAAGTTTCTGGTTTTAACATAAAACATATTAATATCCTATGGCACTCGGCAATAGTTTAGCTTTCAATCAAACAAGTTTGTAACAAACACACAGACAATTTTACCTCTTTATGTTATTAGTTTAAATTATTTATTTATAAGTTTAAATTAGGAAATGATGCTTCTGGCTTCAAACATTAGTTTTAGACATAATTTTAAACGCAAACCTGCAGTAAAATCTACTTAGCAACACAACTGGACATAATAATTTCATGGTGCTTAATGTTGTGTAATCGACGCTCGCGCAGCATGATTTGATTTATTGCTAAAGGATTTGTTTATTATTGCTCTTTTTCGTTTTTAGGGTTCTGTTTCCAAATGGCAAAAACGGAACTTAAATAATTTCGTCATACATCAGTCTGTCCGTCTGGATGTGACACAGCTGTTTTACTCGGAAACTACTAGACCTATATTGATGAAAACTGGAAAGGAGGTATTTTCTGTGCACCGCTAAACAATGGTGTAGTGAAATTACGAAAAAAGAACCAGGCTCTCTCCTTATATGTAAACGAGGGATGAAAAAAAAAATGCACATCGTTAGATCCCAAAATGATAATCAATATATCGCTCATTTGGAGAAACAACGACGTAACTGGTGCTTTTCAAATATAACAGGAGAGTGATTTAAATTGGATATATTTTTGTAATGGGGTTCAACATTTCAGAACGAGACGGTAAAGTCTAGTCCTGAAATGTTGATAAATCCCAATACATATTAAATATTTCACTCGTCTGCTCCTCTGAAAACTTGTTCGAGCACAAATATCAACAACTCATTTTTGGGAAAAAAATACATTTAAGTCATTGTTTCTCCAAATGAGCGATATATATATATATATATATATTTTTTTTTTTAAGGAGTATGTATGGGTCGTAGCAGGTGGCGTTCTGTAGTTTCTGCCTACCCCCATGGGAAGAAGGCGTGAGTTTATGTATGTATGTATATTTTGAGATGTGGGATATTTTCGGTTACAACCGCAGAATTAACATTTTTTTTTAGTTTTTGTAAATACTGTGATATACAAACATTTTTTTTGTTACCCTTGGTTGAAACCAATTTTTGGGTAAAGCCCTCTCCTGATTCCGTACTAACCTCTCTATATTGATGTTTGTATTGTATAGTATTTTGCGGATGATATAAAATCAATACTGTGCATATTCATTCCAACTGCGGAACCCGTCATTGTGCGTGGTCCAACACGCACTTGGCCGGTTTTTTTATTCGTCACAATCGTCACACGTGGAATTTTAAGTTTATGTTCTTCAAGGACTGAAGGGCCCACTATCATACACACATGATTCAAAGGACGTGTTGTGTAATCGGCGAGTGCGCGAGATTCATTGATTTTTTCTGCGACGGATTTGGATGGAGCTTTTTTTATTTGTTTTTAATGAGTTTCTTGCGGAGTAATTATGGAGAAAGGGCCAAAATTACTTCGCAATAAAGTAGTATACTGGTCTTAAATTATTATTTACACTCTAATAGAGCTTAAATATTGGGAATAGGTGAACAAATCCAGATAATTAGCATATACTCTTTAATTTCCTTCCTTAAGGGGGATGCTCTCAGTTAGCCCGCGAAATTCAAATTTACTTGCGTTTTTTTTGCAATTTGCGGGTCAGTGTCCGGTTGTATATTGGTTAAAATATGATTCAATACCGTAACAAATATGAATTTACAGAGTTATAATCATGAGAATCAGCAATCAACTCCTTAAGTTAGAATTGGCCTCAAATGTCATGATTTCATGAAATAGTCATTAAATAGGGTAATATGAATTTAGAAAGATGTATTGATGATTTTTATGATTATAATTCTTTAAATAAATATATGATACGACCGCGAATTACATTTAGATCAACACACAAGCTGATACTGACCTGCAAATTGCAAAAAACGTAAGAAAAAATGATTTTCGCGGGCTATCTTATACGGGTGGTACTGCACGAGAAAGAGAAATTAAAGATCGAGTTATCATCTCCTTTGCCCTTATCACAATTTATTTGAGGTCAGTGCAACATGTAGTTTTTCTTCCATTTCTTTTTCTATTAGTCGTCATCTCGGTAGTCAAAAAAAAAAACTACATCTTTTTAATAAAATAGGTGATAGAAATCATTTTAATACTAGAAATAAAGATAAAATAGATCAACCATTTTTTAGATTATCTAAAGTACATACATCTTTAATGGGGCATTGTGTTAAATGTTACAACAAAATACCTTGTGATATATTGCAATTAAATGAAAGAAAATTTAATACAAGAGTATTAAATTTTGTTTTTTTTTTCTTACTTTTAATAAGAATAAAAAGTACACTTTGTAAACAAGCATATTACAAATTGGAGGATTATATCCTAGATAAGAATTCTTGGAAACATGCTGGTCCTCCTCCATAGGACAATCTAGAGTCTAGACAAAATCGAACTGGTTGCTAATTTAATTGTATAATTTATAATTTTTATGACATTGTTTTTTTTACTACTTTAACTCACACATTAAATTATTACTTGTGAAATTTTGGAAAAATCATTTACTTTTGAATATTTGTAATTATATGAGCACCATGTATCTATCTCATAATTAATTTACCCGTAATTGCGTTTTATTTAATTATTTTTACCTATTGTGGTTTAGTAATTTTATTCTAGGTGCATAGTCTTCACATATAATTATATTAGGTTGGGGAAAAAGTCTTTTCGCATTATAGTATGTACGAACTTGTAATAAAATCTCTTTGGCTATACTATTTGTATCTGGCTGGTTTTGGTATCATTGAAAGTTTAAATTTTAAAGAACATAATTCCAAATTAAAATTAGGAAAATGTGTGATTTACATTTGTTTTTCGTACTGTCAAGATGAATGAATCTAATGAAGAAATTGGATACATTTTTAAATTTTATTATAAAAAAGGTAATGCAACGCAATCCGCGAAAAAAAATTGCGATGTTTATGGACCTAGTGCAGTGTCTGTGAGAGTAGCACAAATTTGGTTTAAGCGTTTTCAATCCGGAAATTTTGATGTCAAAGATGCACGTCGCTCTGGTCGCCCTATTACGGATAAAATGGATGCCATTTTTTAAAAAGTGGAGCAAGATCGGCATATCAGTAGTTACGACGTAGCTGAAGAACTGGGAATTCACCACAAAACAGTTTTGGCTCATTTGAAAAAAACTGGGTACACAAAAAAGCTCGATATTTGGGTACCTCACGAGCTCACTGAAAGAAACCTAATGAACCGTGTACTCATTTGTGATTCTTTATTACGACGTAATGAAACCAAACCATTTTTGAAGAAGCTGATAACTGGTGATGAAAAGTGGATCACGTACGACAAGAACGTGTGAAAAAGGTCGTGGTCAAAGGCCGGTCAGGCTTCACAGACTGTGGCGAAACCCGGGTTAACTCGCAACAAGGTGATGCTGTGTGTGTGGTGGCATTGGAAGGGCATTATTCATTATGAGCTGTTACCACCAGGCAGGACCATCGATTCTGAACTCTACTGCGATCAACTGATGAGATTAAAGCAAGAAGTTGAGAGAAAGCGGCCGGAATTAATCAACAGAAGGGGTGTGGTTTTTCATCATGATAACGCTAGACCTCACACATCTTTAGCCACTCAGCAAAAATTAAGAGAGTTTGGCTGGGAGGTGTTAATGCATCCGCCGTATAGTCCTGACCTTGTACCTTCAGATTTCCACCTGTTTCGGTCTCTTCAGAATTCTTTAGGCAGTGTCACATCACGAGAGGACTGCCAAAACCACTTGTCGCGGTATTTTGATCAGAAGTCCCAAAATTTCTATAGCAATGGGATCATGTCCCTGCCTACAAGATGGCAAAAATTTATCGAACAAAATAGTACCTGCAAACTTTAGTTAAATGTAAATAAACTATATTAAAAAATGTTTTGAATTTTCTTAAAAAATGCGAAGAAACTTTTTCCCCAACCTATTAAATAATTAATGTATACATAACAATTATTGTAAAAAAATAAAATAGAGTCACGGTGGAGTATCTTGCCCATTCTTCTCCATACGAAACTACTTTATGGAAGGGGCAACTAGAATAAATTCTATTTTTTTGTAAATTTTGACGTTCAAAACTGCCTTTTATGTGCCTATTTGAAATAAATGATTTGACTTTGAATCGGGATCGAGTTATCTCAATATAAAATATTGCGTGATCATATTTTTTAGGACACGCCCTCAAACCATTTATCAGGGCGTGTCCTAAAAAAAAAGAAAAAGTATTTTCATGGGCACCGGAGCGGGGTGCAAGCCCTCTTGCATTTGCACTTCCCTGGCTTAAAAATAAAATATAGGTGTAAAAACATTTAAAACTAAAAAAATATCCGAAGACGCCTAATACAATAATAGATAACTTAACCTATACGAGGCGAGATCATAAAATTTTTGAGCTCGTGTCTTTATTCTAAGCTTTTGAGCATTAGTCAACAAAGTACTGAAATCTTATTTCCGAAAATCGAATCGACCCTGAGCGGGGTGATGACTTTATCGAGCTCGCTTTGCTCGCTCTTACATCCCGGTTTAAATTGCCACATTTAAACCTCTTTCCGTATGTTTCAAAATGAAACACGAGCCCGGTTTGTATTTTCGAGGCGAGATGCAAAAATTATCGATCTCCTACATTCTCTTAATTGATAAGCTTTTCTGCATAATTCGACAAAGTTACTCCTTGTATGAATGGACAAACGATAACCTAAAATATCCGAGGTGAAGTGCAAAAATTCTCGAGCTCGATTCGTGGACCTGAAGATGCACCCCCAACCCCGAAAATAAATTTGCCGAAATTATGATGAATATGCTTTTCTTCCTATCCACGATAGGAATAATACCATTCTATAAACTAAAACGTTTGTTCTCCATTTTACTTCATTGACATAAGAAATACAAGGACAGTCGATTGAGATACTAAAGTAGGGTGGCGGATCGTATTAACAGCTTTATGTAATCGTCGCACGCGCAGGATGTATTGATATATTGCTTTGGAAACAGGAGCCGTGCTGTTTTATTCATATTTTTTCTTGAAACGAGAATTATTGGGAATCCTTTGAGAATCGAGTATGAGAAAGTTATTGCTCTACGGTTTTTAGAATTGGAGTTTTTCAATGGAAAGCTTTTTATGTGAAATTATTTTATTTATCATTGAGGTATATTTTGTTTGAAAATAAATAGGTAGACAAGAAACGAAAAATAAGGCTTAAAAAAACCTATTTACGAAGTGTGAGAATCTGAGAAAAAAATAAAGTATCAAGGAAAAGAAACAAAAATGACTTGCAGAAAATTAATTAATGTATAACTGGAAAGAAATGATTCGGTTGTTTCTTGTTAACTTTACAGTTTAATTGATTGCCGTACCATCAAAATAAAAACAATCATTTTAAGTCGTATAAAAAATCAAAACAGCTGACAAAGTAGCGTAAACCAAACCAATAACCTTATTACATCTTAATTGAAAAAAAAACAAAATAAATTGCCCACAGAACAAAAAAAAACGTAAGGAAGTGTCTTTCCGTCCGTCCGCGGCATGTTAACATGCGCTAGAGCACCCGACGCACAGCACCGCACTGCGCATGCGCGGCCCTTTCATCTCACCTGGGAGTCCTTTTTATGGCTCATTCTTTTTTCAAACCTCAAAGTGATTAGACTTCTTTTTTCAATTGTTAATATGATTGTGGGAAACGACCGGCCAGTGTTATTAATTCGATTGAACTTTGTATCGATTGTTTGTTTTCGATGATCGATTGGCGTAATACCGAATTGTTATGATTAATCGATGCGGTTGGGTTCATTTGATTAGGTGTATTTGTCATATTATTGAGGTTGTATGATGTGTTGGTAACTTGGCATTTAAGGTTTCTGGGTAATTCAATTAGTAATGTCAGTGTCAGAGGTTTTTGCTGACGCGAATTCGACCTTTTTTATAACATACTCGTAGATCCGGTATTTGTAGATGTATGATCCGGGAACATTACATCTAGGTAGGTACTATAGAAGTAGATAGATATAGCGCATCATAACTGTCTAACTTGTCCTAACTCCTGAGATCCAATGCTGTTAAATTATAATACTCGTATACAAAGCTGAAAGATATTAAGTACATAATATTAAAATCGAAGTAGGTAACGTTGTTTTGGTTCAAGATAAAATTAATATTTAAAACACAGGATCTACTTAACCTGTTTTTAATTAATTAGGTAAAAATGAAACCGTATTCCTGTGAAGTTACGCCTCCCGGAGGCAAATTTGTATGTTTTATGTGCCTATAATTTCAGCCACAACCTACCTATACGCTTCAAATTGAAACACAGCTACGCTGTTTTTAGGTTTGTATTCGTTATCAATTAGGAATTATTACTGGACGTAGCGCGTAACTATTTAGCATAACTTATGATATAACCTTTTCGAACCAAATATTCTTTCCTTACTCCACAAAATTTTTAAGAGGATACATAAAGTACATCTCATCAACTTTTTGTTAACACCAAGATGACCTCATCAAAACTTCCGGAGAAAAGACCCTATTTTTTAAATATATCAAATCAAGAATGTATCTGTAAAATCGTTTACACGTCTGGCCACAAAAAGCGGCATTCCTTACATACTGAGCCGTGTAACGACGTGAGCGCTTCACGCTAAATTCTGTAAGTCGACCGTTTAAATTCTTCCGTAATACATTAGTGGACATCTGGTGTGTTATACGACTGTGGATGCTAATGTGGTGTGATAATCTTGGCCTGCAGTGTAATATTTCTCGTGCAAATATTCTAGGTACGGTTACCAAAAGTGATAAGTAACCAGGGTTGTCGGATATAGTTGGAGTTTAGTAAGAAACCGATGGATATTTTCGAATAAAATTGAACTTGATTAATAGAAAACAAACAGTTCATTTATCAAATTATTTTTTATTGGAAAACATCCATCGGTTTCTTACTAAACTTCAACTATATCCAACGACCCTGGTTAATTATCACTTTTGGTGACCGTACCTACATAACCACTGTGTGTGATTGTTAAGACGCCAGTTTCAATAAAAGTCGTAGAAAACAATCATCCCTTCTGAAATTTTAATGGAAATCGTAACGTTACTGTTTAATGTTTATTACTTTCAGAAAAACGATTACGTCCATTTTCGTATCTTAAGTTTACCTAATTATTTTATTGGCCCACGAGGCTATATTCTATATTAAAAAAATATTAACATTCTATTTCCAATCAATACTTTCTTCATAATAATGAAACGGAAAGAAATATTGATAAGAAACCGTCGATTTTCTTAACGGTCATGATTTCACGGAAATATTTCTTTGCAAAACTTGGGTGTTATTTGGACATGCCATTTCACTCTGTGTTTTTTTTCAGTTGTCCATAAATATTTATTTACGCTACATATTTGTATTTGAAAATCGAATAATTCTGAAAACAAATAAGGAACACTTTAACTTGTTTTTAACAGGTTTCCGCAAATTAAGTGCGTGCTTGCGTTCAATTATTTTTGTTTTCCTATTCATTTTTAACACATTTTATAGGTAGCATGCGCGTGTTTTGAGCATGAAATTAGAAGGTCGATGTGTGTGGCTTGACTTGTAACCTTATAAGGCACTAAATTTTAAGTGAGATAGGTATTATAATTCATGCACGAGGTTGAGGGACCAAATCCAAGTACCAATGTGACTTTTTCAATTTATATGTACTTTATACGTGTATTTAGGACATACATCGGTAAAGAATAACATCATGAGAAAACCCGGAGTTATAATAAAAATTATCTATCTAAGTCCGAAATTGTCAATCCGCCTTGAGCAAGCGTTATGATCAATGCTCATACCTACCTTCTCTGTTATATGAGAAGAGGTTTTTGATTTAAAAAACTTTTTTACAAAAAAACAACCGACTTCCAAAACAAACACTAAAAGACGTGAAAAATAACTTTTATTTCGGAAGTCGGTGCCTTTGGTTTTTAACCGACTTCACAAAAAGGAGGAGGTTCTCAATTCGACTGTATGTTTTTTTTTTTTTTTTTTTTTTTTTTTTTTTTATGTGTGTTGGCTCATATCTTTTTTCTGGGTGAACCGATTTGGATGATTCTTTTTTTATTTGATAGCTGGTGCTTCACATGTGGTCCCATTTAAATTTGATCAGGGTCTGAATAGTAGTTTTTGAGTTATCCTTACTACTGCATATTTTTTCCACTTGGTTTATATTGATGATGTGTTGATAATTTGCTGTCACTGTTATTTACATACCAATTAGTGGAATACGAATTTGTGTGGGGTAGGTACCGCAACTAAAAAGTGAAAAATAAAAACTTTTTTACAAAAAAACAACCGACTTCCAAAAAAAACACTAAAAGACGTGAAAAATAACTTTTATTTCGGAAGTCGGTGGCCAAAAACGAAAATACAAAACCAAAGGCACCGACTACCGAAATTAAAGTTATTTTTCACGTCTTTTAGTGTTTTGTATTTTCGTTTTTGGCCACCGACTTCCGAAATAAAAGTTATTTTTCACGTCTTTTAGTGTTTGTTTTGGAAGTCGGTTGTTTTTTTGTAAAAAAGTTTTTATTTTTCACTTTTTAGTTGCGGTACCTAGCCCACACAAATTCGTATTCCGCTAATTGGTATGTAAATAACAGTGACAGGAAATTATCAACACATCATCAATATAAACTAAGTGGAAAAAATATTCAGTATTAAGGATAACTCAAAAACTACTGGT
The DNA here is from genome assembly GCA_916610205.1 of Griposia aprilina. NCBI lineage: Eukaryota > Metazoa > Arthropoda > Insecta > Lepidoptera > Noctuidae > Griposia > Griposia aprilina. The sequence continues at coordinate 13,338,719 of OU744306.1, forward strand.
CAGACCTTGGTCAAATTTAAATGGGACCACATGTGAAGCACCACATATCAAATAAAAAAATAATCACCCAAATCGGTTCACCCAGAAAAAAGTTCTGACCTAACAAAATTAAAAAAAAAAAAAACATACAGACGAAATTGAGAACCTCCTCCTTTTTGTGAAGTCGGTTAAAAAGACCGTCCGAGGAGTTTCTTTCCCGTTCTTCTCCATAGGTACTGTGGTGTTGCTACGTGTATTTAATAATTACTAGAGGGTCGTAGAGGTAAAGCAATACACGCAGTACTCCTTAGAACGTAAATATATTTTATCAAGAAATTATACACCGGCAGGCCCTAGCTCTGCCTGTCTACCTATTAAACAAACTACCATCACTTTTTCTATAAATCTTATTTTAAACTCGCTTGACTGTTCGAGGCAAACCAACGATAATATATATCCAGCCAGTCAACATAAGGTTGACACATGCAGACAACCTCTACATGAGCTACGCCCACCCTTAAATAAAAGGATCGACGCAGTCGTGTTTTCAAACAAGACTTTTATTTACCACCTCGAACAATCAGACACTTCCTGCCTATACCTATAAGAATAATTACCTAACGCCAGAAATATATTATACAATATGAAGTCCAACTCTTACAAGAGAAGGCTTAAGGACAGGACGAACGATTTGCGTATCTGACTAAGATATGTGTCAGGTAAGAAAAACATTACTTTATGTTACCACATACATGAATAAATTAACATTCGCCATGCTTAAACCTCGTCGCGCCAAAACTGGCAAAAAGATGCGACGTGGCTTCCTAAAAACAAATAAATTGAAGTGACAAATTCACAACAACCCTGAAGGAGTTTAATGAAAAGAATGAAACTTAACATCGTAAACTTCGACCCCATCGGACGGTATGAGTCGGAGGGAGAAAAGGCTAAGAAGTCGGAGCTCATCAACAAACCTTTTTCAAGCACATACTCCAGAGGGAAAATCTCAAAAGCCTATTCGATCTCACCATTTCAAACTTCATTAACCATCAGCCAGTGCTGATTAAACTGTGGGTTCTCAACAACATTAAGTTTAACCATTGATGTTGACTCAACATCCTTTGCAAGAGCTACGCTCCTTTAGCAAAGTTGGTTACGACTCAGAGAGTATTCAATCCAAAATCGACCTGATGGTGTCAACACAACACCCTTTGCAAGAGCTATGCCCCGTAAGCAAAGTTGGTTCGAGCTTAGACTGAGTATCACCCTCCCCTCTAAAAGAACCACAGTTTCCAAAAAAATAAAAAATATCTCTTGACTCGCATAACTATGATCTGGAGTATGGCTATGCTATCACAGCCTAGTGAAATCCAACTATTATTGAAGACGAAGATGCCTTCTCCCTCAGACTTCTTGGTGTGGCGAGGTGTGACACCTCACACGCACCCAGCTGCGTCCAAAGATTGCTCCCCATATATGAAAAACATAAATGAAAAGGCATTAATACATTGTATCATATTATCCAAACTAAAATAATGAATTAATCTAAATGATGTTTACATCTAATTGACATCTATATGACAATAAATGACAATACAAAAAGACAATAAATTATTATAAACTGACATGAAAAGGTTTTAATCTACATACATATACAATATCCCTGAATTTCCTATGATTTAATTTTTTAAACTTATATTTTAAAAAGGAAAAAATGTTTATAAAATAATTATTCATTTCTCTAGACTTTCTTTTAAATTTATTCAGTTTTGGAAAGAAGTCTTTTATTTTAGTTTTTCTAACATATGAGACCTTTTTCTTTACCCGAACTTTTCTTTTTGTATTGTTAACAATACGCTGATGATATGATGGGACATTACGAAATCTTCTTTTGCTGTGGTAAGAATGAATTATAAAATGACCACCTACAGATTTGACTATTTTACGAGTCAATGTATTTTTGACCAGATCAACCACTATTTTTATTTTATTATCATTATTTCCGACAGCATGTGACACCGCGTCATCCTCGACTATCTCATTGTCACCATCTAACTCTGAACTAAACTTTAATTTACAAATTTGGTCTGGAGTCACAGATAACTGCATATTCACATTTACTGTGGTTATCAACGACATATTATCGATTTCCTTTATATTTGAAAGTAAAATAAAATTATCCTCGTTAGATTGATCAACACCGTCGTTATATTTGTGTGATTCTTCGACGTGATCAATATCTTCGTTTAATAAGGACACATTCTGCTGTTCTGAAACATGGCTATGCAATTTAATATAAGGATTAGTCTGACCCGATTCATCAAATTCGTCCTCGTGTTCATTCTCGAACACTTCGACTGGTCGTTCCTCATCATTCGCAGGTCTGCACTCTTGGCAGCTGCGCTCGTCATCAACATCATGGTCATCACTGCCTGCTTGGCAGCTTTGCTCATCAAATAATGGGTCATTATGTTTTTTGCTAGAAAATATAACAGTATCATTATCTAAATTAAAACAACTTTCTTCCTCGTCTTCATTGGTCATATCATGTGCAAATTCCTCTTCTTGCACTCTATGCCCTATTTTGGAAATGCATCTGCATGGGAACTCAGCTTTAAGCTGGTCACAGATCGCTACAAAACTCATACCTTCCCGGTATATAAATTTGTGAAAAGCTAGGGCAGCACCCTGAAAATATGCGCTCACTATTAGCGCCCAATCGCTTTCTCGCCATCCGTAGCTGGTAGCAAAATCCTCGAAAGCGTCTAAAAAAATGTCTATGCAATCGTGGCTTGAGCCCGTGAAAAAATCTTGAGCCATCTCGCTTTTTAAATTATAAAATTGATAAAACCACTTAGCTTTTAAATTCCAGTGACTTCACTTTTGTTTCACCTTTTCATATTATTATAAACTTCGCACAATATAACGCTTTGTGCACGCAACACGAGAAACGAACTTGTGCAATATTTTATTTGGCTCTGCACACGCCTTAAAAATAATGGGAGCTTGCGTACTTTTGCGCTTCGGCGCCTCCACCAATTGTGGTGTTGCTACGTGTATTTAATAATTACTAGAGGGTCGTAGAGGTAAAGCAATACACGCAGTACTCCTTAGAACGTAAATATATTTTATCAAGAAATTATACACCGGCAGGCCCTAGCTCTGCCTGTCTACCTATTAAACAAACTACCATCACTTTTTCTATAAATCTTATTTTAAACTCGCTTGACTGTTCGAGGCAAACCAACGATAATATATATCCAGCCAGTCAACATAAGGTTGACACATGCAGACAACCTCTACAGTACCTACTACGCTTTGGAATGGGCAACTACTCGTAGCTTCATCTTTCTGACTGACCGACCCCTTGACTATTCAAAAGTGCCTGTAATTGGTTTATTTGAAATAAATGTTTTGAGTTTTGAGTTTCAAGTTGGATTGTAATAGGTTTGTATTATTATTACTCATTTATTATTGTTCTGATAAACTAGTTCAGTCGAGACAGCTAATTGTGAAAAAGTTTTTCAGTGGAATTAGGTACTAAGGGACTGACTTAATTAAGTATACTCAATACTCAGTAGAATTGGGTTCCGCAACTTCTTTAGCATATATGCTTTCGCAAAATATACGGCATAAACAATATAAACAAGCAAGTGTTTCTTTATTTGAATGAGGAACTGTCAGTGTCATTTTAACTTAAAATATGACAATATGTGAGAGCAGTGGTGGCCCAGTGGAATCGGCCCCGACTTACAAGATGTAGGTCGTGGGTTCGAACCCAGGCAGGCGCTTTACTTTGCGTAAATAATTTCATCACCACTGCTCTCAAAACGGTGAAGGAAAACATCGTGAGGAAACCGGCATGTCCTAGAACAAAAAAATCGAAGACATGTGACATCCACCAATCCGCACTGGGCCCGCGTGGTAGATTACAGCCCATTCCCTCTCAAAGAGAGGAGGCCTGTGTCCCAGCAGTGGGAACATTATAGGCTGATTATGTATGACAATATGGGAAGTTTTGCATTTGTTCTGAAGGGTCAAGCCTGATTTATAAGGTGCAATTTAATTGCCTGTTGCAAGCAAAAATAAAAGTTGCCTGTCTAACCAGTGTTTAGACGACACAACCCATAATTTGCTTCAGTTTTATTGTATGCTGCGGACAGTTTTTTTTTTTTTTTTTCCTAATGGGCAGCTCGTAGTTTTGACCACTAAGGTCTAGGCTACTTAACCGGGCAAGCCTGTGGGTGCCTTAAGCTACTAACTTAAAGCCTCCAGCCAGGGGCGAAAATTCTTAAAAACTAGGTGACCGCACGCTAAGGGCACCCCCTGTGGGGTACGAACCTCGGCTTAGGGCGTCACTGAGGGGAGGGCAGTAAGGTGGGACAGGCTGGATCGAGATTATATTATTATTAACAGGGGAATTTAAAACTACAGGCTCAGCTACGGCGCGGGCTGGCGCGTCGTCGAGCAAGGGTCGGGGGGGTAACTGCGGACAGGGAACGTGCATCATATAAATAGGGCATTGGTTACTAAAAAAAAATTACCTACAGTGCAATAGAAGTGTAAGTAAACCTTAATAGAATTAACTGTATCAACTCACATTACATCAATTCTTTACCCGTTGGTGCCTTTCAAGAAAAACAAATGATTTTATCGCCTTTTGAGATTAGGTAAGTCAATATGGTAATGACACTTATCTGATTGCCGGACGATATAAAAGATTGCGATGACGTGAACACATTTAAAAATAAGCTTAAGAAAAATGTATGTACTTTATAACTTTTAATATTCTGTAGGGAACTGTACTGTACTATATTATCATGCTTATTACTTTCTATCTCATTATAAGCGGACTGTAAGTTCTTATGAGAAATAAATTACTTTAAACCGAATCTATCTCTTAATCGTGATGATTATGAAAATATCCTCCTTGACCATTAATTGTAGCGGGATGGGACTATGGGAGCTTTGAGTAAGCAGTGATAGACTTTAAGAACATGTTAAAGTGATAGAGATTGAGTATCAAGTAGATAAACTCAAATTACTTCAGTTTTCAGTAAGATGATTTATTATTTGAGTAAGAGACGTAACTAACAAATGAACTGATGCCAGGCGATATAACTCTTTATACTTTACAGCTATAGGTACATTTTTAATTTTTAGGGTGGAGCTGAAGGCCGCAAAGTGACATTCTGTTAGATAAGTTAAAAACGTATTGGATTGATATAAGCTACCGAAAAGCGTTTATCAATCCTGTTGGAAATCGTTGTGGATATACGAAGTGCTTTGAAATCAATTGCCACTTGTCTAAGCACTCTGAATAGCTACGGATTATGTTTATTTGCTTATGTGTTGTGTCCTGCATCCAGGTTATAAGGTCTCGTGTGCTTGTTAATTCACCAGTAGCCACATCAATCGAACTAGGGGTGATGCTTGGTGTAAGAAATAGAAATATGTACCATCAACTGTGGTATCTTTACTTTCCATGAACAACTTTACCCATTAGTACTGTACGTAAATATCTATCGATTATAAAAATCTGTTACAGAAATAGTAGATTTTTCTACTTAATAAATGGCGGGAACAGATTTTTTGTTATTGAGATATATAAATAAGTACAGTACTCATGGCCACTCGTGGGTAAAGTTGTTCATGGAAATTAATTAATTTAATTTATTCATGCCACAGTTGATTGTAGTAGAAATTTACTATTTTATTATATTTTAAAAACTTTACTTCTTTGTTAAAATTTAAATATACATACATACATAAACTCACGCCTTCTCATGAGGGTAGGCAGAAAATACAGAACGCCACCTGCTACGATCCTTATATACTCTGTTTGCCTCTTTTACATAAATTTAAATATTGTATAAATAAATTGCGGTAAATAGGAAACTGAAAACGCTTTTTCAGGCATGCTTTGAAAAATAATCAAGCACGTGCTTGACATCACGAAAATCGCCATATATCTACTAATAAAAATATACTTATATATCAAAAGGTAGATCACGATCTCTTACTACGTAACATTTAGACTCAAATATATTACCATACAAGGTTACAAGTCTGTCGCATTACCTAACTATAGGCCGTACAACCGGCAGCTAAATTCGTACGTATATGCAAATTAATTCACGCTGTAAACACCTCTAATACAAAAGGTTTAATGGCGATAATAGTATGAAGGTTTTCGGAAGTTATGTGAAACAATGATTGACGAAAAATGATTAGCACACTGGTAACAGAAGAAACTCCAGCGGCTTTGTTCACTGAAGCATTTTGTTACGGCAATTTTGAAAAGTTTGCCTGAATAAAAAAAAAATCATGTTGCCACCCATTGGTATTGAATATTAGTGAATCATTATTTTTCAACCATTTACTAGAGTTAAATTGCAATAACCGTAATATGTAAATGCTTAGGAAATTAATAATAATTCAATAATTAAATGGGAAATTAACCTTAAATCTTTGTTAGAAGTACGCAAAGAAAATTAATGAAATAATTAGGTATTCTAATATATGTGTATAAAAAATGTTAAAAAAGCTCTAGTAGGTAACTTTAACTTTTAATATTTTGTAATCCTTCAATGATTTATAAAAACACTGTTTAATTTTTCTGATGTTTTGTATTAAACCTTGTAATAATTCATTGATATAAGTAATTAATATGATGTAAAAAAATCCTGTAATATAAAAAAGCTTACCTTAAAAACATCTTGATTGCTTAAAAATAAAAGTCTCCAAAACAAAACTACTCAAACACCTCGAAGCACAATTAATTAATTCATTTTAAAATATAGTAAAAAATAAAGCAAACACGACCACACAGCTCGAACGTTGAAGTCCTAATGATAACTTAATAAAAACAACCCTTCACACTTTACTTCACAAAATTAATGTTAATTGTGACAATAAAAATAACGATAAACTGCACGTGTCCGGCATTATTCAACAACCGTATATTACACACGGATTTTCATAAAGCACTAATAAAAAACTATTATAATTTAAAACTAATGTTAGCGCGTCAATTTATGCGTGAGCTTTTTATTAGAATGAGATTAAGGCTCGATGCTGAAGCTCCGATACTTCCGTGCGCCGGCGCACCGGGAGAACGACTATAAAAAGCAACTAAGCCTCTCTTTCCCGCGAGCCTTATTTTTCTTTTTTACGTTGAAAAAACATGCGCGAGCGCCTAACGAATCCCTACGCGTGGTGGGGACTGCTCCAAATTCAAATTTTCAAGATACTTTAGTCTTGTCATTTTGAAAATGTAACTGTGGTGTAATTAAGAAAAAAATAATCTTTTGAAGGTTTTATTTTGAGCGCGGTAAGAGGCGAGTGCGAGGGAGACAGCCGTATATTTGTGAGGCTCGTTATTCCAGCATCGGTCGTTGTTTCGCGCGAAAGAAATGGAAAGAGTCGTTCGTTACTTACATCGCTTTAGATTAATGAGTTCGAGAGAGATGTAGGTAATGGCGGGGTAATTACTGTTGTTTCGCGTAAACGAGACGAAACTATAATGATTGGGCGCAATGACAGTTATTGATATTGTCGTAATAAGCGTCGATTTGTGGCTGGGAGATTTGCCGTATAGGTGGGGTGCGCAGGCGCATCTAGATCGCTAATGTTAATTACAATTTAATGACGACGTTGGGATTCGCTTGTTTTTATGGTGGTATATGGCGTTTTAATTCGCGCGTGTGGGTAGTAGTTAGCAAGTGATATGCAAGTGATATTTTAGAAGCTGTGTGTTATTTATTGTATAAATTCATTAGGCACTACTACTTAGTCGAAGTTAATTTTATGTTAACGTTTATTAAAATTGGTGTCATGTTTAGTTTCAGGTTGTATTTGGTTGTGGTTTGAATGATTAAATTTACAGCTTTTCAGTGTTGTCAAGAGCTACTCGTATACATTAATTGATAAGGGCAGGCGAATGATAATTGCAATGCTTATAAAAGGCTGCTAAGTCATAAGTACTAACATAAGATAACACCAACATTGTAACATTTAGTTCGCAATAAACGTTTTGACTTTGACTTTGAATTATCTTCTATTTATATAGGTATAAAGAATGTTAATATAATTTTGGTTCTGAGCTTATGCTGCATAGAAAGTATCGTTTACCTCTAGAAGAAAACAAAACCTTTGAGGATCTAAATAGTTTTTCTTTAAGAATTTTTTAAATTAGGAAACACTGTTTCAAAATAGGACTCTAATGAGAATAGTAGTACTACTGTGTAGTATATATGTATGTATGTGTATGTATGTAGTAGTATTACTTTATGGTAGATAGAGTTCCATGCAATATTGTTGACACCTTATTTAGCATCAGCACCTAAAAATAACCAGTATTCGAATAATATTTCACCTGCCTCAAAAATATCTCAATTAAAATCGCATAGCCTCTGCAATAGTGGTTAACGTAAAACAAAAGTTTGAAGATGAGTGGTCGCCCGCGGGCGGCGGGTTACGCGGATAACCGTAATCTTAAAACATCGCCAATTTAATGTGGGAACGGAACGGTTAAAACTAAAACATTTGGGAGTACCTAATTAAATTATGTATGCTGATTTGTGAGATGTTGAGTGAATCATTCTTGATTTTGAAGTTACAAAATATTGTAAACTGGTTATGATGTATGCGGCTAGTGGCTAAATAGTAACAACCGCATGGATCGATCGAAGGTTAAGCAACACTTTCCGAGGTTGGTCTGTGGATGGGTGATCATCCGTTATATACCTTTCCGTGCCTCGGAAAGCACGATAAGCCTTTGGTCCTGGTTGTCATTTGTTAGCTCTATGACAGTCGTCACGACTGTCGAAGACTTCAGACTACCCAGGCAGAAGCCCGAAAGTCTGACAACCAGTCTTACCAAGGGGTATGGTATTACCCAAAAACCGGGTTGGGAAGGTCAGATAGGCAGTCGTTCGATGTAAAATACTGGTATTTAGCAGCATCCGGTAACACCGGAAGCTGACCCCCAGCGTAAGCAGATGCTCATGGTTTTGATTTATGGTTTATTCTGAAAGCTGACTGTTCTCAGGTTTTTATGTTAGTTAACCAGCCGACGGTCGACCTGTTGCAGACCATAACACTAATCGGCTTGCGGCTGGTTTACCAAACTAAGAAATTCTCATTATATTCATAGAGGTATGAGGAATAGCATCCTAATTAAGTAACACACTATCTATCACAATTTGAATCATTTTGAAGCCTATTGCTAATCCATTGATTCGTATGCTCGATAAATTTGTCTGCTCAACAACGTAAATAACGCAATGAAAGTTGTTGAACAGTCAAAATGAAACCCATTCCTACTGTTAGTGTGTTACGTAATTACCCCGCAGGGTGTAAAGTTCACTCATACCTCCATAGAAAAGGGAGGATCCTCCGACCAGATGGGTGTCGTATCTGGTGGGCAACTGCCCGACGATTGTTTTTTTTTTTTTTTTTTTCCTAATTGGCAGCTCGTAGTTGTGACCACTAAGGTCCTGGCTACTTAACCGGGCAAACCTGTGGGTGCCTTAAGCTACTAACTTAAAGCCTCCAGCCAGGGGCGAAAAATACTTAAATTTAGGTGACCGCACGCTAAGGGCACCCCCTGTGGGGTACGAACCTCGGCTTAGGGCGTCACTGAGGGGAGGGCAGCAAGATGGGACAGGCTGGATCTAAATTATATTATTATTAACTGGAGAATTTAAAACTACAGGCTCAGCTACGGCGCGGGCTGGCGCGTCGTCGAGCAAGGGTCGGGGGGGGGGACAATTACGTCGGGGGCGTCGCGTAGGACCTCGGCGGCGAGGTCGGAACGATGGCGGTCTGTGTTTGTGTACTGTACTGGTGGCCCTACTGCTCTCCTGGAGGAGGGTTATGGGGTCATCGGGGTCGGACAGGGCATGCCTTGGACGGCGGGTACGACTAATGCGGGAGGGGGCATATCTGGCAGCCTCGACAACCAGAGGGTTGCGATGTGAGGCCGCGGAGTCGAAGAAGCGCTTGGAAATGCGCTTCATGAACTGACGGATAGTGGGGATTTTAAGATCGAGATGGAGGATCTCGTTTCGAACGAACCAGGGGGAGCCGGTTGCCCTACGGAGGAACCGGTTTTGGAGGGTCTGCATCCTATGGATGTGGTGGGGTTTCGAGTGTGCGAAAACCACGCACGCGTAGGTCATGATTGGCCGAATGCACGCTGTGTAAATGCGCAATTTGCACTTGAGTGAAAATTTGCTGCGTGCATTCAATAGGGAGTGGAGTCTACCGAGAGCGAAAGCGGCGCGCGAACGCGCCTGCTTTATGTGCTCACCGAAAGAGAGTCTATGGTCTAGAGTGACACCCAAGTATTTGGCTCGCTTCTCCCAAGGGATAGGCTTGCCGAACATGGTGATCGGACGGGCCCGACGATTGATGTCGGGACGTTGTATATATGCTAGATGCGCGGCGAACTCTGCTTGCGCGATGCAGGACTTTGCGTGACGTCAGTGTGACGCGTAGCTCGCATGTGGCGTTGTAGATACCGCTACATATTCATTGTTAGACAAAGCACAGCCCAAACCGCTGGGATTAAAAACATGACATTATGCACAAGAGTTCATAATAATTAATAAGTTGAGCACTAAGAAATAATTTTTGAAAATCCCCTGAATGTGTTAAATACTTAGGGGATGAAAGTTCATTATTTTTACTGATGGGAAATCTCATCGGGTGGCTTGAGGCTGAAAACTTTTGAATTTATTCATATTGGTTTACATTCACATCCATATCTGCTGTGTAGGTCCTCTATACGTTGGACTCCTAATCTTTGGCAGAATAAAAGTTCTGCCTTATGAAATACAGCATTCCAATACCGCAGTAGGTACTGAACCAGTTTCAGGTACTTACCTACCTTTTCCAGGTTTCTAAAGATACCACTAATTTTACTTTTAGAAGGCATGATTGTGACATAAATTATTGTAGAAGTATGAGAAATGTGACACTTATGCCCGTTTTTAACCGATTTAAAAAGGGGTAGGTTCTCAATTCGTCGGTATATTTTTTTGTATGTTTGTTACGCGATTTCTCTGGAAATTGTGAATCGATTTCAAAAAATATTTTTTTAATGGGTAGAGTATCCCATATAAATTTTATTAATATTGCTTGGGTAATTTTTCAGTAAGCTTTAATAATACGTATTTTTTTCCACTGAGTTTATTTTGATGATGTTATAATAATTTCCTGTCACTGTTATTTACAAAACATGTTGTGGTATACGAATTTTTGTAAGGTAGGTACCACAATAAAAAAAATAAAAAAGAAACAACCGACTTCCAAAAATGACACTAAAAAGTGAAAAATAACTTTAATTGCGGAAGTCGTAGTGAAACATAACTTTAATTGCGGATGGCAAAAAACTAAAATACAAAACCGAAGAACCGACTTCCGAAATTAAATTTATTTTTCATTTTGTAGTGTTTTCTTTTTGTGGAATTCGGTTGTTTTTTTTTGTTGTAAAAAGTTTGCCACTAACACTGAGTGGTAATGAATGCAAGCTGTTATAACTTCAACGCTCGGCTCAGTGACGGAAGATGAAAATCCAGCATCCCGCTTATATTATGCAGCCATTTGGGTAAGTAAATTAGTACGAGTAAGTGATTATTTATTTACTCAAAAACTTAGCCTGGGGCTTAGGGATCAGTGCTGATCCAATAAAAGGTGGGTATGGGTATAACAGATGAGTAAGACCCCTGTCTTTCAAACGATGGACAGTGTTCTTTAGTGGGATTGATAAGTTTTTACAAAATATTTATTACGCAATTCAGATGTTAACATCGCAGGTGTCATCTAGTGTTAGATAAAACGGGCATGAATTTAGCATCTAGTGTTAGATAAAACGGGCATGAATTTGGCATCTAGTGTTAGATAAAACGGTCATGAATTTAGTATCTAGTTATAGATAAAACGGGCATTATTTTAGTTGGTTGCTACAGAACGATTTCTTTACTGCCTACTACGCTATTCTGTTATATTATATTATAATACTTATTTTTACTAAGTTTAAGATTCAATTTCTGGTTTAATATTTAAATATTACAAATTATGATATTGTGATGTAGATATTTTGTATTTACCTACGCACTTATCTATGTCAGAAGTGTTAGATTTTCTGTTTGAGTTGATATTACACACTTCGTTGATATTATATTTGTTAAATAAATTAGTTTGAGGTTCAACTTCAAAGTAATTAGGTTTAACAATAACTTTAGTGGAATATTTTGTACAGTTTGTCGCTGGAATTTCGTTTTCTTTAGGGACCTACTTACCTTTATGTGGTTTACCCCAAAAGTCATCATCATCATCATATCAGCAGGAAGACGTCCACTGCTGGACATAGGGCTTCCCCATCACCGCCACTTCGACCGGTTCTGTGCCTCCCGCATCCAGCGGATCCCCAAAAGTACCTAGACACCAATACTTGCATTGCTATTTTGTTCAGTGAATCCATAAAGACAAGACAGGTTGAGAACTATTTCTAATGACAGTTGCTTTCATTAGTTTGATGTACATAGGTACTTCTATCTTTCCTTAATCTGAGATTCAAGAAACTTTTCAGTCTTAAATCTCAGGTTCAGGAAAAAAAAGATATGGGCTGGACTAACTTACGAAGGGACAAGTTCATGAATCTGAAATATACAAAATTACAGAACCTTAAAAACCAGGTGCACTTGTAAACTAAGTTAAAATACAAAAAGATAAATGTCTTTCCTCTAAAATTGGTTAAACTAACTAAAAGGTTTTGTTCGGTTACCAGTTTTGGCTCTAACTATAATGTTAACAAACTGTTTGACGGTGAGCGGCACATCAAAGGTGATAAACATCGTGATTGGAGTACAGGTGGTGATTTATGAAGAGTATTCGGGTGCCACCTGTTTGAGATCTAATTATGAATCATAACAGGTATCGAAGGTGTCTAGTACAGTATATTAATTTAGGCTAGTAGAGATTCGTATAACATTGACCTTCCTTTTCATACGAATCTCCACTACCTTACATTAGTCATTAAATATCTGCAAATACCATAAGCATACCTATGTCTGCAGCAATAAGCTGCACTACTGTATTTCATTCAGCATGAAGGGTTTCAGCAATGTCGCAGCAAACCACCGTATTATTATGCTGCACGGATGTACCCGGTTACGATATTTCTTTTACATGCAACTTTAAGTATTCGTTTACTGATAGTTGAAATACGAGTAACCTAATCCTGCTGCTTCTGGTGTTGCTATGTCAATCAAAAGACAATCTTCTCAATTCAAAGAAGTCACCCAATTCATGCACAATAAATAATAGGGTGGCACATTAGTTAGCGTCCGGCGCGTTCGGCGGCCGGCAGTCGAGTGACACAGTGTCATTAGCGCGCGACTCACGCGCAAGCTAAACTGCGCCACGTGCTGCGTCTGCGCCGACAAACGGCGCGCGCACCCTTCCTACACGTACAGGCTGTTTTGTTGAAAGTATTTGAGGTGGGTTTTGTCGAGGAATGTGAGAGAAATTGGGATATATTGACTTTTGGAGTAATGCTTTGTTGCAATAGTTAAAAAAGTAACCCTGTGTCTGTGTGCTTATAGCCATAGATTTTTATCTACTGAGATAATTTGCAAGACTTAGCTTAAATAAATAACGGACTGGTAGTCAGGAATACTACTCAAACACACCTAGTACTTAGTCTGATTACTCCAAAATTTATTTTGATGACCAGAACTACAACTATCTTCGAATTAGTTAATGAGCTCTTTCTGAAACACGCTGTATCCATATCAGAATGACGACGTATTTAACAATAACAGCAGGGAGGTCTCTGTAAAGGGGCCGGCATGACCACCGAAATCACGTAGCGAGCCATCAGCCACCCTAATGTAAACAATAGACAAAGGACCCGACGCTGTTATTAGTATACATGATAACTATCATAGTTGGTGGGTACAGTTAGAGAGTTTTCTGGGTGAAAATAGTGAAAGAAGGTTTCTATTAACCTCCATCTTTTCAAAGTACGTTATTTTTTGATATTTGTATAGTATCAATAAATATTAATTTAAAATTATCGAATGCTCTATAACGGATGTAAAAAGACACTTAACGAAGCCGAGAGTCACTTGTACTCCCCGTCCCTGTAATTTTTTTTTTTATTGGACCATTCCTGGGAACCTTTTGGTTACGGACATATTGAACGTCAAAATTCCAACTTTTACTGACGTTTTTTACGAAAACAAGTTTTTAATGTTATAACACAACTTTAAATACCCCACGACCCCTGTACCGTTGCATACACCCATAAGCACAATGTTTTGCGCAATACCGCAATCAGCAAATTTTCAAACCAAAAATAAAGGTCGTTTGCAAGCAATGGGGTTATTTCCCGGAAGCTTCGCCGAAAGATGGCGCTGTTTGTTGGCGAGCAATTATTTTTATGCAATGTCGTTTGATGTACAGAATGCGTAGTTGACGGATGTGATGGGTCTTTTTACACCCTATAAAAAACATTTAATTTCCTTTAAACACATTTGAAATTAACATATCAACACAATGATTCCTATAATAATTTCCATACCACGTGTTGATCATCACAACGTTTCCCTATTTTTAACACCATCATCATCATCATCACCATCTACATCACCATTCTGTTGCCCTTATCCCAATTTATTTGTGGCCGGCGCAACTTTTTTTTTCTACCATACTTCTTTATTCATCGTCATCTAGGTAGTTCCCCCCCTTTTTAGCCATATCACCGTTCACACGTTTTAACTATCACAAACCTTCGGTAACTACTGAAAGCACCATTTTCAATTTCTGAAAATATAATTTCTCTCTGTTTACTTTTTAAAATATTTTTTTCAATTTCTGAAATTTCTTTTTGTGCATCATTTCAAGAATCATTCTCAGTCTCTGAAATATTATTCCTTTTTGTGCACTCTTTAAATATCTAATATATCCTTCACCTGACTGTACCTGTGCGTCCGTTTTACCAGGAATCCCCGGCCGTGTCGTAGGGTGGTGCTCCGATTTTGTCAGTTCTTTTTCACTAAAGAGGTCGTTAAGATGCCATCGTACTGGGAGATTAGGCTTTAAAGGAATTGTTCTTATTTCTGTGGCTATGTTATTGTAGATTCTTGTTAGATTTTAATTAGGAAAATTAATTTGTGGAGGCATTAGAAACTTGTTAATTTCTTTTAGTGTTCACAGTTTAAATAAATCTTCATTGATTACGTTTTCATATTAGTAACAGATTTGAAAGTTTTTTTTTTATATTGGTAAATAATTTTAATTCGTTTTTTATTATTTAAATATCTACAAAATTGATCTAGTTAATTAATCATCTAAGCCAAGATTACACGGCGTCACCGTGAAAGTGATTATAAGTAACGCTTCTATACCTGATTAACCTTCATTAAATGTGAGTTACGGTATAATTTTAATTAAATTCGTATCAAACCTAGCATTAGGAACCCAAAGAAGCTTCATAATAAGTGACCGTTAAGACAAACTATTTATAATCACCAGTTTATTAAGCTAACTTTGTTTTAACCTATAATTTTGTTATTAAAAATTACAGACACCGATTTTTAAAGTGTTAAGATCATTCTGAGTCATAATGTTTATTTTTTTCGTAACACGGCTTGCTTTTAACTCTTTTGTGAACGACTAAGGTTGAGACATGGGTTTGGTTGGGTTAATTTTGTAAATTATACATATAATTATTATTATTAAGTAAATATTTTAAGCTGTTGATATTGGTTTTAGAATTCTCGCATAATTTAATGGATAGTGCTGAAGACATAGTCTCAATACGAGTTCCAATATTGTAATGTAGTACAAGATTCCATTTAAAAAATAGTTATATAACATTTTTTTTTGTTGGATATTTTGAAAAATCGGTCAATTAGTTAGGTAATTCCTTTTTATGCTTCATAGAAAAGATTATTTTTATTTAAATGAAAACACAATTTCACAAACTTAAAAGGGTTAAACAACCTAACAATACGGTACTTCGATAATTGATTCCTGTTTTAATAGACCTTTATTGATAGACAGACAGACGTCCCCCTCAATCACTATGTAGGGGATAATTTTATAATCTTGAAGTCAGGCCGTTAGTTACAAGGTAAGTAAAACGGACCTCACTTAAGAGGCATTTTTAACAACAGGGTTGCCATACTTATAATTTTATTTGTTGAATCAAAATTGAAAGATTACAAAACTCGCATTGGGATTACTGGATTTTGATTAAGAGCAATTTTAGGTTATAGATGGTTCACGGAATATTCAAATTTTCGTGTTTAGATGATTCATCTTAATGCTGGCTTTACGTTCGTTGTAGGATTGTGTATTTCCCATTTTAATTTTGTTGTTAGGGTTTGCGTGTTATGTTGTTTTTTGTATTCGTTAATGCGTTTTTTTTTTGCTGGTAATGGGCTGTTTAGTGTTTTATCTTTATGGTTACTGTTTAAATATTTATTTTAATAACTTAATGAACTACTCAGAGTCGTTTCCGACGCATTATTTTCCCTTTGCTGGGAAAGGTTTAGCTGTCCAACAGCAACAATTCATACCTTCGATATTATATCAGTAAAGTTAGCATGTGTTTTATTTTATTGCAGTGCGAAATGAATTTCCTAGGCTTAGAAATAATAAGCATCGAATGCCTTAATTTGTTCAAGTTAAAAATAATAAAGCTGATTTTGCAAAACTAAATCGCATGTTTGGTTTGTTTATAGTGAATGACGTCGAACTTTATGAACTGATTTTGTTTGATTGCATTGAACAATAATAATAAACAAGATGTACCTAATAAGAAAATAATGCATGTAATTGTTAATATTCATACAAGGCATATTACCAAGGTAACCACTTTCATAGGAGCGTCGTCCTTGAGGTTAAGGGAGGGGAAATAAGTAATTGCTTAAGTAGTTTTATAAGTTGGAAGTCATGTATTTCCATCATTTACTTTCCTTATGTTTAAGATTTAAGTTATTATCGTTAGTTACTTTAAGTACAATATGTGATAATTAAGTATCAGCTCTAATATACTTGTTTGTAATTCTGTTTGTTCCGTTCCCACAGACAAACCGTGAAAACGGTATTGCGGGGCATAGTTTCTAAGTTAAGATTTTTTTTACAAACTTTGTTTTTTTTGATAAATAAATAATAATAAGTTAAGATAATGATTAATTTCTCACCATAATTATATTTTGGGAATTTATAGTTTTAATTATACTTTGGGAGACTGGTGCCTAAGCTAGGCGTAAGGCCTGTATATCAGGACAACTGAGGGCCTAGACAAAGTAACATTCGATTAGCGATGGCGCTAGTAGAAAAGCAAAAAAATGTATGGGGTTGACATAAACTATCGAAATGTCACGTAATCATAGGTCAACGAATAGAAATTAGCTATTAATATTAACATCATTCGATTCTATGAATTCAAATCGACAGCGTCGAACGATTACTGCCATAGAGATGCATAACCAAGTGGCACTTTTCGACAAGCGTTATCGCTAGTTTCCGATTCGTATGATGCAAATATTAGCGAAAGCGATAGCGATTGTAGAAATAGAATCGCTCCGAAGCGAATGTCATTTATAGGCCCTCAGGTCTCCACCCCTTCGGAAGCAGTTACATTTAAATTGGATTATGCGCTCGTACACAAATGCGGTAAGTTATAAAACCAGAAAAAAGATTACACTATCGGTTACTACAAGGTATCAGTTAGTTAAATGTATTGTGATTTAGTTAGAACATTTTTAAAAGAGTAACGGCGGAGTTTCTTGCCCATTCTTCTCCATACGAAACTACCTTTTGGAAGGGGCAACTAGAATCAAATCATTTTTTTTTTTGTAAATTTTGACGTTTAAAAGTGCCTATTTGAAATAAATGATTTGACTTTGACTTGAGTATACTGATATTAATTTTATGTTGTATTTCTCTGGTATCAAAAAAAACTGTGTAAACAGGGATAGCTCATTATGGCCCATGGTAAAAATACCAGCTAATTAGAAAGTATGTAAGCGAGTTTGACATTCCAGCACCTTAATTGCATACCATACTATCAATCAGAATCTGAATCATTTTTTAGGATATTGCTAATCCATTGCTTCATATGTTCGAAAAATTTGTCTGCTCAACAACATGGATAACGCAATGGATATTTTTGAACTGTCAAAATGATAGCCATTCCTACTGTTAGTGTGTTACGCAATTACCCCGCTGGATCCGCTAAACATACATACTTGCGGGAGTTATTTTGATACGAACTACTAAATTGGTAACCCACTGGTCAGTGTGATGTGACAGCCCTGCCAGCGGTCGCGGGGTCGCTGGGCGTGGTGGCAGATGGCGCGATTGTCGGCCGGTGCGTTCGTCCTGTTTACCTGCCCGTACTCCGCAAACAAAAGCAATAGGTGCCTTCACACCTTCCGATGTTACCGATATAAAGAGGGGAAAAAAAAAGAGGGATCAATTAAACCAATAAACCAATCAATATGAACATCTATTCTGTTAACATAAATTAATATAAGAAAAAGCTCGTAATTTTATACAACACACACAATATAATGATGCAGCAGAAAAACTTGTGGAAATGTAACGTCTTGGAAAACACACACACAACACACACCCTCACCATCTCCACTAATTTTCTTCCTTTAAAAATTTGTTATAACCCCTTGGTTATGTATTAGTCTTGGAACAATCTCACACTAGGAGTCGGACGTTGCTAGCTACGCCACAGTTTTAACTATTGCAGCTATCATCGGTTAACATTGTTTGTATTTGAATGTATTTGTACTTTTTTCCCAATAAACTATTATTGTTATTATTCATTACTCCGCAAATCGCAGATCATTCGATCTAACCAATCCAATCAGAATAACGAAAGAAATAACACAAACTACAGCCCGAAATTATCTTCATTCTCTTGTCTGTATATGTACCAATTTATTTAGGATCAGCGCAACATGTATTTTTTTTTCATATTTCTCTATTAGTCGTCATCTCAATAGTTACCCCCTTTCTAGCCATATCATCTTTCTCACAGTCCATCCGTCCTTTCTTTGATAAAAAAAACAACAGCCCGAAATGTTATGATACGAATTCGAACGACGTTCTAATAAGTTACGATTTTTTTTCAAAAATCGGTTCGAAAGGTGTAAAGAGCTTTTTCAGCAACACAGCGATCCAGTTTATATTTAAAAGCCAACAGAATTTAAAATGCCAAGTAAAGGAACGTAAATATTGCTGTGAAAATAGTTAATGAAGTTTTGCCGCATCACTTGGTCTAATGGTCGCAAGCCCAACTGCTTCGGCACTCGAAACAGAACCCTACCCTCGCCAGGGGTTCTGAAGTCATTCGCCGACGCAAAGAGCTGTTGGGATATTCTCTAAGAAAATTCTCAATAGCAGTCCGTGGTTTGGATTTGTACTCCATTAATGGCAATAGGGTCACATTCTATTGCATGGGACTTCAGTACAGATGAAATGTGAGTGTATAATAAACCTCTACCTACCCTTTCAGGGGATTACAGGCTTGATGTTATGTATGTGTATACAAGTTAATGTTAAGATGAAATATATCGTCGTCCTCGCAGCCGTAGGAAATATTTCTAATAAGTCAACTTTGACCGATCTCACGGATTCCATGTTGTGATTGTTGTGATTGTTGTGATTATCATGTTTATTTCTATTCAAACTACTTTCTTTTGCATGTTTATCTAGGATCATGTTCGTGAACGGGCGCCGTCAGTAGGAACTGGTCATGTCTTAGGTGCCACGGCTTATATTAATTTAATTTAATATTTTAATTGTTTTTATCTTTTTATTACGTACGCTTTTAACATTTCGCATCGTTCTCATATGCATAATTTCAACATGAATGATGTAACCAATATTTTGTAACCATATTTTGATTTAAAAGAGTGTCCGTGGAGTTTCTTGCCCGTTCTTCTCCATAGGTTCTACTCTTTGGAATGGGCAACTATAGTTTAGAGATGGACCGACTATGACTTTGGCCGACTAGCCGATTAGCCGACTAGTCGAAAGACTAGTCGGCCAAGCCAATCATTGCTTTGTTTGATTGGTTGTTGGTTGAGTTCGGGTAACATCGGCAATGTTCGTGACTCCTTATTGCCAATTATTTGCTATAGAGTTTCTTCTTTTTTCTTAGAAGTATTAGTTAATTAAATTTAATTTTCTATCTGGATCTAAGTCCAATTAATCATCCTGTTCTTCCCATCCTATTCTAAATTGCACTGAAAGTAAACTGTAAAACTCATTCTATAATAAAAAATAATAACAGTAACGATTTCAATTTCATTTCAATCACCCTCTTTTAATTTTTTAATCATATTGATACGAGTAAAAAATGGGCCGACTAGTCGGCGGTTTTTGCCGACTAGTCGCCGACTACAAATAAGGCCGACTAGTCGGCTTTACCGACTAGTCGGTACATCACTATTATAGTTACATCTTTCTGACTGACCGACCTCTTTACTATTCAAAAGTGCCTGTTATTAATGTATTTTAAATAAATGCTCTGAGTTTGATCATGTATTGATATGCTAACATTTTCTTCACAAAACCTATCAGATCATATGTGTATATTTTCATAATCACACTCTGATATGCCCTCAGTATATCAATGACATTTTAAACGTACACTGCGAAAAGTAAGCCTCCTAAGAAATCGGTATCTGCTAATGGTATAGTGGTCTCGTTTTTGTTTCCAATACAAGGATGCCCCTTTAATTTCCTTGACAGCGAAATCATTTTAATTTTAATCCTTTTTTTTTTTTTTAGGATGGTCATTGTAAACAGTTCCTGAAACCGTATGGAGTAGGGTACCTAGCATTTGAGGATCCAAAGCTCCAATGCATTTCACAAATTCGAAGGAACCTTATAGGAGATTGATTCTGAGTAAAGGTCCATTTGAAGAACGCTGCTGTTAAACCAAGGTGGAAATTTAGCCAAACGAATTCATGGTTAACTTAGAAAGGCAATCAACGGCCTAATCCAACGATAACTTACGGTTGGCTTCAAAATAGGTATCTTCTTAATCTTACATACTCACCTTCACATCCTCCGCAACCCTTTCTTAATCTAGATCACGGAAACATATAATTTTCGTCTGTCCAAGTGTCCTTGACCCGACAATTCCACCTGTTGAAACTTGACCTCAAATCGGTCTAATCGATGGAATCGTTGCGAACGGGCCGGCGCCCGCGCAGCTGAGGGGAAGCGGGGAGGGGAGGGGGCGTCCAGTGCCCGTGATTTAATACCCCAGTCGCTAATTATGGCTTGTTCAAATTGTAGCTTTCTCACGGGCAAGACGGACCGGTTACACTGTAACCTTTACTTTTAAATCGAGTTACAACGTTTTATATAATTTTCACATAAAATATGCTATTACATTTTTATTGGATTATAATTATAGAAATGATATGAAGGAAGTTATTAATATTAATTGGTTTGGATTAAGTTTTCTGTGTGCAACGCGTGTTTTCCTGCGAATGATGTGAGTGCTGGCGTTATTGAGATTTTTAATTAATGAAATATTAATTAATTTCTGATTGTTCATCTAACCAGATTTTTTGGCAGTGTTTCTCAACAGTATGGAGCCCTAAAGGATCTATGTTCATCAAATGGGTTTAAAAAAAATAGATTTTAACAATATTATTCAACATTTTTAAGCCATACCCAGGTGCTATCATAAACTATAACTTTGTCTGTGTGTAATTAACCGATTTCAAAAATAAGGTATCGTTTTAAGGGGACTACATGACCTAAACGCAAATTTATAATGCCTAAAAATATATGATCCACTGCAGTAACCAAAATCAAAAAAATATATGATA
Organism: Griposia aprilina; assembly: GCA_916610205.1. NCBI lineage: Eukaryota > Metazoa > Arthropoda > Insecta > Lepidoptera > Noctuidae > Griposia > Griposia aprilina. The sequence continues at coordinate 13,360,588 of OU744306.1, forward strand.
TTCTGCAGGATATATGCTAGTTAGATAGTGTGCTGAAAACATAATACAATTAACTTGATATGATAGAATAAAATCACAAAGATACCTCTAAAAAAATGTTTTAACGATTACAAACCATACTAATATACATGCAAACATTCAGATTTTTTGTCAGATTATTCTACAAGCAACATACTAACGTAATAGTGTTTTAATTTTTTAGTCCAATGAATTTTTTTTTTGTAAATTCGGAATTGCTTCATATTTCGCAATAAATTACCAGCGTTGTGTTAACACGCATCTCTTTCTTTTCTATGCAATCCGACAGTGACCGCGCTTTAGCTCTTGTAAGCCCCTTAACAGTATAAGTGATTGTAACTTAGTCTAACACATTCCCCATATATTTAAGTTCCACGTAAAAAAATATAATGCAATTTTTTTAACCAGCCGTTAACCCCCGATTATTTTCGTACCATCGCATCGTATCTTAGATGCGCCGATGCGCCCGTACCTTACTGCATTCGCTATACTTATTCTGTCTGCTCCAACCTGTTACCCGGTCAACCTTCGAGCTATACCCCTCTCCCTCCCACACACGTAACCTTTCATACACCCCTCCTTCTCTAACGATCTCAGGTCAGGCCGAAGCACATTACAGTAATGATACTTAAACACATATTTAAGTAAAGATTCTTTTTCTCTTAAAAAGTTGTACGTCTGAGTGTGTAGTCTGGTATTTTATAATTTGTGGTGTAATTCTGCGTTTTATTGAGATTGTAGGGCTTTTTGTAATGTAACAGACTTGATACAGGAGGTAGACTGAAGATGACCTCCCTGTTAGGTCTCATTATAGTTTATGGTGGGATAACTGTGTAATCCACCCATGCGGCAATAACAGGTTGATTAGGTCCGACATTATACCATAGCTCGCCCGAAAATTGTCTCTGGAAATGAAAATCTTAGGAAAGGAGAAATGGTTATTGGTAATGGTAGGTACGGTTATTTTTAATCTTATATTTTGAATTGTTTCTTCATTTTAGTTTTTACATTGCTCTCACATATAGAAGCAACAAGAATAATGTACCCAAGATTTTGTAATATCTTGATTTAAAAGAGAGAGTCCTTGGAATTCTTTCCCGTTCTTCTCCATATAGATCTACGTTTTGGAATGGGCTACTAGCTTCAACTTTCTAAATAGCTAACAGACTCTTTGACAGTTCAAAAGTGCCTGTAAATGGTTTAATTGAAATAAATGCTTTGAGTTTGTTTTTGAGGTCTATCTAAAAAATAAAAACTCTGTTACGACCTCCTATTTATGCCAGGTTATGTTCATTTGCTTTATCAGTTAATTTAAATCAAGAAGTTTACTTTTGCTTAAACTTTATTAAAAAGTTAAGAATCCATTTTTGTTGCTCTCTCGTTTCAACTTCAACGCGGCTCTTTGGTTAAAGGACAGTCTATCATATCGTCAACATGTGTGTAAACTGAAAACAAAATAACATAAAACCATAAAACTTAAAATCACAATAATTTTCAACACATTTCATCATGGAATTGTTTATTAATAGGGAACAATACGTAAAACTCTGCGTAGGGGGCGACACTAGCACAGACCATAAACAAACGGCCATGATGTATCAAGTCATATTTATTAGTAACAAATAATTAGTGAAAACGTGTTAAATTATAATAGTTTTATTATTATTAATGTATTAAAAAACTTGTACTGTGATATTATGGCATTCTACGGACGTTTAAAAACTGTTTACGGTTTGTGCTAGTGCTGCACCCTGGCGGCAGAATATTGCAGTAATACTCCCTATTCCATTGATTTAGTCGAAACTCACAAATCGGTTTTCAAATTCAAATGCATTTATTATATCGAGAATTGCATTCTTCCTGCGGAGATACCAACGTAGCACCGGAAGTGGACCACCTTCAGTACTAACCGAAGGCGACCAACTCCTGGTAAGGTACATTGTGTTGAAGGAACAATTAAAAGTCTGTGCTGTAATGAAGACGAAGACAGTATATAGAAGTGGGTATCATACATTGAGAACCATTAAAATTCGGTCATTAAAAGGTCGTAGAAGTACATACTCTGATTAGTATCACAGGCGTACTCCAGCATATCACACAGGTCTAGAAAGGTTCTCTTCTCGTCCCCCATCTTGCCACAGATCTGAATCGTGTCATGAATACAAGTCTCTGACTGTAAACAGTATTGCTCAACTTTGTTCTGCGGAGTAAAATTAACAGATTTATGAATAAAGTTTTCATTTAATTTGTACACACATTTTTGAACGCCGTAACAAATTAAAAGTGTAGCGAAACGCATACTATATGTTTCCGATACAATTATTAAGCCTGCAATACATTGAAGAGCACGTCACAATGATAAATAAAAATACATACTTTATATAATATAAAATAAATGCGAAAGCAACACTGTCTGTGTGTCTGTTACGATTTCATGCTTAAACCACAAAACCGATCGTTATGAAATTTGACAAATAGGTAGCCTGGGATCCGGAGAAGGACACTGGTGCCGATTCTCTTGTAGACCGAACTAAACTAAACGACGTATCACAAAAAAATCTTACTTCTGGTTAAGAGATTCTCTAAACTTCGCTAAGTTGAGTAGACCATAGACCAAGATTTGTCGGAAATTAAAATAAACAGTGAACGAAATGATCCAAAGCATAAAATAAACCTGAGTAAAATCAAATAATTATCTTTAATTGTTTATCAACAATTATTTGAATGAAATGCAGGGAGCATAATAACGGCGTATAGCTATATTAATGTTTATATTTTAATAAATTAAGGGAGAAGCGCATGAGTACCCCGCGAAACCAAATTTTCTTGAGTTTCTTGCCCGTATTTCGCCATAGGTACCTATTACGCTTTCGAATGGGCAACTAGCTTCATGTTTCTGACTGACCAACTCCTTGGCAATTCAAAAGTGCCTGTAAATGATTTAATTGAAATAAATGCTTTGAGTTTGAGTCGAAAATCTTTTTTCGGCCATTTGAGATTGGTTTGGAACGGTCTCGCAATCTTGCCAACTGTACTTTTTCTTGATAGTTTAAAAAAAATAGTTATTTCTTAATTCACAGAATCTGAAAGAGGATTTATCCACTTCTTTTCCAAATCTTAATGTAGTACAAAACTATTTACCTACTTAGATGTTCATTAAAAAAACTCTTTATGTTTTCACGAAAGTAGTATTCTAATAACAATAATTTTATTATTTACCTTTCTGCCGAAAAGACAACTGCTGCAATAACTTAAGCTTCCATAAAGATTTCCAAACTCACAAGCATCCAAACATTCAAGAACTAGTAGAGAAATGAGGCTTGTAAAATTTGTTCCTGACAACTCATTTTATTCCACACCTTTTTTATCGCGACTAAAAATAATCTGATAGTTTGACAATGAAAATTTTAGGTGAAAAACGTCAAATTCAAAATAGCAAAATTGCCATTTTCACCAAAATTTACTAACTTAATGACATTAGTGCTATCAAACTATAATTTAATTAAGTCGTGTCACTTTAGTCAAATTTATAATGGGAAACTTAGTTTGACAGGAATAAACAAAATTTTGGTGATTTTTTGTCTAGTTTAGAGAATTTTGTGACAAGAGAATCGCTACCATAGCCTACTTTTCGCCATGGATTTTTGTATTGAAAAGTTATAAAAAACAAAATTCACGCCGATGAAGTCGCGAGCAACATCAGCACAGAAAAGTCGGTTAAAGAAGATATATTATAAAAATACGAACCGAAGGAGTTGACATGTAGCTAGGAAGATGGCAGCTGACTTGTGATATATTGTTGAGCAGCAATAATACACCTGAAAAAAAAAAGTCTGATGAAAAAAAAATGACAATGGAGTAAGTATAAACGTAGACAAGAAATAAAAGTAGACGTCAACTTGTTAAGCGCACAAATTAGACTAAAAAAGAACCTATAAATTACTACCCACAAGCACGGGCGCTTTTTTAAACGTGAAGTTTTTTTTAAAGTGTACCTACTCTATTTTCAACTCTCAGCGTTGCGTTGGTTGGGCCGAGCGCTGAGAATCCTATAGAGTGCATTCTTAGCGTGTTAGAAAAGCGCATTGTCGGATTTTCAACTCTCGGTGCTAAGCCAATAGTTGAAAATCCAGTGCGCGGTAAAAACAACGTCGGGTTGCAAAAGCGCCCGTGCCTAGTAGGTAGTGTTTATAGATTCTTTTTTAGTCTAATTTGTGTGCTTAACAAGTTAACGTCTACTCTTATTTCTCGTCTACGTTTATACTTACTCCATTGTCGATTTTGTTACTTGTATACCAAAAATAGTAAGTAAACTTATATATGAAAAACATATTACTTTTACTTACAAAAAAATAATATTTCAGTTATCTTTACACACATTCCGGTATCGCAGGAATGCTTGAATGATAACAATCCGCACAGTAATAGTTATGGTGTCATAAACTAGTTAGAGACTAACGTTTGTTAGTTTTAGAAATGCCATTATCAGGGGTGCACAACTGCCGCGAGAAATCACGGTACAGCGGATAGAGCCATGATTTCTCGCGGCAGTTGTGCTCCGGCGGGATCTCATGGTGACATGGAGAGTGCGACTGTCGCAACCCAGTGCGGGACACGCCATAAATGCTCCGGTAAATGCCCTCTTTGATGAGTGAATTGAGAGTCGCCACGGTGTACTTACTTTCCGCCTGACGCAAATCCTCCCCGGACATGGTTGTTTCGGGAGGTTCCTGTTCCGAATAAAGCGAGAGGAACCGCCCGGGTGTTACCATTGCGTGGATCACCCGGAGGACACGGTGGAGCATACGGTGGAGGTCTGCCCGGCCTGGGCGGAGCACCGCAATGTCCTCGCGGAAGCGGGCGGCGGCGGCGAACTCTTGCGTCCGGCCCTGGTCCAGGCTATGGTACGAAGCGAGAGGGCATGGGAAGCCGTCACCGATTCCTGCGAAGCAGTAATGCTCGCGAAGGAGGAGGCGGAGCGCGTGAGGGAGAGGCAATCGTTGCGCCCTGAGGCCCCTAATCATCGCAGGAGACGCCCTGGGTGTCGGGACTCCCAAGCCAATTCCGGGCCACCGTAACGAGACCCTAGATACCAAGCAGAAGAAGCAGCACTTAACTTACAGCAGGCATTCTAGGCATTGCTGATTGCAGCAGGACTTGCGGACGGCGAGCAATGGGTAGTTCAGCGTTCGGTAAGGTCCAGGCCCGGGTCGACGGCGTGTTTTGTTCTACGCTCGCCTCAAAGAGATGTCAGCACTATTTGACGCAGTCCGCTAGTGCCCTTGCCTGCCTGGGTCGCGGATGGTTCGAAAGAGTTACCATGGCCCTGGTGCACAGGCAGCTGATGGAACACTCGTCTTAGTTAATAAAAGTCCCACTGAGAGCGGGATAAGTTTTTTGACGATTCCTGTCCCAAAAAAAAATTGGATGCTCAACTAAGTTTTTATAAATTATTTAGGAAGAACGTATTTTAGAAGATTCCCGGGAGATGCATCCAGGAAATTGGTTACGATAGTGAAGTTTAAAACTTTGATATGGCAATATCATCTCTTTTCAGGCTGTGAGCAAGTTGAGCCATAACGATTCGTCCTCCTTGCTACCTTCTAAAAGTCATCGATCCATCCCTTGACGGAGCTGGGATTCAACATAAAAAATGAGACGTTTCAGAATGGCTATGAATTTTCGGGTCACATGCTGGATTTTCAGTGGCAATATATTTCAAATGTAGGCTTTGGCTGGTAAAGCTTAAAAATACAATGGTCTTTGTATTTGATTTCAAATATGTGGAAAAGGCTTTACAAGATTCCACTCTCCGAAGAATTAATTAAAAAATAACAATATCCTAGATCAAAATGTTGAACATCCCTGCTAAATATTGCATGTTCTACATAAGCTTCAATATTATGTGTGTGTTGTAATAATTTCCTGTCCCACAGCCATAGTTTAGCTTAACCGACGTAAACAAAAGAGGTTATTGTTCACCTAGATCATTGTTGTTCGTTCGCTGAAGTGACCGTGCACACTATGATATTTAGAAAAGTTTTTACTAGTAAGTTTTTTGATATCGATTTTGTTTTTAGTATAATTGTACCTACTGTCAAAGGGAGTGGAAGTCTTCGATAGTAGTGAAGAAGCAGTTTTTTTTTTAAATCTTATACTCAATTCAATAGCTTTTTTATCCTGACGATTGTCTTGACATTTTCACTATTAGTTTTGAAACATCTTTTCTGATTTGAATCGTAATCGTATTCCAATTTTCTTTGAAAAAATCTTCGTTGTTCATTTTTGTTTTTATATTTATAAATTATTTCAGGTTTAATAATTATTGGATTAGCAGCAGAGGTGTGGTCGCACGTTGAAATAGAAGCTGAAGACTATTTCTTTCCTCTAGAACCGGTAATATTCCAAATAAGTCTTAGATTAGTTAAATGCGTTTCACTTATTAATTAGCGCCATAGTATTGTTCCTAAAATAAGACATAATAATGTTCATAAAAGCTTTACGTACCGCAACCCTTGACACAGTCTCTAAACGAATGTCCCTGGGTCAAGAGTCTCCACAATGGGAAACAAAGAAAATTGTTTATGCGGCCTGAAAAATGTTTTCATATTTAGTTACGGCTTCTTTTTTATTATTTATAATTTTATTTCTTTGAAATCTAATAAGCAGCCATTTTCAAGAAAGGTAAACTTTGTAGCCACATGAATTGTGAAATAAAATGTAATTGAAACGATGCTCAAAATTCCTTTCGAAACGAAAGACGTTGTTTTTTAATTTGTAAGTATCTTAGATGCTTACTTTGATGCTCAACAGATAATTTAGATTACTTCTTTCTTCTAGGAGTTACTGAATACTTGAACCAATTTTCTGCCACAGGTAATAAATTTTTGCAAGATGGCCGACCAGTGCCAGCACGACTTTGTGCCCATCTGTGGGCAGGACTCCTTGGGTATCACCAGGATGTTCAGCGACAACTGTGACCTCTTCGAATACAATTGTGATGAAAAGAAACGTGAGTAAAACCAAGAATATTTCGACAAGGTAGTCTTAACAATTAGTAGAACAATTTTCTATCTAGGAACAGCAGGATGTTTTGACGTCGCCTTGTGGCGAAATATCTGGTGTTTTTGTCAAAATATCTATTTTCTGTCTATCTAGCTTCCTGCTTTAGAAGGTAGATATGAAAAACGCTAAATGTTTGTTTACTAATCGCACTGATATGTGTATCAGTTAGATAACTCAGCGATCTTATACTGGGATATGGGTTGAAACACCAACAGCTGCTTACCAAACTGCCAAAGCACAGTTTGGTAACCAAATTAATTGTTTTTTTTATTGGTGAGCGTTTCGGACAACATTAAAGATTCAATTGACTCTCGTTTATTTCTTATACGTGTCAAAACTGCTCGCATAGCAACATGCATTTTTATAGAAGCACTGTAAACATGAAAACGTGAATCATCTAATTTTAATTATTTGCAGAGTACCGACACGTGAAGATGGACGTTTGTAAATACGAGGCGGCTGCCGCAGAAGCTACGTTTTAGTTATGTACACTTATTTAGATTAGTTACACAAATAAATAATATGTAATTGAGCTAGGAATAAGAACTACGCATAACTTTTGGGTAGGAGTATATCTTTTAACTGAGTTTTGGCTACAACAATATTAATGGAGCAATGGTGCCCCAGTGGTAACGGCCCCGACTTACAAGCTGTAGATCGTGGATTCGAACCCAGGCAGGCACTTTACTTGGTGTAAATAATTTATCGCCACTGCTCTCAAAACGGTAAAGGAAAATATCGTGAGGAAATCATTTGGTCCTCAAGGACCAAAAATAATTCAAAGATTCATTCGAGAAGAATCGAAACTTTTGCAATCGAGGTTGGAATTTTTAGTTCAAACTAAAAATTCGAAGATTGTAACATCTGCCTACCCGCAATGGGCCTGCGTGGTACATTGCAGTCCACTCCTTCTCGCAGAGAGGAGGCCTGTATCCCAGCAATGGGTCTATAGGCGGATTATGAATATCAATGGTGAAAATTCAGTTTTTCCGACAGATTCAACGTTTGTATCGTCAGTTCTTTGGAAGCAAACGATTAAGAGTTCTGTAAATATTAAAATTATAGTTTAAGGATTAAACTTTTTATTTTATACCTTGACAAAGAAAGCATAAGAAACCATTTTGTTTATTGTTCAGTGGTAGAAAATAATTTATTTAGATATAACACAGATTTACTTCTACAAAGTAAGTAAGTATATTTAAACAAACGGCAGGAGGCGACAGGAGCGGTGGTTTGTTGGTACACAAACGCAAACAACGGTACAAAGGCAAACTTGACATGTGAAAATACTCGAGACACACGCCTACGTCTGCTATATATATCTTTGCAAACAACATCTGGTTGTAGTTTAAAATAAAGAAAACTTTGAACTACGAGAAAGCTAAAAACTTAAGGAATGTTAAAATTAGATGATATTCAGAGTTTCAAAAAAATATAAGAAAGAAGAAAGAAAGAAAGAAAATACGTTTATTTGCGGTAAACATGACGCAGAGAAAAATACACAAATACAAAAAAGAACGAGTTGGGGGAAAATATGTGTAATATCGAGTTACAAAGAGAATGGGGGCCACTGCCCTACAGTAAGACACTAGGCCTATAATTAAAAGGGTGACAAATAATGTCGGTTGCATAAATTAATTTAGTATTACTGTTATTCAATTTCGTATAATAAAATCTTAACGTCGAAGATATTATACCAGAAATGCTGAAAAACGTGATCTTCCAAATAAACGTGATAATTATTATAGTTATTTTCCAACAAAATCATCTTCAAACAGGAGCGGTGCCGGTGCGCAAGCGCAAACAACGGTACGAAAGCAAACTTGACATGTTTGACGTCACAGCCTACGCCTATGTTACATATTCTAAGAATGATTTGTACAAATATCTTATGTAAGTTACTTTAAGTGGACCGAGTTCTCAGTGTGGGTCATTTGAAAAGATTTTCCACTTAATTTTGTACATTTGACTTTATCGGTAGTTCGGTATTTTACTTGGTAGAAAACGAATCCTAATTTGTATATTAATAAATACTTAATTAAAACCATTCTGGTTAGGAATACATTAGGCTGTTGATAAAGATACGGCACGGTAAAGAAAGTTTTAAGCATCAGAAGTTTTCCACCGAAACTGCTCTTATTTAATATTTTATGACATGAGATTATTGACGTTAGACTTTAGCGGTATGTCTGCTTTCAAAACAGATACATTATTCAGTTAATTTTATCAATTAAAGCCTTCATTTTAAACTACTTTGTTTGCTCCCAAACCACCAAACCAGACCAAACTTTAACGTAAATTTTACCCCATTGATAAAAGATACCCGACTTTGGTAAAATCAGCCTTAGATGTGATAAATCTTAAGTTATCTGACCAACACTCTGGAAAGCCTACTACTAACCTACTAGCTGTAAAGTTTATACGCACAAAAGTTACTGTTAAAGCAACATTGGGCCCTACGCTTCCTGATAATAAAGCTGAAAACAAACAGGTGTCACCTCGGTCGTACAAGGTCGTGAAGGTCGCAAGATACGACCAGTGTTATAGCGCTGGCCTGAGTCTAGCTGACATACCCCATCGTAAATGCCCCAGACGATTGCTAAATTATAAATTTGAACTGAGGATCTTACTGTAGATTCTCGATTGAAGATAGAAACGGTTTTAAGAAATGAGATTTTGAAAGTAAAATCCTACTTCTGATTTAAACAATATTACTTGCCGAAGTTAGGCCGGGAGGGGACGCCTTAGAAGGACATTTTAATAGTGACCTTTTTAGTGACGTGTTACAGATAGGTCAGGAGTGTAGGATTCGCAACTGGGGTGCGTGTATGACCAGAGGGCCTAGACAAAGTAATATTCGATTAACGATACCGCTAGTAGAAAAGCTAAAATGTATGGGGTATAAGCTATCGAAATGTCACGTGATCATAGGTCAACGAATAAAAATTAGCTAGACAATGTAAACAACATTCGATTATGAAATGAATCGACAGCGTCGAAAGATTAGGTACTTCCACAGAGATGCATAGCCAAGGGACACTTTTTGACGAGCGTTATTGCTAGTTTTTGGAATCATTAGCGAAAGCGATAGCGATTGTAGAAATAGAATCGCTCCGAAGCGAATGCCATTTGTCTAGGCCCTCAGATGTATGAATGTTAACGAAGCGAAAGGAGTATGTGAGGATGGTAGCAGGTCGCGTTCTGTAGTTGCTGCCTACCCTCATGGGAACAAGGCGTGAGTTTATGTATGTAAGTATGGTCATTTAACTTTGTCCTCGAAATTTTTGAAAAGCTTCAACTTGACAAATGTTTTTCTCTTTTCAAATGTTTTAGACAGAGCTTCAGCTCAAATTCAATCAAGTTCAAGAAGAGTGTTTGTAATGTCAAAATAACAGTTTTTTACTAAATGCATAGGAAAGTATATACCTACGGTACATCTACCAAGAAAAAAAAAATTGTCTGTCTGTTTGTATGTTCCGGCTAATCTCCGAAACGGCTGAACCAATTTGGATGAAATTTGGTATGGGGATACTTTGAACCCAGGGGAAGGACAGGCTACTTTATAACGACATACCACGTGGGTGAAGCCTCAGGCGGAAGCTAGTGCATAATAAGTAGGTACACTGCCGTTATGTCACATTGAGCTTAAGTAAAAGTGCGACTTTGTAGAGTGGTTTCCTCTGTCATTTACACCAGTGTGTGACATCCAATTTCTTAATCTAGATGTACCATTTTAATGCTCGGATGCACTAGGTAAATATTTATTTACAAAAGCTGCAATCATACTGATTTTTTTCAGTCTGTGATGAAGAAGGTATTGTGGGAATATGGTTTATTTTTTTGGGTGGGAATTCATCATATAACTTCTCCCGCTCTGGGCGGTGCGGGAGGACGTGTCAGACTTTTACTGACTAAAACTCACCCGTATTCCTTCAGTTGCCTGTGCGCCAGGCCAACGGTAACTCTTTCGAATAATCCGCAACCCTAGCAGGAGGGAATATGGGCTGAGGTCATTCGAAAAGTAAAGGAAATATCATAACCTGGTTTATTATTGTAAATAAATTCTACATCATTCAAAAGCTACTGTTATTCTACCTTTTTAAATATCTTCCACGTCATCTCAAGCATACGTCTTTGGCATAGGCCATCTGTCTCAGCACCTACACCTTAGCATGCAGCTCTTTCACACTATCAGGCATTCATCAACATTCCATTCCTACATACATTTCTTACTGTGAATATTTAATTCTCATTAAGCTTGCAAATTTTTCAGGGCTAGCCTAATCTCACGCACTTTCCACTAAACTTAGTTACACTCATAGTAACGCCGCTTTCTTCGCTCGTGCGTCTTCATAAAGATAACAGCGGAGTGCTCTTGCACACGTCCCATTACGCGTGCCCACAATGCTCAATTAATAACTCGGCAGATATCGGCTGTCTTCGGTTATGTTCGGGACGTCTAAACCACTCTTTGTATACTGCTGATAAAATTGAAGAGTTAATTGAATCTTGAAGACGATTTGTGGTTGGAGGAGAGTTTGTGGTAACGTGAGTTACAAAAAGTTGAGAAAAAGTGCGAATTTGAAAAACTGTTACGGTCACATGGGCAGTCGCTCCATGTCAAAAACTGGTATTCAGATACATCTGGTTACACTGGAAGCCGACCCCAATATACACAGTTGTGAAAAGGCAGGCAGATCCAGATGATATGACCATCAACTTACAACACCTTTAGCTTTTCAGTATCTTTTAGCAAAACTAAAATACAGATCGGAAATACAATTAAATATAGCAAATATTAAAATCAAATCAGACCTTACAATAATTATGACGACATTAAATAAACTTGCTTAGAGAGACCACCTGCAAAGCGACGCGTGCGCATCGAATAACTCATTTATAAAGCGGATGTTTTAAACTGTTCATTAAACTAGTCTTGGAATAAAGGAAGAGGATAATGAGTTCATTGAAATTATTCGGTATCATCAAAGCATAATAATAAGCATAATCTTATTTAATTTCATTATTTTTTACCACCACAATTAAAGTAGTTTTGGTGTCCGAGATAAATATAAAGATAATAATTTTGAAAAGATTTTCAGATTTTCATCATAGGTGAAAAAATAATAAATTAAAGATCCAATCAAAAGAGCGTGGCTTTTACAGATTTAAGTAAACGATATTCAAGAAAAACTATAAATACATATTATCTCTGCATCTTGTAATTTTTGGATGAACACTTTTGAAACTGCATCTTGTAATTTTTGGATGAACACTTTTTAATCTGCATCTTGTAATTTTTGGATGAACACTGTTGAAAAAACTACGTGAAAATTCTTAGTATTTTTGAGATAACTACGGTCAAAAGACCTATTGCTTAAAATACCTAAAGATCGTTTCACAGATTTTTGTAATAACTAATGAACGAAATCCATATAAGAAAATTCACCTACGGTTTATTCAACTACAATTAATTAACTTAAGGTTGATTAAAGTAACGGATGAAAAAGGTTACTAGTTTTCCTATAAGAAAAAAGGAAAATGTAATATTTCCTTCACAGACATAGAAAATCCTTGGGGTCATGTCAGAGGTTTATCCTCTTTGGCCCAATCACAGAAGTAAGACATTTCTAATAAAAGGGTCAAGTAAGGGCAGAAAAAAAGGGAGTAAAAACGTGATAAGAAATACAATCTTCAAAATAAAATATTCTAATGTTTTCCTTATAATAAACAATCAGAAGGCTGTAGTATCGCAGGCTGTATCGTAATAATCTTGTACCTATTTGTCCCATTAGAACTGACCACAAGTACCGAGTCCCTGTTTTAAGATAAGATTAACAAAACTTAATGTCTCTGATAGCTATTGTATTTATTATTGTAACCTTTTTCTAAAGGTTAGCCTAAAGGTGAGAATTAAAAGATTTTGCACAAAATACGGAGAAACGGGACTGATTTTCATTTCTAAATTAATCTTAGGAGATTAGGCGGAGATAAAGTTAAAAGGGTTTTGAAATGTTGTTCTACTGGGGTTTGGGATTTATTGATCTGTAATAATACTTCAAAGATATTGAGAGTATTAGGGTTCTTCGACTAGGCATTTCCACATCTTACGAAATCGAAGTGGAATTAAGGCAGTCGCTTATTATATTGACCCAAAAATTAAGGTAAAATAGAAATGCTTTGTCATAGGAAAGTTTAGGTAGATCTGAACACATATTAAGCAGAAACTTATAAAAAACGCACGTATGCCACAAACTTTTGATACAGTTTCCAGTTCCGTGTTGTAAGTGTGCGTTTGTTAGCTCAGATGTCGGCGCGCGCGCACCCGTCCCTATTACCATATATGTGATAATGCGGTTTGAGGAAAATGCCGAATTTTGACTTAAAGCCGACCACGGATGACATTGCACTCAATGTGTTAAATTCAGTTTGACAACTACAGCCTCCCTCTCTTTCACGCAGCGTGTGCCAGAGATAACGATATATGGTTAGTGTCGCTGTTGACATAAGAGTTTGACTTGTGATCGGGTTACAGTTCTGTCAATATTTATATGTCAAAAGGAAAGGTTACGTCAAAAATGAAGCTTTTTTTTACGGTAGTGTTCACAATTATTTAAACCGGTTTAACGTAGAAGTTGTGGTTAAATTTTGTAAGAGGATGTAATGAAATATAATAAAATTTAAATTAAGTTTAAAGAGGATGTTAAGTTAGCATATTATTTAAATGGTAATTTTCAGACTAAGTACACAGTACAGTACAATGTTTTGTAATCGACGTCATCAGTTTTTCATGTGTGGTCTAAAGTAAAGGCTTCTAAACTTAGGTCACTAACTCGTACCACTAACTCCCAAATCACAAGCTTGAATTAGTTCGGGAGTTGGTAGATCATCAATTATGTGCTGCCCTTTTTTTTTTTTTTTTTTTTTTTTTTTCGCTGAGAAATGCTTTATGCATTCCCGCTCGTGGGGGGACGAGACGGGATATGTGGGACTCCTGTCGGAATGACAGTATACCCACTAAAACTCAGCGGTGTTCCCACATCGCCGTGATGGGAAGGCCATGGGAATCCGGCTCAGCCTTTGCATCCACAACCCTCCCGGCGCGTGCCCGCCTAGCTGGCGGGCCCCGCATTCCCCCCAACTTGGGGGGCTACGGGAATGGCCGGGAACACCTGGCCATTCCCGTCCGACACTGGTGGAGGCCTGTGCAATACAGGCAGGGGCGCCCCCGCACCCGCTGCCTGCTGGCCTCCACCTGGGAGGAGTCGGAGATGACTATCAAACTGACGTCTTTTTCGACCCCTCCTCCGCCTTCGGAGCGACGCCGCGTGAGGATCGTCCTCCCGCGCGCGCTCAGCCGCCTCCTTCTGGGACATGACGTGTTCGCAGAAGGAGGCGACTGCCGCCCAGGACCTCTCATCCTGCAGCATGGCATTAACCAAGCCGGGAAGTGAGAGGTCCGGTCCGATCACCGCGATGAGGCTGCGGCGCGTCTCGGACCACGACGGGCACACCTCGAGGGTGTGCTGCGCCGTGTCGTCCACCGCGCCACAGTCGTGACACGACGGCGTCTCCTCCCGTCCTATCCGGTGCAGGTACGATCCGAAGCAACCGTGTCCGGACAGCACCTGCACCAGACGGAACGAGAGGAACCCATGCGACCGCTCGAGCCAGTCTCGCAACACTGGCCCAATCGCGTCTAGGGTTTGGCGGCCAAAAGCTGCGGTGGCGAGCTCCCCCGTCCAATGGAGGACGATGGCATCCCTCGCCTCCCGCCGGACGGCCTCCCGCTCTTCCGGGGCTGGGCGTTCTCCTCCCGCTCTCCGCCCCGCCGTCCATTCATATACTCTGGCGAGCACCCACGCCTCGAGTTCCCAAGGAGGGGTGCCGGCCAGAGCACATGCTGCCGCGAAGCCCACTGTGCGGTAGGCCCGCGCCGCCCGCTGGGCTATGGCCCTTTGGGGCGCCCGCAAGGCGGCGGCGTTCTCCCTCCTTCGGAGGGAGTCCTCCCAGATAGGAGCCCCGTAAAGGGCCATACTCCTCAAGATGCCGGCGTAAAGTTGCCGGCATCGCGCGCTGGGCCTCCCCAAGTTGGGTAGCAGCCACGAGAGCGCGCCTGCGGCCTTCAGCAGGCGCGACGACAGCCCGCTAAAATGCGGACCGAAGCGCCACCTGCTGTCGAGTAGAAGGCCCAGATATTTCATCTGGGCCTTCACCTCAATTCTGATGCCCTCCACGAAAATGTGGGCATCAGGTGGGGGGCGCCGCCGAGGCCCGTGGAAGAACACGGCCTCGGTCTTGTGCAGCGCCACCGTTAAACCTAGGCGGCGGATCCTCCCCGCGACCAAGGATCCACCCGCCGAGGCCAGATTAGCCGCCTCCCTAAAACTCCCCCCCCGGGCGGTGAGGAGAGTGTCATCCGCATAGCAGATGACACTCGTGCCCCGAAGGAGAGTTCCCCGCAAGAGCATATCATAGGCGATGTTCCAGAGGACAGGTCCTATGACTGACCCCTGCGGAACGCCGGCTTCGACGGCGTACCGCCGGACTTGGCCAGCCCTATTAACGAGGACGATCGTCCGATCCTCTAGGTAGCTGGCCAGCAGACGACGCATGTATAGGGGCACTCCGTGGAATCGGAGTGCCTCTAGGATGGTGGAGTGGGGAACGGAGTTGAAGGCATTGGCTATATCGAATGACACAGCCAACAATCCGTCCCTCGCCTCCATCGCCCCCTTCACCTGGCCCTTGAGGCGGGCCAGCGCGTCCACCGTGGAGCGCTCAGCCCGAAAACCGAACTGAGCGTCCGACAAGTCCGGCCCGATACTCCGCAGGTGGCTGTTTAGGCGGCCAGCGATTATCCCCTCGAACATTTTGCCGACCTCATCGAGCAGAACGATGGGCCGGAATGCCGAGGGGGAGTCCGCCGGGCGGCCCTCCTTGCGAAGGAGGCACAACTGCCCCTCCTTCCACGGTTTCGGGAACCTCCCACACGCAAGACATGCGCTGAAGAGGTCCCGAAACCTCTCCTCCATTTGAGTGGCAGCGATCGCCACCACTCTTGCCGGAACACCGTCGGGGCCCGGAGCCGTCTTCTTGGCGCGGATGTGGACAATCGCCGCGCGGAGTTCCGACTCCGTGACAGGGGGGGCCTCCTCTTCTTCCTCAGCTGGCGGAGCTATCCCTAGCGGTGCGCCCATCACTGGTGGGGTGAAGTTGTCCCTGCACGGGAACAGGGACTGAACCACCCCATCCAGGAATGAGGGCTCCAGGGTCTCGGCCACTGGGGGACCAAAGGGGCGCAATTTGTTGCGCGCCGCCTTATAAGGTCTCCCGTAGGGGTCGCTGTCGAGACCCTCCAGCATCTCCGCTCTCGCCGAATCTCTGGCGGCGGCGATGGCCCTATCGAGGACCATTTTTGCCTCCACATACACCTCATAGAGGTGGTCCTCGTCGGCGTGGTCTCGTCGACGCCGCCGCCGGCTTCGCGTGTAGGCCCTCCTTGCCTCCACACACGCTGCTCGGAGCCCCGCCAGCTCCACCGACCACCAGTACACGGCGCGCCTGGGTAGTGGTCGGCGGGACCGAGGCATGCTAGAGTTGCATACCTCGGTCAGAGACCCCCTCAGGCGCCGCGCCACGGTATCCACATCCAGGCCAGCGGAAGACGGCGAAAACCAGTCCTGGATGAACGCCGCCTCCCCCGCTGCCTCCCTGTCCAGGCGGGTGAGAGCCCACCGCGGGAACGGCGATCGCCCCGACAGGGGCCGCGTCTCTCCGGGGCCACCGGTGGAGATGTCGAACCGTATGTAGCGATGGTCCGACATAGTCTCCACCAGGTCCACCCGCCAGTTCAACACGCGCGCGGCCAACGCAGGGGTGGCGAAACTGACGTCCACTATTGAGCCACCCTGCCGCCGCACGCATGTCTGGACGTTTCCTCTATTCAAGAGGGAGAGTCCAGAGGAGGCTGCCCACATCTCCACTGCCCGCCCGCGAGCGTCGGTGGCCGGGCTACCCCAGTTCACCGACTTGGCATTCAGGTCTCCCAGTACGGAGACCTGACGCGGCGCCGCCCTGCCGACCACGGCGGCCAGGACTCCGAGATAGTTCTCGAAGTCCTGAAGAGGGCGGTTTGGGGAGAAATAGACGCCCACAAGGGCTAATTCTCCCCACGCGGCAGCCACGTATCCCAGTCCCTTCTCTAATAGTGAGAGGGGAGGGGAGTCTGTGGAAGACCGCGCCGCTAGTGCCACCAAGCCGTCCTCGTCACCTAGCCAGCTGCCGGGGATTGAGTAGGGCTCGGCGACCACCGCTACGTTCACCAACCACTCGGCCATGACCTGCACCACCAGGTCCTGGGCTGCCCTGCAGTGGTTGGCGTTCGCCTGGAGGATGTGGTAGTTGGAAACCATTATTCCAACATCCCACATCCCTCCTCGGCTACCGCCGCTGGAGCTACAGCGGCGACGACGGCGGTGGTGGTGGTAGCAGCAGGGCGAACCTGCGCCGGCACTATGCCCTTCCTCGCGGGCGGCTTGCAGCTCCTGCCCGTCATCCTGTGGTCCGCGGGGCGGCCACTGGCAGCACACGCCGCGCAGCGTAGCGTGGCAGCGCGGCAAGCGGCACTCTTGTGTCCCTCCTGCCCGCACCGGAAGCAAGACTCTCCCCAGTCGGACTTGGAGGGACACGTGGCTCGGGTGTGGCCGAACGCGAAGCACTTGAAGCAGCGCATAGGCTGGTCTTCAAGTGGCCGGACCACAGCTGAGCTGAGCCCCACAAGCAGCCGTCCTTTGGTCGCAGTAAGGACGGCCCCGGCCGCAGCGACTGGGCACTCGACGCGGATGGTGCCCATGCCGCGGCGCCCGAGCCTGATAGCTCCACCCTTTACTGCGCCAGCGTCGCAGCCTCCGGCCGTCGCAACGGCCGCCACCACGTCCTCTTTGGTGACCGAATCGTCCAGATCGGCCACCTCCAAGGCTGCGGTCTTTACAGGCCTGACGACCGTTGCCGCATCCGCGATGACCTCCTGCAGCATTCCCGCGAAGAGGTCCGCGTTTGCGCCGCGCTGCTCCCCCGTAAACTCGAAAATTCGAGCCCCAGCCAGGGTACGGCGGCACGTGATGTTGCCGATCCCCAGCCGGGAGGGATCCGCGTTAGTACGAGCCCGTCTTAGGACGGACTCGTACGTCTCGCCTCTCTCCACGGCCTCCGGGGTGATGGTCACCACGACCGCCGCGGTTTTGGGAGGAACCAGCTTCTTCCCGCCGGCTAGACCCTTTTTCGCCGCTGGGGCAGTTGCACTGGGGTTGGGTGTCGACCTTTGCCCTTTTCCCCCCCTGACCACTTTCGTCCACGGCTGGTTGGACGGGGTGGTGGAGGGAAGAAGGGCGTCCTCTTCCTGTGAGTTCCGGGGGGCCGCTGGAGCGGCAGATGACCCAGACGCTCCCTCCGCGCTAGTGGTTGGCGTTTGAGGGGGCACAGTGGTCCTCTTGCCCTTACCTTTGCCCTTAGAGGGCTTCTGGGCCCGGGGCTGCTCGGCCAATGCCGGGCCTCCCAGAGGCGCAGGGTCCGGCTCCGTCGGCAGTGGACTCTTATCCGCCGCTAGCGGCGGGCGGAGCCGCTTCTCTGGCAAGAGACGGTCTTCGATGCCCGCGAAGCAGCCTCTGATGAAGGCCCTCTCCTCCATGACAACCCCGCGGATTACCGCCTCAAGGCTGGCATGGGAAGAGGAGCCCTCCACCGCCGTACCCGGGGCAGATTGGGCAGGCTGGGCCGTGACCTCGGCCAGCTTCTGGTGTAGCTGGCTGACCTCCGCCTGCAGACGATCTACCTTCGCCTGCAGCTGCCGCGTCTCGTCCGTGGCCGTCCGCTTCACCAGCTCTATCACGATGCCGTGCATGCTTGCGGCCCGGCATTTGAGGGCCTTCTGGAAGGTCCCCTTCAAATTGGAGGACTTTGAGGCGACCTCCAGAACCTCCTCCTTGTCCTCCTGCGCCATGCGCTCCAATTCCGCCAGGGAGTGGTCAGCATAAAGCACGTTAGACGCACCATAGCCAGCCCTCGACCTGGCGGCTTGCGCCTGCCGCTCCTTTGCGGCGACCCTCTCCTCCAGGTCTTCCTGGAGTTGCGCCCTTTTAGCCAGGTTTAGCTGGCGCTCGGCGTCCACCAAGCCCACATCGTGGGCAAGAGCCGAAGCAGAAGTCGAAGCCTTTTTAGACTTCGACTTCTTCTTCGACCTACTCGCAACCGACTCCGAGGAGCCCCCGGACCCGAGCCTCAGATCGGCCCTCTTCCGCTTGGGGCGTTCGTTTTCGGCCGCCGACGTGTCCATATTGGACTCGTCGGCGTCCGACAACTCGTCCGGCCTGCTGAAGAAGCTGACCGCAGATGGTGCGCAGTCCGCTTCCGACGCCAAAGCACCGCCGGCGTGGCCCTGAGAAGGGCCGTTGGTTTGGCCCTGAGAAGGGCCTTTGGGTTGGCCCTGAGAAGGGCCGTTGGGTTGGCCCTGAGAAGTGCCGTTGGGTTGGCCCTGAGAAGGGCCTTTGGGTTGGCCCTGAGAAGGGCCGTTTGAATCACCCTCGGAGGAGCGATTAGCGTTAAAACAAAGACGCCCGGAGGCGTCACGGCTGGGCTTCTTCGGCATATTCATAGACGTCCGCGTTTTTGTCTGCGAATCACAGCGCACTTTAGCCGCCGGTCTGCCACTCCGTTACGGTGGTCAGACACGGCGTTGCCCGGGGGAAACTACGTGGAAGTATGCGCTGTGGGGGATCCCACAGCTATTATGTGCTGCCCTACCAACATCAAACACTTTAATAAATAATTGTACTTCATAGATTCAAGTTTTTGTTGTACCTTAAGAGCGAAATAACTACTACTACTACTATCTATTTACAAACGATTTTTACCAATGCCATTCGAAAAAGGGCATATCGATCGATAACAGTGAATAAAACTCTGTTAGTCACTGAGTGAATAAAAGCATTTTGAATTTGGAACAAGCACGAATTATAAGAATTAAGTACAAAATATAAATAAAACACGCTGAAAGTAGGTACTTTCAGCGTGTTTTATTTATATTTGGCTCAGTAGGTACTGGTGCTAGGGCTGGCTAAATAGAGCTATTCCATAGAGGAATACAAAAAAAAAACTCGTACCCAAATCGAAAACTGTTTTAATTCACTATATTTTTTTAATGTTTATATTTAACCCTTCGTTCTCTTATTACCGATTGTATAACAAAATGTGATAAATATAAATACCAAGTACTATTTATTTTCTCGCAGTCAATGGTAAAAAGTAGAGAAAATAACTCGTGAAAAAAAAAAACATTTCGGTCCTTGTATCCCTCGCTCTGCTCTAGAATCCTGCGCTGCTCACGGGATCCAACTTAGTCCCTCAAATTAAACTCCCTTTTTTTCACTTGTTGTATTAATCTACTATATCTACACTCATATATTAAAGTTCTCATTGAAACATTTTTTTTATATTTGTTTCATAACCAACTTTCTTTTAGGAAACCCTTTCCCAATTTGACGTGCACTTAAGTTCTTTACCATAGTGCTTGATATTAATTCGCATTGGAGTAACTGGACTGAAATAAAAAAGTTAAACCAGCCTTCTGTTAGTCGTCCATTGAATTTAGAAATCCTAATTTAGCACACTGATCGAGCTGTTTGGTGACCCGATTGGCAGGGTTTGTCATGATTGGTCGACAAACGTTTGGTCGACGTAACGATTGGTCGACAAACGATTGACCGACAGTAACGATTGACCGACACAACCATTAATCGACATATACGATTGGTCGACTCAACTATTGATCGACAATAACAATTGGTCGACATTACGATTACCATTTAGTAATAAATTTTCTATAAGCAAAGAAATTCAGAAGCAGAGGCTTCGAGTAAATCGAGATGGGCTCCTACAAATGGGCGGTTTAAAAAAAATTAACCACGAAGGGGACGGCAGGGTCTGTCAGACCCCGCCATCCCCTTCTAACCTAACCTGTCCGAGTCGGGGTGCCCCGAGTCCCGAGCTCGCTTCGCTCGCTCTTGCATCCTATCCCCGATTGTGTAGCATTGTCAGCTAATCGTAATGTCGACCGATTGTTATGGTCGATCAATAGTTGAGTCGACCAATCGTATATGTCGATTAATGGTTGTGTCGGTCAATCGTTACTGTCGGTCAATCGGTTGTCGACCAATCGTTACGTCGACCAAACATTTGTCGACCAATCGTTAGTATCCCGATTGGCAGATTTGTTGGCCACAACCAGGTGATAAAGTGCATTACGACCAAGAGCGTGCTACGTTAAGTAAATCGCTCCACCCTTTAGGTGCCTTTTTTGAGTTTTTATGGGCATCGCATTTCAGTGCTAAAAGTCAGAGCATTTATTTCAATTAAACCAATTACAGGGACGTTTGAATCAGGGAGTCGATCAGTCAGAAAGATGATGCTAGTTGCCCATTCCAAAGCGTAGTAGGTTCCAAAAGATAATAAACAAATCGCTACCCCACCCGCCCCCACCCCCGCTGCGTCCTTTATCCTAACCCAAACACAGCCGCAAGGCGCTACCTCCTTGTACCAACACCGGTCGGCGTAAACACCGCGGTCGTCTTGTTAACCTAAAACGTTAACAAGGATCGACCAGCACTTAGCTGTGCAGTGTTAACTCGGTGGACAAAGCACGGATTTGTTTACAGCGCCTAGTTGCAGGGTTAAGTGGCCTAATTGTAGATAGAATGTCGGGTGTACGGGTGTACCAGCGACGACCTCGATGTTTCGACCCGTGGGCAGTTGCTGCAAATGTTAATGAGTCCTTTGGGTAGTTGCTTATTTCCAATTTGTAGAATCGTGGTTGTATCGTTTAATATTTCAAAACAAAATGAGTTTTATTTTATTTTATTGTCCATTATAATATATTTATACTAGCTGCGCCCCGCGGTTTCACCCGCAGCGGTATGAAATATACTTTACGACCCTATTCTCAGACCTACCAAATATACAACAAAAAAAATCATAAAATCGGTCAAGCCGTTTCGGAAGAGTTCGATAACAAACACTGTGACACGAGATTTTTATATATTAGATTATATCAGTAAATCAATATTGTCGCATTTTCAAAATAGTGTGGCTTTGGAACTACATAAGGCTTGGACCGGTCGAATTTCGTCTATCCTGAATATTTGGACCAATTATAACAGTTTATTTATAACTGAAAAAAATCAAACACAAACTAATTGAATCCGGCCAGAGGTTCTTATAGGGTAAGAAGCTGGAAACATTATTTACCTAGGTAGATTTTTATTCAATTGAGGGGTATTCCGAAGTAACATTACTTTTAATGGATTTGATTGAAGATACGAATATTACGTGCAATGGTTGGAGATTTTTAATAATAAGTAGGTATATCACACTTATGTAAATATATACATAAACAAATATGTATAAATTATAATAAAAGTACATTCCAATATTTGTATTACTCTTGCTAAGAAGTAATACAAATATCCGCTGTAATAATGTTTTTATATTGGTACGTTAATACGCAAATGTGTCTGTAATTTTCAGCTCCACAGCAAAGGTCAATTCAGGAAATATAGAATTTTTATTCACGGACCTAATAAAAGTAGATGCCCCGTAAGTATTGGTTGAATAATTTAATATGTATGAAGTAGTAATTAATTTTGGTTCAAACCGGTTTAGTTTATAGCAGCACGTATAACAATTTTATTTTAGAGGATTTGTATAACAAAACTACAAAAGCTATTGTATATTCCTGGAGATGTTTAATATCTCGGGTCCGATTTTTGTCTCAATGCATTTTAGACAACGATTTCTACTGTAAATTCGTTTTGGTGAAAATTATTCCAAAAAAAAAAGAAAAAAAAAAGAAGCTTCCATTAGAAAACTGTTTTTTTTAAGTTTTTCGCATATCTCGGGTCTATAATTATGGCAGGTTATAATTATTAACTATAACTATAATTAGTATTACCTTTGGTAGGCATACGAGGGGTCGTAGCCAACTTGCACAGGCCCGTTAGACTCTATAAGTAAAGGAAATGAAGCACAAACCGGCGATTATCCCTGTATGCACTGTGCAAGTGCACCCAAGGACAACTCCCGGTTGGTGTTGGACTATTGCAGGAAATGGAAAAAAGACAATGGACTATGGGTTTGGATAGATAAAGTGGACTAGTTACCAATAATAATGGAAGGTCTATGACCCCTGCCGGATCAATGTTTTTTATATACACGGATAAATATCTGCCGTTTGTGTTCCACTGCAGGAGAAAGGGAAGGGCTCCCTTACCTCCCTTTCCTCCATCCACTTATCCCTATCTACTGCTGTGTGTGGCCAATCTTTAAGATAAGAGTAAATACGATAAAAAACATATAATATACACTGAATAAACTAGATGTACTCGATTAACTAACAAACCTATTAATTAACCTTTTATCAATACTTATATTAACTTAAAACTTTTTGCAATAAGCTTTTTACAGCTAGAAAATGAAATAAAAAATAAAGTTAAAAACTAAATACTACTACGACAGGTAGAGCCTCTGCCTAACCCTTCTGGGAATACAGGCGTGATGTTGTTATGTGTACTACGACAATACCACTAACTAAAAAGGAATAAACAAGACATACGAGTACTCACAAAATATCATAGGATTCGGTTATCGTATAACCGGAGTAAGAGCTATGAGGGAACAAATGAACATACATACAAATATAGCCTGTCAAAATCCTGTGGCTTTACCGTAGTCTGGAAAAAAAAGAATAACCAATAGAATGAACTTCTTTTGATTCCGATAAGTAAACACAGAAGTAAGACTTCATCACATATTGGAACTAACTTAAATTCTGTGCTTACAAACTGCAAAACTAAACAACCACAAATTTATTCACTATACCGTTAACAGCGTGAAACCCGTAGCTGAAACGATTCTGTTTACTTCGTGCACACGTAAACAAATGCTTTTAATTAAGAGTGCAGCTAGGGGTATTCAGTGGCAGAGTTTCATGTGGGTTGTACCCCTGACGAGGGGTCAAATTAAACGGTAACTGGCGGTTGGCGATTTTATACGGTGTCGTTATAATAAATATACCATATTGCATTCGGTCAAGACGATGCTAAGGAAAGTTTAATGAAGTTTTAATATTGTGCATATTTTCAGGATTTCTCCTAGAGTTACATAGGAAGACTAGATAATTTTTTTTGAAATATTAGGTAGTTTCTTTCAGGAAATTATGTTTTTTTTTTCTTGGCTTTTAACGCCGCACTGCTGAAACTCTTTTCCCGCACCATATTGTTGTTGTTGTTTTATTGTTTTTGTTGTTTGTTATTGCTTTTTGTATTGTTTGTTATTATTGTGTTGTTTGTAGTCGTTCTTTTTTAACTGGGGTTATTTTTGGGATTGGGTTATGGTTAGAAATACAAAGTAGGTAGGTCAGGTAGGTAGGTAGGTAAGTAGGTAGCTAGGTGGATCCGGTAAGAACCAGGCCCGGGTCGACGGCGCGGTGTGTTCCACGCGCGCCTCAAAGAGTTGTCAGCATAATTGACGGGGTCCGATAGGGCCGATGCCTGCCGGGGTTGCGGATTGTTCGAAAGAGTTACCGTGGCCCTGGCGCTCAGGCAACTGAAGGAACACGGGTGGGTTTTAGTCAGTAAGAGTCTGACACGCCCTTCCGCTCCGCCCAGAGCGGGAGAGGCCATTTGATGATTACCCACCCAAAAAAAAAAAAAAAGGTAGGTAAGAATTTTCCATCGACTATTCAGTGTTTTTCACATTTATGGACACTGATTATCTGATATAAGGACAAGACATTAATGACTAATTAAAGTATCAAATGATATTCTTTTCTCTCTTAATAGCCTTTCAGAACAGAGCATACATCTTTCTCTTATGCAAATATATTTTCATAAACAATGAACTCCAATATCGCACTGTGCAGTCCCACGGATTGACGCTCGTTAATTCTTAAGTCCACGTAATTAAAGATAAGGCTGAAATAAATAAATGCATTAGACGAATGACTTACGATGCCTCGCGGAGTCGGCTAATAAAATAAATGAAGAGTCGGCACTGGGGAACCGAGTATGACGACGGAGAAAAGGAAGTGGTGTAAGTTAGAATTTTGGTGTTTTTAGAAAGGATTGTAAGCTAGGTAAGCTAATTTAAAGCAGAAGATCACTTTACTGAAGTTTTGTTGAAATTTTAAAGATTTTGTCTCGCGTTCAATCACTATTTCGTTTGATTTTAAGTAGATGATGCGGTTTTTAGACAAAAAATATTTTCACCACCTTCACATAGGCCTTCTTCGGTTTTAGTGGTTTACTTTGTTTTGCTTTTGCAATTTTTATACGACCCATAAATAAAATTATTGCAGCTATTTTGATTGACGATACACAAAATTTACAAATAAATATTATTTTTAAATCGTCTTACCAAGACAGTCGAATCCCGCAGCACAACTACAAATATCAATTCCCGACTTACCATAGTTTCAGTTCGTGTGTGGTGCGCAAGAGTTGGTCCAAAGCAATTGATTAGCCGGCGCCCTTTGTGCGCCGCGCCGACGCTCACAACAATTTGCTCGCGGCCCGACCGCCCTAATTTTAATGGGCTTATAAAATTTATATTTAATGTATTTATCATGCGTTGGATTTGGATGGATGAGCTGAAGGTATACTTCCTTCCACCGGTGGATTGGTATTCTAAGTAACTATATAAAAAAGTGGGTTTAAAAAGGTGATAAAAAACAACACTGTTTTTTGTACAATAAGCAAAAAAAATATACCGAAACACATTTGAAACCGTGACACATACACACCCTCACACTCATGTACTCGCAGTCACACCTACAGGGTACACTTTTACTCACATATACTCACACACATACTTACACCCACTCATACACACATTTGATTTAATTTAAGTTAATGTTAATTTATGTATTTTAGCATAAAAATTATACGTTTTGCTTTTTATCTAACACGTCTTGCTACTGAAGAATGGACTCTCCATTAATAATACAGGCACTATCTGCCTGAAAGGAGGATCCAATCAAAAACTTTTGTTTATACTATACATGTTTTAACAATAAACTATTTTAATATTTATTATTAAGTACCTATATCATTTTATTAGTTTGGGTCATGTTTCAGGACTAGTGTTGCCGTCATACCGCTCGATACTGTCCGAGAACAAAATAAAATAAAAATAACTTATACCTAAGATGTAAAACATCTTCAGGTTGTTATGTTAAAAAGCTATGTGAAATCTGATATTAATTTTGTGACGTCACCACTGTCCATTCCACAAGTTTCGACCGTGTTATTGCTAAGCATACTATTGTTTTATTGTGGGTACACACGCGGTGCGCTTAAACGCATAGTTACGTCCACAGCATCTAGGTGGCATCCAGTATTGTATGGACCTGGTTAGGAAACAACCTGTCCAGGTACTGTCTCTCTTTACAGGATGGTGAAAAGGTTGCCAAGCTCCTAGATGATGAGATGATGGACCTGTACAAGAACTTGTTGAAGCCCCGCAATAAGGTCGGAAACGATTTCGTCACCCGGGATGTTAAAAAAAGGACCAGGTCACCAACTCTACGGTGCTTTATGCTAGGGCATGTTCAATCGTCTCTTCAAGAAGCTCGTCGAAGAAGTGTAACAAAACCCTAGACAACAAGCAGAAGAAGCAGCACTTCATCGGTATACTGTATATCGCTGGTTTCGAGATCTTCGACGTAAGTAGCATTATTTGAGCCATTATTTAGACCAGGCAAGTTTTGGCAGTTGATGCAGCCATACGCCAGGGATGTGCCTTATAGGCGTTGCACAAGGGGGGTTCCGGAATTGGTATTTTAAGAGGAACCGGGACCGGTGCTGATGGTGATCACCGGGGTGGTTTTAATGAGGTAAAAATCCCACAGTCCCCGACCTCCATCCCCAGAGGTCGGGTGCCTTTTGAAGGCTTCCCCCCGAAAACAAAAATAAAAACAAGGTGATGCAGCTATTATTTTAGTGATAAACCTAGGGTGTAGGTACTGGATTTTACGCAGTGGCAGATGACACTGTGATAAGTGGTAACATAGCAAAAATTAACTAACGTCTTTTGCAGAAATGACAAAACTTCACTTGTCAGTATCCGCTACATTTAAAGCTAAGAGCACATTATAGCCGCATCACATTCAATAAACAAAACCGCCCAACTGCGAGTTGGACTCGCACATGAAGGGTTACGTACTACAAGGCCAAAAACGCCAAAAAAAACACGTTGCTTACATGGAACCTCCTTTCATTTATTGTTATGTATATTATTTGTTGTTATATTGGCAATAGAAATATACACTCTGTAAAAATTTCAACTATCTATCTATTACGGTTCATGAGATACAGCCCGCTGACAGACAGACGGACGGACGGACGAATAGACGGACGGAAGCACGGACGAACGGTTGGACGGACGGATAGCGAAGGCATAATAGTATCCCGTTGGCACCGTTTTGGTACAGAACCCTATAAGGCGCCGTGCGACCCGCCTCTAGTGTGTGATGGTTCATTTAAAATGTACTAAAATGATGTAGGAGGATTTTTGTAATGCGTTGCGCCCACCAATATCTGCGCCAGCCTTTACACTGCAATAAACCATAGATCAACACGTCCACCTAGAATGTACCGAACGTCTTAGGCGGGAATCTATACTCGTATATATATAAAACACAAAAATTGTTTCTACCTATGTCCGTTATAGACTTTGAAACCATCCAACTGATGTGCCCCAAACCGGTTTCATTAGAAAGGCAATAATGCGAAGATGATTTTAGACTACATTTATTTATTTATTTTACTAAAAAATTGTATTGCCTTGTTGCACACGCCGGGTATCCGCTAGTCAAAGCATAAAGGTGAAATTTCTATATTTTCTTTTACCCCTCATTAAGATAACTGCCAAAGAACTTAATTTTCCGGAATTCTAGGAATTCCATCACTTATTTCAAGTAACTTTAGATCTCGGTAAAATACGAAGAAAATCCTTTCAAAGCGTCTAGCTAACCTCATAACTTTACACTGGCAGGTCAAGTGGGTTAGACTTTTCAAACCGGGTCATCCAACTAATTAATAATGTGCTCTAAAAACTAGCATTATGACCATTCGCCGGTTCTGAATCAACCTTAACAATACATGGTAGGTAGTTTGAACTATGTGAATTAAAATGAATTAGCTTGTGACTGCAAACTATTTATATCTTTGTTAACTTAAGTTGTTAAGTTTGCTATGCTTGCTGTGATCTCATAAAGGTAAGTAAAGGAGTACACCTATTTAAGAGGCTGACAACAGCTAAAGCGCGGTCACTGTCGGACTGCATAGAAAAGAAAGAGAAGCGCGATGACACAATGCTGGTAATTAATTGCAAAATATGAATCAATTATCTATTTACAAAAAAACTATTTATTGGACTAAAAAAATAAAAGACTATTACGTTAATATGTTGCTTTTAGAATAATCTGACAAAAACAGAATGATTGCGCATATATTAGTATGGTTTTTAATCGTTAAAAGAAATTTTAAGAGGTATATTCGTACTTTTTTTATAATGTATCAAATTAGTTGTATTGTGTATTCAACCCACTATCTAACTAGCATATTATATCCTGAAGAATATCATATATTTTTCTGATTTTGTTTACTGCAGTGGATCATATAGTTTTAGGCATTATAAAACATGCGTTTAGGTCATGTAGTCCCCTTAAAACATTCGGGGTAATTGCGTAACACAGTAACAGTAGGACTGTAGCGGTATCAACATCGCCACATGCGACCTATACGTCATACTGACGTCACGCAAATCCTGCATCGCGCAAGCAGAGTTTACCGCGTGACTAGCATATATACAACGTCCCGACATCAACCGTCGGGCAGTTGCCCACCAGACACAACACCCGTCTGGTCGGAGGATCCTCCCTTTTCCATAGAGTATGAGTGAGCTTTACACCCTGCTCCTCATACCTCTATAGGACTAGCTTTCATTTTGTCAGCTCAACAACATTCATTACGTTATTTACGTTGTTGAGCAGACAATTTTTTCGAACATGTGAAGCAATGGATTAGCAATAGGCTTCAAAATGATTCAGATTGTGATAGATAGTGTTTTACACAATTAGGGTGCAGATGTTATGGCATCCTAATTAGGACCCTTTATTTATGTGCCATAATTATATTGTTCATATTCTTTGTTGGAGATTCTATATAAATAAATAAGCTTAGTCTACATGGTTAAATGAAAACTAGACATATGGCCCAGATGTGCAGTACGTATAGTTAGTGCGTTTGACTTAGTTGGCAATAAACTAAGTCTTGAATTTAAGAGGTTGTTGACTTTTTAGCTCAAGGACACATCCTTTTCATGAGCAGCTTACAAATTGTCAACTCTTAGCGGTTGACGGCTATATATATACTCGCCGACGTGGGACTTAAACATAACCAGCAGAATATGTATATGTACTATCCACCGCCGTCCTTTGAGGATTACATGAGTAAAGTTATGTTATGTTATTGTACGCTTTAAAATCTTAATCTTCGCTCAAAACAATAATAACATAAGCTTGTAACTGTCCCGCTGTAAAGCAACGTCCTCCTCTGATTTCATTCATCCATTCATTCAGTGGTGAAACGAGTATTATTCACCGTGTATGACAAATGTGAGTTGCGATACTGCCAAAACACTCGATGTAGAAAGTTCTTAATATGACGCCTTGTATATGTCGTAGCCGTATCGTTTAACACGCCATATTACAAATTGGCGCGCCCGATTGAAAAACGTCGCCGTTTTGTATTGCAGCTACCTCACGTTGAGCCGGATTTGAATTCGGCTGAAATAAAGTACGCGCGTTCGTCAAAGCGGCTTGACAAACGTTGCCGTTTTGTAATGTGGCTAGCTTACGCTGAGCCAGATTTCAATTCGGCTCCGCATTGTATGAGCACTTTGGGGCAACTCGGACAGGTTAGGTTAGAAGGGGATGGGTGGGTCTGAAAGATCCCACCATCCCCTACATGGTTATTTTTTTTTAATCCACCCAGAAGTAGGAGCCCCGCCAAGCGGGGCTCCGTCGACTACGCCTTATAACGGAAATAGTAAATTGAAAACTGACGATACTAAATATTTGGCTTATTTTATTCTGACAATAAAGCTAAACCTTGAACGCTGCTTTGTAGAATGTATCGCCACCACGATCCGGCTCAACGTCAGGTAGCCGCATTACAAAACGGCGACGTTTTTCAATCGGGCGTGCCAATATGTATTACGGCGTGTTATACGAGAGGGCTGCGACATATAAATATGCTTCAATTTAACTGCATGATAAAAATAACATCTAGAGATGCTCCCTCACCACGAGCATTCGCCCATAATGTTACAATACAAGATTCGATTTAGAACAATACTACTCGTATATTACCGTTAACCGCGGTTTCCTCACTCCCTGATGTAATACTCGAATCTGTGGGCCTAGACAAAGTAACATTCGATTAACGATGACGCTAGTAGAAAAGCCAAAAAAGTTTTACACAAAAAAAAACATCGACTTCCTAAAAAAACGTGAAAAATAACTTTAATTTCGGAAGTCAGTATCTTTGGTTTTTTTTATTTTCGTTTTTGGCCACCGACTTCCGAAATTAAAGTTATTTTTCACATTTTTTTTTTGTTTTTTTAGGAAGTCCGTTGTTTTTTTGTAAAAATGTTTTTATTTTCACTTTTTAGTATAGCGGTATACGAATTTGTGTGGGGCAGGTACCGCACCTGCCCCAAACAAATTCGTATACCGCTACTTGATATATAACTGTGACAGGAAATTATTAAAACATCATCAATATAAACTAAGTGGAAAAAATATGTACTATTAAGGATATCTCAAAAACTACTAGTCAGAACTTGATCAATTTTAAATGGGACCACATGTGAAGCACCAGCTATCAAATAAAAAAGAATTATCCAAATCGGTTCACCCAAAAAAAGTTCTGAGCTAAAAACACAAAAAATAAAATAAAAAAACAGTCGAATTGAGAACCTCCTCTTTTTTTT
Source organism: Griposia aprilina (assembly GCA_916610205.1). NCBI lineage: Eukaryota > Metazoa > Arthropoda > Insecta > Lepidoptera > Noctuidae > Griposia > Griposia aprilina. Next base: position 13,391,776 of record OU744306.1, read on the forward strand.
GAAGTCGGTTACAAAATGTATGGGGTTGACATAAGCTATCGAAATGTCACGTGATCATATTGTCAACGAATAGAAATTAGCTACACACTGTTACATCATTAGATTCTACGAAACGAATCGACAGCGTCGAACGATTACTTTCATAGAGATGCGTAGCCAAGTGGCACTTTTTGACAAGCGTTAACGCTAGGTTTTGATTCGTATGATGGAAACATTAGCGAAAGCGATAGCGATTGTAGAAAGAGAATCGCTCCGAAGCGAATGCCATTTGTCGAGGCCCTCAAAACTGTTACATTACAGGCGAATGCTTCCTGTGAGGGAGCGCCTTAAGAATATTGTTCTCACATATAGAAGCATCAAGAATAAGTAATGTACCCAGGATTTTGTAATATCTTGATTTAAAAAGAGTGACCTTGGAGTTTCTTGCCCGTTCTTCTCCATAGAGATCTACGTTTGGAATGGGCAACTAGCTTCAACTTTCTGACTAACTGACTGACTCTTTGACTATTCAAAAGTACCTGTAAATAGTTTAATTGAAATAAATGCTTTGAGTTTGAGTTTGAATAAATTTTCTTTGAACATTAATGAAATAGTAACCTAACGAAAATCAAATTAATCAAATTAATTAACGCTAACTAGAAATGTAAAGCCTAGATTTAGTCGGAAGATTAATTTTATGAACTGTGATGCGGAGCTTTGAAATCAATTGGGAGTCACCAGGGCGGAAAATTAAGGCTCGCCGGGTAACGACGCAGCTTTTAGCAAATTGTGTTGTTAGCACTAAATTGTTATGAAAAACCATGACCTACAAACCTAGACTGGCTACATAAAATCTTATCTAGATATCAGCCATTTTCAACACCAAATGGACAACCCCTCTCCATGTTTATGGGTCGTAAAAGCTGGAAAAGGGTTTTATGTTTAAAGGACACAACAAACAGGGTCCTTTTTTTGCAAATAAACAAAACGCGATCATTACAACAAAGCAAGCATATCATGTAAGAAAATGATTAGTTACAATTATGGACTTGAATTATTGTTATTATTTAATTTACTTATTTCAGCTCATATTATTTTACATTTTTTAAACGGTTCCCTATCCATTTGCATAAAATTTTAAGATGTAATATAACATTGGCATTATGAAATTCAGCTTATAGATCATTACGCATAAAATATAATACGTAATAATAATTTCGAATAAATGTTTTGCCATAAATTAACCTTCCCTAACCATTGCATTATGCCAAAGTGAAATTATGCCACAGTATCATTATGCTAATAAAAGTTATGCGAAAACGTTTATGTCAAAACAAATTAATAAAAAATAAAAGCGAAAAGATGGGATTCCTTTTTTGAAAACCATTTAAAAATGTTAAAAAGGGATTTTCCGAAGTCGGGAGCAGGGTCTAAACTACCAGTGACAGGACCAGAGATAGGAACCTCCTCACAATGCGAGCCATATCGAGGAGTGTTGCCTTCTGGGTCAGGCCCTTGATCCAACCGCCTATTATTACTATTAGTATGTCTGACCACTCTTGATAAAGCCTCTTGCCGTTTAGTACCGCACCGTGTTTATCAGTGGATATGGACGGCTGGTAATTTTTAGGGTTCCGTACCCAAAGGGTAAAACGGGACCCTATTACTAAGATTCCGCTGTCCGTCCGTCTGTCTGTCCGTCTGTCACCAGGCTTGTATCTCATGAACCGTGATAGTTAGGCAGTTGAAAAATTCACAGATGATGATGATATTTCTGTTGCCGCTATAACAAAATATACTAAAAAACAGAATAAAATAAATATTTAAGGGAGCTGCCATACAATATACGTGATTCTTTTGCCGTTTTTTTATAGATAATGGTACGAAACTCTTCGTGCGGGAGTCCGACTCACAGTTGGCCGATTTTTTAAAACTAATCTTGATTGGCGAATTGATTATGGCAATACGTTGTTCTTAGTTGATAAAACTAAAACTCCTGCCATTCCTTTTTCCCTTTTACAACGTTCAAAAGTGAGAAAAGAGATAGAATTGCTTCCTATAGAAAATAAAAACTCCTGGAAAATACAAAAGCATGCAACAATTCGTAGACCTTGATTCCAAGTCCAGCGTTCATTAGTAAGTAAGGGACTAATTAATAAGCAGTCACAACAGCGCACACTCCCTCAACGATTTGCGCACGCACCCTAAAACCATAAAAATAAAATATCATAGTGTACCTACATTAGTACATTTTCTTTGCTATTCATGTACCCTATTACAGCATACGATAGCTACATCTACATAACGGATGTAAAAAGACGCTAAACGAAGCCAATAGTCACTTTTTCTTCGTATCATAGTGATATTTTTTTTATACAGGTCCATACCCGGGAACCTTCTGGTTACGGAGATATTGAAGGTCAATGTTCAATTATTTTCACTAAAACAAGTTCTAAATATTATAAATAAGTATTTAAATACCCCCTTAACTCCTGCACCGTTGCCTGCACCCAAAAGCTCAATGTTTTGCGTGCATTACGCTGTGCGCTACCCTAAACAGCGATAAGTTATAAAAGTCGTTTCCCAGCAATAAGTTTTGCTCAATGTTACTTAGTTTGATGTACAGAATGCGTAGATAAAGGCTATCGGATAGGACTTTTTACACCCTGTATGTGTAGCAAGCTGAACCTAGATCTAGCTCAGGAAAATATTTTCTTCAATGATCTTCACATCAATGTATCCTCCATGCTATAGGTACCTAAGCATGGGGCGGTTCATTGATGGGGTGGCGAATGCGACACGTGCATCGGACCCCGGACCTACCCCACAAGTGGGAGAAATCGATGGGGGTGCACACACGCAGTGGCTCGCGCATGCGTGGAGCAAAGCTCTGGCGAAGTACTGTTGGAGACAGAAGTTGCTTGTAGATATTTTCTTTGAGATAAATAAGTTAGTTCTGTTCGATGCGAGGATATGTATCACGATAACTAATGCTCGAGTTGACTTAAAAAGGCGTCTGGTTACTCACTATTAATAAATAATTATGGTCAATTACATGTGGCTATGTCATAAAATAATTTTTTGCAGGATTTATTTCTCAAAACCTTGTTAATTTGACTGAAAGCCACATAATTCAAAGCAAAGCATTATGTGCTTTGACTTTCAGATATTTTTTTAAGAAAAATGGAGTATACGTTTTATTGTTTTATGCTTTAACTCTAGTAATGTGGGGTACCTGCTGCACAAAAAATAATCAAAATGTTACAAAACACAATTATTTGAAAGCAAGATTGATATAATATTTTCTCATTCGTTTTGTTGAATTAATTCGTCACAACCATTTTCCGCGAAAAACTACACAAAACTGGCTAGAAATCTTACATACATCTACTTTTAAAGACACACACCACATCTTTAAAATAACCAAAAAGTAAAATTAAGTTATCATGCCAAAAAGCTCATTCAAAAGTGTTTTGTTCGCGACATTACTGCGGCCGATACCAGTCACACTTTGCGCCAACACCGCTGCTGAAAGCTCGCCTGAACGCTGAAAGCAAGCGCTGAAATAATTTAAATAAACGCGTTATTATTTAATTGGTTCGTTGAATTTGAAGTGAGTGTGAAGACGAGAACATGTAAGTTGAATTTATCATCGATTATTAATTGAATTTTTAGGGACAAGATTTTTCAGTTGTTTTCTTATTGCGTTCGCCTGTGGTGTTGTTTGTGAAAATTGCGGTTTTGACGTCATCTCAGTTTTGCTCATTATTTCAAATTGTATGTATTTCGTGAATATTAAACTAATTAGGGAAACACCGGTAATAACAACTGAAGTAGTTATTTTTTTCCACAGCTTAATATGTATTAAAAATATTCGTAAAAAGCGCAATTCTAACGGTGTGAACCAGTGTACTAAGCGATGTACGTACATTAGGTACCTATCTTACTTAACTACTAACGAAATGCTTAGCGTGTTTGTCGAAGCAACAGTTATCAAGTTATAACTGCATGTAATATCGAACAAACGGAGTGCTGTACATTTCGCAAAGTATCTACAATTCCGCAGTATTTGATGTTAGCGTTGTGTAACTAAACTAGAATTCAGTGATAAGTATTGATTTAAATGGTTTCAGTGAATTAATGGGTTAATATTTTAATATTCTGAAGCAGTTTTCTAGCATTAAAATGTATGTGCTTTGATAGAAGGTTTATTTAGTATGAGAACTAGATCAAATGGTTTTTAAAAATCGTTACTAACGTTTTAGCAATCTCACTCACTTTCCAATATTATATTGTAAAATTCTTTAAAATGAAACCGTGCAAAATAGCTATTTTTGTTGGCCGGAGGCCAATATGATAAAAACGATAAAACCTAAGAAATAAAAAACTAGTATTACGACCAGTGTCTTTCAACCGATTAAACTCCATTAATTATTGCAAACAAAAATCTGTAGAATCTTATTGGACCAAAAGACTTAATCTCTAAAAACTTGTTAATGTTACCCTCTTCGTGCATGAAACTAAATTCAAATAGTCCCTACGTAATGTCCATAAAAATATTCAATAAACTACCAGTTGCAATAAAAAATTAAACTACCGATTCAATTTTTACGAATAAACTCAAACAATTATTAATTAAAAAAGCATACTACACAATTAACGAATACATACATGACAAACAAATTTATTTAGCACAAAGAGACACCATACATTGTTAGTGTTTTAGAATTCACATTCATACCTAAATAGATTTTTTTTACAATTTAGTTATTTAATATTAAGGACATATTTTAAAAATTGATAGTTAATTAAGTATTAATTCTATTTAAAACATAAATTTTATACTTTTTACTGTGTCCTACTGGGTCCGTAATTGTACCTCAGCTTTTTAAGCCCATTATAAGATCTTCACACATTATGGAATGCAAATAAAGATATGAATGAATGAATGAATAAATTAATCATTTAAAAAATTACAATTCTTTTGGCCCCCTGTAAACGAAAGAAACAAAAGATAAGCTTCGAGTTTCCTTCGTAAACTCTTCGGTCATAAAAGTTGCTTACATTTTGATCAGCTTGTGTACCTAACGAAGACAGCTGTGGTGGCCCATTGGTAACGGCTGTGACTTACAAGTGGGTACGTGGGTACGAACCCATGCAGGCACTTTACTTTGTGTAAATTATTTCATCACCACTGCTCTCAAAACGCTGAAGGAAAACATCTTGAGGAAACCGGCATGTCCTAGAACCAAATAACCGAAGATATGTGACATCTACCAACCTGCACTGGGCCCGCGTGGTGGATTACGGTCCACTCCCTCTCACAGCGAGGAGGCCTGTGTCCCAGAAGTGGGAACATTCTAGGCTGATTATAATGATGACCTAACGATCAAGTTTCTCCCAAGTAGCCTTAATAAAATTTATCGTGTGGCACTTTTCACACTCATGATACTTTTATGGACTTGGTAGAGTTGGTACTTCCTTTGTGTAGGGTATAATATTTGGTAAATCGTTTCTAAAATGGCTGTGTGGAAAAACAAAATGTTTTGCACATTTACTCGAGTGTACCTGGCTGTGGACTTGGGATGATTATGGAAAGAAATGGGTGTCGTAAAGAGTGTATGAGCGATCAAGAAAAGTGGGGTTTTCCTACAAGGTAATAACGATATACTTGGAGCATTCGGCTGCCTGCAAAGTTTGGTGATCGAGACACCTACCATCCGTTTCTGTGGCGGTCTATGATAAATTCTAAGTTCGGAAATTTCACTATATTACGGATAAATGCGACAGCTTTGATTTAGCGATACTCAATCTTTTCACTCGCTGTCATGACGATGAGAATTTTCTTTTCCGCTATAAGCATGTAAACGAAAACACTTTAACAGCTGCTGTTAAGAAGACTTAGCAGCATACGTCTTCTTGTTAATGAAGGTGTTGATCATGGCGCATAATATACTCACAAATACCTAGTAGGTACTTCTGTCTGGGCACTTACTGCCTGAGTAACTTTTGGATACTTAACAGTAACACTCCCTTAACTAAACTAGAAAAAATGCATAAAATGTAGCCCTATTACGGCCTGTAAAAAACACTTCTTCCACGACTATTAAAGTATAGGCATCTTCTGGGCATCATAGATCTCATCCATCGCTTTCCAACAGGCAACACCGAGGTCCAGAGCTGGTCCATTGCAGAAGAAAAAAAAAATTGTCATGCATACAATCACGGCATTCGATTCAACAATCCATATACCATTAGCGCCAGCTCCAATTGCCATGATGATGACGTCGATCTGGCATTCCGCCATCTTTTCCTATCGATTGATCTGTCACCAAACTAGCTATTATGATATACTAGCTGATGCCCATAACTTCGTTTGCAACTAGCTTCAAATTTCTGACTAACTGCCCTACTCTTTGACAATTCAAAAGTGCCTGTATATGATTTAATTGAAATAAATGCTTTGAGTTTGAGTGTAATTTGTCTTTCATCATTTTTATCCAGGATGAAAAGTAGCAAACTCCAGCTTATAACGATAGGTTCAGTTGTTTCGGCGTGTAGAGGAAACAGGCAGACATAGTGGCTTTCGCATTTATAATATTATTGGTAAGTATTGTGCATAATACATCGTTTTGAGATCGATAAGAGCGATACAGTTTCAAGGTTGAAACGTTTGAAACCAAGTGCGACTTACGAGTAATATAGGAACTGATGTATAATTCAGCAAGGTTGATTGTTTTCTTTAGCTTTAGTGTTAAGGGTGGCTTTGGAATTTGTCTGAAAGGCCAGTCCAGTCATTGCCCCAACTTTTTGTTGCACGAAATCGGTTCTGTGGTAAAAGTCTGGACTTTTAAAAATACATTGACCCCGAAGTATTAGCGTTCCTTTCAAGAATTTCTCAAATAATTCATGAACGAATTATTAAGATAAATTGAATTTATTATTACCCTTTTTTCCTCCTGATTAGAATAAATTAGTTTGATTATAATTAATTATTGTCCTTTTCATATTTTATCCACGAACATATCGCACTGATAATACAATAACTGTTGTAACTCAGAATGTGACTTTTTTCAGGATTGACGAAAATATGATTATTGACTTCATTATTTCTTTTAATATGATTTTACCTCATATTTTACATATTTTGAGTTACAACAGTATTGTTTTATCAGCGCGATATTTAGACGAAGATATTCCAAATATTTTTCATAGACGCGTTGAATAAACACTGTAATGAATAATCGAATATGTACAGAAGGTTCATGATAAATTAACGTGACGAACTGACATAATTTTCTTAAAAATCCTCAACAATTTTTGGTTGCTCCAAGAAAACAGTTAGAACTGATTAAACGATTAGAAACAAACTCAGTTGAAGGTATCTTCAAGTTGAACAGTGTTTAAGCTTTATCTTTGAAGATAAAAACTTTGTTGAATAACACGGTTGAGGTTTAACAGTTTTATCTATTAATTTTCTTATTTAAATGGCTAATTAGAGACTACTTATTCATTTCTTACACATTAAAATTCTTACATTCAATATTTAACATAACCGTCTCCACTAGGTACCAAATTAAAAGCTTAACAAACTTACTACACAAATAAATATTAAAACAAAAGGAATTAGGCTTCGAAGTACTCGTCCGCATCGCTGTCACGAAACGTAAAGTAACGGAAACGTATTTTAATATTTATTTTTCTTTATATTCAAGATATATGTTCAGCATCAAAATCAACCAACCAGTAAAACAAACAGATGTTTTATAAAAAAAACTTAATTAATTTCCTTTTAATTAATTCGTAGCGTGGTTGACGACAAGGTTGGAAGATAAATTACATGATATTAATTATTCTGTAGAAACAAGGTAGCAGTAACAACAGGAGTTAAGATTTTAGTACCGCAGTGATAACCGTGCTTAGGGTCGCAAATTTACCAGCTCAAAGCCAAACTTGACATGACAATCTTCATGTTGGGCTGTAATATAGATATGTTTTAATGAATGAGCATCTGACTTAGAAGTAGTTAAATATGTATGAGGACAAGAATCAAGGAATGGTTTGTGTGGACGATGATATGAAGGCAGGAAGTAAATAGTGTGATAACTACTAAATATGTAAATATACTGCTCTATAGAAGAAAATGACTTACACTTATCACAAACCGATTGGATCAAGGGCAGAATTATGATACATTAACAGCCTTATTCATAAAGAATCGTTAATCAACGTCCTAAACATTACTTAACTAATTAACTAATTAAACCTTAAATATTAATTAAATACACTCGAGAGCAATGAATCCGGGTCACTTAAAGAATGTTAAAAATCTCGGAAACTAAAAATGATAGGTTAATGCAATAAATTGTATTTAATAGACAATGTAATACTCCTTAAATGAAAGTAAAAAAAAATATGAGTCACCATACATTTTATTAACACAAAATTACATAAAGAAAAAAACTGCTGATCTCTCCTTAAAACAAAAATAGGAAACATGAAATTTTTGAACTTTATTACGATTTTCTTGAATTTTAATACTTCGTATTGCCTCCTCGTGCTTCCATTACTGCGTTTACGCGGTTTGGCATGCTGTACACCAAGTTCCTTATACGATTTTGGGGAATATTCTCCCATTCCTCTGTGAGAGCAATTTTGAGCTCACGAAGCGTGATTGGGGCAGGGTTTCGTTGTTTTACGCATCTGCCTAGCTCGTCCCAAGCATGCTCGATCGGGTTGATATCCGGGCTGCGCGCTGGCCACTCCATACGAGTAATGTTCATCTCTTGAAGGTAGTCATGCACAATCCTACCTGTATGAGGTCGGGCATTGGCATGCATAAATATAGCATCCTCACCTAAATTGACCATAAATGGACCAACGTGATCATTGAGGATTTCTTCCACATATCTTACGCTAGTTAAAGAGCCGTTTTCTATGATCACCAGCTCTGTGTGACTTTCAGAAGAAATTCCGGCCCACACAAGTACAGACCCACCACCGTAGGCTACTTTTTCTTCGATGCATGCTTGCTTGAATCTTTCCCCTGGTCTTCGATACACTCTGTGTCTTCCATCGTGCTTGTAGAGCATAAATTTTGATTCGTCGGAGAACATAACTTTTGACCAATCTTCAATACTCCAATTTACGTGGCTCTGGGCATATCTTAGTCTTGAAATACGATGCCCACGCTCCAGTTTAGGGCCGTTTGCAGGTCTAAGGGGTTTTAAGTTAGATTCAGCAAGCCGACGTCTTACTGTCCATGCACTTGGGTTACTTCCTCCGAGGCGTCGAAACTGATTTGTGAGTTCAGTTCCTGTGAGAAAGCGATTTCGAAGCATGGTGTTCACCAAGTATCGGTCTTCTCGTGCTGTGGTACACCTGGTTCTGCCCGTTCCTGGTCTGCGTAGGTTAGAACCAGTTTCTTCGTAACGTCGGAGAACTCTTTGTACTGTTGACAGCGACACACCGACAGTCCTGGCTGTATCGCGCTGACTCCGGCCGGTTTCCAGCATTGTAAGTATTCTGGTGCATTCTTCAGGCGTAAGCGACATAATTTCAGCTTGAATAATGAATATAGAGCACTATCAACATGGTTTATGTACCCACATAAATGACAGATTACAAACAAAAGCAAAACCAACTGCTGTAATTTCGTAGTTCCATCTTCGAAAGTGGCCCTTTTTCAAATTTGATTTTTTTATGATATAACTTTACAATAACTAAGAAGTTTTAATACCTTCATTTAAGGAGTATTACATTGTCTATTAAATACAATTTATTGCATTAACCTAGCATTTTTAGTTTCCGAGATTTTTAGGATTCTTTAAGTGACCCGGATTCATTGCTCTCGAGTGTATTTCTTATTCATAAACGATATTTAAGCATTGCTTAACTAACCACTACTTAACTTTTTTTAAACTGGCAACTAGGTAGCTTTTCGGTAGAAAACTGTGAAATCGGTCTGTGGTGCTCGTGCCAAACACCCAAATTAAGGCGCTTCCCTGACCAAACGACCTTGAGCGTTCGGTCCTTCTCTGTCCCGTCGCTGAGTCGCGCTCTGTCTCGCTCCCTCCGCACGCTCATTTATCATAAAATTCACAAAAATAATGAAATAATTTGAATAAAAAAAGACAAGTGAAGTTTTAAAATAAAATAAAACGTGTATTATTTAGATTTTTAAATTATCTATCCATTAGTGTAATCCTCAAATGAATAGAACGTCACCTTTAGCAAAAGATGCATGCAATCAATAATTTTAGTCACTTTTTTACAAGGAGATTTCAGATGAATTTATAACACATAAAAACAAATAAGAACGTGCAATGTGATGATAGGATATCCAACATTAATAATGTGCTTTTAGATGTAGTTTATTACCCATAGTGAATGAGTTAATAGCCTCTGAATAACGCACTTTGACAAGGTTTTGGTCGGGGTACCGCCTTAATAAACAAAACTGTCAGTCAGTAGCTTGCGGAAAAAGTTTCGTTCGTGGTATTTTCTTTGGAAAACCTGTACTGATCGAAAACTTGATCGAAACTCCACATCATCGTACTCTACTATAGGATCCAACTTAGGCATATTACATTTTGTACGAGGTCGCCTAAATTCATTTAAATCTTGTACATCTTGCTTAAACAGACTTGAATCGTCATCGAAGTCAAAATATTCCATTATTACCGTATTAAAGACATAAATTTTCACTAGACAAGTTTTATCAATTTACTGCAACAAGTTAGAATAGAAATGACAGACTCAATCAGCTGCACAGACTACATAGAGATACTTCTTAAATCAGCTGTTAGAAGCTAGGATTTCGTCCGCCATTTTGTTGTTTAAATCGGTAAACAAGGTCCGAGGGATGTTTAGTTTGACAGCTACTTAAATAACTGTTTAAACAGTTAGTTAAGTCTATACGGCGTTTATGAATGCAAAATCTATTTAACCACTGCTTAAAGTAATACTTAAAAGTTAAACAACGTTTATGAATAAGCCTGTTAGTGTATATAAGTGATACTTAAGTGTAAATTATGCAAAAACTAACTGCGCCCCGCGGTTTTACCCGCATAACTCTTGATCCCGTAGAAGCGTTAAGAAATATACTTTACGCCCTTTTCTCATACCTACCTAATATACATTAAAAAAAAACATAAAAATCGGTCAAGCCGTTTCGGAGGAGTGCGACCACAAACACCGTGTCACGAGATTTTTATATGTATAGTTATTACAACAATCCAAGCAGATTTAGCTCTCCATATTTACTTATTTATAAAACAACATTTGCCGCAGTAGTTGATTACCCTAGTTTCCCACTGCGGAGTATTTACGTAAGATAAACCATAGAGCTTGAAGCTCTCGGCAAAGTTAACATTTGGCAAGTTTTCAACCCTCTAAATTACCTTGAAATATTATCTGACACCCGCATGTCTGTAAGGTACTGTAAGTGCCTCGTGTAGTTGACGAATATAAACGAGCTTTTCCGGAATATTACGAAGCTTTTTTCATAGTCATCGTTCAATCTTTTTCGACTTACGTAATTTCTTATTGGGTATAGAATAAGTATTATTTACTGACTTGTTTTTTACCTTGCGTTGAAATCAATTTAGGAAAAATTGGTTTCGGTAGAGAATTGGCAGGCGGCGTCAGATGTTTGTGCCAGAATTCTTTATAGAAATGTAGGAGAAAAAGCTTGGTCCGGTAGTAAAAATTGCTTGATATTTGGGAGATTTTTGAGGAACGAAACTATTCTTGTAATTGTAACTTATTTACTTAAATTTGGATTAATTGGTTTACCAGCTATTTTGTCGATTTTGTTCGTATAAAAACTTTAACTAACTACAATGTTGGATCCGCTTAGAAGCGTAGTTTAAAAAAAATCCTTGTGAGTGCGTCTTTTAAGGACCTTAATATTTTCCAAATTCAAAAAGCTGGTTGCAAAACTGAATAGCTTAATATAAGAAAAGAGTAATAAAAATATAGAAGAAAGATTTTATTTTCAACTGAAAGGAAGAACATTAGGAAATAACATTACATACTTAACTAAAGAGTAATATTTTTAATTGTCATATATTCCAGGGCTGCCGAAGCTGGTCCCGCTCAAACTGGGTTGGCCCCACCGGAGGGAGAGACAGGACCCGATGGAGAAATCATCGGAGGACCGCGCACTCCGCAACAGATTGCCGCGCAGAGGCGGTTGCAGCAGACTCAGGCGCAGGTCGATGAGGTATGTTGACAAGCAATAATAGTCTATGGAAGTAGAATAAAAGATAGGCAGTCCAAACCACTGCACACTGGTAGGCTTTCATTGAAAGATAAGTACGAATTGAACAGTGTCCTCTTTAGCGCTAATTGTCACCACTATACCTGATAAGATATTAAGCTAAGATACCACTGACTCGCTAGTTAGAAAATCATTGAAAGGAAATCTGAAGGCCTAGACAAATGGCATTCGATTCGGAGCGATTCTATTACTACGATCGCTATCGCTTTTGCTAATGTTTCCATCATACGAATCGAAAATTAGCGATAACGCTTGTCAAAAAGTTCCACTTGGCTACGCATCCCTATGGAAGTACACGTTCGACGCTGTCGATTCGTTTCATAGAATCGAATGTTGTTAACATTGTCTAGCTAATTTCTATTCGTTGACCTATGATCACGTGACATTTCGATAGCTTATGTCAACCCCATACTTTTTTTTTGCTTTTCTACTAGCGTCATCGCTAATCGAATGTTACTTTATCTAGGCCCGCTGAACTTCATGGTTTCTATCCGCCAACATGCAGTGAGCAACATGCAGTGAAAAATGGTCGTTTCTTTTCTACTGAGCCCCAAGATATAAACTCACTGTCTAGTTTGGTCCTGTGGGGGCTCACTGGCAAATAAAACTTTGTAACCTACCTATAAAATATATTTTAAGCTACTCTGTCCTCTCAACTTATGTAAACCTGTGAACCTGCTTACTGTATTTATTACCTGGACATCAATAAACTATTTTCTATTCTCTGTTTATAAAGGCGTCTTTTCTCTACATTAGGATAAATACTTTGGACTCAATGATTACTACACTGTTTATTGTTCAGGTGGTGGACATAATGAAGACGAACATGGACAAGGTGCTCGACCGAGATATGAAGTTATCAGAACTGGATGACAGAGCAGGTAAAACAGCTCTATATTTCTCAATATTTTTTAGATAATTTCATATATTATAATTAAAACGATATTTCCAAGCATCATCTCTCCATGTGGATATTTATATGAGTCTCAAGTGAAGTTCACATCTAATACCTTGGGGCTTAATAGAAGTGGTGTCAACTGAAAACCTTCGTACGAGACCCGTTATAACAAAAGTGCTCTTGAACATTTTATGAGGACAAGACATGAGCACTGCATTGGTGAGTGAGACTGAGTGTGACATAAAATTGTGAATGACTCCGAGAAGATGGTTTTGTTTTAGCTCCCAGTGCATAAACCAATAATTATAACTGCGCAAGTCCAATTTGTTGATGTCATCAAACACCTTTACCGACACGTCATCTTTCCGGTTCATCAATGGTTATAATATTTTTTTACACTATCAACAGATGCGCTGCAGTACGGGGCGTCACAGTTTGAGCAGCAGGCCAAGAGTTTGAAGAACAAGTTCTGGTTACAGAATCTTAAGGTAATCTCTCATCTCATAAAATAAAATTTAAAAAATTAAGGATAAATCTATCATAATTATACTTAATCAAAAGCCCTACACTTGAGGTTAAGGCACTCTAAGGAATCCATAGACATGAAATCGATTTATGGCTATAGATTTGATGAAGATACACACAGATTAAAATTCAATTTTCACATTACAGATGATGATAATAATGGGAGTGATTGGGATCGTTATAATAGGCCTACTATTTGGTAAGTATCAGCAAATAACTAACTCACAGTCGATGTTGTCGAGTGAAGCTTAGCTGTGTGACTTTGAATGTTATGTGTGTGGCGTGAGGAGGGATGAAACTTGACCAATATTAAGTGGGGAAGCTCGAAGACTAGCAACTTTCAAGTAAAAGTTGCAGGCGTGGTAAACAAGAAAGCAGATAAACGAATTGCTAAACTGGTGAAAGATTCAGTCACTGTAGCTAATGAAAGCTGTAAAACAGCTGCAACAGTTATACATTGTGAAACCTGTACTAAAATCAGACTATAAAATTCTCACGGCTGGAAATCAGGACTCCTCTCTGTGAGAGGAGTAGCCCGTATTCCACCGCGCTGTCCTACTGTGGGTTGGTCGATGTCACAAGTAATCGACGAAATTAACTGTTCACGTGGTTTTGAATTTATTAAATTAACAGATAACCTGAATTTTATAGCAGCAGATTCTGATGCTCTTAAGACAAAACAAGCTATTAGCAACAAGATTAATGTAATCGTGATAAACATATTGTTTGGAAAGGAGAGCAAAAACTTCTGTTATTCTTTTAACTAATAAATGAACGAAGGCTTGCTTCATGAACCTCGTGAACAATCGTGTTCTGTGGGAGGGAGACTAAAATGTAGATAGACAACTTGTTATACACAATTGTGTAGATAGACCATATTGAAAAATCTTAACATAACTAGAAAAACCGTCAAGTTTCATCTCACCCCACTAGCAACGTGCAAACACTCGTGATTGGCTACAAAATTGTTAGTTTGCATCTAACCCTTCCTTGAACGTCTAAATGTTATGAATGTGTTAGAACTTGTACTGAACTTAGCGCAATTGGCTTATTACTTTCTCTTCCAAATTCTGTGACTGTCTCCCTAGCTTCTTCGTTATCTTTCTAAATATTACATTACCCACATTTATTATATGGAGAAAAGTCCTTGGAGCTGAAGTTAGTCAAAATGATAAAAAAGGATCACAAAAATCAGCATGCTGCATAGATTTTGAAGGGAGAGCAGCCGACTCACATTTTCTGTTGTTAAGTTTATTATTTTTATTGAGTCTGGTAATGTGCCTTAGCATTTGACTTTATATACCATCGGCATCAATCGAATCGTAAGTCAAAATTAAAGTTGAGCATGTACAGTCGCTAGCAGGTCAAGCTACACGAAACTGTCAAATTTCTCCAAACGATTTTGAACCTTAAAATGTTGATGATTAAGTTCAAAATCGAATGAGAAAGTCTGACAGTTTGTGGTAATTTAATGTGCTGGTGACTGTACCTAAATATCAGAGTAATAAAAGTCCACAGTTCAGCCTACATCTTTATCATGACTGCACAACAGCACTAACCTCAACATTTTCAAACAATCCCACTTGGTGTTCTATATGCACTAAGTTTTACTCACTGTGCAAGTAAAAGGATTTCCAATAGATGTATTGATAGACTCGCACAAAAATACAGTTCATTAAATATAACAGGAAATATAATAAAAAAAAAATGTGTGAAAATATTTATGAATAGAAAAGACTTAGTCCGTTAATACTTTCTACTGCGCATACCCATGAAAATAGTTTAAAGAAAGATAAACTAGTCCGTGTAATTTCCCACTTTACACAAAGAAAATACAAATGGTGTATGAATAATAGGTTAAATTAAAAAACCCCCGATACAAAAAAGAGCTGATGACATTGAAACAGCTGAACCGATTTTGATAAAATATGACTAATAACTACTGGTAGAAATTCTGCTTTTAAATAAAACAAACCGCATCCAAATCGGTTCACCCGTTTTTGAGCTACGATGCCACAGGCAGACACACACATACCGGTCAAACTTAGAACACCCCTCTTTATGCGTCGGGGGTTAAAAAAGATGCACATAAATACAATGTACCTCAAAGAAGCACGAATGAACACCACGGGTAGTGTAGAGGCTAGTCGCTTCGAGGCATATGTTTTGCTTACGGCTGTTTGCAGGTGATAACATTAAACAAATGTTTGGTTAGTTCGGTACCGAAACACGTCGCCAATCGCGGCTGCGGCACCGGTCGCCGCAACCAATGGCACTGTGGCAGCAAATACTAACCATTGTGAGTACTAGATTGTTCGTCTTTCAAACTTTTCTTCTTTCTAATCTTCTGCATTCTATAGCTTGTATTGTAGAAGTAGAATTTATGGCAAGTCGTTAATTTTAAGTACTGTCGTATTTTGATGAAGCTGCAATAATGTTTGCTACATCATGGTTGCTTCAATTATAGAGATCAGGCAAGTATTGTGTTTAAATATTAGAGGTTCCTTCGCATCTGCGTTGATCCAGTGTTTACTGATACTTGACATGCAAACTTATGCACATATTTTGTGTTTTAAAATATTGTTTAAAAATACGCACCTTCCCATTCGAGTACATCTTGGACGCTTCTACACATTATTTTTTACCCATTATACTAACATGGACCAAAAATCCTCACAATACAATTCAATGTTCCTCACACCCACATTGAGCGAAATTAGAAGTAGATACGCTATTTTAAAATTTTCAAACCCACTTTGACACTTGAAATGTTTCGATTTATCATCTACATTGAGCGAAAATAGAAGTAGATCGGCCATTTGGAATTTTTCAAACTTTGACACTTGCATTGTTTCCATTTTGACACTACATGTTTGTATTTTTATATCATTTTTGATGCAGCATGATACTTTGACTGAGATTACTCACAGAAGTACACTTCACATCAAGTGTACTGCATACTGTACTTCACTACATACATTTGCGTGATTGGAAGTTTTTATTCGTGCATATAAAATGCACTATCAAGTTAATATCAAAATTAGATGTCCAATGTTTTGAGAGATTTTACATAAATTATGTGAAATTGAAGTAAAAATTGTTGGGATAATTATGCACTTGGTGTGAGTATGGATTTTTTTATTTAAGTCTAAAAGTACTAATATAATTGTTGTTTCCAGGAAAATATATGTAATTAATTCACTCGTCGCATCCGATGGGTTCCACTTCAAATGAGAAGCTGATTTATAATATAATATTCTAATAATTATCTATTAAAAAAGTATAATATTAAAATTGTACAAAATAGGCTCTAAACTTAAAAGGAGCGAAATATTACACAAAATACTCGGCTGTTTTTTGGATAATACAATTATTCAAAATTTTAACGTAAATTAGATTATAATCATTCGATCAACAAAATAATTATTCGGTTAAAATCCAATTATGATTCATAAAGGTGTAAAAAATATAACAGTTAATTTAGTGAATACATATGTACAAGTTACAATCAATCCATATAAGAGGTTTAGATAAACGAGCCATTTTAGGAAAAAAGAAATATCTTGCTTTTTCATATTGGAAATAATTACCTATGACACTATAATTATAAAAAATAACATCATGGCTGTCTAAAAATTTATTTGCGTGCCTTGTAGATATTTACTATTTAGAGTCCTGATTCTTTGTGTATTATCTATTTGGTCATTTTAACCTATGTGCTATAAATAAATATATATAAATATACTGTAACTATCCTCTATCGGCCCTCTATCGGCCAAAAGCTCATAAAGGACTTATTGGATTCTTCCAAATGTAGTGGAATCTTTCTGATATTGTAAAATAGTTCTATATCACATAATATTTATCTATATTCCTAACACTAATAATTCATTGTTTCCTCATTGTATAACACCAAATATAATAGCGATGGTAGAAATACGGAATTGAATTGACACTAGTATGAAAAAATATTATAAAATCAAATTATTTTTGCTTATTTTATAGTTTAACAGATCTTATGAATAGAATTATTGTAAATTAATTATACTTATTTTGAATGTCCAATAGTATTCATAGCGTCTTAGAAGTCAATTATTTGCAATTTACACAAATTATTATATTTTAGAGGCTTAAAAGAGTCAATTAAAGATAAATTGATTATTTATGAATGCTATACATTTAGAAATTAATTTCTAGGACAGCGATTATATTCAAAATTATTTACAGCAACGTCAATTTTGATGTATTTTGTAGGCTGAAGATGTATGAAAGCTGTAAGTGCTTACAGTTTTGGAGTGCCACGTTTTAATTACGCAATTATGTGCTTTGTTAACGGGCTAATTATTTGCATTACTAAAGTAAATACCTATACAATAATTACTTAGAATACATGCCGTTGGTTAAGGGATATGAGGTTGTATTTTCTCTGTAGGTGCAATGTGAAATTGTAAGCAGTTACAAATCAAAGGTGCCACTGACAATATTAGTTCTTTTATAAAAAAACGAGTGTGATAATTAAATGAGAATTTGAATTGTATAATTATAATTATTTGACTATTCAGTGTTGTGCTAATCGCTTGTCTTTTCATTGTAGTTAATTATAGTTACTTAACTACAAGACTTAAGAGGGAAGACATGAGACAAAATTCTATTATACACAGTAGGAAATTATATTCTATCTATTTCATAGTGTATCTCATAGGATATCTTATAGCATTCCTTATAAAGTGTATACAAATTCTTCATGATAAGATCTCAATGCCCCAATGGGTTGTGATGCTGATCTTGGTTTATGTCGTAGATTACGAGAGTAAAACATTAAATGTTATGGAATTGTAGTCTACAACATAACCTTTGAACAACACCAAATCTTATTTGCAAATTATGATGATTAATATTCATTAACATTTAATATTCCTTGATAGTTGCAATCTGCAACTTTATTTCAAAGTTTAAATATTATTATTCGACAAGTTACATTTTAAAACAATTAAAATATATTCATAATTAATAACACAATTATTAATTTAATAATTGGATGTAGTGTAAGATAGTTACCTATTATTTGATTTTTATTTTAAAATTTTACGAATTCGGCGTGTTATAAAACTATTATTGAAAATCACAGATTATACCATTATAAATGTTGTAATTATTTGAAAACTCTAATGTACATGGAATTATTGATTATAATATAAAATGTGATGAATATATACAGTGAATCATATACCTACCTTTATTTGTGTCCATAACTTAGAACTCACTAAACATTTTTTCCCTATATGCAAAAAAGTTTAATTAATTTTTTTCAGTTTCAAATTCAGTACAGAATCTGAAAATCATATTTCACCTTTCACCTCCTACTTTATGCTATTTTGTGAAAGTTGGTACCTACGAATCTATGTAACGAACCCAATCCCTCTTAGTGGATACAATATATTGATTAACATCGCCCACAAAGTAAGAAGTTCGTTAAATCACGAAGCCATTACGACGGTGAACCATGTGTTATCTCTGCGAGAAACGTCAATAATTTAATATTTAGCAACGATATCGCCTCAAGACACGAACTTAACGTGTTAATAGTAACGAACAATCTTCGTAAATTGATAAATTTAGTCCTGTCACACTAGGTAAGATGTTGGGGCCAACGTTGGTGTTGATGGGTCATGGTGTTGGACCACACATTTGCTCCTCAAACCATAGTTTGATTAGGCACTGAAATGAAAAAGATAATTAAAACGGACTTTTTATTTGCACTTTTTTATAAACATTTCAGGGGTTTAATTACTAGCTAAATTATTTTTCTACTGTTAGTCTGAAACTTCAGAATATTAGTCATCAGAGTAATTAGACAAAAACAGAAAAAGCCAAAAGACTACTTAGCCCTTTATCAGCACAGCAAAGCACAGTATGATTGTAGTTTCAACGAATTAAACTCGGAAAAGACGTAATATAATGATGATAGTTTATTGAAGACCGCATATTACCCCAATATTGGTCCCAATATATGGATCCACTAAAACGATCAAAATTATACCTTACATCAAACTAATATCATCCCTAAATAATTTACAATAAAGCCTCATTTACTACACCCTTTTTAATCTTCATTCAGTTTCGCAAGCCATAGACTAGACCATAGAGAATGATGTGAGAGCTCGCGAGCTTTCTCTTTGATAGTTGGCCGCCATTTTGAGTTACAGTAATGGTCGGTATGACGTGAGTTATGCGCCCGTGTCATTTGAACTAAACTAATGTTGGTAGTGCTAGTGCCGTTAATGCAGGTTAAATCGAAAAGTAAATAACGTTATTTATGAATCGAGAAAATAAGACTGATTGGTTGTTTATCTGCTCTTGTCAAAATTGATAAAATTGTTGCGAATTTTGACAGTTAATTTAAAGTTTTTCACGGCCTAGATTTGTCAAATCGTCATTTGTTTTAATCTCTCTCGTTATTTATTAAACGTCTTTTTACAATTACACAGTTTGGGTACATTTATAAAACTTGCTGCTATAATATCGACCCGCGTATTCTGAAAACTTCAGCTGTTTCATAACTCTTCAACATCAAAAGATAAGGTAGCGATATCTGCGAGTCTTTTCAGGCGTACATTACCTAAATTTTCTAAATAAAAGACCGCTCTATAGTCAGATACTTCTGGCAGGGTTCACGGTTCTTTTGGAACAAATTGTACTTTTTCCCTTCGTTACACTTTTCAACATTATCATTCATATTTCCCTTCTTTACATCTTGCAACTACCCACTTCTTCTGTGGTACTCGTCTTCGGAAATCATAATTATATAGTGTTGCTCACTGTTGCCCTTGCCCTGCCTCAAATACCAAACGGGGTGAATAGAGATGCAGGGATGAATCGGAACGAAAATTTAAAAATAATTTTAACATTGAAATAACATAGTTTGTTGCCAATAACAGTGCTTAATCGTTTATTATAATACAGTAATCAAATTAAAGTCCTTTTTGGCTTCAAACTATATTATTTAAATGTTAAATCCCTTTTAAAGTTTCGTTCCGAATCACCCCTGCGTCTTTATTCACCCCGTTTGACGGTATTAAAATAATTAGGTGATTTAATAAATTAAGTAACACTAGCTTACGGAAATCTTGAAGCTGATAAATTGGTTTACTATGATTTATTGTAGCTTGCAACCATTTGATCGTTTTTACTATACAGCATGTATCAAAAAGGTGTGGTTAAATTTTAGGATGTGGTAAAGACCATGAATCTGAATTACTTTCTCCGTGGGACTAACATAATAATCGACAAAAAATTATCAGGCGTTCCAAACATTTGGGTCGATAAGGTACTGAAGTTTTGTAAGGGATAACCAATATTTTGTAAACATATTTTAATTTAAAAGAGTGTCCGTGGAGTTTCTTGCCCATTCTTTTCCATAGGTACCTACTACGCTTTGGAATGGGTAACTAGCTTCATCTTTCTGACCGACCCACCCCTTGACAATTCAAAAGTGCTTGTAATTGGTTTATTTAAAATAAATGCTTTGAGTTCCAGTTTGATAGTTGTTACATTTTTCATGATTACAATGTTAGTCCCGTGGAGGACGTTATTCAGTTTGATGCTCCGTACCACATCCTTGGCCACACCATTTTGATACACGCTGTATCTGTATTAAAAGGTACAGCGTTGGCATTTTCTTCGCGATTTACTTTGTTGCACAAGTATCTATTTCACTTCCATACCTACTCGTTGCACAATGTAATTAAAACTATCTTTGGAGATTAGACACAAAAGTTTAATAAATTAATATTAACTTGATTTATATAAAAATATGGGCCAGATAGGTACCTAGCTTATTTTTTACACCCACCTATGTTTTACAGATAAAAACTTTGAGTTTGACTTTGACCCAAATAACCATAAAAACTTTTTTACAAAAAAAAAACAACCAATTTAAAAAAAAAACACTAAACTGAAAAATAACTTTAATTTCGGAAGTCGGTGCCTTTGGATCTGTATTTTAGTTTTTTGCCATCGACTTTCGAAATTAAAGTTATTTTTCAGTTTGTAGTGTTTTTTTTTTTGAAGTTGGTTGTTTTTTTTTTGTAAAAAAGTTTTTTATTTTTCACTTTTTAGTGAGTCAGCTATTAATTTATTTAAGTTACAATAGCCTAATGTCAACTACTCATCACCGTTTACAATATATTCCTGTTCCCGATGCAGGGACGTTAATTGTTGAGGAGTTCTCCTGGTAAGAACCAAAAGAACTGGAGCTGATGGTGAAGCCACTTTCAGCACCATTTCACCATATTCATTATGACGAGCATAAATTGCTTAGCAACCATATTAAAGTAATCGAATCGTAGCCCGTGAAATACTTATAATTGAGTAGTTCCGGTGGCCACCTCTGGTCTTCATTATCAGTTCCACTTCACTGAATGGTGCTTTGCGAGAGCAAATGCACGAGTTACTATAAAAAATACCCAAATCGCTAAAGGCGTGCCTGTCAAATTTGAAGATTTCCCTCGATTTCCATGGGATCCCTTCATCAGATTCTGACTTGGTGACAATGGGACCACCTCGAGAGTATACCCATTCAAACAAAAAAAGAATTTTGCAAATCCGTTTATATATGACGGAGTTATGCCCGAATATACATAAAAAAAAAAAAAAATACAAACATCCGAATTGATAACTTCCTCCTTTTTGAAGTCGGTTAAAAATCACATTAAATCGATAGTTTACCTTCTTCAGCTATTTCTGAAAAGCTGAAGTTCAGCTTTTCCCACGCTTTCCAATCTTTTACAAGTTTTAGCAACTCTGCACTAATTGATTGATCCGTTTCTTTTTTGTTAGATTTTGTTAAATGATAAATGATTTTATATCAGAAAGTAGGTTTGTACAAACACTTTTACACGTCAATCATATTTTTTAAACTACACTCGCGAGCAACCAAATCGACTCAAGCCTAGACGGCGCACATATACATTGATTTTCCTAAAACGATAAATGGTAATTACAAAAGTGATATGTCATTCGAAAGCTGAAGAATTAGGCTTTCAATTAACATCAATACCTTAAAAAAAAACTAAGCGCTGATTTATTGACACATTTTAATTGGCCGTCAGCGTAAATTACCTCTTTAGGAATCCACGACTTGCGCTACCTGCTCCCGCTATAAAACCCCCCCTACTTCGGGTTTATCTTATCCCCCCCCGACCCTTGCTCGACGACGCGCCAGCCCGCGCCGTAGCTGAGCCTGTAGTTTTAAATTCCCCTGTTAATAATAATATAATCTCGATCCAGCCTTTCCCATCTTGCTGCCCTCCCCTCAGTGACGCCCTAAGCCGAGGTTCGTACCCCACAGGGGGTGCCCTTAGCGTGCGGTCACCTAGTTTTTAGAATTTTCGCCCCTGGCTGGAGGCTTTAAGTTAGTAGCTTAAGGCACCCACAGGCTTGCCTGGTTAAGTAGCCAAGACCTTAGTGGTCAAAACTACGAGCTGCCAATTAGGAAAAAAAAAAAAAAGAAGTTTATCTTATCAGTTGCTTGTTACAAGTTGACCGGTACACACCTCCGTAAATTGCAATCCTTGTTTTCGCTAACCCATGGATACCACAGCAGAAGAAGCCGCTCAAGTTGTTGCCTTGTTGCAACAAGGGTTAAGTCAGCGAGCAGTCGCTGCCCAGCTCCACTTGAGCCAGTCTTCTGTATCCCGAGTATACAGACGGTTCCAAGAGACTGGTGCCTTCAATCGGAGACCAAGAACGAGCCGCCACCGGTGCACTTCAGAGAGAGACGACCGCTTCATTGTCTCAACCTCGCTGCGTAATCGACACCTTACGGGCGTTGATGTGCAGCAAGAACTGAGACGTGTACGACAAGTGGCTGTCAGCGAGTGGACAGTGAGAAGACGCTTGAAGGACGCCAACTTGATGCCAAAAAGACCTGCGACGGGCCCTAAATTGACTGCAGGCCACCGACAAGCGCGCCTTCAATTTGCTCGAGAGCATCTCAATTGGAGCGTTGCGCAATGGCGATCGGTCCTGTTTACTGATGAGTGCAGAATGTGTCTGCATGGCAGTGACAGGAGAGGCCGAGTCTACAGGCGTCCGAGGGAACGATTTGCCCAATGTTGATTCGCTGAAACAGTGGCATATGGCGGCGGTTCCTGCATGATGTGGGCTGGTATCTCTTTAGAGGGAAAACCGAACTTGTTTTCGTGCCTGGGGGCGGCCGAGGAGGCGGGCTAACAGCTGATCGGTACATCACCGACATTCTACTGGATCATGTGGTGCCCTACGCAGGGTTTGTCGGTGAAGACTTCGTGTTAATACACGACAATGCCCGCTGCCACACGGCACGAGTCACTCGACAGTTTCTGCAAGAGGTCGAATTACGCACGATGGACTGGCCTGCGCTCAGTCCTGACATGAATCCCATCGACCACTTATGGGACGAGCTTAAAAGAAGAGTTCCGGCCAGAAATCCAGTCCCTTCAAGCGTAGACGAGCTAAAGACAGCATTATTAGAGGAGTGGGACGGCATTCCTCAAGAAAATGTCAAAAAATTGATAAGGTCCATGAAAAACAGACTGCGGGATGTAATTAGGGCTAGAGGGGGCAATACGAAATACTGATTTAAATAAATTCATTTTATTTTTAATTTTTTTTGTTTAATTTGTCAAATACGAGACACATACCCTTTTTCCTAAATTCTCGTTTTTCCTACTCTTGCGTTCAGACATCATTTATTTCAAAAATGATGGATGGATTTCAATAATAATGATATCAAATTAAAGCTGACATCTTAAGCTTTCGAATGACATATCATTTTATTAATTTCCATTCATAATTTTAGTTGTATCAATGTATGTGTGCGCCGACAAGGCTTGAGTCGATTTGGTTGCTCGCGAGTGTAGATAAGGTCGGCGTTTCCTATCGGACTACTCTCGAGAAGAAAAGCCGAAACAAACTCAGAGGTCACAGTCTCTTTTAAAGTCCAGACATAATCTTGGTCAGATCATGTGAAGACCATGTAGATTGGTAACTGAATTGGTCTTTTGAGGAAAGAACCTCACAGATTAAGTAGACCTGTCCAGTCACCGCATAAATTACTCGAACTGCCAGATCATGATAAAAAGTGAGAAAAAAATAGCAATGACCCATTGTTGGATCTTTATATCTGTCTTTCACATTTTAATTTACGCTAGAATCAAATTGAATCAATCCCTTATTAACTCAATAAAACCTCGTACCATTCACGTTAATAACCCGTAAGCGAAACCAACGAATAAAATATCATCTTACACCATTTATAAACAGAAATAGAATCATCACTATCGATCGCTTTCTCGGATCGATTGTAAGAACAATCACGGGATATTTTCCGTTGAAATTTTAGCTGCATATAAAGTGATGCAAAAATACAGTGCGAACACAATATTTTGTTGAACAGACAGCCTATTAGTTACCTGTGGGAACTGTCGGTGGAAACAAACCGTGTTTTGTTACATACAACTGTTCTTAAATTGCGTTCAATAATTACGTACTGTTTGTTCTCATGTGTGTTTGTTTGTTTGTTCGTAACTGGGACTAGGAATGAGTTATGAATATGAAAAGAATTTTGCGTCAAAATCAATTTGTTACTTTTCCAGTGAACTATTGGATATATGATCAAAATGATGATGGTGACAGCCATAAAATCAAATTTGAATTTACTTGTATAAAAAAAAAAAAGAGAATTTGACAGTCCAGTAAATCTAAACATTTTTTTTTTTGAAATCTGAGTCAATAAACGCCCAATTACATTATAGACGATGGCTTAAATGAGATAAATCCTTCTCTTTGTACAGTTACAATTTCATTAAAGTGTTTGATGGTTCTACAGCAGCACATAATAGACGATCTACCAACTCCCAAACTAAGTCAAGTTAAACTTAGTTAAGCTTCATGATCAAAACTGAGAAAAACTCAATCCTTATGAGAAATATAGCCCAGTGAGAATTAATAGGCAGATCAGGGTAGTGGTAACAGAATCATAACGCTCGTAGATCTAAAAGAGTTGGCTGCGAGATATTGAATTTAGTGTGAACACTTGGAGCATTATTTAATTGCGTGTCAGCGCCGCGGTGCTTCGCGCTGTGAGAGGTGATACACAGTGGGGCGATTGACGGTTAGCTGGATCAAATAAGATTGGTTTACTTTGTATTAACTGGGCAATATTGAACTATGGAATTAACAAGATTGTGCAGGTAACAGTCATATGTTTTATTTATATAAAACAATAAAACTATGCGCAAATAATTGCAAATATGTGTTTTAAAAATCTTGATTTCTTCGTAAGTAAACAAAGTTGTCTCTGTGGCGCTGATTTTAGCCCAAAACTTATCACAGAAGAAACATTCCCTTATGAGTAAACAAAGTGTTACCGAATTACAAAACCTTGGTAACAATATTATTTTCTATCCTTATTGGTTATCTATTTGGTATTGCTTGCCGCCTCAAGACGTGGACACAAAAATCCATCCTAGTACACATGACGACATATCCGGCTAGACATTCACATTGTGTAGGTTTTTCGTACAATGTATAGCTTGATATGTTGCGTTGCGTACAATTGTTTGTGGAAGTACAAATTTTTTCTTCAATATTTGCCTGTGCACAGTGTGCAGTGATAGTTCGCGGTAATGGGACTGTCAGGTGTTTGAAGAGCACATATCGCTGTTTATTTTCGTATTCCCTGAACTGTAACACTGTGTAGATTTATTTATTTTTGTCGTAACAACCTCGCGACCTGGCACTCTGTGCGTTTGAATGATATATTGTTATAGGCTAAGAATTAAAACGATGGCTACCTACTTTTTGTTTCTACAGAATTTTATTGATGTTGTGTATGTAGATTGTGTTTTGTTGCTTGTTCAATGTTTATTTTAAAAGCCGTTTTTGTTAACGAAATAAGACTTTAGGAACACAATGAACTAAATACCAATTAAGTAGAGCAATATTTGATTGACAAAGTAGTTGTAAGACATTTCATTGGCTATTTTTTACCCATCTATGGCGAAGCAAAAAGGAGCTTTACTTATCATAATTTTACAAATGAGATACGGTTGGAATAAGGTTAATATATTTATATATATATTATGTGTTTGGTATCTAATGAAAGGTCTTAAGGAGTACGTTCTGAAAACATATTAGTAACAAAAACTAAAATCCAACTACGACAAAAATAACAACTAAACAAGACATCACAGACAGACAAATAAGATAAAATATTTTTTATTTTTTATTAGCTTTTTTTACTTTGAGAATAAAGGCTATGAAAACTTCATGGTTTGTTCTAATAGAGTCGCGTTGCGTTGTCGCATCGCGCCTGTCTGTGGGAGCCTAAATCTTCCAGGATTGAAGCAGCTATACCGATCAGCTGTATAAAGCCATTAATATAATAGTGACACACAACACAAATGTAGGCAAATACCTTTTTTGTGTGCATTTTCACAATATAATGGCAAGTACACAATAATTGCAGCTATTTAGGTACTGATACGTATGTACGGTCACCAAAAGTGATACGTAACCAGGCCTGTCGATATAGTTGAAGTTTAGTAAGAAACCGATGAATGTTTTCAAATAAAATAAAATTAAGTTAATAGAAAACAAACTGGTAATTTACCTAATTACACTTCATTCGAAAACATCAATCGGTTTCTTACTAAACTTCAACTATATCCGGCGACCCTGGTTTCTTATCTCTTTTGGTGACTACGTACGTAGATACTACCTACCTATACGTGTACTGGCAACACAGAGCTTCGCCACAACAAGCCCATACCTCTTATAAAACACTATGGTTCAGCTTATTATTTTCACGGTTACTCATCCCAAGTGCCTGTCAGGACGCTCATATTACGTGTGGCCTGTAGGTAATAGCAAATTGCGATTATTATGTTACAGCCTAACGAGGTGCTTGCGACTTTCCCTATAATCGGCCGGTACACCGACTTCCCGGCCGCTTTTGTTGGCCTCACTTGATGTGGCCGCACTTAGGCGCTTGGTGAATGTATGATAATGTGTGCAGCCAGTAATGGTGGAGAGTGGTAATTTTAGAGGCTGTTTTGAAGTTAACGGGTAATGAAATTATATTGTGATCTGTGATAGAATTTTCAGGAATGAGTTCCTTGCCCCCTCAGTAATGTAGATGAAAGCCCTTCCAGCTATATTCACACGCGATACCGATAGTAGCCGCTTAAGAGGGCGCACACCAGTCCACTAGCGCCACTCCTTTAAAAAAATATTATCTCGTGACTGAGAAGGAATTTTGAATAACGGCTTAATAAGCGACCTCTGTAAGTGTGTCTAGAATTTTCTAATACTTTTTATAAACTTTCATATTGAGACACGAAGCAACAAAATACGATTTAGAGGAAGGTGACCGCTTTTCTTTAGATCGAATTTTGTTACTTCTTGAGCCGTTATTCAAAATTCCTTCTCAGTCATGAGATAATATTATTTTAAAGGAGTGGCGCTAGTGGACTGGTGTGCGCCCTCTTAATTTACCGAAGGAGTTTCGTCCTGCTTCATAGTTGAACTAATATAGGTAATTTTTCACCCATATTCTGCGTGCTTTCTTTTGCCAACTCCATTTAAGATGAAATTTATGTCTTTGCTGGTTCTGTTGCCTCAGTTAGGACTAAACTTAAAGCCTTGATTGTATAATTATTTTTATTATATCTTTTTTATATTAAATTTTTCTTTCCCAAAACTTTTTCATTATCCATAGAAAAGTTCACATTTTGTAAGTTTTGTTTAAATGTTTTTTTTTATTTTTATAGTAGGTATGTGTTTTACATAAAATATGCATGCTAGATTCACATCTAGTAGATGTCAATCAGAAATATTGTGTTGTAACTGTAGTTCTGTGAATTATACTAAAAAAAACAAACAAAAAAACATTTTATCTAAATCTGCTGTCTTTTCTCAACTTTTATGTTGTTATTGATAAACCAAAATGATGACAACTAAATAGAGAATTACGAAAGAAAAAGACATGTTGCGCCAAATCCAAATAAATTATGATGGGCAAGAGAATGTTGAACAGAGATCGGATATTCGGATCCATATTCACCAAAACTGGAGATGTTGTCTAATATGAAATGCGCTTTTATGTCGAAAATTTGTTTATTTTTAATTTTAAATAACTCATACCACCCCCCCCCCCCCCCTCTTTCACCCTACATACACATATAAATGTACATCTGGGGTTAAACATTAATTTTAAATAAATATGCATTTTGAAGCAATCCATGAATCCCGGGGCATTTTTTTTTTAAAGTCACTTCCATTCTAAACAGCCAACTAGTTATGCATTCACGGTGTTCCTGGCATTACGGGATTTAAAAAAAAAACAACATATTTTAAGAAGACGCTTCCATTCATAGCTTTAAATTAACTTTGGGTAAATATGCATCCGAATATCCGATCTCTGATGATGACTGATAATGCTAAATAAGATGTGACGTATGTCTTACTAGTCAGAGCTTGGACGTCACATCAGCAGAACTGAAAATTCGCAAAAAATCACTACTGTATCCGTAGTGAAAAGAAAGTGTTGGCTCTAAAGGGAGACTTAACTTCATTCTAATACGAAATTTCGATTGTTAAACTTCCCCCGGAATCTATTGAATATGAAAAGTCATTGACAAAAATTACCAATAAGTTTTGCATCATTTACAAAGAAGCCAAGTAATATATTTTATTGGTAAACGCAGTCATATTGCGGATAGTTAACTAAATTGTTTCATATCATAAAGTAAATTCTACGCCATTTAGGAAACCCGTCCAGTAACAAGCAAAGCTAAAGATATTGAGAAAAGAAAGAAAAAATAAAAAGAAAGAAAGTAGTATTGAAAGTTAAATATTGAGACACGAAGTAACAAATGCGTGCAATTACTTGACAGGTCCACTTAATCTGTGTGGTTCTTTCCTCAAAAAACCATTTCAGACACTAATCTACATGGTCCTCAGACATTATGTCCAAATTTTTATATACACATTGATATTGATGAATTTTAGATATATATACAATGACATGAGTATTTACTTGTAAAGTATTATGTTATTTTAATTATTGTGAATGTGAGGACTATGTGGATCATTGCCTTTTTTCTCAGATAGTTTTAATCATGATCTGGCTATTTGAATAATTTATGCGGCCTACCCAAATGTCCTTTCTTTGGGTTCGTCGAATCGTTGAGCTTCTTAAGTCCTGCGTTGAGCTACACGAGTACTGACAAATGCGTTCACTGACTGGACGGATTCACTCAATCTGTGTGGTTATTTTCTCAAAAGACCATTTCAGAAACCAATCTATGCTCTTCACATGATCTGACCAAGATTATTTCTGGACTATATAAGAGAATGAGACCTCTGAGTTTGTTTCGGCCTTTCTTCTCAGAGTAGTCAGATAGAAAACGCCGACCTCATCTAGTTTAAAAAATATGATTGACGTGTAAATGTGTTTGTACAAACCTACTTACAGAAATAAAATCATTTATCACATTCCAGATTATACGTCTATCGTAGGTACTTAACATTTCCCAGACAGTACAAGCTTTGATTTGCGTAAAAGCACTCCCTCACCGGGGGCATTCGATCAATCCAAGTTTCCACTATAACGGCGCAGGCCGTCAACTCCCTTACAACTTATTTTCAGGATACAACCTCTTTCTTCCAATCCGTAGCTGACGCTCCGGGCGCTGGAGGGTGTGGAACGATATCTGGCTGTCTTAGGGTGAGGCCTGCAGGCAACAGACTCGGGGAGTTTGTTACCTGAACAGTGAAAGGCTCGAGCCAGCGGCAGCGCGCCGTGTTCCGTGCGCGCCTCTCTCTAGAGGAATTGCGGCCGTATGCATCCGCTGAGGGTGACGGGGTGCGCAAGAATTCATGCAGGCCAACACCTGGCCAGGGGAGCGCGACAAAATGCGCAAGCACTCCAACACCCCGGCTAAAGGTAGCAGCAGAACACCGTGTGGTTTTAGTCACTAAGACCCACTCCAAGGTGGAATACATCCACGACGATTTCAAAACCATAATAAAAACAACAAAAAAAAAACCGTCAACTGCCCGGTAGTGTAAAGAGATATTTAAAGCAGCAGGATAGGTTGATACATATAATTAAATAGGTAGAAGTAACACGGCTAGGTCGCGGGTAAAGTTTACATTCAGGCGAATGCTCCCAGTGAGGGACCGCCTTTAAGAAACCACCAATACAAAACTGTGTTTAAGTAATGAAACGATAGTTTCGCTTCCACTGGTCGTGCCACCTATGTTTACAATCACAATACAATCACGGTAAGCGTATCAGTGCCGACAAGAGCAAAAATTGCTTATTATTGTAATATGACGGGCTGCAGTAATGCACTTTATATTGTTTATCGTTCCGTAAGCAGGGGAAATAAAGAAATAAAAGGGTTTTATACAGATATACGAATGGTATAGGTGGTGTTTTATTTTATGGAGGTATAGATGATTCATAGGTTATGTTGAAGCTTCTAGAAAGTATTGGGAATTCATCACCGAAATGTTGGTTATAGTAGATTAAATTATATTGGAGGTCACAAAAAGCCTGTTACAGTGGTTTTCAGATTTTCGGTATATTTTTATTTTCCTACTCTTACAACTATGTTATGGTTTTTTTTGACAAGGTGTTCAACCCCTTACTGTGTTCATTTCGAGAACGGATCTAGTCAGGATTAAAATTTAGCTTAGCAGAGTTGCAGATTATTAACTTACTCACAAGGGAAGAAGCTGCACTTCCTATTTAAAGTCGGTTAAAAATATATGGAGAGATAGATACAGATAGGTACTATTGATGCTTTTCTCTCCTTGATCGGTTGCACAAAGACTGAGTATGCTACCGCTGCGCGCACGCACAATACGTGCCGACAACAACGAGATAGAAATATTCCAATTTCAAATTGTTGTCATTATTGTTCCCATACGATGCATTGAAGAATTCCATTTTTCAATCGATTTACCTTTTCTAAAGATTTTTTATTTTTTCCAGAGTTAGAAATGCTTGTGTTGCTCCGTAATTTTTCAGAACATTGAGTACAATGTTCTGATTTTTCTTCAATAGAAGAAAAATATTCCTTTGATTAATGTCGTTGTTTCGTATTACTTTGAAACAGAAAATCAAACTGCCCTGGCCCTGAAATACAAAACTTTGAGAATAGCAATAGAAAAGCAAAATATCTGAAAAAGAAATAGTAAGCACACACACAATAAATAAACTTGACCAAACACGTACACGATAAGAAGATAAGTACAAATATACGGAAACAATTCCAAGACAATTATTCATATTCTGTCATTGTAAGATAAATTAAATCGATCCTAATCATTTAATTGCTGGCCTGAGATATCATCATCTTATTGTTTGCGTATCACAACAGATAGAACTACCGGGTAAATTGGTCAAAGGCCAAGCTTACTTTGAGGCCATAAATACGGCGGAAAGATAGATAATCTGAGCCCTTAAATTGCATGATAATCGAAACAGTAATAAAATGTTACGAAATATGAATATTATTGGCTGTGTTCAAAGGCTCCAATAGAAACTAATAGATAGACTCTAACAGAAAATTTCTATGAAAACTTCACGGAAATTGTTCTACGAGAAGAGTCGCGTTGCACTGTCGAGTCGAGCCTGTCTGCGGGACCTTTAAGACGTAGACTAGAATTAATGTTTAAAGGACTAATATGCGAAATGCCAGACCGAAAAAACTTTCTCTCTTCACAATGCTATATTTAATAGACGGAGTGAATGTTTCTATCACATTTGTCTACGTATCCAGGAGTTATTACATCATCACCGTGGTGGATTACTTGATAATCACCAATTGGAGGAATCCGCTGGATGCAAGAAACACAGGGCTGGTCAATGAGGCGACGTTTGTGGGAGGCTTCAAACGCAAACTCAAAGCATTTATTTCAATTAAACCATTTACAGGCACTTTTGAATTGTCAAGGAGTTGGTCAGTTAGAAATATGAAGATAGTTGCCCATTTCATACCGTAGTAGGTAACTATGGAGAAGACCGGCCAAGAAACTCCATTGGACACTCTTTTAAATTATATTGTTATAAATTATATTATAATTATATGTGAGAATGATGTAAAAAATACATAGGTACCTACACGTTAGAAGCGTCCAGCGCAAGTAAATAGAAACCAACATAAATAGAATAGAATATAAAATAATTAAAATAAGCCATGGCAGCTAAGAGATGACCAGTCCCAACTAACGGCGCCCGTTCACGAACATGACGCATAGATCAGCACCATTAAGCTCAACCATTTTGAAGAGAACTTCATGATCCAACACACGCGCCACCGACAGCGAGACATTTGAGTGAGCATGACATACTATCAGCCGCCAGGGCACATTCAAGTCAATGAAAGACATTTTACCCGGGAAATGGTAGCTCTATTACTATAGAGCTACCATTTCCCGGGTAAAATGTCTTTGTGATATGAATACATACATATATAGAACATAGTACTCACACCTGTGATATGAAATTTATTATATAATACAAAGGAGATGGAGTTTATACAAGCCTATGTTCAGTAATGGACGTCACTCGTTTGAAATTATGATGATGACTCATTGGTGGGGGAAGGAGATAGTAATTCCTGCGTAAAGTTCATTTGAAATGCTTAACTTAGTTTATTTCACGTATTTTTCTACTGTTTGCACTGCTCGCCTCATCATAGCCCAGAGATCCATGATCTATTATTTGACGGAGAAGGTACGTCTCTCACGTTATTATCAGCCATATTTTAACTACTGTGGGCGTACTATGGGTAGTGTTGGTTATTGCGCAATAGAAAAACCGTTTGCTGTTCAAATCAAATTATAATTTACGATCAAATTAATCACACACCGTAGGTACACGACACAACTATACGAAACGCGTGACAGTTCCTAGGGTTGAGGTACTGATCTCCTCGAAGGCAGAATGGTAAGTGTCCACTCGTCCCATCAGCGCTCCTCCATCAGCCAGGCTCCGTCATAGCATGAAGTTAGCCGAGTATGCACGTCATCGTAACGGTGCTGCCACCTCCCGGAACTCGTGTTGCGCTTTGTTTAGTGTCCAAACTAATGACCGTCTTTTTTATAGATCTGTATTTTGTAATTTTCTAAGAAAATGCCTCAAAATCGTGGTATCTGGGTATCGTATTACTCAGGAACTGGGTTATGGAGGTCAGATAGGCAGTCGCTCCATGTTAAATACTGGTAATCAGCTGTATCCGGTAAGACTGGAAGCCGACCCTAACATAATTGAGACAAATCAGAAAAGAAAAAAAGATAGCAAAAAGTTTCAATAAGCCTTATGTTTTATTAGTCCATAGTTTTCCTGGCCACATCCAAAACCATCAAGCACACAATTACTCCGTACACGTGGTAGGTGTGATCGCACCCCATCGACTTATGATCACCATTGACTACAGTTACAAAACTTTCATTAGCTGCCTTACATAATGTCTTGTTTTAAAGTAATTGTAGCTTATTAATGCCCTGCTCTCAGCATTCTCGTTAGAACTAACATGATTAGCGGGCTTAAAGGTTAAGAATCAATGTACTGTTTCCTTGTGTTGGGAATGGGAGTTGTTAAATTATTGTGAAAAGTATGGATTGAGTAAATAATGTAGCTTGCAATGTTTTTCTAATTTCTAGGCTGTTATTTCCACAAATTTCGAAAAGTTTTAGATCACAATGTATGTTCACTGGCATTATCTCATAGCTCATTGTCAAAAGTGTAAGGACCCAATCCAAAAATTGATCTAGGTAGGTAATGATTCTGGGACTCCTTTTGGCGTCAGGGGCTTCATTTAGAAACGTTTCCACATTTTGAGCTGTGAACATTTTTGACTTCTTAGCACGATGTCCTTCCAAATTCCTTTTTCAAAATGCCAGTAATTTGGTTATGTATTCATTTGAATATTAAGTTTAATGTTTATTGTTGACCTGAGCATCGATTAGATGCAACATGGGCTACTTGACTTCTTTGTACATCATAAATGCTGGAAGTAGACTAAAAGTACTGACTCAGATACAGATTTGACGACTTGAATAGTTTTCCATTTCTAAAAATCGTCGTAGGCTTTCATGTACGATGCCTTGGACTTTTCTGGGAGTGGATTATTGGCAATGCAAATGGCAAATTTGACAATCGCGACTCCACGTGGTACTTGTTTGCCCTACCCCGTGATTTTTTTTTAGAGCCGAGGCGTGCTTGGTTAGGCAGCCTCGACGTGTTTTATATGGATTTTTAAACTTTTTGTATGGAAAATATGAAAAAAAAAATACCTATATGTAGAGTTTTAAGGGGTTTAAGGGTATCATAAAGGGGGTCGAAATTTTCATTATTTTTGCGATAGGACACACCATTTTCGAGATATAAGCAAAATAAAATAAAAAAAAGGTACAGTACTGTTTTTGCATCTGAAGTCGAGGTTTTGTGGTGAATTCTAGTTCACGACAACAAATTTTATTCCACACCTTTTTAATCGCGATTAAAAATAGCCAGATTTAGATAAACAACCAAAATTTTAGGTGATCAACGTAAAATTCAGAATGGCAAAATTGGCATTTTCACTAAACTAATAATTCATTGCCATCTTAGTGCTGTCAAACTAAAATATAGTTAAGTTGTGTCACTTTAGTCTTTTTCAGAATGAGAAATCGTCGTTTGACAGGAATAAACAAAATTTCTGTGATTTTTAGTCTAGTTTAGAGAGTTTTGTGACAAGAGAACCGGCACCATTGTCGAGCAGGTACTCTGAAAAAGTAATTTACAATCCAACCCCAATTTATTAAGAACAAAAGTAAGCCACAAAACGATCTTTGTATAAAATCCATTGAGTATTTACTATAACGACGTGACTATTAGGGCTAAGTGCCCCTGTTTCGTTGGACGACACGTCACAGGTTAAGTGGGTCCGTACTATAAAATTTTACTGCCCACCGGTTGAAACGATTGTTATAACTAAATTGAATGCCACTGTACGAAGGATTATGGTTTTAAAATGTGCTGCTGTTTTGTTGTTTCATTGATGTAGATGTATTGATTTTTAATTAGTTTAAAATTAAAGTGATTATGTAAAATTCAAAAACAAGTCCCTCTTTTAATGGTAGCTTTTATCACGCACTAAAAGTTATAAAATAATTAAATTGACTTGTATTAGTTCATTGTTTATATCCAATGATTAAATCAAAAGGCGCTTTGTTTAAATTAATTAAAACTACACACAAGTAAAAAGCAATTGAACCTAATAAAAGCGTCTTAATAAGTTTTATAGAATTATAAACTACGAACATGATCTCGTTATTTGCTAATACAAGAATATATATTACCTAGTTAGCATATATGGTCTTCATGCATTGAAGCTTTCTGTAGCTACTGTTTCAACGAAACTGACGTTAACAATGTAATAGGTACAACAAATGATAATCTGACTTCACAAAGAACTACTGCCTCCAGTTCATCTCCTACGTCACTTACCTACTTAAGTTTTACGTCACTTATTTTTGTTTTCATCGTTTGTTGTCATTTGCGAGTGTCGTAACACAGAGCAAATTATCTAACCTTGCAGAGCAATGTGTATTGTCTTTGGTCCCTGGCCATGGACAAAATTGTAAATTTTTAATTTTTGGGTACGAGGCTTTTGGCTACATTGTATATCTGTATTTTTATTAATGTATTTTGTTTTGTAATGTGCGTTTTGTTTGTGCAGAATAAACAATTTTTCTTTCTTTCTTTTTCTATTTAAGTAATTATAAGGATAGACCACACGCCAAGAACTTCAGGGGTCTCGCAAAACTTTGCACACTTTAATCACCATCTACAAACAAACGAAAAACCCACAATCAACTCCCATTATCGTCATTCCCAACATGCGCCATCTTCCCATAATCACCCTTACACTCGCAGCAAAAATCCTTTACAAAAATAAAACAAATTCTCCTATCTAAGGTAACATGACGCAAGCCTCGTTATTTTATTCCAGCTAGCTACAACTTCATCTAGCGGTGAAGTACGGTGTTAATTAAACAGACTGTTATACAGGTGTCCTTGTCTGGCATGCGGTTGAGGTATGCTCTGTTTCATTATTATAACATGGTACGCTTTGGGGTGAGAGGTTGACAACATTTTGACGGTTTCTTTGCTAGTTTTTCAGGATGTCATCGACGCAGGATTTTTTCTCACTGGAATGAAGGTTTACAAGTCTTTATCATGTCATTGCCACTTTAGTTTGGGTGTAGTCAATACAAAACTGCAAGTAATGTTGATACTCATGGGAAAACTACCCAACAAGTGCTGGCTGACTTATGTAATCACCACTCTTGGTATATCTTGGTATCCTAACCTGTGTATCTACAACCATATTAACGCAGCTTTTATTATAAAAGTTATAATACTAATTATTCGTTAATTAATGCCCAAAATTAACCTGTGCACTGAGAAGTAACTCAATGAACTCACTCAGAAACAAAAACAATTGACGTGTCCATTGTTTTACAAATTGTTGTTTTTTTCTTTGTGTTTGTTTTTTGTTTATTTCAAACAAGTTTAGGCTATATAAGTCACATTCCATCGCACTACCACGCCTGTTTACTTAACATTTACCTTCTAATCCTCGATCTACAATGACCTACCTGTAACTCAATAATATACTTGTGGACTTGTGGTAATATTCAAACTGACATTACTGTAATACAAAACACGTTGGCGACCCCTGGACTGCTAGTATGAGTAGCCGCATTTGCACATTTGATAAGATCGTCAAAGTGACATAAAATTGTGCCGGCAGCGTTCAGAATGGCTACCTCCGTGTAACGTACGTACTGTATCGTTGAGTACAACAAGGGTTTTGGATAGTTTGTCCAGGAATACGAGCAGCATTGTCCCTTGACAGTATTTTCACACTGGTATTAGGTTCCTGGGAAGAGTCAAGGGTACCTAATATCATTGTCTAATGTTGCAAAAGCAAAGATTTGTTTCCAAGATTAAGAATTTTGGGTTTCAAGATCACAACGTTCTTACTATCCTATCGAACTGAGACCGGATATTTCGCAAAAAAAAAAACAACGGACGGATATTAATTATTAATTGGATGGTAATTTGACTTGGTCAAAATATTGACAATAACGTGGTAAAGGCTGACGTTAAAGTCACCAACCCATTTTTTGTCAGACCTGGCAAAAGTTTTTGGCGAACATTGGATTAAACATCCCTTATCAGGGAAGCTAATATCGAAGAACCGCAGGTGGCAGTGCTTTATTATTTACTTGATGTCTCTTGAAATGCACGAAAAATCTCCGTGTTCAATATTTATATATATTAGATGATAATGGCCTGTTTGTTTACTTAACGGCGCAGGATAGCCTTTACCGGATAAACCACTATACGATGAAATGTTTTAATATCATCAGGATCATGCCGGAATATAGCAGTTTGCCGTGGAAATGGTACGACAGCGGCTCCCCTGACAGCATCTGTCATCAGAAGACAGCCGCCACGCAACCATCGATACGATACTCTGCTAGAGTGTCAGTGTCAGCCAGTGTCATTCTTATCCGACCTCTTCAGTGATTCCAGTAATTTCGTAACATAACTAGACGGCGGCGCCACTTTCTGCGCCGTCATACTTATAGGTATAGCAAACACTGAAAGTTTGAAACCTTTATGATCCAAAATTATAAATTGCTTTTAACTATTTATATGTGTAACAAAACCAAGAATGTAATATTAATTATTTCCATCTTAGAATTGTCTTTATGTTCGTGCTAGTACCTCCCTAGTTATGGATGTAGTTAGGTCACGTTTCACAGACAAAGCATATAGGTTTTATGTCTTAATTTAGAGAGCCACTGACCAAGCCTCCATATTTATAAGGAATGCCTGGCATTTAGATAGACAACTCTAGAACGTTGAAGTACGGTTAACTTGTGTACTAGCAACAGCTGGGAAAATTGATCGTTTGGGAATGTTGTGGTTTGCTCAATATGAGTCCAGTGATTTGTTATTTGCAAATAGTGATACTGATAATGTTGATACTTTTTTTAAGTAGGGCAGGTCATAACGGTGCGAATAGTGATACTGATAATGTTGATACTTTTTTAAGTAGGGCAGGTAATAACGGTGCAAATAGTGATACTCATAATATTGTTTTTTTTTAAGTGGGGCATTTAGTAACGGTGCAAATAGTGTTACTGATAATGTTGATACTTTTTTTAAGTAGGGCAGGTCATAACGGTGCAAATAGTGATACTGATAATGTTGATACTTTTTAAGTAGGGCAGGTAAAAACGGTGCAAATAGTGATAATCATAATGTAGTTTTTTTTAAGTAGGGCCTGTAATAACGGTGCAAATAGTGATACTGATAATGTTGATATATTATTACGTAGCGCAGGTAATTACAGTGCAAAATTGACTTATGTGATGATTTTGTTCTCGATGCAGCTGCGATCAATAATTTATGGTCTTCTCGTCCATTGTTGGAAAATTCAATAGGAAATAGGAATACAAGCATACTACACCATACTTAACACTTTACATAATCAGCCTATAATGTTCTCACTGCGTGGACACAGGCGTCCTCTCTATGAGAGGGAGTGGGCAGTAGTCCACCACGCGGGCCCAATCCGGGTTGGTGGTTGTCACATGTCTTGGATTTTTTGTTTCTAGGACATGCCGATTTCCCCACGATGTTTTCCTTCACCATTTTGAGAGCAGTGGTGATGAAATTAAATACACAAAGTATAGTGCCTGCCTGGGTTCGCACTCACGATCTACAACTCGTAAGTAGGGGCCGATGCCACTGGACCACCTCTGAACACTTTGCAGGACATTAAGCACCCCCAGACATACATAATAACAATGAAACTTCTACATATAGTGCCCCGTTTAGCGTCCTTCAATGGATTAATAACCTTAAACTTGGAGAATAGCGAATAAACAATAAACATATTTCATATTTCAGTAGTCGCAAGTGCTCCTGCTGAGCATGAGGTCCTGGATTCGATTCCCTAGTCGGGCTAAGTGTTATTGGGTTTTTCTATCTGACATTTCTCGGTAGCAACTCGTAGTCTGGATTTGTGCCAGGTTGATGGCAATAGGCTCGTCCCATGTTACATGGGACTTAAACATAACTGGCGAAATGTGGGTGTACATAGTTTAGGTACAACTCTGCCCAACCCTTTGTAGAAACGAGGCGTGATGACATCCTAACGTAATATTATAAATGTGAAAGTAAGTTTGTTTGTTTGTTACCTTTCACGCCTAATCCACTAAACCAATCATCATGTAATTTTACATATACATCAGGGGTAAAAAAAAGCAAAGATCAATAACTGTCGACTGTCACAATTGCTTTAGGACGCTAGATTGCGGTGGGTGTCTTTCGAACATGATTGAATTTTATTATTAGAAACTTTGGTAGTGTGTTAAGGGCTTACAAGAGCTAAAGCGCGGTCACTGTCGGGTTGCATAGAAAAGAAAGAGATGCGCGATGTCAAAACGCTGGTCTAAAAAATTAAGACACTATTACGTTAGTATGTTGCTTGTAGAATAATCTGACAAAAAATCTAAATGTCTGCATGTATATTAGTATGATTTTTAATCGTTAAAAAAAATTTAGAGATATCTTCGTAATTTTTTTCTATCATATCAAGTTAATTGTGTTATGTTTTCAACACACTATCTAACTAGCATATATCCTGCAGAATATCATATACTTTTCTGATTTTGGTTACTGCAGTGGATCATATATTTTTAGGCATTATAAATTTGCGTTTAGGTCATGTAGTCCCCTTAAGAGTATTAAAAAAAAAGTCCAACACCGTTTGACCGAACACCATAAAAGTTGGCACATAGGTAAGTATATATCTATTTTTAATGGAGAAAGATTTACAGGATCTTTTTTGACCTCCACGCGGGCCAAGCCACGTGCAAAAGCAAGTTATTTCATATTTCATACCTACCTTGGTACAATCAGATATTATTATGCCCTACTTAAGCATTCTCTTCAACCATCTTGATATCTTCGAAACAATTGACGTCGATCACCCAGAAGGAAAGTGCTGTTACTAATAAATATTACGAATTCTCATAACGTTTACATAAGTACTAGTCTAGAGCCGAGGTCTAAGCATAGACAGAACCTAAGCGTAGCGTAGCGTTTACACCTGAGTCAAAACAGAAAAGAAAGAAAATACGTTTATTTGCGGCAAACGTGACGCAGAGAAAAAGAACACAATAATTATAAGTAAAATAAAAAAAAGAGCTGATGACCTTGAAACGGCTGAACTGACTTTAATAAAACATGTCTAAGAACCACCGCCAGAAAACCTGCTTTCAAATGAAAAAAAACCGCATCCGAATCGGTTCACCCGTTTAAGAGCTATGGCGCCACAGACAGAAACACATAGCGGTCAAACTTGTAACACCCCTTTTTTTACGTCGGGGGTTATAAAGAACAGTTTTGATTGCCGAAGACAGAACAGTCCAGTCCGTACCTCTTGTAAAGCTAGAGTTTCCTAAGACTGCGGTGGCCGTCACATAGCGTCCGCAATTTACCGCTCAATGACGTCATTGAAACGTTATTTATGAAATTATGTTGGTATGTTTCCCTAGAGAGCGTTTTTTGACAAACCCCGGTGCCATCATTCTCATGACTGCCATCAGTCGTTGAGCTCCTTATGTTCTGAGTTGAGCTGCACGATTACTGACAAATGCCTGCACTGACTGGGCAGGTCCACTCAATCTGTGTGATTTTTCCTGAAAAGACCATTTCAGACACAAATCTACATGGTCTTCACATGATCTGGCCAATATTATGTCTGGACTTTAAAAGAGACTGTGACCTCTGAGTTTGTTTCAGCCTTTCTTCTCAGAGTAGTCAGATAGGAAATGCCGACCTCATCTAGTTTTTAAAATATGACTGACGTGTAAAAGTATATTTTTTACAAACCTACTAACAGAAATAAAATTATTTATCATTTATAACTGCAGCAGCTGCTGGCAGCTGCCGGAGGAAACCGTAGCTGTAGGAGCAACTAGATTCAATTCAATTTTCTTGTAGATGTTGACGATCAAAAGTGTCTAATGGGCTACTTGAAATAAACGATTTGATTTTGATTTTTGTCAAATAGTTTTTTCAGCAGAGTTTTAACAAGGTTGTCCTCATCAAGCATCGCTAATGAGACACAATTGGTTTTCTATTGTTATGGCCCTCTAGCAGGCCACCTGGACCTGACTAGACCTTTCAAAATGTGAACGCATCATTGTTTTTTAACCGACTTCACAAAAAGGAGGAGGTTCTCAATTCGTCAGTGTTTTTTTTTTTTTTAATGTGTGTTAGCTCTTAACTTTTTTCTGGGTGAACCGATTTGAATGATTTCTTTTTTATTTGATAGCTGGTGCTTCACATGTGGTCCCATTTAAAATTGATCAAGGTCTGACCAGTAGTTATTGAGTTATCCTTAATACTGCATATTTTTTCCACTTAGTTTATATGGATGATGTGTTAATAATTTCCTGTCACTGTTATTTACACACCAAGTAGTGGTATACGAATTTGTGTGGGGCAGGTACCGCAACTAAAAATTGAAAAATAAAAACTTTTTTACAAAA
Organism: Griposia aprilina; assembly: GCA_916610205.1. Classification (NCBI taxonomy): domain Eukaryota; kingdom Metazoa; phylum Arthropoda; class Insecta; order Lepidoptera; family Noctuidae; genus Griposia; species Griposia aprilina. Next base: position 13,434,144 of record OU744306.1, read on the forward strand.
AAACAACCGACTTCCAAAAAAAACACTAAAAGACGTGAAAAATAACTTTAATTTCGGAAGTCGGTGGCCAAAAACGAAAATACAAAACCAAAGACACCGACTTCCGAAATTAAAGTAATTTTTCACGTCTTTTAGTGTTTTTTTTGGAAGTCGGTTGTCTTTTTGTTTAATAGGAAGTCTGTCTAACAAAGGTCTGCCCACAGCCTAAGTTTCCTTAATCGGGCCACAGTTCAGCTTAAAAGGCTTATCTATCATACAATGCCTTTGTGCGGTTGCTTAATGTGCCGTTACATTTTAGGACCCTATTTTAGAGCCTCTGGTGCTAAATAACGATAAGCTATGTAGTATAGATTGTTAAAATTTGATCTTTGATATTTATTATCTTGATGTAATAGAATTATAAGTGTTTAATTTTGATGCGAAAAGTTGTTTACGATACAAGCTAAATGCGCGCTATTTCATTCGTATACTTTGGTTATTTGAACTTGGAGGATACTTAAAAGAACATAAATACCAATAACATTATTTTTTTTGAGATGGAAGAATGAGAAAATTAAAAAATGAACAGATGTGAGTGGAAACGCCGGGAGGGTACGCCCTAGGAAGACATATAGTGACCTTATTGGTGATGTTCTTCAGAAAGATCAGATGTATGAACGTGTATGACCAGATGTATGAACGTAAACGAGGCAAAAGGAGTCTGTATGGATCGTAGCAGGTGGCGTTCTGTAGTTTCTGCCTACCCCCATGGGAAGAAGGCGTGAGTTTATGTATGTATTTTTTTTTTCATGGTTCTATGCTTAGTAGTTTTGGTGTTTTGTTGACTGACACTGACAGTGATACAGGTACCTATTTTGCATATAAAAAACATAATTAACTCGAAACAGTGTAAATGCTGCACCTTATGCGGCTTGATAAAGAAAAGGTATTAGAATAACAAAAAAAAAACCGCTGCTGATGGATTTATTTATTGTAGTCGTATAATATTTACATAATTGAAAAATTAACAGTCTTAAAATAATACGAATATGTACAAGTATATAAAAAGGCAAAGAATAACAGGGCGTCAAAAAATTTGTCCGCATCGCCGTCAACAGGAAAAGTACCCAAAAGGCTGACAGCATTGCCACGTTGTATGGCAATGTTGATTCTTTGGCCATAAAATAGGTAAGCCCTCTTAGTCACGTGGCGGGTCGACCAACCGCTTGGCTATGTTTCGAAAAACTAAGTGGGAACTCGCAGGTGATTGAGAGAGAGAGGTGTAAAGTTCACTCATCATACATAGAAAAGGGAGGATCCTCCGACAAGACAGGTGTTGTGTCTGGTGGGCAACTGCCCGAAAATTTATGTCGGGACGTTGCATATATGCTTGTTGCGCGGTAAACTCTGCTTGCGCGATGCAAGATTTTGCGTGACGTCAGTGTGACGCGTAGTTCACATGTGGCGTTGTAGATACAAACATTATTTTAAACAAAAGCTACAATAAAGGTCCCATCTACACAACGACGCCTGTGAGTCAACCCCGCAAATCACTCTAAATTTTCGACAGCTGGAAACAGTACTAATATCGTCTATCGTATATCAAACAGACACGACATAACATAGTACTGATTAATTGTCCCAGGTGTAAGACTTAATTACGAGTAGAACAGGACTGCCTCCGAAGTTTGTCATTGCAATTTGCAACGCCCCTGTCCAGATTGAACGATATATCTTGCGATATGTCTCGTGATATCTGATAGTGGTGTACAATTATCGTTTAAATTGGAAGGAACTACCACTATGGAACTTGAAGCTTGCGAAATTCTGAGTAGTGTTAAAAGAGGATATTAGTTTCGTAGGGATTTTAATGTGGAAGAACGAAGATTAATGTTCGGTGTTTGATGTTTTATGTTATTAATACGCTTTTTTTTTTCATTCTGGGCACTACTGTTACTACTTTTACTATGAGCCTACATCATCCAACTGCTGGGCAAAGGTATCTCCCCATGACTTCCAGCTCTTCCCAGCCAGGGCTAAAGTAGACCACTGGTCGTTTGTTTTCTCTCGCTCGTCCGGCCATCTTCTACGTGGTCTGCCGCGACGTCTTCTGGCTGCGAAAGTGAAAAATCTTCTTAACTTTTAAAATATTTGACTGATATCGAGATGAGGACCGGTGACCATGTGAGTTTATTTACAACCTTTCACACAGTTGACAAAGTTCAAGATATTTCAATTAATCAATAAACATCTTAAGGTAAGGTAACGAAACAACACAACGACAAGACAAACGTTCTAACAAAAAGAAAATATCACCCTCACTCACAAAAGACATTCAATCTTTGCATTGAACACAGAATTTTAATCGCACACTGAAACATAAAGTTCCATAGTAACCACCAATAAATAATCACCAGCTTTGAATAGAGAGTTCCTTAGTTAACACTTGAAATACTCGCGGTCCGGTCCATAAGACCGCGGAGTTACTTTTTCAGCTCCACGCATAAATAAATGGCTAACTAAGACGTTGGGACACACAATTTTATGGTCCCGGTGTGCACAGCACTTTATTGTGCTCAGATTTACTTGTAGATCTGTGTAAAGTGAAGCGTTTTCGATTTAGTGAAGAAAAAGCGAGAGGGTCATGTTTATAATGACAGCTCTTGAAAGGATCTATTGTGTGAAGTGTTGTTTTAATCGTGAGTTTAACGTGTCAGAGATAAATCTTAATAAGGTTACAGACATAAATTAATTGCACTATATTATTTGCCACATATTTCTTGATCTAAAATATAAAGTGCTCAACTAAGAGCGGTCCTAAGCAGAGATCGGATATTCGGATGCATATTTACCTAAAGTTAATTTTTTGCTGTGAAAGTATGGCAGCGAATTCCTAGAATATTATTTATTAATAAATAAAAATCTTGGATTGCGTAGCTATTTAGATGCATATTTATTTAAAATTAATGTTAAACCCGCGATACAAATAATTATGTATATATAGGGTGTAAGAGGAAGGGTATTGTGTATTAGGTAAAAAAAGTTTTTTTTTTTCCATTAATGCCGCATTCTATATTAGCCAGGTTCTCAACTTTATGTGAATATGCATCCGAATATCCGATCTCTGGTCATAAGTAACATAAATAAAAAAAGAAAACACGATCTCCAATCGCCTACAGTTATTTGTGTGCACATAATATTTGTCTTCATACAAATTATGACACTGGCCGTACAAAGGGTTAAGAATTAACCGACCGTTTACGGTCATCCTTTTAACTCGAAAACATTAATTATAACACCTCTTTAACTTTAAATTTATTGTGTTGTTTTGTTGCTCATTACTGGGTTTTAGTTCTTTTTTTATGCGAAGTGCTTCGGGTTATATCGGGTGTTTAAGTTTCTTATAATTTATGGCTTAAGGCGTATTTTATGTAGTACCTTTAAAGGCACGTGGGTATTTATGCCGGGTACGTTTCAATCTGGGCGATCTTTGCCTGTTGTCGTTTATTTCTTTGCAAACTATTAGCTCGCATTCGTGGTTTGAATTTGGACGTTTTATTAGCCCACGTTCGCACAGACGTAAAAATATCGCGGCGGGATTTTATCGCGCACTAGATTTTCAACTCTTGGTGTTGAGTCGAGCGTTGAAAATCTAACAGAGTGCATCCCAGCGCGTCGAGAAAACATCCTGATTTTGAAATTATGTTTTAAATTCTAATTTATTTATTTGTACAAATATGTACATGAACGATGTAAATCAAAAAAAAAAAAATCTCTTTATGTGCTGACTTGCAAGGCGTACAATATTGCTTACACAGTTGGTAATAAGTGTACAGGTAGTATATACCTGTATAATTATAAAAATAATGCTAAGTAACAGTCTTAAATCTTAAGCAATAAAATAAATATAAACATAAAGAAAATAGTACAAATTAAGATAACAAAAATTAGTAAACGTATTTTTGCAGGTGTTTTAGTTTTGTGTTTCCTGAAGAAATTGATAAATTATCAAAGGTTTTTTAAAATGTTTAGCGCGACGTTTTGCACACAAAGAACCTATATCTATCTATATCTAAACATATAATAAAATAGAACGAAACGTAACGAAGCCAAAACAGTACATTGAATATTTTTGAGAACAAAATAAGTAATTGCTACGAGGTGTGGGAAGAGGTCTGATGCCGAAATTATAGTTTTTTGAATTTTCGACCATTTGCCTGTTTGTCTGGATCAATGTTTCGGATTGTCGCGAAATCGGCTGAACAGATTTGGATGAAATTAGGCACACACAATCTAGCTTAACACATAGGATACTTTTAATCCCGTTAGTACGTTCCCGTGGGATATATTTCACCATCCACGCGGGCGAAGCCGCGAGCAAAAGCTATTAGAATAAAAGTTGACAAAGTAGAAAATTGAAATAGGATTTTTCTTATATTTTTATGATTTTTTTATACTAATATTATATAGGGGTAAAATGTGTTTGTTTGTAGGTTTGTATGTAGGGGGTAATCTCTGGAACTACCCGTCGGATTTGAAAAAATCTTTTTGCATTTAATGTCCAATTCTTGAGGAAGGCTATAGGCTATTTAATATCGCGCTAGAACCCCTAGGAGGCAAGCAAAAATAAAAATAAAAGTCAGAAACAACGCTAAGTGAAAACGTAGTACCTAATAGCGCGGGCAGGCGATGCGATGCAACGGGGTGGGTCGGGGGAAAAATAATCTTCACGCGGACGAAGTCGCATGCAGAAGCTAGTCATAGCTTACTGAAGCGGTTTGTCATAGTCATTCAAAAACTGAACTATTTTACCCTATGATGTATATCACCAATTCCGTGAATTTACACCTACATTATGCAGATGTATTCATAATAAAATAGGCATATTAATAGGTTTTCCCGATACTATCGACCACAACTTCTAATAACAATAAAATTAACGTGCAATTTCATCGTGAATAATATCGTAATTAATTTTAATTTATGTACAGGTGTCGGTTTTCCTTTTATTCGGAAAAATGGGTAGTAAAATTGCTTCTTCGAAGATTGTTAGATCAGTAAGGAAATTGATATGGCGCCTATACTCGTAATAATGATGCAGTGCATTGCGTTCTAATTACATACCAATAATAATAATAAAACAGCCTACTCCTCATAATATTAATTCTACGTGATTAAAAAAATATCAGCACTACACTGATCTGGCTTGGGCCCGTTCATGTAGCTTAAACTAGCCAAAGAGCTAAGAAACAAATTTTGTTTACCAAAAATGATAATAATAATCTTAGTGCTTCGAGTTCGAGCAATGGGCAGCTCGCCGTCCGGTAAAGACCAGGCCCGGTTCGACGGCGCGTCGTGTGCCACGCGCACCTCTAAGAGATGTCAGCATCATTGACGGGGTCCGATAGGGCCGATGCCTGCCGGGGTCGTGGATTGTTCGAAAGAGTTACCGGGGCCCTGGCGTACAGGCAACTGAAGGAACACGGGTGGGTTTTAGTCAGTAACAGTCTGAGACACCCTTCCGCTCCGCCCAGAGCGGGAGAGGTCATGTGATGATTTCACACCCAAAAAAGAAATGCTTCGAGTTCATTCTACAAATTATGCAGGTATATGTAGGAAACTGAAATTAGTTGTCCTGTTATCCTGATCATGGGAGATGAATGGCATATCTAAGGTAGATCTAGATTAAAATGCTAAGCCTACTAACTCGTAAAAATTAAGCACTTTGGTTTTAGTTGAGAAATCGAAGAATAAGATTAATTTAAAATCTTTCAAAGACAGAAGGTACTGAAGCAATCAGTTATCTTCCTAATCTACATCCCGATTCCTCTACCTATTAGTTCTTCTTTATAACATTTGGAAAAACATTATGAAAGAAAACACAGACGGTGTAAGTACAAAAATGAACATAAAAAATAAATAGTTAAAATAGGTGATTTAACCCTATTGGAATATCAGTGTAAAATGTTAGTTTGCCATTCAGTATTTAGTATGACATGTACAACACCAGTTTTATCTATGTTTTTCTATATTTTCATCTATGGAAGTTTGCCAACTTCCGCCTCTTCGATTTTCTACCACCGTTGTACGTGTATTTGGATTCAATACATCTAATAAGTTTCGTAAAGTCCACAAGGAGTATTTTGCAACAGATGTTTCAAATAATACAATATTTGTCTAATTATTTATTTGTTTATTCAGGATCTCGGATACGGGGCACCGGTGTGGGTACGGGGCACGGTGTGGGCGCGATCATTGAGGCTCCGACCAGCACGCCGGTTGAACGCGTCCCAAAGGGTCATGGCCATCCGGCTGGTCCGGGGATACCGCACGGTCTCCTGCGAGGCGGCGAGCCTCCTTGCCGGATTGCCGCCATGGGATCTGGAGGCAAAAGTCCTCGCGCACATTTGGGAGTGGCGGGGGGAGGCGAAACGCCGGGGCGTAACTCCGCTGCCGCGAGAAATCGCGGCACAGCGGACAGAGCACCGGCGGGATCTCATGGCGGCATGGAGAGTGCGACTGTCGCAACCCAGCACTGGGCACGCCACAATTGCGGCGGTAAGTCCCCTCTTTGAGGAGTGGCTTGAGAGGCGCCACGGCGTCCTCACCTTCCGCCTGACGCAGCTCCTCACCGGATATGGCTGTTTCGGGAGGTTCCTGTTTCGGATAAGGCGGGAGGAAACGCCCGGGTGTTGGCATTGTGTGGATCGACCGGAGGACACGGTGGAGCATACGGTGGAGGTCTGCCCGGCTTGGGCGGAACACCGCCGTGTCCTCGTGGCGGCGATCGGCGGCGGCGATCTCTCGCGTCCGGCCCTGGTTCAGGCCATGTTACGGAGCGAGAGGGCATGGGAAGCAGTCACCTCCTTCTGCGAAGCAGTAATGCTCGCAAAGGAGGAGGCGGAGCGCGTGAGGGAGAGGCAATCATTGCGCCCTCACGCCCCTAGTCGCCGCAGGAGGAGACACCCTGGGCGTCGGGAGTCGATAGCCGACTCCCGGCCACCGTAGGCGCGGGCCTGCGGACGGTGAGCAATGGGCAGCTCGCCGTCCGGTAAGGGCCAGGCCCGGGTCGATGGCGCGTTGTGTTCCACGCGTGCTACCAAGAGATGTCAGCATACTTGACGGGGTCCGATAGGGCCGATGCCTGCCGGGGTCGCGGATTGTTCGAAAGAGTTACCGTGGCCCTGGCGCACAGGCAACTGAAGGAACACGGTTGGGTTTTAGTCAGTAAGAGTCTGACACGCCCTTCCGCTCCGCCCAGAACCGGAGAGGTCATTTGATGACTTCTCACCCAAAAAAAAAAAAAGGATCTCCAACAAAATATATACATATTACATGACCCGTAATTAATGGGCAACATCAGGTATTAAGTAAGTGTACTCCTTCACATATAGGAGACCACAGCATGCATATTATCGTTAAAAATAAGCTCACAAAGTTAAAATATTAATAATATTAGTAAAAAGAGAAAATTATATGTTTTTTTTTTTTTAAGTTACATAAACATAACATCATGCCTGTATTCCCTGAAGGGTTAGGCAGAGGTATACCTATAACACACCCACATTTCGCCATTTATGTTTAAGTCCCATGTAATAGGGGGCGAGCCTATTGCCATCAACCGGGCACAAATCCAGACTCCGGGCTGCTACCGAGAAATTCCAGATGGAAAAACCCAATAACACTTTGCCCGACGCGGGAATCGAACCAGGGACCTTTTTAAATTTAATACGTTTTAAAAGGACATTATAAAAGAAAATAACATTAAGAGAACTTAAATTAAATTAATAAACTCATCTATGCAATGCCGTGTGTTCAAGTAAATCATCAGTAAGCAGCAGATCATTCAATATTTTATATTATGATGAAACGAAAACGAGGAAAAGGGCGATACTTAATTCAATCACCTCAGCCTATCGCAGTCCACTGCCGGACGTAGGCCTCTCCCATGCTGCGCCACAACACCCTGTCCTCCGCCTTCCGCATCCAGTCTGTCCCAGCCACTTTTTTGAGGTCGTCGGTCCATCTAGCTGGGGGCGTCCCACACTACGCTTGCCGATACGCGGTCGCCACTCCAGGACTCGTCTGCTCCACCGGCCATCGGTCCTTCGACAAACATGGCCAGCCCACTGCCACTTCAGCTTGCTTACTCTGCAAGCTATGTCGGTAACTCCGGTTCTTTTCCGGATAATTTCGTTTCTGATTTTATCCTTCAAAGAAACCCCGAGCATAGCCCGCTCCATAGCGCGCTGAGCGACCTTAAATTTGTGAACCAGCCCGACTGTCAGTGTCCACGATACTTAATTGTAAAAGAAAAACTAAAACAAGGAAATAACAACACACAGTCTGGATTTTCAACGACAGTCACTATATTTCCAGAAATATGATTTGCGTAATTAGATTGGTACAAGAAAAGAAACAACGTCACAAAGATGATGAGGATACGAGAATTATATCGCTCCTTAAATACAAAAGCACCACAAGTCAAAATAAGCAAATTATACAGGAGCGGCATTTGCAAAAATAATTTGGATTATTTTATGATTTTTGTATAAACTATGTGTATTACGTAGACTTTTTTAGTATCAAAAGATGCGTAATTAAATAGCCTATTTTTCAATACAGCAATCTTAACCATACCTCGAATGGACTCTGGAAAAAATGCAAATAAGTTAGTTTTGCATATAGACTTTGACTTCGAGTACATTAAAATTTTAAAAATTAAACCACCATTATTAGGAAAAAAAAATATTTTCAGTTGTCAACCGCACAAAACGTTAATTTAAGAAAAAAATGGCACATACTAACTTACTACATTGTAAACTTGCTAAGGGAAAACAAATAGTTAAATCTTATCATGAGATCATCAATTAAGTCTAAAATTAATATTACCTTTATTAGTAGGTAAGAGTAATAAATTTAAGTTAAAAACGAAACAAACCTTTTAAGCTATATAAACAAAGATGCACAAAACTTTTGCATAGAATTAACAAAACAAACATGAGAATTATTGTAAAAATAAATACACTAACTAGGTATTTAGCTGGCTCCCTAAAAGATAACAGCTCTCAGTTACAACAATATAGGTACTTATAATTATTTTCACATTGAGCTAACGTTCACTGAAACCTTTTTGGACAAATGATTAAATAAACAATAACTAAAAAATAACTTTACTTTAATAATTAATTTTTTTAAGCCATAATCACCAATGATATTTTAAGTAAAAAGACGTAGATAGGTTACCTACCGTACATTCGTTCTTCAAAAACGGCACAATGTCACGCTATTAGATGACACGTGTAAGTAGGACAGCATGTCGTAATTATCGGGAGCGAAATAGAGACAAGACGAAGAAAATGTGGCTAATTAGTCAAATTTTGACGTTCCTCATGCGAAGCGTGTATAACCTATCTACCTCTTTTTTAACCGACTTCACAAAAAGGAGGAGGTTCTCAATTCGTCTGTATGTTTTTTTTTTTTTTTTTTTTTTTTTTTTTTTTTTTTTTTTTTTTTATGTGTGTTAGCTCATAACTTTTTTCTGGGTGAACCGATTTGGATGATTCTTTTTTTATTTGATAGGTGGTGCTTCACATGTGGTCCCATTTAAATTTGATCAAGGTCTGACCAGTAGTTTTTGACTTATCCTTAATACTGCAGATTTTTTCGACTTAGTTTATATGGATGATGTGTTAATAATTTCCTGTCACTGTTATTTACACACCAAGTAGTGGTATACGAATTTGTGTGGGGTAGGTACCGCAACTAAAAAGTGAAAAATAAAAACTTTTTTGCAAAAAAACAACCGACTTCCAAAAAAAACACTAAAAGACGTGAAAAATAACTTTAATTTCGGAAGTCGGTGGCCAAACACGAAAATACAAAACCAAAGGCACCGACTTCCGAAATTAAAGTTATTTTTCACGTCTTTTAGTGTTTTTTTTGGAAGTCGGTTGTTTTTTTGCAAAAAAGTTTTTATTTTTTTACTTATAATATCATTGATAATCACGATCAAATCAGACTTTTTAAACAGAATAACACTTACTATTTTGTATTGTTTTACCATGCTTAAAACGAAACTAGACTAATTTATACGTTACAGGACTTAAACCTATGTTTTGTAATGTGCCGGGTAGACACGCCCTAGATAAACACAATAAACATTGAGTATCTTCTCTTAAAAGCTGTATTAGCTTACTTATCACAGGTGTGTGGAATGCAGTACAATAATGAAAAATACCTAATATTAAGCTTTCTAAACTATAATGACTCGTATCTAAATAGTGTCTCGCAATTAAATAAAACCTTGTTTCGCCACTGAGTTACGATAAGATCATTACTCCTTTTCTACAATTTAAATGAAATATTAAAGCTAAGTTAATCAACTTGGTCCATAACATTATGTTTCAGAAACAGAGGTAACTTTATCTTAAAATAGTATGAGCAGTTATGGTTTTATAAAATAAGGCACTTAAGGAGTGAGACACCTTCAAAATTAACTATTTCTATGATCTACACTAATCACAACCGTATAAAGCACATAAAAGTGGTGTATATAAAAATATTATATTATTAAAATATTATTCTTACAAAGATATTATTATAAAACGTTTACTTAAAACTACATTGAGCGTAATGCTCGTAAAAGTATTAAAAAAAACTTAAACTAAAACATTAAAAATCAGTTCCCAACAGTAACTTATGTACTAATTTAGAGATTAGCATATAAAGATTCATAAAATCTTGGCACGACGTTTTTTTGGATTAGCTTTAGAATGCCTTGCTTCTTTGCTTCAGGAACTGTAAGCTTTTCAGTGTGAAGTTGGTTTAGAGTCAAATTATTATTAGACACTGTCTTCGACTTGGTGCGGCGTTTTCTCAACGTAGATACCGACCTGAACTCTTCCTCTTCGTAGGATGTTTTAAAGAAAAATATGCCATTGCTTACTTTATCCGCCTTCAAAATATTTATATCTGTCCATTTGAATTTATTGCCATCGTCATCTATATTGTAGTTCCCTGTACACAGAGGTTTGAGGTCAAAAAAAATCTTATGTGTCAGTTCTTCAACAGTACGAGTATAAGGCTTTCCAGTTTTCTTTGCTGTTTTAATTAGAGTGATATATTGGTCTGGAACGTAAATTGGAGATGATTTTAATGCTCTCGTAATGTAAAGTTGGATGACAGAATGAACACAGTCTCCTTCGTTTTGAGTATGTCCTTTTATTAAGAACTTATGAGTAATACTATTGATGTTCGGTAATTCTTGAGTCGCATATTGGTACATTGCCAGCATGAATTTGTTTTTTTACATAAAGAATCAAACTTTAGCATAAAGAAATAAGAAAATAATTCTAATTATTTTTTGCAAAACTAACTTAATTCAAAATATGGTAGTATTGCAAACAAAAATAAGAGAAAATATCAGATTAATAAATGCAAAACTAACCTATTTCGAAATATGGTACTTTAGCATAAAGAAATAAGAAAATAATTCTAATTAATTTTTGCAAAACTAACATAATTCAAAATATGGTAGGATTGCATACAAAAATAAGACAAAATATTAAATTTATAAATGCAAAACCAACCTATTTCGAAATATTGTACTATTGCACATAAAAATGATAAGACACTTACGTGAATGTGATCTGCAATACGAATATATTTTAGAATGTGGCACTTTTGAATATATAATTTCACCTGTTTTATAGCAGTTTTTTGGAATGTGGTAGTTTTTCACAAAAAATGCGTGTACTCGTGCCAAATGACTGTTGACAACTGACAATATGGTACTTTTGCGCGGAACTCAGTTACAGAAACGGTACAAAACAAAACTAACGTGTGTGCGTGTATGGGTGTTTTTGATTATAAAACGACGGGTGTTTTAGCGAAACATTAAAGTTTCATCGTTTAAAGCCGTGTCTCCTGCGCGTGTTTTTTCGAAACATTACACAAAAAACCTTATACATAAACATTTGTTTTCATACACAATCTGTCTTCTGCGTATAAAAATATTTTTAGATTATTAACATTTTGTTGTTAATTACATTTATAGATTGTTGACTACATTTATAATTTTATATATGTGGATGTTGGTTGCCAAGGTCGAATATCTGATGGCGGCGTATTCAGAAATTCCTCTTTAAATAGGGGCTTGAATAATAGAAGCCTGGGCATTCTGGTTATTATTTATTATTATTCATTCCTAGGTCTCTCTCTGATTAAGCTTAAAAAGTGAAGAACAGTATCTCTATTCCAATCCATCGTCAATTTACCACAACTTGTTCAAGTTGTTCACATGTATCAACAAAATAAATAAATTCACAAGACAATATTATAACCTCAAAAACCGTGTTGCCTGACAGTGACAGAAGTACGCCGTGCACGCGGCGGTTGAAAATGAAACAAACCCTTCCCCTCTTCATCCGCGCGGGGAATGTTTTCCATGCAGCTCGGAAAACAAAAACATCGTGTTTGCATACACAAATGTGTATGGCCACGCCTTTTTGTCTCCATGTTTTTGTGTAATGTTTCGAAAAAACACGCGCAGGAGACACGGCTTAAGATGCATTTTATGCAAAAAAAACATTTTTGATATTTTTTGAAATGTGTGACTTTTGTATTTAAGGAACGATATCATGGTCATCATAGTTATAACGTCATAGCTATGTGAGCAAGAATTATGAAATCATCACATCAAAGTCTTGGAAGTTACAAGGGCTTATCCTTCGGGGAAGTTTATCGAAGTCATTTGTTAAATGACAATGCGATTTATTAATATTATATTGATATTTCCTTGTATATGTATGTTAAGTCACATGCTTATCATGCATACCTTTAAGATCTATGCCTTATTTTTCTACTACATTTTGCCCGCGGCTTCGCCCACGTGGATGTCGGAAAATATCCCACGGGAACGTACTACCGGGATTATAATTAACTTTTTTTTTTGTTGGGAAAACATCAAATAACTTCTCCCGCTTTGGGTGGAGCGGGATGGCGTGTCAGACTGTTACTGACTAAAACCAACCCGTGTTCCTCCAGTTACCTGTGCGCCAGGGCCACGGTAACTCTTTCGGACTGCCTACTCTTTAAGTCCGTCAACGAAGATACGGGCCCATCCAATAGTTCGAAACTTAGAAGTGAATCCTACTCCCGATTAACTATCTTTTTCGGACGGGCAAAAAATATATTGGGAGAATGGACAACTGTCAAATCGTTTTGTCATTAATTTTAGTTCAGGCCCCGGACTAATGTCATGTCCGAAAGTGATATGGCGTAGGAAACATCCATAACTTCGGCTGAAACTACGGACTTCGTGCTTAGGAAGTAGGCCCGCAGGTTACAAACTATCTGTGTGCACTATTTCACTCAAATCCGTTCAGCTGTTTTTGGGCCATTCCGGAACATCAAACGGACAAAAATTCAAAAAACTATATTTTCGGCCACAGACTCGTAACATATTTTTCAAAAATATTCAATGTAGTTTTGACTTCGTTACTATTTTATTATATGTATAGAATATATAGGTAGCTTCTTTATGACTACAAAATAAATGCATTTGGAATTTTAACCATAGTTATGTTATAGGAATTGGCCTTGTAAAACTAAGTTTCCATACTAATAAAGACTATAGATCCCTGACGCCGCTGACGATGGTTATCAAAACAATCGTAAATAGTTAATAACTTTATTGACATTATGTATGTGTAGTCGGAACCGGCGCCGGCGTCTCTAAAGGACAGACACAAAAACCATAAAACTCCAAAAGGAAATTGCAAATAAATGGCCCATATCAAGAAATAAGTCATAGAAATCGTGCGTTTAATTACTAAAATTTCAATACAAAGGGTAACCAATAGGTTTTTGTAGTATAAATTATACAATAAAGTTTGTTCCGTCCGCACGTCCATGATATTGGTGACAAACTAACAAACGACTATAAATTAGCAATGCTGAAGGCTTAGCTTCGGTAAATCACTGCGATACACGCATGCCCCTCAACACCGGACGTTAATGCCTTTTAGACGAGGATTATGTCAAAGATGGATTGGTAACGTGCGTCGCCGAAGTATGTGTAGGTAGTAGATATTTCCAACTCAAAAATAATCTAGTTGTATACCTAGGCCAAACTGGCCGGCCAGCTAATATTTCAGTACAGTTTCAAAGAGGCCTAATTTTTTGCGTAGTCATAGATAATGACTACGCAAAAAAATGATAATGGTTAAAATCTAAAAAAAATATAATGATTAAAATCTAAAAATATTATAATGGTTAAAATCTAAAAAAAAAATACATTTATTTTGCACAGAGTAAAAGGCGCACACAACAAATTTTGCAAATAAAAAAATCTCTAAACTCGTCAGTGCTGGAAAATGTTATTATTACATACATACATCCATAAACTCACGCCTTCTTCTCATGGGGGTAGGCAGAAACTACAGAACGCCACTCTTCTGAATTTTTGCCACTACATCTTCTTTTAAACCGCACCGTTGCTTTATCACATCATTCTTCAGCCTATCGTTTATAGTCACACCACACATGCTTCGCAAGGAACGCATTTCCACAGCATTTATTCTACTTTCATGCTTCTTTTGCCACACCCAACACTCACTTCCATACATAAGCGTAGGCACCAACAAACCATTGTGAACAGCCAGTCGTGCTTTTTTGGACATCAACTGGTTGGTCACAATTGCATTTGTGGCACCATTCACTTTATTTCCCATATGTACTCTTCTTTCCATGTTATTATTATATTCTGGAAATTGCAAGAGAGCAGTGGTGGCCCAGTGGTAACAGCCGCGACTTATAAGTTGTAGGTCGTAGGTTCAAGCCTAGACAGGCACTTTACTTTGTGTAAATTATTTCATCACCACTGCTCTCAAAACGTTGAAGGAACACATCGTGAGGAAACCGGCATGTCCTAGAACCAAAAAATCGAAGACATGTGACATCTACCAACCCGTTCTGGGCCCGCGTGGCGGATCATAGAACCTCTCACCGAGAGGAGGCCTGTGTCCCAGCAGTGGGAACATTATAGGCTGATTATATATGTATGTATGTTCTGGAAATTACAATTTCAATCCTAAAATTTACTTCCTTTTATTCAAAAGTAAAAACAAAAACTTAAAAAAAAATAGCTTTTGCTTCACAATTGTTAGATTATCTGATGAACCCTTTTCCTTATCCAGTATTACTCGAATCCCACTCATGAATACACATTTATAGCGAGAAAATGTTAATAGCACAACACAATAGATTTCTGCTGCCGATACCGGCCGATTGATATCATTGTGAATAATTACCGATACCAGTTATAAAACTGACAGAAAACCATTATTATTTACAAACCGATCGAAGTACTTAGCCATGTGGTAACAATGCAGGAATAAGAGCACGTTTTTTCCTGCGACTGTTCTCGTAACGTCCATTTGTTCTTGAGTGGAAGGAAGGCAAATCTGACTCCATGAAAATAAATCAATCTGCCTCGTCTTTTCCAATTATGTTAGGATCGGCTTCCAGCCAAACTGGATGCAGCCGTATACCAGTATTTTGCATGGAGCGACTGCAGATAGGCTGTCGCTCCACAACACGTTTACTAGGTAACACTATACAGCTGGACTCACCCTAGTTAATAAGTATTTATGAATAAGTATATATTAAGAAACGTTATACTCTGGAGTTACCACTTGCAGTGGAGCACATGAGGCAAAAAAAATTAAGGCAGCAAACAAAGGCACGGACGCCGAAGTCTGTGGATTTATTGTAAGGCAGGAGCGTGGTTTTAGCCGGTAAGAGTCCGGCACTGCCCAGACTGGCTCGTCTGTGAGGCAATCTGGGCGTCCATGAGGACATCCCACAGCTGCCGAAAAAAAAAAAAACACTATACGGCTTGGTAAGACTGATTGTCAGACTTTCAGGCTTCTAACTATGTCTGACTCCAAAAAAATAACAATTGAAGATGTAATACAAAGAAAATCGATTTATCACTTCTTGTTGTGACTCATTTCTCGAAAATAGTTCAAAGTTTTCCGAAACAAAATTTGCTCCTTATTATTTTCGGATATCAAGTTACGTAATTAACTGCTCATCTAGTGTTTTTCATGTATCGAGTAAGAAAATAAGCAGCAAAATACGAAGAACAGAGATTGGCGCAGTAAGTGAGCAATCGGGCTCTTCATCATGGGTTCAAATGTCGTATCTAGGAAATATTTGGATGAATCGGCTCACACATAGTTTTTCCAGGAGAATTAAAGAGTTTTGAGGAACAGGGTGTAAAGTTCACTCATACCTCCATCGAAAAGGGAGGATCCTCTAACCAGACGGGTGTCGTGTCCGGTGGGTAAGTGCCCGACGATTGATGTCGGGACATATATATTTACTAGTTGCGCGGTAAACTTTGCTTGCGCGATGCAGGATTTTGCGTGACGTCAGTGTGACGAGTTGCTCGCATGTGGCGCCGTAGATGCCGCTACAGAATCATGCAGTGGGACGAGTTTCTAAGATTGAGCATTTAGACCTGCAGAGACGTAACAAACACACAGACACATTGCATTTGTAACATTAATGAGATAGTAGGCCACTGATAATACTCAGTAATTAAGTCAGTTAAGATAAATACATACGTTTATTTCATTGTACTGCACATTTATAATGATGTAAAGGCTTTTGATTGCCTGATACGATGATACTCACGGTGTATCGGACAAAAACGTGTGTTAGCTTCGTGAGTTCGTTGCTAGGGCCAATTATTATGATTTCTTATCTTAAGTAGGCTGTTGATAGTATTATTTATGTTAATTATTAGTTAAGCAATATCATGTCATTTATGTGATATTAGTTTGTTGTAAACAATAATATAAATGTCATCGCGATGGGCAACTTTGTTTGCAACAATTTATTTATGGTATATTGCTGCCTTGCTCTTCTTTTGAGGTACACACTGCCTCAGATTCTGTGTTCAAAAGGTCTCCAGTTAGATATATAGAGGTATAAGGAACAGGGTGTAAAGCTCACTCATACCTCCATAGAAAAGGGAGGATCCTCCGACCAGACGGGTGTTGTGTCTGGTGGGCAACTGCCCGGCGATTGATGTCGGGACGTTGTATACAGGGTGACAGGGAAATTCGACCTATTCCTTGAAAGGGGTTATACTAGAGGTCATTAGCAACAAATTATGTCCCGTTAACTTGGGGTCAAAACTGGATGCTAACCGAGCTATGACGGTTCTTCGATTATTTTGAAATTTTCTGATTTGTTACCAAAAACAATTAATTATGAAAAAACTGCTCCACTCTAAACATTAAATTGAAACTTTTGTGAAAGCTGAAAAATGAATGATCATTTAAAAAAAATATACCTGCCCAAAACTTACATAATCTTAGAAATAAAAGGCCTTTAGTAGCAATAGTCTTCAATTTTTGTATACTTCCCGTAAAGAAACGTAAATTATTGCAAAAAACCTATATGACAGTTAGCGTACAAATTAGTAAAATGACTAACTGGTTTCATAAGCTTTCCAAAAAACTACAATTGTTATATCATATTCCGTTAGAGTTAGAATAAAAAGCACTTGATGTATTCCGGATAGCAGATTTGTTAGAATCGAACATTGTACAAAATTAAGTTACTGCCATTTCAGGGTGTAAAGCGTGTTATTTTCTGCCTATTGTTTGGCAATGTCCATGTCAATATTGACTTTACGTAATAACGGTCACCGTTAAACATCTGTGTTGCGAGCAGTATCTACCCACATTTTTATCAGTTTGTGTCGTTGATAATAACTAAACTACGCTAAAACGCTACGCCTGTCTCTTTGTGGAATGGCTGCTTTTCATTATGAAGAAAATGCCGACATTTTGTATTTGTATGAGTTTTGTTACGGTGACGTCGCTGCAGCATGAAGAGAGTATCAAAGTACCACTAGAGTACCACTTGTCTTTTTTATACAGAAGGGTCTGCTTGAAAGCACTGAAGAATTTCATTATCGTCGTCGGCAATAACAACGGCTCTTCGTACTGCAGCAGCATCACCGTCACAAAACCAAAACAACTACAAAATATCAGCGTATTCTTAATTTAGAAAAACAGCATTCCACAAGGAGACAGGCGTAGCGTTTTAGCGTAGTTTAGTTGTTATCAAAAACACCAATTGATAAAAATGTGGGTAGGTACAGCTCGCGGCACGGATGCTTAGCGGTGACCGTTATTGCGTAGAAGTCAAAATTGACATAGACATTGACTACAAAATAGGCAAAATATAACACGTTTTACAGCCTGAAATGGCAATGACCTATTTTTGTGCAATGTTCGATTCTAAGAAATCTGCTATATGGAATGCATCAACGACTTTTTATTCTAACTGTAACGGAATATGACATAACAATTGTAGTTTTTTGGAAAGCTTACAAAACCAGTTAGTCATTTTACTAATTTGTACGCTAACTGTCATATAATTTTTTCCCAATAATGTACGTCGATTTACGGGAAGAATACAAAAATTTAAGATTATTGCTACTAAAGACCTTTTATTTCTAAGATTATGTAAGTTTTGGGCAAGTATTTTTTTTTTCGTGATCACTCATTTTTCAGCTTTCACAAAAGTATCAATTTAATGTTTAGAGTGAAGAAGTATTTTCATAATTAATTGTTTTTGGTAACAAGACGGAAAATTTCAAAAAAATCGAAGAACTGTCATAGCTCGGTTACCATCCAGTTTTGACCCCTAGTTAACGGGACTTAATTTGCTGCTAATGACCTCTAGTATAACCCCTTTCAAGGAATAGGTCGAATTTACCTGTCACCCTGTATATGCCAGTTGCGCGGTAAACTCTGCTTGCGCGATGCAGGATTTTGCGTGACGTCAGTGTGACGTGTAGCTCGCATGTGGCGATGTAGATATCGCTATAGATCACTATTATTAAGACATCTCGTATGGTTGCCAAAGATAAAAGTTCTTTTGGTCATCAATGCTAACTCACTATATGTACTGTAAAAGTTGTCTGCAAAAGTTGACTTTGTGTTGTGCTGGCTGGCAGTAAAATAACTCTCGTTGCATTCAAACAGTCAAGCGAATTTTGAATTGAGCTTTCAAATTATTTGAATTAAGGCTCCCACAGACAGGCGCGACGCGACTCTAGTAGAACTATTCCTATGAAAACATCATGGAAATTGTTCTACAAAAGTCGCGTCATGCCTGTCAGCGGGAGCCTTTAGGTTTTTAGTTGGAAAAACCAGTCAGAGAATAGATGCGTTGATGTAAACACGAACGCTTGGAATAAACGCAATAATTATTATATTGTTTCCTTCCATCGCCCCCGTAAGTTCCTAGAGTACCTACCTAAAACCTGCCCTATAATATGATGAAGATCAATAAATTATTTTGTCTGACAAACAAAGTGCAGACGGTGTGACAGTGTGTGTGTGTGTGTATGTGTTGTAGTGTGTGTGGTGTGTGTGTGTGTGTGTGTGTTGTAGTGTGTGTGTGTGTGTGTGTATGTGTGTGTTGTAGTGTGTGTATGTGTGTGTGATTAGCTAAGTGGATGTATGAGTAATAACATAAGGAAAACCTAATGTGACTCAAGGAAGAAAAGAAACAGAATATTCTTTGCCAGGAACTGCATTGTAATACTTATTTACAAACGTCAAAACTGACCCGCGTATTGAAGTAACCAAGCCTGGTATAAAAAATAATGCATTACTTTTCTATGATATACTTGCTTAATAGTCCATGAGACCAATAGAGAATTTACTGAGCTAATTTTGTAGTTGCGTGCGTTTAACTCGTAAATTCTATTGAAAGTGTTATTTAGACACGTTACTTCAGCGTGCCAACCACTCAACAGTGTTGTGAATTGACAATTTCAATTGTTTAAAGCAATCTGGCCACTTTGGCTGGAGGACTATTATCTTTCAAATGATTTTTCTCGTTATTTACTATACATTTGAATGAATCAAAGGTGGCGGCAGCTACAACGCCACTTGCGAACTAATGCATCACACTGACGTCACACAAAATTCCTGCATCGCGCAAGCAAAGTTTACGCGCGACTAGCATTGTATAACGTCTCGACATCAATCGTCAGGCAGTAGCCCACCAGACACAACACCCGTCCGGTCGGAGGACCCTCTCTTTTCTATGGAGGATGAGGAACTTTACCACCTTTAAAATTGTATAAAGGAATGAGATTCAAATGCATTCATGATTAAAGAAATGGAAGGGTACAATAATATCTCAATGGCTGCACATTCACGTGTACGTTCAGACCACCAGCGCCGGCACGGTAGCCCGGGGTCGCGGGTTCGTTCCCGTGCAGGACGAGCATAAATATTGTTTCGTCTACAACAATCCCGATGATTTTTGTCTTTATTTATTGAAAGCATGCACTACCATTGTCATGGGCGAACGTGATCTCCTTACAATGTTACTTAGGAAAACACAATGTTATAAACTTATTAAGTTTATGAGTTTTCTGGAGATTTTTATTAGATAAGAATTGTATCAGTGATTTTATTTATTTTTAACCGGTGACGTAAAATATGTAAATTGGTAAAAAAGGTGCATAGACAAAAGACAATGTTTTTTTAAGTACTGTCAAACGGGGTGAATAGGGATGCAGGGGCAGACGAAACTTTAAAAAGGAATTTAACATTGACATATAGTTTGTTGGCAATAATGGCACTTATTCGTTAATTATGAATATGATACAGTAAACACATTAAAGTCCTTTTTGGCAACGAACTATATTTTTAACCGACTTCACAAAAAGGAGGAGGTTCTCATTAACCGGCTTCACAAAAAGGAGAAGGTTCTCAATTCGTCTGTATGTTTTGTTTTTTATGTGTTTTATCTCAGATCTTTTTTCTGGGTGAACCGATTTGGATGATTCTTTTTTTATTTGATAGGTGGTGCTTCACATGTGGTCCAATTTAAATTTGATCAAAGTCTGAACAGTAGTTTTTGAGTTATCCTTAATACTGCATATTTTTTCCACTTAGTTTATATGGATGATGTGTTAATAATTTCCTGTCACTGTTATTTACACACCAAGTAGTGGTATACGAATTTGTGTGGGGTGGATACCGCAACTAAAAAGTGAAAAATAAAAACTGTTTTACAAAAAAACACTAAAAGACGTGAAAAACGTCTCACGTCTTTAGTGTTTTTTTGGAAGTCGGTTGTTTTTTTGTTAAAAAGTTTTGTCAATGTTAAAATCCCTTTTAAAGTTTCGTTCCGATTTACTCCTTTTTTTCCATCCATATTTACGCCGTTTGACGGTATTCATAAGTAGACCACGGCGAGGGTTTTTTTTTTTTGGGTGTGAAATCATCAAATGACCTCTCCCGCTCTGATCTATTCCCATCCAATACCAAGAGCTAATACCATTTGGTATTAGTTTATTTCCGAATTTATTTTCTATTCCAAACGAGTACCACATTTTTTTAAATTAAAAATCTATTACTAACGAATACCAAAGCGTGACTTTTTGTACACTCAGCTACACAAAGTTTTATTTAAATTGCGTTTTACCGAAATCTAGGGTAATCTAAATATAGGGTTAGGGTTAATAAGCTGGTCGACGGAGCCCCGCTACGCGGGGCTCCTATTTCTGTCTAAAGGGTTTAAAGGAACCTAACCAACCGAACCTCGGGGTGCCCCTGATGTCGACCGTCTAGGGTTAGGTATTTCGGGAACATTTATTATGTTTTCGGAAACTTAGTTCGGTAATTCATTTTAACACAGCTTAGCTGTTAGTATTACAGTCAACCAGAGATCGATCGCTGGAAGTTAATTTGGTAGGTAGGTAGGTAGGTAGGTAGGTTAAACATTACTTAAAATCACTCAAAGCATTTTAATTTTACTGAACCTGACTGTATCTGATTTCTTCAAACTTGTTTTGGTATTGGTTTTAAAATGTGGTACTCGTTGGGAATAGAAAATAAATTCGGAAATAAACTAATACCAAATGGTATTAGCTCTTGGTATTGGATGGGAATAGACCCCCGCTCTGGGCGGAGCGGAAGGGCGTGTCAGACTCTTACTGACTAAAACCCACCCGTGTTCCTTCAGTTGCCTGTGCGCCAGGGCCACGGTAACTCTTTCGAACAATCCGCGACCCCGGCAGGCATCGGTCCTATCGGACGCCGTCAATGGTGCTGACATCTCTTTGAGGCGCGCGTGGAACACAACGCGCCGTCGACCCGAGCCTGGTCCTTACCGGACGGCGAGCTGCCCATTGCTCGCTGTCCGCAAGTCCGCGCCTAGGCCGGGAGTCGCCAATCGACTCCCGACACTCAGGGTGTCTCGTCCTGTGGCGACTAGGGGCGTGAGGGTGGGGTGACGATCTGATATCGTTTACAGTGTCAACATGGCCAGATATCGTACAAGACATCCCAGGTTTGGAAGGAAAAAGTGAAGGCAATGTTCAGCAATTCGCCATAAGAAGTTGACAAAAAAAATATAATCAGTTTGCGTCTTTATTTTAAAGTAGATTTTAACTAGACCATGGTCGATGTTTAATCTTAATTACTACAACAAATTATTTGATTATATAGAATTATTCGGGTAATGGCTAAGTAGGTAAAGGTTTGATATAATTTCTTCAAAAATACAGAGTCTGAGATTATAAATTCGATAATTTCCGCTCCTTTTTCATACAAAAGTTTTCACCAAGTTTTAAATTCACAGGCGTACAATTGTTTGTGTGTGTTACTTTGTTATATCGTACGGGTATGGAGTGACGAAGTGACAAGCGTGAAGGCGGCGTCCTGTGACGAGTCCAATCAATTTGTAGCTCCACAATACGCAATACATCGCGCCAAACTAACTGGCTCACACCGACGCAGGGGGATTCTGCAAAAAGTTCAGCATACTTAAATATTATTAAAAAAATGCATTTAAATATTTTTAACTGGTTGTGTGTGTATTTTAATTATACAACGTTTAACACGTATTTTCTTTTAATGAATAAATATAATTAAATCTTTACGTATACATGGTCTTTGATCATTAGTGGAACTTCACTGACGTCTATGGTTTTGATATCCTAAGATAAAAACAAAACATAAAAATGTTTCTTATCTCATATTACAAGAAAGTTAATCAAGGGGTCAAACCGCGGCTCGCGCGAAATATAGTGCTCTTTTGGAGCTTACCAAGTGTTTCCAAAAACCATAACACTAGTTAAAGTGTTTTTAACTTAGTTTTTCAAATAAGCAATTTTCATAACAGCTTATTTAAGGAAGCTCTTTTATCACAACTTTCGCAACACGTGCAGAATAATCCTCCTCACCGGGTGTCTCATACAAGATGCATAGAGGCGACGCTGCGCAGGATTGCGCTGTGTTGTGCCGCTAATGAACGCAAGCGCACTCATTACAGCTGCGTAACGAGACCGCACACATTCGATGCCCGAGTCGTTCAATATTTAGATTGATGGGGTCGGTAATGCAGTAACACAACTGTTTGCGGAAATAAATTAGGTATGTGCATGTATGATATTGAGGGTACAATTAACCTTTATTTAAGGGACTGACAACAATGATCTGAGACTCTCAGCAGTCATTTTTGGGACCACTTCCAAAAAAGGCATAGGTTTTCAGAATCTGTATTTTCAACATTATTTCAACTGAAAGTCGTTCACTGCTAGACATAACCCTCAAGCGTCGCCACAACGGCCGATCCTGGACTTCTCGCAGTGCCAGCCTCATCCTCATTTTGGACCTTCAACAGGTCATCGTTTCACTTTGGAGGTCTGCCAACGCAGCGTCTTCCGATACCCGGTCGCCCCTCCAGAAACTTTCGGCGCAATCAGCTATCCGCTCTGCGAGCAATGCGCCCTGCACACTGTCCCTTATTTTTGGCAATTCTTTGGGATATATCAGTTACTTTGGTTCCATTGCGATCTCTACATTTCTGATTCTATTCGCAGCGAAACTCCAAAATGTGCTTTTATATCAGTAATTTATAGGACTAATGTAGTTAGCCATAAACCATGCTTTAAACTCTGCCTATTACAATACAATACTGCGACAGCTTTTAAGTCCCGTCCCTAGATCACAATTCGATGACACATAAGCGCAACACAGGTGGACAGTAAAAAACAAGTAAAAAGTTTAGTGTTACAAATGCGAGCTTTTACAAGAATTTGGTACAGTTGCCAGCACATCTCCCTATGTAAATTCTCTACATTTATATCTGTAAGTTTATGGTGTACATAATTAAGAGTATTCTATTCTATACAATGACGTAATGTTTAGTAATTAATGTACGCACACAAATTTCCTTTTTTTTTATAAATAAAAAAATCCAGATATGATTTCTAGGATAATGTCATTTTAGATATTGTATCTGTGTTACTGGCTAGTTTTTAAATACTTTTTATTGTAATCTGTGGAGAACGTAGTGGGTAGCATAATTGTTTAAAAAACAGTCAAAATATCTTAGATATACTATATCTAAGATATTTTGACTGTTTTTATTGTGCTACTGTTTGTTTTTCCTTAAATAAATAAATACATCAAGTTACCACAAACTGTCAGATTTTCTCATTAAATTTTGAACGTAACCGTCAGCATTTTAAGGTTTAAAATCGGTTGGAGAAAATTGACAGTTTCGTTTAGCTTGACCTGCTGGCGACTGTACATAGATACAGTATTTATTTATTTTTACTTAAGGTACAGAAACTGACTCATAAACTAAGCCAGGGATTGTTTTACTAACAAATGGACCAATGTTGTCAAATAAAATAAATATATTATTATTATTATTTATTGTATTTTGGCTAGTATAGACGAATAGCACACTGGTGACAAGAAATTGAAAAGTCTATGTAATATCAGCGACATTACCTCAAAACCTAACCACATTGCTTTACACCATAGGTAGGGATTTTAATTCAGCTCACAATTCAAAACAAATGACAAACATTACCTCATACTATTTTACCATACAAGACTAACATAAATAATACTATATCTGCAGTAAATTAAATTCCAACGAACACTATTATTATCATATCTCACGTGGCTGTTAGCAATGAGTTATGGCGTATAAATATTATAATTTGCGATACTACGTACTGACAATAAGATTCACTTATGCGCTTACGTCTAAATTTCAATGGCCATGGTATTTTGTTGGAGGTTTTACTTTACTGGTTGTTTAGAATTGCTGGTTAGGTTGTCCTCATGAAAAAAATACTAGTGAGTAAATTTTCGAGCAATATATTGTACGGCCGACAGAGCTTGCAGAGTAAGCAAACTGAAGTGGAAGTGGACTGGCTATCTTTGTCGAAGGACCGATGGCTGGTAGAGCGGACGAAGTATGGGACGGCCCCCAGGTAGACAGACCGACGACCTTAAGAAGGTGGCTGGGAAGATGCGGAAGGCGGTGGACAAGGTGTTGTGACGCAGCTTGGGAGAGACCTATGTCCAGCAGCAGATTGCAATCGACTGAGTTGATTGTCATTGTACGGTAAGCCACACGAAACTAGTATAAGCATGGCCTCTTATTCTGTCGAAAATCCTTTCTACGTTACGCCAGCGCAAGGCCAAAGTGTTAATACTGACGTGTCCCTATTGTACAGACAACCTCTCATCAGTGGCAACACTCGTATTACAAAAATCATTCTTACTGCTACGACGAAAAGGCGCTGTTAATGTCAAATTATACCCACTGACGTGCAGCCAGCTGTACCTATTATCATCACCATCTGCAAGTATGTTGGGGTCGGCTTCCAATCTTACCGAATGCAGCTAAATACCAGTATTTTACATGAAGGGTCTGCCTATCTGACCTCCACAACTCCTCCAGCTGCACCTATTAGTCGGACATTATTTTCATTCTAACTACTAATACTGTCGTTTTCCATTTACATAAATTGTTCCTTAATTTTTCCCAGACTTTCATGTAGTAAGTGCTACTTTTATTAATGAGTCTGTCACTGAGAACGGGAGGACCCATATCTACACACACTGTAATTACACATTTGTACACTGTAATTTGAAACATTGTAAAAGCCCCTTATTTTTAAAAGAGTAACCGTGGAGTTTCTTGTCGGCTCTTCTCCATAGGAAACCACCAATTGGAACCGTGCACCTAGCTTCTGACGTTTCATAAGTGCCCACGTTGGTTTAAGTGAAATAAAATATTTTGATTTTGATTTTAAGTCCTTTTACTCACAATATTTAAACATGCCATAGTCACACTTCAGGAACATGCTTTTCAGGAAAAAGGTAAGTAAACGTCTCTTGTTGAACTTCTAGTGTGACTTGTACCTACGCACATTTTTTATTTCCATTTTTGGCTGATCAAAAAACGCATGTGTGTTCGATTTTAGACTTTTCTCATACCGTTTGATTGACTTAGAAACCTGTTGATATGTTTGCCATTGTAGGCTCTATCATCGAACAATGTCATGTGGAATTGCGAAGATTCCTACCTTAAGCAATTCCTTGCTAAAGCTACAGTTTCTTACAACAATTGTGGTCGCCACATAACGGCAGGCTGCCATGAAAAGTATGGCAATGCGCAGCGGGGTCTAACTTGATGGTGTCAAAAAACGGTCTCTAGGGAAACACACTAACTTACTTTCATAACGTTTTAGTGACGTCATTCGACGGTAAATTGTGGACGCTTTGTGGCGGTCACCGCCAACAATAGCTTTAAAAGGTGACTCCAATTTTTGTATATATTTATTTATTGTCTTAATATTCCTCAGTTTTGCTAAAGGTTCTGTTCGACATACTATTCTCCCGTATGTTTTCGCCAGGACGAGGCTCGTTGATCCGTAGGTGGTTCTTACGTTGCATAATATCAGTAATTTGATCTTATCAAGCGGTCCCAGGGGAGAAAATCGGGATGTGACCCCTGTCCGCGATAGATGAAATTACTGTCCAACGCTTAAAATCATAGTTTTGTTGTTTTTATGATGTGCTTTACTGCGAATTGAGAGTTAGAAATAATGAATAAAATATTGCAGGAATTACAAAATTGTTATTTGCATATTGTAGTTAAAGATTCTGTTTAATTTAGGTTTTCGTTAGTTTTTGCATGAATAATGTGAATACGTAACATTACCTACCTTATTATGTACCTACTATGGGTACACCGGCCTCTGCTTTACCCTTCAGAGAAACAAGCGTGATGTTAATATTCTCGTTGCTTTTTTTATTTACTTGTTTGTGAAGATTGCAGGGTCTGCAGAATTGTAAGAGTTCTTGTATAGTTTTGAAATTATGCAAGAAATATTTCTTTTGCAATATATATATTTATTTACATACATATACTCACGCATTCTTCCCATGGGGGTAGGCAGAAACTACAGAACGCCATCTGCTACGATCCTTACATACTCGATCCTTTTACCTCGTTTACGTTCTTACATCTGGTCATACACGCACGCCGGTTGCGAGTACTACGCACCTAACCTTTCCGAAGAACATCACCAATAAGGTCACTATAATTATGTCCGCCTAGGGCAACCCTCCCGGCGTTTCCACTCACATCTGTCTTGTAAATACCTTTTGTTAGTCGCCTTTCATTCATCCTCTCAACATGACCAAACCATCTAAGCTCTACTCTTACTACTAAGAATACTCTTTTCAATTTTTGTCACTACATCTTCTTTTAAACCGCACCGTTGCCTTATCACATCATTCCTCAGCCTATCATTCATTTATGTCCTCTATAGCTATAAATCCCTATATATTATATATATTTATATTTATTTATCTACTTTGCAACTGATATTACCCACTCCATACCAAAAGACCCGAATAATAACAGTCATGTACCTACCTCCTACAAACGTAGAACAGTTACCCAAAACAATCCTCAAAAAAGAAACAATGGAAAAACAAAATCTCATATGATAAAATTCCTGAAGAAGGCTGCATTGTTTCCGAACACGCGTCGATATAAAAACGCTATTGTAATACTAGGAAATGGAAAGTGGGATCGTCTGCGTAACGCGAGGCTACCCCGTACGCGCCGCTATGCGATTCATAGGTGTAGGGATGCGCGGGAGTCGGAGAGTGTCGAATTGAAAGAATAATTTGTTGAGGAGGATAATGTTACAATAAAAACTTTTTTACAAAAAAACAACCGACTTCTAAAAAAGAACACTAAAAGACGTGAAAAATAACTTTAATTTCGGAAGTCGGTGTCTTTGGTGTTATATTTTCGATTTTGGCCACCGACTTCCGAAATTAAAGTTATTTTTCACGTCTTTTAGTGTTTTTTTTTAGAAGTCGGTTGTTTTTTTTGTAAAAAAGTTTTTATTTTTCACTTTTTAGTTGCGGTACCTACCCCACACAAATTCGTATACCACTTCTTGGTGTGTAAATAACAATGACAGGAAATTATTAACACGTCATCCATATAAACTACGTGGAAAAATATGCAGTATTAAAGATAACTCAAAAACTACTGGTCAGACCTTGATCAAATTTAAATGGGACCACATGTAAAGCACCACCTATCAAATAAAAAAAGAATCATCGAAATCGGTTCACGCAGAAAAAAGTTATGAGCTAACACACATAAAAAAAAAAAAAAAAAAAACATACAGACGAATTGAGAACCTCCTCCTTTTTGTGAAGTCGGTTAAAAAAGAAACCCTTTGTTGTTCTTTTTGTGATAAAATCATCATGGTATTTTCATCCAACTAGTTATTTTTTGTATTTTTCTCTGCGTCATGTTTACCGCAAATTAACGCATTTTCTTTCTTTCTTTCTATCATTTTCTCAGTTAAAAGACGTTCTGGACATAATGCCTACTAAAGCCGGGATGCAAGAATTTATTGACGAGATCCACGCAGTAGAATAATTGATTTTGATGATTCTGTGAACATTTTCAGAGCCTGCTGCACTTACTGAAAGGCGGGCTAATTTTATTCAGAAAGCTACTCAGAAGTCTGTCTCAATACAGCACAATCTATACAACTACCCCTGCATTGCCTTCTGTATCACTGACGAATCCAAACACGGTATGAAAGTATTCACGAAAAAAAAATATCATTCAATATTATGTATTTTCTTCTAACATCTATTAGCATCAGCAGCATCAGCATCTATTAGCATATCTATTAGCATCTTCTTCCTGCCCTTGTTGCCGATGTTATATGGGGTTGGCACATAAAGATTTCTTCTTCTATTCTCCCCAATCAACCGTCACGCTATCATTCAGTCAAAAAAACAACAGGATTTTAATTCAAAAACAGAATCCCATTCTCGACTCGGCACAGCCCTACTCCATCTCATATGTTTTATTGTACCCCGTGCAATGTGCGTCGAATACTTGCGTGCGGGATAAAACAATTCAGTGTGCGCGTGCCTTTACTGACACCGACGCACAATACGTTTTGTGTGAGATTACCCGATTACTTTACTTGCAGATTGGATTGAAAAATAATTCTCTAAGTATATAAGTGCGCTGGAGAATGTAGAAATTGATGGATGTAGCAGATGTTCTTAGAAAAGGATTTTGATAGAAGGCTCGTTTGAAAATAAATGAGAAAGTTACGGGTAAGTTAGAGATAATGTTTCATAATGTGATTCTCGGCAAGGAATGGTCTAGGTATCTTTTCTTATCTATAGATATCATTAAAGGCGACTTAGAGGTAACGTCAAGTAAATAGACGACATTGCATATTCCTTGAAGGCACGAGGACGTATCTTCAAATTATTAAAACTGCCATCATCAATCCATCTATCAAAGGAAGTAATTATGATATTTTTGTGGCCATCCATAGAACTAATATTATAATAATTATGCGAAAGTGAGTTTGTTTGTTTGTTACGCAATCACGCAATAACGGCGGAAAGGATTTGAATGAAATTTGCTACACAGATAGACCATGAGTGTACTAATCCTAATGACTACCAAAATGAAATTAATGGCTCTGGAGGTGAAATTATAAAGTGGCTTGATAAGAATAATTTAAGAATTTGCTACACAGATAGACCATGAGTGTCCTAATCCAAATGACTACCAAAATGAAATTAATGGCTCTGGAGGTGAAATTATAAAGTGGCTTGATAAGAATAATTTAAGAATTTGCTACACAGATAGACCATGAGTGTCCTAATCCAAATGACTACCAAAATGAAATTAATGGCTCTGGAGGTGAAATTATAAAGTGGCTTGATAAGAATAATTTAAGAATTTGCTACACAGATAGACCATGAGTGTCCTAATCCAAATGACTACCAAAATGAAATTAATGGCTCTGGAGGGGAAATTATAAAGTGGCTTGATAAGAATAATTTAAGAATTTGCTACACAGATAGACCATGAGTGTCCTAATCCAAATGACTACCAAAATGAAATTAATGGCTCTGGAGGTGAAATTATAAAGTGGCTTGATAAGAATAATTTAAGAATTTGCTACACAGATAGACCATGAGTGTCCTAATCCAAATGACTACCAAAATGAAATTAATGGCTCTGGAGGTGAAATTATAAAGTGGCTTGATAAGAATAATTTAAGAATTTGCTACACAGATAGACCATGAGTGTCCTAATCCAAATGACTACCAAAATGAAATTAATGGCTCTGGAGGTGAAATTATAAAGTGGCTTGATAAGAATAATTTAAGAATTTGCTACACAGATAGACCATGAGTGTCCTAATCCAAATGACTACCAAAATGAAATTAATGGCTCTGGAGGTGAAATTATAAAGTGGCTTGATAAGAATAATTTAAGAATAAATTTAATTATAACTAAAATAATGCATTTCTATCAACGTCGTGCAAACCCAACGATATCCGTTACTTACAACAACAGTTTTATAGAAGAAGTCACTAGTAGTAAGTTTCTAGGTATAACTATCGACAATAAACAAACTTGGAAACTCCACGTAGAAGGTAAGCGCATGAGTAAATCCGTATACGCACTGTTCCAATTATCAAAAAAAGTAAACATTGAAACATTATTAATCATAGATAATAATAATACCATTTATTTCAGGCGACACAGGCCCATAGAAAAATTGCATTGAAATACCTTAACCTAAACATACATATTTTTATATTAGGTCTTTACCTATGAAATTGCCGTTCTGCAGTACTGGCCATTTCAAATCAAAATAATTTTTGTTTGGCTAAGAATTCTAATTTCAAATTAATTTTATTTTAAAAACTTGGATTTTTTTTTCTAAAAGTAGTCATTTCTTTATTGATTAGTGTTACATTTTCATCGCATTTCTATCTTTTTCGTCATCATGGATACGTTAAAAATTCGAGTAATTATGGAATATGAGTACCGTCGTGGCAGCAACGCGGCACAAGCGGCACGCAACATCAACGACGTTTACGGAGCTAACACTACAAACCAACGCACCACCTGTTATTGGTTTGCTCGCTTCCGTTCTGGAAATTTCGACCTGAAAAATGAACCTCGCGGTCGTCCGAAGACTTTGGTCGACAATGACGAATTAAAGGCGATTGTGGAAGCTGATGATACACAATCTACGGCTGAATTAGCAGCAGCTTTCGACGTTAGCGTCAAAACAATATTGGTCCATTTGCGTCAAATTGGCAAGGTAAAAAAGCTTGACAAATGGGTGCCCCACGAACTCAATGATCGCCAGCGCGAAGTACGCGTCCAGACGTGCCTTGCACTGCTCAACAGACACACAAATGAAGGAATTTTGAACCGCATTGTTACCTGCGATGAAAAATGGATTCTGTTTGATAACCGTAAGCGCTCAGCAAGTTGGTTGGATCCTGGTTCAGCACCTAAACAATGCCCTAAACGAAAACTTACCCCTAGAAAAGTGATGGTCACTGTTTGGTGGTCTAGCGCCGGTGTGATTCATCACAGCTTCTTACCAAACGGGGTGAGCATTACTGCAGATGTGTACTGTGAAGAACTGAACACAATGATGGAGAAGCTGGCGCATCTCCAACCAGCATTGGTCAATCGCTCGTCTCCGCTGCTCCTGCACGACAACGCGCGACCTCATACTGCACAGCAGACGGTCTCCAAGTTGCAAGAACTGGGGTTGGAAGCTCTCCGTCATCCGCCCTACTCACCAGACCTTGCGCCTACAGACTACTACTTTTTCCAGAATTTGGATAACTTCTTGGCGGGAAAAAAATTTAATACCCGAGAGGCAGTACAAAATGCCTTTGAAGAATTTGTTGCCTCCCGTCCAGCTGATTTCTTTAAGAAGGGCATCAATAAACTGCCACTGCGATGGCAAAGATGCATTGATTGCATGGGTGATTACTTCGATTAATACAAATAAAAAATTCATGAAAAAAATTCGTTTAAATTTTTTCATACAAAACGGCAATTTCATAGGTAAAGACCTATTATAAACAAAAGTTATGTTAGTAAAAGGCATTTATTGACAGCACACAGCAGGCACATATTATTATGGTGTTATTTTTTGAGGACAATCAACTGATAGACGAGACCGTATTCAAGATGCAAAAGCGTTGCATTAGGTCTATGTGCGGTCTACAAACCACAGACAGTTGTATGCCTTACTTCAAATCATTAAAACTGTTAACATTTCCGGCACTATACATATTAGAAACACTTTTTGTAAAAAGAAACCCGCATTTATTTAATCAATTATCAGCAGTCAAGAAAACTGAATTGCGTGCTCAGTACAAAAATCAATTATTTAACATAAAATGTAAGACTGCTTTTATGTACAAAAGCTTTTTCGGAATTGCTCCGAGAATTTATAATAACATTCCGAATTCACATAGTATTGCCATTGTCAAAATTTAAAATCGTACTGCAGAAACTTCTTCTTGACAAATGCTACTATACAATAGACGAGTTATTCAATGATAAACA
This sequence comes from Griposia aprilina, assembly GCA_916610205.1. Classification (NCBI taxonomy): domain Eukaryota; kingdom Metazoa; phylum Arthropoda; class Insecta; order Lepidoptera; family Noctuidae; genus Griposia; species Griposia aprilina. The sequence continues at coordinate 13,466,949 of OU744306.1, forward strand.
GTTCTAATTATTAATGCTACATTTATAAAAATCATATCTGTAATAATTTTTTTAATGACTATTGGAATTTTTGTTTTTATTAATGACATTTTTTATTTTAGCATATTTACTTTGCATGTTGCCATATTTGTATGACTTAAGACAAAACGTGGCGTGCTATTTTAAATGTATGACCTATTTATTGTATACCTATGTTTCACAAATAAACTTTATGATTATGATTATGACCTGGTTAAGGACATAGGCATTTTTCATCCTGGTTCACAGACGAAGTCGCGGGCAACAGTTAGTTATGTTTACCAGTTGATGCAAGTTTAGTATTTCTAGGTTGATATGAGCATATTAGCACCTGGACTATCTCTAGTAGTCGCAAGAGCTACTCTACTGAACATGAGGGCCTCGGTACGATTCCCTGGTCAGGAAGAATTATTGGATTATTTATCAGGAATTTCTCAGTAACGGAACAGAGTCTGGATTTGTGCCCAGTTGGTGGCAATATAATCGCTCCCTATTACATGGTATTTAAACATATGAGGCGAAATATGGGTGTACTATATGGGTACACACGTATAGCATATCAATCTATACATTTCCAGTTTTATCTGAACTCGCATTGTATAGACTTTTCGTACAGTGAGAAGCCAGCTCATACTGGAAATGTATAGCTTGATATGTCGGTCGTACACATCTACTTAATTCTTTTATGAAAACAGACGTGACACGTGATACTATATTATGTTTTGTTAACTTAGGTAAAATTCTGATTACCAGCAAAACAGGTGTTTAAACTGTAGCGGCAACTACAACGCCACATGAGACCTACGTATCACACTGACGTCACGCAAAATCCTGCATCGCGCAAGCAGAGTTTACTGCGCAACTACCATTTAAACAACGTCCCGACATCAATCGTCGGGCAGTTGCTCACCAGACACAATACCCGTCTGGTCGGACGATCCTCCGTTTTATGGAGGTATGAGTGAACTTTACACTCTGTTCCTCATACCTCTATACTGGTAATACCGACGTGATACAGGCCTTTTGCAAGCCCCGTGTTACCCACAGCTTGTGTTTTAATAACAGTTTTTATATAAATGCTTGTGGGGCCAGCTGCACTCCTGATCATTTTATTCCCTACATAAAGGTATTCTAAAAATCCTTCATAGAGTTTTTGTAAAGGTTTATAAAGCATTCTACTCTATCTCAATTGACCATCCTTTTTATAGTTCGAGACCACCAGTTTTGTTTGATCCCCAATAACAGATAATTTACTCGTCTTTGGAAACATTTTCTTGCAGTAAAGAGGGGTAGGGAAGGTCTGGTTAATTTGGTATGCTTCCAAACACGGATTGGACGCATCGTATCAATTTAGTTGAAAACGCGTTGGTATTTTAAGAATGTCGGAAGTGAACCCTTTTACTAGAGTTTTGGTTTGATAGAAGTGTTTAATAAAGTACTTATTGATTGTATTTCGAATAACATTTTGTCTCCTTATTTATGTCGAAAGTTACGACCACCGTGGTCAATTAAAAAATCTTTCTTAGTTTATCAAGGTACAACTTCTGAGAAACAAATATTTATCTTTGTATAACAGGTAAACTTGTAAAAAAAATGTACTATTGAGAATCCTAAGTATTTATTTGAATTTTTGGTTTCGTACACATAACTTTCCAGCTTTATTCCAGTAGCATTTTAAATTAAAAAAAATATGTAATATACTCTATATATTTTTCCCGTAATCTCATCATTTGTGTCACATTCCATTTTCAAAATCGCAAAGAAAACACCCGGCTTAATGAAGCAGCATTACCTGTCAATGAGAACAGTTTGAATTCAAACTTTTTTTCGTTCGTTTTTCTCTCGTGTCTAATTGGTTGGAATCTAGCTGGCATGCCAGGCGTTCGAAGCACGTAATTGTCACAGTCCGCTAGGTGGCAGCAATGTGCCTGTCACCGCAGCCATTTTAATTAATTTCATGGTATAAAATATGGGCGGTTTTTTTATGAACATCGTTAATTGAGTTAATTTTTTTGTTGATTCGTTTGTTCTTGGAAATGTTTTGTTTTTGATTGGTTGTAAAATTGTTTAATGAGTTGATAGTTCATTGGATGGGTGGCTATAAAATATGTAAGTACCTTTCTGCACCTTTAATAGCAGAAAGAATTTGTTATGAGATGAATACCGACGATAAGTCTAAGCCTTCACATTTTTAGCTCTTTTCCAGTACCGATCAGTTTTTTTTAATAAACAAGACGTCAGAAGTTACTAGTAAGCACATTTAATTGTAATTTATTTATATTCATTTGTTACCGTTATTCTCTTTTTAAAAGATTATTGAATTTGACCACTGTTTAATGAGCGTTCCATTTTCCACCTTATTATTGAATTTGTAGGTACTCGGAAATTGGAGCTGTGTCCGGTACATACCTACTGCACGATATGATACTATGATATCTCGAAAGTGCCAACAACAGAGAAGGCAAAGGAGTTTCCCATTCCCAAAGGACTCATAACTATATCATTCTATTAAAGCTACACAGACATCATGAGACTTTACTAAAAGTGAGTTGCGTTTGAGGACCGGGCCGTTGCAGAACTTGTTATTTTTGACTAATTTGTATTGGTTGAATACAGATATTGTATTGATATTAGAAAGAAAAAAAAAGGAAGAAAAAAAATAAGTTTATTTGCGGTAAACATGACACAGAAAAAAACACACAAGTACAAAAAAGAACGAGTTGGGGGTAAAAAATAGGCGTCACATCCACGCAAAACTGCAATCACTCAAAATAATGCTACGACCTTTGCCGTTTTCATTATAAAATGTCCTGTAGTTCAGCGTGCCTCTAGGCAAAGGCTTACTCGAACATTTCTCACTGGGTTCTGTCACGAGCTACTATTCTTCAATGGTGGCCAGTCAGCCACAGAACTTTTAACCGGCCCTATTAAAATCTCCGCAACAGCTTTACAGTTACCTCACAGAACTACCACAGCACACTTTTTCCAACCACTACCTACCACCAACAGCTTACATAACCCAACCTTTACCATTTAGTTCCTACTCCACTTTTCTCAGTAAACGTCTAGTATCTACTCCGCAGTAAATCTTTCTGTACCACGAAGCTACAAATTACGCTCAATATCGACGGTGATATGGCTGTGGTATCGGTTGCCATGGCAACGGGCGTGAGAATCCCCCGGTCACTAGTACCCAATGACCTTTGTGGTGGTCAATTGTGTATAGGGTGTTGCAGATTTTGTAAGGAGTTTAGAGAGATCTAACAGCATGATAAATTGTTGGGTGGAAAGGTGTTCGATGTTTAATTCATGCGCTTATTTACAATATCTATGTTAACAATGGATTTCTTGTTTTTGTGGTATAAAACGAAGTTTTTTTTTCAATATGTTATTCGCGTTCGACGATCCTACTGATGTGGTAGGTAAAAAAAAATGTAAAAAAGTTACTACCTATTAGGATATCAAAACAAGAGCAGCTCTTGTTTCTGATTTTTGTTTTAATTTAAATTCTATACATATTATAAAATAAAGTCTCTTTTCGTGTCTGTCTGTGTGACCACGTTGTTCATCTAAACTACGCAACGGATCTTGATACGGTATTCACCATCATTTAAAGATTTTATACCGAAAGGTTTAAATATGTATAATACTTTAATATTAAACTTACAAATAAGAAAAACTTGATGTTTTTTCAAGTCGTTAAATCCGCGTGAATTCATGATCAACAGCTAAAAAGCAAAAAATCATAAAAACAAAGGAAAGAATCACGCTGTACAATTTTGTTCAGCGCACTAAGCCAAAGGTAGGAGCATTCCTACGAGTACCTAAGTAAAAGATCAGTAATCTTTTACTAGTGTGAATCCAGGACTTACTAACACTCACTTTATCTTTGTTCATTTAACTTTGAATTGTTCTTTAATGCTATTTATATCTTTTGTGATCTGTTAAAAGTTAAATTAAAAAAATCAAATCAAATCAAATAATGTATTTGCTTGAATCTCAGCTGCTTGAATTTGACAAAAAAATACTGTTAGATTTGCTAACAGGAACTTTGAAAATGGGAATTATAAGATGTTCGATTAAATACATGCCAAAGTAAAATTACTTCTACCACTTAATCGAACCTCTATTAATTCCCATTTTGCGTTCCTAAAGATCTTATTGAACACTAATAATGATTGCTCCTCTTTTCGTGAACCCTTAATAATTTCTATTGGGGTCCTAATAATACTAATTATAAATGATAAATGATTTTATTTCTGTAAGTAGGTTTGTACAAACACTTTTACACGTCAATCATATTTTAAAAACTGATGAGGTCGGCATTTCCTATTTGTCTACTCTGAGAAGAAAGGCCGAAACAAACTAAGAGGGCACAGTCTCTTTTAAAGTGCAGAGATAATCTTGGTCAGATCATGTGAAGATCACGTAGATATTTTTTTTGAGGAAACATCACACAGAATGAGTGGACCTGTCCAGTTAGTGCACGCATTTGTCAGTAATCGTGCAGCTCAACTCAAAACTTAAAGAGCTCAACGATTTGACGAACAATACCAAAGAAAGGACATTTGGGTAGGCCGCATAAATTACTCAAACTGCCAGATCATGATTAAAACTAATTGAGAAGAGAAAAAAAGCAATTGGCCAAGTAACTGCGACCAACTTGGATGTAGCGGTTGGTCACAGTTCTAATCTAACCGAACCTATTTGGTCCCGGTACCCTAGCTTAATTACTACGACCAACTGTGAGAAGAGGCCCGAAAGTAAAAAGTAGCCCAATTATTTAAAAAAAATGTGCATTATTAGAAGCCCAAAAACTTTTTAGAGGTTCATTAATTTTAAGAAGTGTTGGAGTGATTAGGTTTAGAAAAGTTGTCAATCTAGCAGTTTCTATTTATTTTCGTCACGTTTATCATTAATGATAAAAACATGATTTTACTGAAATACAATAATATTTTTGAGGTAATAACAATGAAGTTCAATCACAAGTTTCGTTCTATTTCTAAACGTATCGACTAACTAAAATACTTAAGTCTAAAATACGTAAGTCCCTGAACCGTCTCCGGACACAAGTGGGAAGATGTAACTCCAACCTGGTAAAGTGAGGCTACCTCGATGGAACGACAGCAAGGCTTTGTTGCAAACTATGCTCCACTTCCTATGCTGCCCTCTGTGGCCCAAAACCTGCAGTCAAAGTGACCTCTGCGCTGCTACCGAGGACACCGATAAAATACAATCGTTCCAGCGACATGAAGAAGAAGAAAATACTTAAGGCATTAAGTCTTCCCTTACCACATTTTTTATATGGAGTGTAAATAAATAAATAAAAACTTTTATTTGACTTTGAAACTGCATTACTTCGCCACCGAATTAGTCCCTACATTTTTCAAATAAAGCAATATTGTTGAAAGTATTCTATTATGAAAATTCATTCGCAATATATCTATTATTAAAATAAATCTAGTTCAAATGAAAAATATTGAATTGATGAACTGTTTTTTTCTATAAACAACTTTTGTGTGCTCTTGAAATTACAGTTTTTATTATACTTATTTTAAGTAAACACCGAAGAATATTCAAAATGAGATGTTTTAAATTGGACCCAGACAGGTATTATTTAGCACATCTTTTCTGGCGAAAATATACCATAGTATCCAATAGACATAATGTATAACTCGTTTTTCTCATTTCTACAACCACTGCCATTTTACCGGAACTCAGGTTCAATGACATATTATTTTAAAGTTGATCTATATTTCACAAAAAACTAAACAATTCGTTCAAAAAACGCACTTGATTACGTCTCTTTCTATAAATAACTCCCATGCTAATTGCGTGGGAGAGAAAGAGACGGTTATAGTTTGCCAGTGTGTCGTTACAATGGGTTGGCTTTCGCAGTGATCCGTGACGACTGTTCGCTTTGAAGCGGAGGTGACAACGCGGCGGTACAACGAGGCTAGTGTTGTCTCTCTCGCGCACAATTTTTTTCGATTGAATGTTGACAGTCATTGATGACGCAATGCTTGTAAAATTATCAAGGCTATCTATTATCAGGGTGATAATTTATTCGTGGTGCGAAGTTTTGACATCTATCAAAGTTACTGGCCGCTGAAACTGTGTTTATTGAGTTTTTGTCACGACATTTTTCCAATATTTCGTGAAAAAGTGTTTTTAATTTTTTAGTCAAGATTATGGCAAATGATTGTTTTATATGAAATCGTAGCCGTGTTACGAAAATAGGAGAGATTTCGTATCAAACTATTTCGGTAATTTTGATTGAGCGTTGATGTCTTTTCTTCTTAGAAAGCTTTTAGTGGGCTATCGGCACCATGGACGTAATTAATTAACTGTTTTAGTATATTCTTGGTATTATGGTTTTGGAAATAGTTTAGAAAGACAATAATTACGTTATAATAGCGATAAAGTTTCTGTTGTTTTACATAACTGTGTTAATTAACAACTTGGTTTCGAACGAAAAAAAAAAACTTAAAGCTTTCTAATTATGTTATAAAAAAATATTCTAAATCATAAACCTATACAATCTTAAATAGTTTAGTAGAGTCCAGTAATATAACTAAAGCAATCAACCAGAGCCATTCATTGCCGGCGTAATGTAACTTGTATAAATAAATTCATGCAGAATCTTGTCTTGATGTCTTTTACTAAGTAATGCCAATATTTTGCCAGAAATAGGTATAATAAGATCTATCAATCATCCTATAAGTAGTTCCGTTAAATAAGATCTACTAAGCCTATTGCAGTCCACTGCTGGACATAGGCCTCTCCCAGGCTGCACCACAACACCCTGTCCTCCGCCTTCCGCATCCAGTCTGTCCCGGCCACCTTCTTAAGGTTATCAGTTCATCTAGCAGGATGGCTTCCCACACTGCACTTGCTGATACGTGGTCTCCATAAGTTTAAATGAGATGAATTTATGAAAACTAAACTATCAGTGTCTAGAAAACAAATGACAATTCTCAATGATCGCATTACGCTACACAATGTCTGCAACATCTTTGTGTATAACTTACTCAGACACTACATAGTGGCTGATAGTGAAAGTGACATCTCAAATAGAGCCTTTGTCATTGTCCGTACCTAGATAGTTATATCATTAACTTATTTATTTTCAAAGAAAATACATAAATTACATGACTTTTCAATTTAACTCTATCTTACACATTTAAAAACAAATTCCATTTTCCTCTCTATCACGCCTATTCAGAAACAACAACATCGAAAAGCACAAACGTCAAACACACAATCCTAATGAATAAAAATGGTGCCCCTTAAAGTTATAAATCACCAGCAAATCGATCAAACATTTAACAGAAACACGTGGCCGGAGCGTTTGAACGAGTTACACAACTAAATACAATACATTTTCATTGACAGAAGTACTTTAACAACACAAAAAGCCTCGGCTCCGATTCACTACGGACCATAAGACTCGCATTCATAACACGATAGAATAATCCCACTTTAAAAATAAACTAACCACTCTAACCCGTCAAAATTAAAAACAAAACTGAAGTCGACTCATCAACATCAGTCAGCGATGATGCTCGGAACCGTTAGGCCGTCAACAGACCGATCTACATATCAAGAGTCCTTTCCGTGAGAAAATCTTTTAGAATCATCGACAGTTCTAATACATCCTATACTCGCTGGAGGCTGCAAGCGAAGGTTTCATAGGTCGAAAAGCGCGCGAACGCAGTGTGGCGCCGATGCCCGTGCGCACAGCACGCTCACACGACCGCGCGTGCGCAACCACGCGACCTGTCAACCGCTGTCAGTTCCGACTTCCAACTCGGAACAAGTTTCTGGCAAATTGTCTTTAAAAATGGAACGGATGAATTTCGACTTTTTGGCCGTTGACCTAACTTAATTTTTTCTTAAGGATTTTTTCTTAGATAGAGTGTAAATAAGGGTGAAGTGACAATAATTTTCAAAGACACTATACAAAGGTTTAGAAATATTTACCCACAGTGTTTCGAATTCAGTGCTAAACGTTCTCAAGGTCCGCTTAATTTTGTTCAGTGGTGCCAAGGGCGTGGATTTTGACTTGTTTGAAGTGTGAACTGAATAGGTAGTTGTGAACAGTACAGTTTGCTGAAATTTGTGTGTTTTCATTTTGCTTTGAGTACCTGAAAGATTTTTTGCACATTGTTGGAATATACTTCTCTTGCATAAGGATTGCTCAAACGTTGTATTTGCTCGGTAAGATTTTGTTTTCACATTTTTGTTTAATTTTAAGTTATGTTTGCTTACGCGCGAACATTAAGCATCGGAAATCTTAAACGGAAGAAACTTATATAGCTGAACATTTCAGGAAACTTAATGCTGTTGTTATTTACCTCATCTTCATTTTCGGTTCCTTTTTGATATTCCTTATTATTTCATACCTTCAAGACAGCGCGAAAATTTCCTCAATAATTGCATCTATCCTTCGTTTACTCAGCCTTAAAATATCACCCTACCGCTTCATTATAATCATATTCTGCAGCTTAACGTATTCATTAAACCCACATTATAGTACCTATACTATACCTACCTAACTACCTACCTTTACTTTTATTAGGTGGCTTAGATAGTCTAGCAAGCATTTTTCTAGCCAGATTCTCGTTTGTCAGTATCGTGAATGATTCAACAATATCTTGCAACAATTCTAGCAACAAATACTTAAGTACATACTTACCTGTCATGTTCTTTTAGCACAAGCAAAACTGCATCACGCGAAACCTTTTTTACCAGCTTTTAATCAACTATGCAATGTGCAAAAACTGTTCAATTGCTTTTGTGCTATTTGCTACGCTGCTGAAATGGTAGTCAACAGACATAGAATTTTTCTTTTATATCTTACCTCTTTGTCACCATACTGTTCACAATAGAACATACATATTCCATTAACACTCTTACTTTCAAAAGGAGATACTCCGCCAGAAAATGTTTCACGAAGTTAAGATGTCAAGAGGTTAATGAAATTTATCGGATTTTTTTAGATCATTCCCGGATACATCATTATTGTTGATTGCTAATGATCCCATTCTGCTCCAATGGAAGATTGTAGTTTTGTCTATGGGGAAAAGCATATTACTTGTGTGTCCTATCGTCCGGAACCGTAATATTGAAAACTTGCCTAGTAAAGTTTTTGCATGCTGTATGTCATCTATCTTTGGATAGCTACGAGGTCTAGTATAGAGGAAGACTAGGTCAAGGTTTCCACTTGTAAAAGACTTCTTCCGTTTTCCCATGTCATATTATCCTAACTAAGATACGTATGTTACCTATAAATATTCTCTCTGAACTAAAAAATCTAACGATTACTGGAGCCTCGGCCTCGTTGGTCTAGTGGTCGCAAGCGCTACTGCAGAGCATGAGGTCCTAGGTTCGATTCCCGGGTCGGGCAAAGTGTTATTGGGTTTTTCCATCTGGAATTTCTCGGTAGCAGCCCGGAGTCTGGATTTGTGCCCGGTTGATGGCAATAGGCTCGCCCCCTATTACATGGGACTTAAACATAACTGGCGAAATGTGGGTGTGCTATAGGTACACCTCTGCCTAACCCTTCGGGGAATACAGGCGTGATGTGTTATGTACTGGAGAATATGAAGCATATTATTCTCCTGTCATCCTAGGGTTTAAAACTGTACAGCTCATCCACGTGGACATATTCAATACCCTCTTCAGAAAAAAATATGAGTGTTAGAATGTCCTATTCTACATCTTTTGAGTTCAACATAAGCAGTTTGCTATGTCCTAATATCTCTATTAAAGTATTGCAGTGCCACTTAACCTTTTCACTATAATCGGCGTGAAAGGACGTCAACGTTTGATATGCCGCCATTGTGAATAACTTGACAGGACGCAAAAAACAAATGAGTAATCCGTTTAGTAGTTTAAAAAGTTTTCAATACACGATTTCGCTTTTCTTTTGTTTCTGCGTAGTTTTTAGAAGTTTATGTCCTGTCTCGCTACATCTTGATAAGTTTGGGTAGATTTAAATGTGGAACATAGTTAATTATTTTCATGGTTACCAATTTTGAGTTTTGCTGATAGTAGTAGTAATATCCGGACATTGCGAATCAGGCCGAGGGTAGGCTAGACTCAGAAGTATTTTAATGCAACTCTTAATATCTAAGGTGACATGTAGCTGACTATTACTGTCGCTGTTAATTAGTCCGTTTTTAAGTGTCCAACTTGTCCCTCTTTTTTAATAAGTTGTGTTTCTGTCAACTTCACAGCCGTAGCCGCAATTGTAGCGTAGCGTATTTGGTAAATCTTATAGCACTAAGCGAGCTCAGTTAGTGTCTTGCACCCTAGTAGCTTCAGCAGTAAAGTTTGTTCTTTGATTGTCATTCTACTTCACATAACAGGCATACAAGAAAATTCAGCTGTCTCTAGGATGGTAACGTACTTGCAATGCTTCTGGTATCGCAGATATCCATTGGCGTGGGGACCTCTTACCAAATGAGCTGGTATCAGATTGTTTTTGTTAAAAAGTATAACAAAAACAATTTGTCATAAAAATAATAGCATCTTTTTTCGAAATCCCATAACTAGAAACATTAGGCAATTACGAAACCCAGCAACAAAGTGTCCGAAAACAACCGCAGAACGATTTACTGACAGCATTCAGAATGTTTTTACACTATCATCAAGGATAATGGGGTCCTACCTACCTAATTGACATAAAAACCAGTAGGTACTTACGACCAAAAGAGCTATACACAGGTACGAATAACTCTAGTCTATTCTATTCGATTTTTTGTGTCTATGTTACTTAATAGGTCAAACAAATGACGCATGCAGACGTTTTATAGGTGATTTTTTTGTTTAGCGTTAATATCGAATGGATGGTACCTACCTACATGCAATTATATTTTCGGAGTGTGTGGCCTTTTTATTTACTACGATGAACTGGCGCCTCTCATAGAGCTACTGAATATCATAATTGTGGTATGTAATCAATTCATATTGTTACTTGTATTTAGAAGTAAAGCTGAAAACTATTTCTATCGCCAAGTGGACTAGGTTCCGATTTGGGTGCGGATAAAATTATAGGCACTTAAGATTTTCCACCTTAAAACGTTGGACATGTTCCAATTGTCTGTGACCTATGAGGTATTGCAATACTAATAGGTTGCTATTACTTCTGGTAAATCTTGTACTCTGCTCCAAACTTATATAGGTAAAAGAAAATCATTATGCACTACGCCGTTATTTCTGGACAAAGTTCCACATCTAACTTCGGCCTGCCACCTAGAATTCGCCTATAGATTTTGACGTTATTATGTTTCAAAGTTCATTCAAAACTTGCCATCAGGAATTAAATATGGTTTAATAGATTCAATTTATTTTAAGTACCTCTTACTTTTCTTTTAAATAATATCCTTTAAAAAATAATTATTAACTTTTCCTAATTTAACTATTATTATTATTTTAACACTGTTAGCTTAGTTGTTAATATTGTTGTGCACGCTGTGGTCTCCTATAAGTGAAGCAGTACACCTACTTAAGACCTGATGTTGCCCTTTATTTCTGTGTAATAATTATACAACACTGGTGTGAGGGTGTTTGTGTGTGTGTGTGAGTGAGGGTGTGTGTATGTGTGAGAGTGTGTATGTGCATGTGTGAGGGGTGTGTGTCTGTCGTATGTGTTGTGTTGTGTGAGTTGTGTTGTGTGTTTTGTTGTTGTCTTTTGTTGGCGATCCTAAATAAATAAATAGATAGAGGAACTCCTTCAAAACTCAGCAACTTTTCTGTGTGATATTTTGCATACCACATATTTAGTGTAATATAATAATTATTGCATTTTACAAAATTATGTGGATGCACAATGAATTTGCCAATGGTATGCATTATACTGGGTCAAATTAAATTAGCCAGCAAAACTGTAGACGTAATGGGTATCGATATTTAAACATGACTAAATACTTTTTTTAAATGATTTGATATTTTTTTGGGGTCAACGACCGCTGGTTGTTTTGTTACGTCTAGAAGTTTGAGTTGAGAAAATATGTTTTCTTTTGTTTTATCGTGTTTATTTATCGAAACCCATCGCGTCTGTGAAGTTTACACAAAAAAAACACATTTTTTAAACAGATATTTCAAGTGACTAACTGTGGTATCAATGACCCAACAAAAAAAACAATCAACTTAATTTATTTTTTGTTTTATTATGTTTAGCTGTCTATACCCATCACGTCTACGGAGTTTCGCTAGCTTATTTAATTTGACCCTGTATTGTATATTACGGCCACAAAACTACGGAAGTCTCTCCAATCCTATAAACTATATTTTCCATTAAACGCCATAAATCATCCTTAAATAATTGCAAAAAGAACCATAATCACTAAATGCAATTAACTATGCTTGATATACAGCCTTTTACGATTACAACTTATTTATTTTATTACTTACTCATTAATTTGTTTGGTTAACTACGTTCATCATTAGTATCTGATAAAGTTATAAAATATATTGGGGCTACTATTTAAAGTTAAAACAAATATCATTATCAAAACCGGTTTCAAACCACTAGCCTGCCTCGACTGCCTCGTTGATCTAAGTGGTCGCAAGCGCAGCAGGCGTCCTGGGTTTGCTTCCCGTACCAGGTAATGTGTATGGTTTTTGTTATTAGATACTTAGTAACAGCCTTGGTTGTGTAGTAAGCTAGTCCTCTTCTACTTTTACATGAGTTTTCTTTCACATGCTGAGCTTGGCTCCCATTACGTGCGAGCTTCAAACTCACACCGCACTTTGTATGTTAGTTATTTTATTTAAAATTTATCAAAGACAAGTGTCTTCAAAATATGTACATTGTAGGTATTATCTGAAAATTCATGTAATTTGTTATTATTTAATCGTGCTTTTGTATGTTGTGCTATGTCTTGTGTGTGCACAAATAAACGACTTATTTATCTATCTTCGGCATGACTGAGGAAATATGGATGCACAATAGGTACCTATATTTCTGTCTATTCCTTTGGCGAATTCAAACGTCGTGGTTGTTTTAAAACCAGTTCAAAAATGGACGTGACTTCGAGGTATCTTATCTCTGTTTTGAAACGTTAAGTGTGCGAAAGATTTGTGGCAAATTAAGTCATTGAAAGCAAATAATATTTAGAGAACATTAGTGCCTGATTGATTTAAATGTTTATGTCTTTATGTTTAAATGTTTAGTGCTTATGTGAAATCAATTTGTGTTTATTGAATGGCTAGACGATTAGAAAAGAAATATTAGTCTGATTTGCAACGATCAACTTTTAAGAACTTGTTTATTTGATGCACTAACGCCTTAATAAATCATAATAATTAGAAATGCTTCATTATGAATCGCAAGACGTGACCACATATTTTATTGGCACTAAAGTCAATTCGACTTCTAAAATGATTGCAACACAGAAAGTTTAACATACGCAGGCATATTTTTATGAATTAAAGGTTTAGTCCAAGCTCCAAGCAAATTTATTTAGATTCGTGTGATTCAGAATGACAGATTATTTTCAAAGTTGTACCTACCTTTAATAGAGTCTACTCCAACAATTTTATTTTCTGATAAAAAATTCTTGGTGCTTTTCTGGTTGGTTGTCACAGTCAATTCTTTTGCATTTGTCGGCAATAGTGAAATAAGCTTGTCCCTGAAAGTAAATTTGAAGACAAGAAGACGCCTCGAATACAAAATAATGTAACCAAGATATTCAATATTAAAAAGAACATTATAAGGTCAAACGGGGTGAATAGGGATGCAGGGGTGAATCGAGACGAAACTTTAAAAGGGATTTTAACATTGAAATAATATAGTTTGTTACCAAAAAGGACTCTAATCTGTTTACAGTATTATAAGTGGTGGAAGGGCCCTTGTTGGCAACAAAAAATATTATTTCAATGTTATAATCCCTTTTAAAGTTTCGTCTCGTTTCACCCCTGCATCCGAATTCACCCTGTTTGACGGTATATCTAATTGGCCATTTAGTTTGCTGCATGGAAAATTACAATATACTGTGTTACGAAAAGTTCAAATTAAAGTTATCTCTGTTTTCACTAAAAGTAAGTTATCTCTCAATAAAGAACTGTTTCGCTTCTTTGACGAAGAAACCAATTTGGATGGCCAAACAGCCTGCTGCCTAGACTTTATTTGTTAAATTATAGGAAATTCTGATAAAGTTCATGTCTAACCTACTATCTTTACTACCAATTTACTTTTTTTCTTTATAATTTTTCATTTTTGATTAGTTGAACTATCGGTTTTCTGACTACTCGCAGCGACTACAAAATGTCTGAAATTTCCTATAACAATAAAATTATCATGTTTTTGTAAACAGCCATAATGTACCCTTTTTTCAACATATACAAACTAATGAAAGATTTTGGCGGATTCTTCTGGCATTAACTTGAAGATCGAAATAAGTACTTACTTCCCTATATACAAAAAAAAAACTATTTCAATAAAAACTAAAATATGTAGACCAAAGAAATGTAATTGTGTTTCACGGAACACGGGTCAGAGGGCGCTGTCGGTTATTTGTGGCGTTCCGATGACTGAACATAGCTTTTTTTAATTGGACTAAAACGTATCACCGAAAATGCGGAGATAATTGCGTAGAGACACTAGATGTGGCTAGATAATTTTGGTGTGCTTTCTTCTATTGAACGTGGCAAATGAGTTGATTTTGACTCGTTCTATTTATAAGTACCTAGTTATTCAAGCTATTTTGAAGTTTGGAGTCGGTAGGTACCTGTAGTAAGGCACCTACCAATACCATGTTTTAAAATTATGGCTTAGGTATATAGAAAATGTAAAACTTTTTTGTACCGCACCTGGTTCAGCTTAAAGTCAAACAAGGCGAAGGTGGTGAATACACAAGTTGGGAATTTGAAATACTAAGAACTATTTATTAAGAATGGAAATGAAGTTCCCAAAAACATTAACCCGCTGGAAATTACCAAACATGTACCCGTATGTGTGCTGACAAGGTATTTTAGTTATTCAATAAAATACTTTAACACTTCCAGCTCCATATATCGATTGCCAGTTCGGTCCAAATCAACCAACGCGGATCGCCATTTTTTCTTCCACTACGTCACGCCACATTTCTATACTTGACATTAAAGAACCGATTGTTAACCTTGTAACTGCAATAGTGCTCCCATTCCTAAACGTCACATTTCCAATATGACATATCGTTCGACATTATGAACTTTTTAAGACAAATGTGACTCATTAACTGTCAAAAAAGCGGCTAAGTGCAAGTCGGACTCGCACACGAAGGGTTCCGTACCACCGTACAATATTTAACACTACATATTTCTTTTACAGGTTTCTTTTATTGCATTAGCTTTAAAAAAAAAAAAAAAAAAAATAGCTGCCATAGTAGTACACATTGTGTGAAAAATTCAAGTGTCTACCTATTACGGTTCAAAAGATACAGCCCTGTGATCGAGGGGCTCCCGCAGACAGACGAGACGCGACTCTTGTAGACCAATTTACATGAAGTTTTCATAAAAATTGTTCTACTAGAGTCGCGCCTGTTTGCGAGAGCCTTTAGTAATAGGGTCCCATTGGCACCCTTTGGATACGGAACCCTAAAAAATATTTCAAGTGATTCGGAGAATGTGTGTGTAGTGTTGTAAAAGGAAGTATGTTTTACGAAGGCGCGGTTGTAGCAAGTGAAGGTTTAATGTAATAGTCGAAGTCATTTAGGCTAAGTTTATATGACAGGAGATTGACGTATGTTTTGTTAATACGCGTTTTAGTTATGTTTGATTGTTTGTGAAATAATTTAGCTTGGTAATTTAAAATTAATCGTTGAGAATTAATTGCATATTGAAATCAGATTCATGTTTTAGCCAAATATCTAAGTACTTTTATGAATACAAAAACTAAACTTCCATATTTTTTTTGTCTCAGTACTTAACCTACCTAGGTACTTCTAGAAGTTACCATTTGATTGAAATACTACAAATGCGGTTTCAATGGATATAAAAGCCAACATGAATCCAAAGGATATAGAAAATACAGTATTTGCCATCAATTTATTGAGGCGACGATCAGTAAACAAAAATATTTAAACAAAAAATATATAAATGCGTACTCGCGGTATTTCTTGAATAACATAATAAAATATTAAGATGGAAACACAAAGATCTTTTTAAAAACAAAATACCCAAGATGAAGCCCGTCGCGGATGCGAGCAAATATTTAAATTTCAATTCGAACGTCGCATATCAATGGAGAACCATAAGCCACCGGATTTTTACTTTTTTTTTAGTCAGCCTGCACTGAGACAATAAAGAAAAAGCCATAGGGGGAAAAAGAAAAAAACAATACGAAAACAGCATCTAGATTCGAGACACTGGCTGATTCGAGGTTGGAAACAAAAGAACTCGGCTCCTGCCTGACCGAGATCTTGGCGTACGCGGGCGCATCTCGTTTACTTTTTTATTTTACTTTTTTTTTGTTACGTTCCATCCATGTGATTTCTTTTCTCTGATGCATCACAATGAGACGGCCTATCGAACGTCAGTAGCTATTTTTGTAATAATTACATACGAGTTTCAATGATAAATATGTGTTCGTTCAATGAAATATGGAGATAACAACCATTAAGCTTGTGTAATAAAAACCCATATTGCACGATAATAACTAGGTAGAACAAAGTTAAGTGTTCTTAATAATAAATAAAAAGCAAAATAAGTTTCTGGATAAAACAGCAAAACCAAATCAAGCAAAAACAAAAATGTCTGAACTCCACAGAAAAAAGAACACAACGATTTGTTAGTAGTAAAATAGTGGTCTCGAACTTGTTACTGAGAAAAAGCTACTACACTTTAAAAACCATATAAAATAGCTTAATTCCCTCCACATTTTCTCAGATCAATTAAAAACCGGGCACTATTGAGAATTATTTTATTTAACTAGTTGAAAAAAATAAATGTTGTAGCTACTTGTTTATGGGTAATTATGAGCAATCGCTATAATTAACTGTATTTAATACCAATGAGGTTGTAATCTTGATCGAAGTTAGGTCATCACCGCATATATTATTTATCTGTGCATGGGAAATAATGTGAAGGAACAGAATTCGAAATTCGAATAGGATGTAGGCTTACTCATCTTTGTTTCCAATGAGTAAGAAGGTTCTTTGAAACTTTAAAAATAAAAACTTTAATAGATTGTTGTTTTAAAGACATGTTTTTCCGTGTGTCCTGTTTTTTTTTTCAATGCTTCATTGTTTCTTAGTACCTACCATCTTTACATAATCTAGAATTTTCTTGTACGAAAATGTATTGGTTTTCCTTATTCAATTTAACTACCTATCCTAGTCCCAGATATGTTTAAATGATGAACTGATGATTGAATTCTAGGTACTTTTTCATCAATCTAAAGCACTGCGTGTTTGACGTTTTTATCACACTTTTTCATAAGTACCTTTTACAATTTTCATGTAACAAAATGATTTCTTAAAATTCAGCATCGCTAGTTTGTCATCCTAATTTTTATTTCAATAATGCTCGCTTTTGCTCGCTTATTGTCTGTGATTTGTTTTAATTTTACGAAATGAAATGACTATTTGCTGTAATCATGTATGTAACAAACACACCTGCATTAGCTCTCTCTTTCCCCCACCACCAAAAACCGTACGTTTCACAAATATTTGGACCCAAATTCTTAACACTTACATTAGCAAGTAGGACTGTTTACAGGAGGGTGCCGTGTGGTAAGTAGTGGCCGAATTAACATCACCACTTAGCAGTTACTTACTTACGGGGATGGATGCAGGTGGTCTTTGTTTAAATGTTTTGTGTGTGTTTTTTTTTTTTGAGGCGAGGGCAATGTTTTTTAGTGGCTACTGGTTACCAGGTATTGATGTGGGCTTATTAAAAGGACATGAAGGTACGTATACGGCAGAGTACCGTCAAACGGGGTGAATATTGATACAGGGGTGAATCAAGACGAAACTTTATAACGGATTTAACATTGAAATTAGTTTGTTGCCAAAAATACTCTAATGTGTTAACTGTATTATAATTAACGATTAAGTGCCCTTGTTGGCATAAACTATATTTTTAAAATATTAAAATTTATTTTAAAGTTTCGTCCTGATTCACCCCGTTTGACGGTACCTAAACTAAGTTATTTATTTATTGGCTCTTTATTTATATATTAAAACTTTATGCACAAGTAAAAAAAATACTGTACAAAGGCGGACTTCATACAGAGACAAAACATGGCAGGTGCAATATACGTGTTTCACACTTCAGTGCTTAGTCAAAATTGTATTGCATAATCAGCCTATAATGTTCCCACTGCTGGAACACAGGCCTCCTTTCTTCGAGAGGGAGTGGGCTGTAATCCACCACGCGAGCCCAGTGCGGGTTGGTAGATGTCACATGTCTTCGAACTTTTAGTTCTAGAACTAGTTTTTAATTTGAACATGAATGATGTAAACAATTTGTTTTTTGTAACTATATGTTGATTTAAAAGAGTGTCCATGAAGTTTCTTGCCCGTTCTTCTCCATAGGTACCTACTACGCTTTGGAATGGGCAACTAGCTTCATTTTTCTGACTGACTGACCCTTTGACAATTCAAAAGTGCCTGTAATTGGTTTATTTGAAATAAATGCTTTGAGTTTGAGTTTTGAGTTTTGAACATGCCGGTTTCCTCACGATGTTTTCCTTCACCGTTTTGAGAGCAGTGGCGATGAAATTATTTACACAAAGTAAAGCGCCTGCCTGGGTTCGAACTCACGACCTCCAACTCGAAACTCGGGGCCTTTACTACTGGGCCACCACTGCTCACCAAAATTGTATTATTTGTCGTAAATGCATCCAAGGTGGTTGAATTGTATCTAACGTTGTTCATTGTACCTTTATACGTATGTTAATTCCCCTACTTATAGACGTATTTCTACGTCTCTCTCTTTTCTTCAATCCGCATCCACCCAACGCTGAGTGTAGGTTCTTTACCATTGCACGCCATATTTTCTATACTTACCTTGGTTGAATCTATTCCTTTTCAATTTTTACCATCATAATTTTTTTAATACATTTGCATCTCAACTATTGACAAGCTTAAAACACCTCTTCATGTAAACCTTCTTTCTATTCATTTTCCTTAAAATCTTAAACAATAAATCACCTCAATGTTAACAGCGTACATTATTATTATCCCAAAAGCCCCGACTTAGGAACTCGGAACAAAATAGTTCGTCAGGCTTATCAAAGCGGTGTTTTGTGGGCCATTCGAGATACGTCGCATCATTCACTGCACATCTATGAACGTTCACATAGAGCTGTGAAATAGGATGTTTCTATAGGATATGGCGAGTCTATCGAAAGCTTTTGCGATATTTTGTTCCAATCTCGTATTTCGCGAGATAGTGAACCTGGCTTAAAACACCAACCACCACCACCTGACCTTCTGCTGCACCTTCATTGTCGTCCTACCCTTATCTCAATTTCTTTGACGTCAGTGTGGCACGTGTTTTCTTCCGTTCATCTTCATTAGCAGCCATAAAAGAGTATACTTCTATCCATTCATCCATCTATATCATCCTCAAGTCATCCCCCAAATTCACACGCATCACTACATGTCAAACCATCAAAAATGGATGGATAAAACCCACCTTGAATCATTAGCATTTCATCAATTCACAATCTATTTGGCTCTAAATATAGCTTTGTCAGATGCCTTATCCAAAAACGTCCACGCATCATAGTTCCACAATCTCAACATAACCTAATCGCCCGCCATTACGTTCTACCAGAACTAATTCACTACGCCTTATCATAATTTGAATCGACATTCTGGATGACTTTTGTATGACAAACCTCTGTTTTCTTATACGGTTATTAATTTTTGTAACGTAGGTAGCTGTACTAAGAATTTCGGTGTGCTCATTACACGGTTAGGTTGGGGACAGTTCAGTCAACTTTGGTTTTGGGTCAAATTTTATTTGCATTGCTGATTATTTATTGGGTGCAATGTTCTTTACCTTGTCTAAAATTATCTTGGTAATAAAACGGCAGCAGACTGTGGATATATATGGAGCTGTGTCGCATACTATGTTCCACCTCCAATCCTGTCCTTTATACCCCAAAACATGCAGCCTGCATTCATGCGCAGTGGCCTCTGTGCTGCCACCGATAACACCCTGGAAGTGGCGAAGTTCTGGGCCAACAAAATTTGAATAACTACCGTGCCAGCAACACGAAGAACAAAAAGATCTTGCTAATCGGATACTCTATTGATTATCGCTGTCATCGGTCCCGTTAGACAGGCTATGATATGCATATTTGATATATCGACGGTGAAGTATGAATATCTAATAACTAACATTTCACTTTATTGCATTATTCGTAGGTAAAATATGAAAGACCTCGTATTTGCAAAGATATAAGGTTTGAATCATTATCACCATCAAAAGTGTTTCCTACATTTTTTTTAAATATAAGTAGCTTTTTGAGTCAAATGTAAAAACTATAGAAAAGAAACGTTTTTTTCACCTCCTGTAAAATCATGCTTTTGTAGTTATTAGATATTGATATTACACCGTAGACATGTAGAAGCTTTTATATTTTTACCGTTTTGAAGATCGAATCGAGACTATATCCTGTTCTAAATCTGAATTATTTACCGAAACTTTATCATCGTTATTCTAGACGTCACAATTTTCATATCCATCCAATGCAATAATAATAATTGCGACAACAGGGAATCTATTTATAAATTTATCAGTAAATAAACAAAGAAGTATGGCTAAACTCACCGATGGTGTAAAAACCCAAAAGGAGCTTGGCCAGTATTCGCACCTTAAATATGTACATACTGAAGGAGATAAACCCGTGGTAAGTACATAAAATAAAATTAGTGAAACCAGTACATTTAAAACTACAATTGCAAACAAAGGCTTAGAGACAATAGCGGAGGTCAGACTGAGACATTCCTGTTGAAAGTTTGTGAACCTGAAATATGATACCCTAAAAAGAGACTTTCCTATTGAGTCTAGTTTAGTTTGACTAGGTAAATTCGTTTCACCAGACCAACGTTATAGGTGAAGCACAAATATTTTACCTCTAAATCTACAAAACATTTCAATGTTACAACCAAATTCGATTAATTCTTGCCAACATCGAAAGATTGCATGTTCGTGCTCTATATTTGTTTGGTCTGGTTACACCGTTAAAAAATCTAAACATGAAACACACACGATACAATGACGTCATGATCATATTCATTATCTAGGTAATGTAGTGTCCACAGTCTATAGTCTTACAGCAATCCCATTTCAACAAACAAGGAACCTAATAACTTTCTCCCAAACAATTAATTCCCAACAATGTCTGCCGTTATCAAAGTCATCTGAACCGGTCAGGTCATCTACGCATTTAGTTTAAATCTTATGCCCAATAACCTATTGTTAGGCCCAATATAACCACATACAAAAGTCACGGCTGGCTTCCATATTGGCATATTGCAGGCCTTACATGGTAAGGACCTAATGACCTACGACATTTCAACCAGTAACTCCGTCCCTCTTCGTCTTTGCGAGAGCGAAAGGGATAGATGATCACCATAATAGAATATCAGTGTTTGTTTTATTCGATTTGTAAGTGGCTAGGATACAGAATCTGCAGTTTCTCATATTGTTTCTTTAGTAGTGTGTGTGGGGTTTTTTTTTCTCGTTTTTCGGTGAATGATAAACTTTCCCATGGGATTGGGATACGTATGGGTTGCATTATTTGTTGAAGCTGCATTTTTGTCACTGCGGGATGAAGTTGTGACTCACTTAAAGGTTTTAATGGAGAGTAAAAACATGGATTGGTACATTTGGTACTTATCGTGTAATGTTTCGGATAGACGTTTTACTTATTATATTCAGTTTCTTATTAGTCAATTTCCACGTTAGCAGATTAAACTTCCGTCAAAAGGGTTGAATAGAGATGCAGGGATGAATCGGAACGAAACTTTAAAAGGGATTTTAATATTGAAATAATATAGTTTGTTGTCAACTAGAGCGCTTAATCGTCAATTATAATACAGTAAACAGATTAGAGACCTTTTAGGCCACAAACTATGTTACTCCAATTTTAAAATCCCTTTCAAAGCAGCTATTCACCCCGTTTGACGGGAGAGCAGTGGTGGCCCAGTGGTATCGGCCCCGACTTACGAGTTGTAGGTCGTGGGTTCGAACCCAGGCAGGCGCTTTACTTTGTGTAAATAATTTCATCACCACTGCTCTCAAAACGGTGAAGGAAAACATCGTGAGGAAACCGGCATGTCCTAGAACCAAAAATTCGAAGACATGTGACATCTACCAACCCGCACTGGGCCCGCGTGGTAAATTACAGCCCACTCCCTCTCAAAGAGATGAGGCCTGTGTCCCAGCAGTGGGAACATTATAGGCTGGTTATGACGGTATTTCAATTAATCTAAAGGTAGACAATCTAAAAAAGACGTGTACGTTGTCCTACTTTATTTGAATTTTAGAATCACCAGCATACACGCCTCGTTACATTATACAACACAAATTAACAATTTCAAAACACATAAAAAGGGCCATTTATCAAAATCTACATAACGAGCCATTTAACCCATACCAATTACATTGCTTTTACCAATAATAACACGAAAAATTATATACTAAAATATGTCCAATCACTCGACCGAAAGTGGACGTAATCACTTTAATATACGTCCTTAGTACACATCGGGCCAAAATTATTGGTGCTTTGAAAACTGTAATCTGTTTACGTTGAAAAATGTGCGTAAAAGGCATGCATTAAAAAGGTAACGTTAATATAATGCAGATCATGACAAGAACGGCATTTTGTGGGCAATATCGGTATGATCTTATTCTTTGGTTGAATTGGATTGCGTCACTAATGAACTACGGAATGCCAAGAGCAAATCGAAAACGTACCTATTGTTACAAAATTATGTATGCTGTTCTTAGTCGAAAAGGGTCAAGAATTGCTTTCTGATATAGGTAGTACGTTTTATGATTTTATTCGATCTAAATAATTAGAAAATAATTCACTTAAGTTCGTTGTTCCTAACATTGAGGACACTTTGTCAAATTGTGCAGTATATAAAGACAGATTTAACCCTGTTTTAACTCATTAATAACCGAGAACACCTGTTCAAACATTATGCTAAATATCAATTTCAAAAAGCCATATCTTAGCAACATTAATAAATCAACCATGGATCGACACAAGCCAATGTGGGTTTAACCTCTGCTCTTTTAGCAGCAAAATCCTCAATGCACAACTACAAAACCACATTACGCAAACGAAATGACATTTAAAACATAATCAATCATTCACAGACAAAACACAAAAAAAAAACTTCATAAAAATTTAAAGTTGATACATAGTAACCAATGCCCACTTCACACCGATTCGTCGAGACGAAAATGGTAATAAGTTCTTAGTGTTTTATGATCAGTCTGGCACGCCATATAAGTCTGTCTTTGTCAATAATTAGCGCTCCTCCCATGCCCATTCTTGCAAGTTTTCTGGCGCCTACCAATGATTGGCGTAAGTCAGCGTCAGAACGCTAATGAAAAATGTTTAGCGAGCCTTTTTTCTTTTATTATGCTCCATATGCGTTTCCTTATTAGGAGTCGTCAACTGTTTGTTGGTTATCTTTCGTATGGCAGCTAGTTTTTGGTGAGCAGGTGTGTTTGTGATGTAGTTTGTGCTTATTTAGAGGCAGCAAGCCTTATAGATAATTTGCTCAGGTAGTATGTACGTAGATTATAGATAGAAGTTTAATCTTCTAGGTCAGTACTTTAAAGAAAGAAGTATCTTTTGAAGCAATCTTCTCGTAAATAGGTATTCGTGAAATCATTGACTCAAATCATGTTAATTAAATAAACGATAAAGCCCATAGCAATACAATATTTTACATATGTCATTTATACGTAATACCTACGTCATAAGTAGCCATTGAAAGTACAGTTTTAGTTAATACTATTGTAATTTCCCAATCCCGACTTGCTCGCGTAGACTTTAAGTTAGTTACGTGTACTTTAGTACACTTGTGTAATATTTACTTTTCTAATAGATACAATGTTTTCTTTACCAGGTGGCAAAAGTTAAAAATCTTTATAAATACGATTGCTGTGGTCCATCTGACGCAGTACGCACTCACTCATCAGGAAAGGGGATCGTCTTTTTCGGCCACCTGTGTATTGTATTTGGAATTTTGGACATTAGGTACCTATGTAATAATAATAATAATAATAAAAATCTTTATTTATACAAAAACCTTCAACAATGATTAAAAACTAGGATGCATGAATTACAGTGAATAAAGGTAATACATATAGAGTAAACCCTGACTCCCAAACTAGGAGATCCTGTGACTTAGGAGTCAGCCCAAACTCACTGTACCGTGTGTGTGTGCGTGTGTGTGTGTGTGTGTGTGCTGTGTGTGTGTGCTGTGCTGTGTCTGTGTGTGGGTGTCACTTCACATTATCGCTATAATAGTAAGCAATGCTGATATAGATAGCACGTCAAGTTGAGCCTTAAGGCTCATTTACAAATATTTATTTTGACCATACCGGACAAGTAAAAATGAAAATAATTTGTACTGCCCACCGGTTGGCTTGGAAATTTTAAA
Organism: Griposia aprilina; assembly: GCA_916610205.1. Classification (NCBI taxonomy): domain Eukaryota; kingdom Metazoa; phylum Arthropoda; class Insecta; order Lepidoptera; family Noctuidae; genus Griposia; species Griposia aprilina. Next base: position 13,491,599 of record OU744306.1, read on the forward strand.
TATTAAATTACGATCATTCATAATTATCCGAAGACGAAAGTCTATTAGTTATCATTGATTGACCTTCCTAAAACGAATGTCCCATTGAACATATCGCCATTTTCACACGCAAAAGACAAACCTAATTATATTTTCACTAGCTTTTGCCCGCGGCTTTGCCCGCCTGGATGTCAGAAATTATCGGGATATAAAGTATCCTACATGTTAATACAGGCTATAAACTATCTGTGTTCCAAATTTCATTCCAATCCGTTGAGTAGTTTTTGCGTGAAAGAGTAACAAACAGCCATCCTTCCATCCATCCATCTAGTGGTTAGAATATTAGTAGGATTCATAAAATAACTTCATCTTTATCCTCCAGGTGTGAGGTACCGGTGAGCAGTGGCGAGGTCGTCGTGTCGCCAATGATGACAACGGTGACGGCGCCCGGGTACGCCGACCAGAGCGTGCCTACATATCTGACGCACTCCACAAGCCAACATGTTCACGAGGTAAGTTTAAATTCAGCCAGGTTTGCTAATACGCCTGCAGTTTTCTTACCTGAAATATTTAGCTTGAAAACAAACTAAAGCCCTGAATTAGCTCACGTATTCAAAAGTATTGCCTGTTTAACACATTGAATTTAGTTCTAACATTACATCGTTTTAAAACCAACCAAGTCTTTTAATATCAATGCTCATTCCCTTTGTTGTATGAGAAGATACTTCCTACAGTGGAGAAGTTACCTTTAAGCTGATATGATAAAATTCCAAATCACGTCAGTTTGGAAACAGCAAATTCCGTTAAAAAAACCGGTGAAATCAGTGAATTTCCATTTTAAATTGTCATCCAAAAACATTGTACGTCCGATTAGAGCCATGTGTACGACGCGCTCAAAGTACTTGTAAGTTCTTGTCAAAAAATCGTGATATCATGATTGGTTCATGTACATCACGCATGTTTGACCTAATTCGTGATCATCACGCAGGACAACGACTAAAGACAGTTATGCGAGAATAATTTCATTTGCATCCATTAGTCAAATGAAATCATTTCAGGAATTTCTCGGCACATCGACTACGAATTGTTACAACCAGGAAAATATGCGTAGTTTACTCGTCATATTCGTTCATTTGGCTTTGCATTCTAACTATATACGAATTCGAAGCTTTTTCCTTCATACCTACTCGTAGATGTCTAAAAACTTTTTCACTGAGTTAACGTTTTCTCAAAAAACAATTTATCTTTTATCTTTTTTTACTGCCCTTTACGTTCATAATCAAAACTTACCTCTTAGGTGACAAATACGTCTACCATAATTCCAAGTATTCCAATTCTATTACTAGGTTATAGAATTGCCACCTCATCACCCAATTAGTATTCACGGCATTCCTTCTTTACTGAGTTCATAAAACTCGCCTCTTCAACCATTATCATCATGGCGTCTGAAACCCTGAAAATATTTAGTAACACATTGACGTACACTTCGTAAACATTACGTATTATATTCCTTCCTATAGTTACGTTTTCTTTCATAATGTGTTAAAATTATGTTTCATTAATTTACACTTCAGCTTCTAGCTTGTGACGTAGCGTGTTCTAGTCAACTACTCCATGTACCTATTTTAATTTTCTCTTGTCTTTGTTTTGATACTTATTTGTGTCTGTTTATCAGCCTTCGTCTCTGTTTTTTCTAGTCATACCATTTTCCGCAAAATCTATCCATCTTTATCAAACACATTAAATTATTATATCTTAAATCTCTTTGATCTTTATATTTGATTCTTTCCGTACTGTCATCCACATTCATAATCCATTGTTAGGTATCATTGTAGGTATAGATTAATCAATTATATTACATATAATAATTTATTACTTATTAAAATTAAAATATAATAAACTAACCTGACTAAAACTATTAACAAACTAAAATATGGCGTCGTAAAATTCCTCAGCATCGCTGACGACTGGTATCTTTTACATGACATAGGTTTACTACAATTGTATTCCAAGTATTCCAATAACATTACTAGGTAACAACCTCCTTGTCATCGCCCAAAAATGTGTCAATACTAATTGACACATTTTTGGGCGATCCACGTCATTCCTTCTTTACTCAACTAGTTCATAAAACTCGCTTCTTCTACCAATATCACCATGGAGTCTACAAGCCTGAAAATATTTCGTAACACATTGACGTATACTATGTAAATATTGCGTATTATATTCCTTCCAATATCAATAACTATCGTTACGTTTTCTTTCATAATGTGCTAAAATTACGTTTCCTTAGTTTACACTTCAGCTTTTAGCTTGTGACGTAGCGTGTTAAGTGATTCGATGTCACTATGTACCAAGCTTACTTAAGGCGGAACCTTCAGGGAATCCCGCGAAATTAAAATTTTGTTACGTTTTTTTCCATTTTGCAGTTCACTGTCAGGTTGTATTTTGATTAAAATATGATTCGCGGCCGTAACAAATATGGCTTTATAGGATTATAATCATTAGATTCAGCAATACATCTCTATAAGTTCATATTGCCCTATTGAATGACTATTTCATAACACAAACATCATTTTCATTTTTGTTGAGGACAATTCTAACTTATGGAGTTGTATTCTTGATTCTAATAATTATAATTCTGTAAAGCCATATTTGATTCGGTCGCGAATCATATTTAGATCACCATACAACCTGATACTGACCTGCAAATTGCTAAAAACGTATGAAAATTTGAATTTCGCGGGTTAGCTTGGCGCATGCCCCTTAAGAACTTATTGTGATTTCATTTAGAGTTGTTATTAAGTGAATTTTGACAAAGTGTTGTCGCAGAGAAATAAAAAATAACGTCGTGTAGTGGCGTTAAATGAATAAATACTTGTTCTTAGATTTTTAGGTAGTATTTTTTTATCTACGCAATGGATTTTTTTAAATTCATTATTTACTTCGAAATATTTTACCCCATTAATTTTCAGGACTTTAGAAAAATTGAGTCGATTGGCCTATTCAGAGTAGGTACACAGTTTCATTGAAAAAAATCATGATCCCTGAACCATAATAAGAAAAAAGATTTATAGTTTTCAGTTCATACTGTGTACATAGTATGTTACCTATGTTTCCTAAACCAATGTTGTCTCCTGTGTAGTTTTTTTTGCATAATAGTTTAAAACTAAATAAAACTTTTCCACTATCAGCCATCTAAATAACTGTTTAGCCAGATTAATGACATGATAACAAGACTCCCAAACATTTAGCATTCAAACTACGTCATTGGGTTGGTTTCACAATATTTTTACATCGGTATATTTTATTTAGGTATATTATTGGCGCCGCTAGTTTTGACGTATGTGATAATTATGTACCTACTGTGAATTTCTGTGCTATTGTAACTCACTTTTATGAAAACTTAAATATTCTAGGAATGGGAAATATCATCACTCGTTTTCTTTTACGGGCTTAGCTTTATCAACATTTTCCTGATCTGCATTATTGTTCCTGATACCATAATTATTACTTACAAATTGATTCTTATTTCTTGCCAGTGGCCTGGTAAAACTCCTCGAGTCATTACTGGCCAGCCGACAATGCTTTCATTTCTTATGATCGGCAACCCATCGGTAAACTCCTAGGAGTGTTTTATGAATGACGTTATTTTAACAGCCCCACAAACACAACTGGGCACAACCAACCTAATTGACTGGCTAGCTAATCTCAGCCAGCAATTCTCATATTTCGTCATCCGTAAGAAGTCTTCGTAACATAGGGTCCAGTTGAAAACCAGCATCAGGCAATAATTGTCTGGCATTTATCCTGAACTGGGCCTATTTGGTGCAGCCGTGAGGCGCACAATACTATTTTAAGGTTTTTAGATTTTGTGTGAATATTGTGTGCAATATATATCCTGAGTTAAATAAATTTACTTTCTTTCTTTCTTTTATTTGTAACTCTCGCCGGCACAAGATAATAATTAAGTAGAAATATCGATCACTTTCAAACATATCGACGTAAGGACATTGCCTTAATTTAATAATCTCGCTCAAGTTACGAGAGTCAACTAAGGCCAATGGGTTACAGCGTGCGTGGGCGCAAGCTAACAACCTGTCACTATCCCCCTAGCTTAGCATTAGCAAACGCAATGCAATAATAATTTCAATCCGATATTTGTCCTATACTTAATTACTTCCATGTCTTTGTTTGATTTGTATTTATCAATCAGCATACTTTTAATAATAAACAGGCTATTTGTAATGGTATTAAAATAATTTACCGATGAATTGTGTGTAAAACACTACTAAAATATTAAGCCAGATATTCAGAAGGAAAAGCTGTAGGGATATAAAATCCAATTGATTAAATTGAGTCTGCACTGATAAAACATTGGAAGCATATATTTAGCGAAAGTAAGAGGCACCACATCGATAGGTAGACAATCATAGGTATTGTATTGCCTATTTCAAATTATTTACTAAATTTCATCTTGACATGGTAAACAAAACATTCAATCAAATCAATACAATGATTAGATTGAATGTGTTAATGTGTCTTTGTTATTATAGCTTAAACTGTGTGCATGCCTTAGTTAAAGTAGTTGGTATAAGGATCATTTTAAACCTAACATCTGTAAGTTGTACCTACTTTATGTGCAAATAAAGAACTATTCTATTCTATTCTATCATTTTTCCGGTATGAAATACATAGAAAGTATAAAAAACTTTTTTACAAAAAAACAACCGACGAATTTGTGTGGAGTAGGTACCGCAACTAAAAAGTGAAAAATAACTTTAATTTCGGAAGTCGGTGTCTTTGGTTTTGTATTTTCGTTTTTGGCCACCGACTTCCGAAATTAAAGTTATTTTTCACTTTTTAGTTGCGGTACCTACTCCACACAAATTCGTATACCACTACTTGGTGTGTAAATAACAGTGACAGGAAATTATTAACACATCATCCATATAAACTAAGTGGAAAAAATATGCAGTATTAAGGTTAAATCAAAAAATACTAGTCAAACCTTGACCAAATTTAAACGGGACCACATGTGAAGCACCACCTATCAAATAAAAAAAGAATCATCCAAAGCGGTTCACCCAGAAAAAAGTTCTGAGCTAAAACATATAAAAAAAAAAAAAAAACATACAGACGAATTGAGAACCTCATCCTTTTTGTGAAGTCGGTTAAAAATGGTTCTAACACTGGAGTTGTACTTTCAACTGGAACTTTTTGCAAAATATGCACCATTAAAATATGGCTAAAAAAAACCACAGAAACCATATCTTTCAAGAAAGTTTTTTTTTTTTTTTCAGAAGTTCACAGTTTTCTTATTCAAATCCATAACAATGTATGAATTATTATACTTAACTCTAATATGCTATGAAACGTAAAGTGGTATCTAATGAAAAATAATCAACCTTCAAATAGTTGACCAAAGCGTTCCCTTGGTGCGTTCCGCACATAACTCGAATTGTCTTGCTGTGTTTTTTGTTCAGCACTGACCACTCAAAATAACGTAATGCATGTAGGCCATTACGGAATCACGGGGCAATGTACACTGCGGACCATTGAAAATTGGTCAAAATTTAAACATCAGTTTTTTTATAGTCCTGTAGAAAACTTCTCTGATATTAAATGACAACTAAATTGAGACCTGAAGACCTACTTAATTATTATAAGCGATAGTTTTACAAAATTTAACAGTTGGTCACCCTTTTTGCGCAAATCTAAAAGTCAATTAAGTGTCATTATGCATCTCATGATCATGTGATCATCTCAAAAGTTGTTGAATGATCGTACGACCAGCCTTCAATGGGTCGAATTTGATGATATCCACTAAAAGCGTGACTATTTGACAATATACACGACATGAAGATAAGCTACGAAGATAAAAAGGTAACCTACCCAACCTATAACAAAACTGCTGTTTTAATATATTCAAAAAAATCAGTCAGTCAGTTTTAAAATCAGTTGAATTTAGAGATATATCTCTAAATTCTACTGATTTTTTAGGATCGCCAGTGTAGGCCGACGAAGCTCGTTCATTTAATGTTCGCTATTTATATTAGGCCGAAAGATGACTTGCTTTTATTACCCTACGTCAAGGCACCCAGGTATTTTCACTAAAGCATTCTAAAATTATATTGGACGACAATCATTATAGAAAGTGGGGTAAAAAGATGATGGCAGCAGATCATTTAAGTGATTTATTTTATGATGTTTTCTTTTGCATTTTTTTGAAGTACCAATCTGTTCAAAGTTATTTACTAGAGGTCTTATCTGATTTGTTAGGTTTTTATTCATATGTTTCTTATTGGGCGTTTTCCATCTTACTTTGAAGACTTCTTTATTTCTCTTCCTTGGGGGTTATATGCAATTAAGAACCGAGTAGGTAAAGTAAAAATTAATCAAATCTGTCAATCTGCACCATTTAACTTAATTAATCACAAAAGGACATTTTGCTCTGACTTGTATCACTAAAGTTTATTTTTTGTGTTTTAATATTAAATGCTTCACCATAAAAACATACTACAACACGAATAACTAAGGTATCGTCCCATCATTATTCCCCAATCCCGTTACGCGTATCACTAGACCATTAATCATACACTTCGTGTACAAATAAGTGTACAATCACATGTCACACGGTCCATTTAATCCGGGCACGTGGACAGACGTCGATGTACCAGTTGATAGCCGACGTAAGCCGATCAACGCGTGCAGGTTTGTTTGGTCGCAAGTGTACAAGCGGGAAAAATTGTTTTGTATTGATATATTTATTTGTGAGGTTTTTGATTGTTTGTTTGTAAAACCTACTTAAGACACCACATTGCTATATTTTATAAAATAAACTAGTTAATTAATACGAGATAAGATAATTATGTCTATAAAATGTAGTTTACTTAATCTAAAAATGTTTCGTAATTCAACTTTTTGATTTAGTACTGTAGACCAGGTACTAATGAGGAAAAAAGAAAAGCTATTTACACCATTTAAAATAATCTTAGGCACGACTTTATAAATGCTTTGATTTCATCTCCATATCATGGTGATTATTTCAAAATAATTAAAACGCAAAGCTACCCGATTTACTTCCAGTTTTCTGAATCTTATCTCTCCTAATTCACATAAAATCTACACTAATATTACACAACGCAGAATTTCAATTTAATAACTAATTTTAAATTAATGACAGGCAACGTTACGCCAAAAATAAGCTTCTTAAAACCAACGACAAAACTGATCACTCGTCTGTACATTACACAACAGCCCAACGTCACTAACCCACCGACACATCTTTGACATTTAGTTGACAGTCCGATACGACAGAACTGAGTGTTTTGACACAATCGTATGTTAATGAACAGCTTCGATCTAATTAAACCATTGTGTTAAAACTAAACTCATTACGGCGTATAATGAAACGGTACATCAGTTTTAATTAGTTGTATAGAGATTTAGAGATGAATCCATTAATTTGGCCGCATGTGTATCTGGTTTTGTAATTGCAAATAGAATTTTACTTAATTAACGATTGATTCAAGGTTGAAATTAAGTATTTCTATAGTTTGTGAAGAATTGAAAGTTGCAGTAAACCTGTATGTTCCGTTTTGTATGTTCATGTTGCTTTAAGCAAATATATTATTATCATGGAGAGATTAATGGCCCGTAAATTAGTATACCTATATATGTACATACCTCATCATTCTCTTGTCTGTATCCCAATTTATTTGGAGTCGTCGCAACATGTCTTTGGCTTCCATAATTTTCTATTGGTAGTCATCTCGATAGTCAACCCCTTAACTTAATTATACCTACATATATTTCAATCAGTCAACTCAGCCTATCGCAGTCCACTTCTGGACATAGGCCTCTCCCAAGCTGCGCCACAACACCCTGTCCTCCGCCTTCCGCATCCAGTCTGTCCCAGCCACCTTTTAGGTCGTCGGTCCATCTAGCTGGGAGCGTCCCGCACTACGCTTGCCGATACGCGGTCGCCACCACACCTACACACCTACATTTATGTACCTATTATAATTAATTAGAACTCACTTATTTTGTGATTAATTATCTGGACAACTCTAATCTAAACTAACTACCCTATATTGTCCCACTGCAGGGTAAATGCCTCCCTCCCCCTTTTTGACACAATTCTGTGATTTGATAGTCCTTTCGGTAGGAGTCAAGCTTGTCCCACCATCTTCGTCTCGGCCTGCCGCGATGTTGTCGTGCATTTAGTGGGACCCAGTCGATGATTCTCTTAGCTCATTTGTCATCTGACTTGCGGCAAGAATGTTCTGCCCATTTCCACTTAAGCTTAGCTGCTTTCTGGATAACGTCTACGATCTTGGTTTTGGCGCGCAGTGATGTGTTCCTGTGTTCCATATACGGTTCGAAAGAACCCCCAGGATACTGCCCTCCAAGACACGCTGGCAAACTTCGAACTTAGACCTATGTTAAAGTGTCAAAGACCAGGTTTGAGCACCATATGTGAGAATGGGGAAAACACACATGTCCATAATTCTCCGTTTGAGACTTAGTGGTAATTCTCCTTTTGGAAGATCTTTCATGGACAAATAGCGCCTCCAAGCGATCTCGGTGCGTCCAGTAACTTCTTTGTCTTGTCGCGCCCTGAAGGAGACTATTTGGCCCAGATAGATCTAGGTAGAAAGAAGAGAAATAAAATTTGTTTATTCTCACAAACAAGACGGGCATTACGAAAAACTAGACAAAATACATACACTAATAAAAAGTAGCCAAAAGCCTCGTATTCAAAACGTTAAAAGTTTGACAATGTTGTCCATAGCTTGATGTCAGGGCAGATCAAAACCAAAGACAATAATACACATTGCGCATGCGATTGGAGCTACAATACATTAAAATTTGTATGTTCCAACTTTAAAGTAAAATAGATGATCCAGGCCAAACTTATATCGTATACCAACTTGAAACAAATAGGTTTTATCAGATGAATAAATAAACATGTTTCTACAAAGTTTATGGTGGCCTAGTCGAGACCTTGGCGTGGAATACTGCAGTTCGATTCATGTAATTTTCATTCGTCTAAACAAATGCATATATAGGTTTTCATTATAAAGCTATTATGTCGTGGATGAATATATTATGCAGTTTATTTGAAATATTCTGTACTTATAAAGTTAGTAGGCAGCTTTTTGTTTTTGTATATAAGAATAGAATAGAATAGAATACTCTTTATTATGTACACCATAAAAATTACAGATATAAAAGTAGAAATTTACATAAGCTCCTTTAGTAAGTTGTCATGTGATTTTCTTCATACCTAAATGATTTATGTAATTCTGATTTTAATAACCCATGTTACTTTACAAATAATATTGAGTATTTCTGATGCTATAGGTAACTTGAATAAACAGCTAATACATTGCTAACATTACATAAAAAATCTTAACATTTTTATTTTAAGATTTTTGTTGTTGATGATTGTTTTTGATTGTTGTTGTTGTATATTTGCAGTAAAGCCTTGAATAAATTACCACTAGGATGCAAGCATTAATAAATCTTAATAAAAACAAATAATTTTCATACATCACAGTTGGCAGTGCAGTAGTCATGTCAGTATTATTATTAGCATATTCATGTAATAAATGATGAATTAATTCATTTAATACAACATTAATTGCGCAGAACATTGGTGTAGTATCTAACCATGATACCACAACATGAAACTTATTGTTCACGATTTAAATATTATCCCATACAGATAAATTATGAACAGATTAATTATTATTAAACATTCCTGTGATATTCCTTGAAATATCAGGTTGTAGAAAAGCCGCTTGACAACAATGAACAAAAAAAAAATAACCCAAATATGGTTAGGTTTGAGGTTTGTCGGCAGTCGATCGACGTCAGCCCAGAAAATTACCTATAGACAGCTTAATCGGAGTTAAAGTTCAGTTCATTTGAATCAATACGTAATTTTTCAAACAGTTAAGGTTAACTGCAAAAACGGCAAAAATTTGGCCCACCCTGAACTATAAAACATGCGTAAAAATATGATTACGCCACTCACTTCAAACTGGCCACTTTACATTAATCCACCATCATCCGAACTTTCACGATTTTTTAATTGCCCAATCGCAGAGCACTATTTGAAACAGTTTCGAACGTTCGAATCACTCCAAACTTCGATGTATCTCGATTGACAGCCGTAGAAAATACACAATTAACAGGCCATGCGTATTACCTTAATGGATTTATGTACTTATTGATGGATCAATCAAAAGTCCACTCACGCGTTCTCTGGGCCTTAATTGATAGATACGGTTAGCTAAGAGGCTCTAGTTGCGGATTGAGAGGATACTTCTATGTTTTGCCGACCGTTTTTGTTTAATGTGTGGAGTTTAGTGGCTTTTAGATTCGATGGGTTTTTGTGTAGAGTAAATTTAATGTGAACTAATTAATTAAATTAATATATTATGTTACGTTGATGTTTTCGAAGACTGGGAGGATTCTAGAAATATTTTGTCGGAAAGCAACTCATTGATAAAGTTATGACAACATTAACAAGTGAAAATTTTACAAGGCGTCGCTTTGCATAATTCCAGCCTTGCAAGAATCAATATTATGCATATCACATAAGTTCGTTCTCTGCAAACCATACATTATTTGTTGCGATAACATGCATCCCCAATAACGTGTTTATTTGCATAAATGTGGCACCTAATTAGTAGATGTCTCATCAATAATTAAATACTAAGCGGCATTCCTATACACCGTCGGTATATGAAATAAAATCGCATAAATATAATCTGTGGGGTAATTACATAACACACTAACAGTAGGAATGGGTTTCATTTTGACAGTTCAACAACATTCATTGCGTTTTTTCCGTTGTTGAACAGACAATTTTTTCGAACATATGAAGCAATGGATTAGCAATAGGCTTCAAAATGGTTCAGATTGTGATAGATAATGTATTACGTAATTAGAGTGCTGTTATCAGTAACTGTTGCTAATGACTATGATTTGGAACTTTAACCAAAAATGCTATTCTAACCCATATCCAAGATTAGACGCGTAATCTTCGTTTGTTTTATTTTTATTATATTTTCTTAGCAAGAACATAAACGATGAATACTATCATTATTGATACTGTTAATTATTCTTGCATAACCAATAGCTATAACTCTCCGAAGTTTATTAAATAAAACACAAAAAAAATACTGATAAAATTGCAAAATCAAATCCCAGAAACAATGAAATTAAAATTTCAAAATCTACAACTCATATTTGCACCAAAGGCGAAGTAGATAAGCGAGCAATTTAAAAGCCAAGTCGAGATAACATTACAGTACGGTGTGATAGCAGTCTAAGTACCCAGTCGTTCCCACGAAAGCAAATGGCCATAAATTATAAGGATCCAATAACAGTGACTATTAAATCAGATTCCGTATGCGGAACTGATTCATATTTTAATAATATCTACACTTTGCACTCGGGGGCTGTGGAGAGTTTAAATCAGAGCATTTAAATGTGGACAGATAATTTAAATGGCATTATAATTAAATGTGGTCTATCAAATGCAAGCCCAATCTTCAGCGCCTAATGTCTAAACACCACTTCGAAATTCGAACGGTGCCTAGGTGTGAGGGAATCCGCGATGATCTACTTAAAAAGTTAAAATCTAAAAATAGCAGTGTTGGCATCCTAATCCTAACTATATAAATACAATCATATATATATATATATATATATATAATATATATATATTTATATATCCTTATTCCTAATCCTAACTAATATTATAAATGCGAAAGTAAGTTTCTTTGTTACACTTTCACGCTAAAACGGCTATACGGATTTAGATGAAATTTGGCAAAAGGGTAGCCATGGCCTGAATTAGGACATAGGATACTTTTTATTCCGATATTCTCACGGAATCGTGACTTATGCGGATGAAACCGTGAGCTGCAGCTAGTGTACACCGTTTGCTATTCTAATCAAATTAACAACGAAGACATGATAAGAATATAAGAAGGAATCAATTGTTACAATTTGTTATAAAACCGAGAGATTCCAGTGGTTTTAGGCAACTACTTTTATGTTCCTTTGCAGAAAAGATATGACATTTTATTGAAGGGCTACAAAGCTAATCAATTTCAAACATTTCTCTAACTTTAAATGAACTTACTTCCGTCCAGTTAAAAAAGGATAAAAGGAACGACTAATTTCGAAAAAGTCCAATCAGTACCTATGCAGAAAATTGAAATGGACCTGGACGGGACATACGTTGAGACAAAAGAAAGGGAAATGGAAAAAAAAATACTAACTAAATGGCACCCTAGAGAAAGCAAAAGATTACAGGAAGACAGTTAAAGCGATGGGAAGATGATTTTAAGAAAGTAGCAGACCCAGAATGGTTACGTATACCAAGGGACAGAAATAACTGGAAAGCCTTATAGGCTAATATTATAAATGCGAAAGTAAGTTTCTTTGTTACACTTTCCCGCTAAAACGGCTATACGGATTTAGATGAAATTTGGCACAAGGGTAGGCCTTTGTCGAAAGACAAGCTGTTAAGAGGGAGACCGACCGAATGCCGAGAATATGATTTAGTTTAAGCTCATTAAGCTGCCGCGATTTTGTAGTGCCTCTGACATGTTCGCTCAGTCGCGTGTCCACGACTTCCACGCTATTGTGAGGAGAAAAACCGCGTCGCTACTGGACAGAACGCGGATAAGTCCTAATGGCATTTTGAAGATGTTAATGGACAAATTTAACTCGCCGATAATGTATCACTTCATGCAGGTGTTGGTTAGGCAGGAGTGATTTATTTTATCTGGTGAATGTATGTAAATATTGTTTTTCTGTGAGCTTAGTAATTAGTTATGTAACACACTAACATAGTTTTTTTTTTAATTTTTGTAACTAACTAACTAACATAATATGGATCATTGTTGTCTAAATAAATAAAATATTATTATATATTATTATTATTATATTAGTGTTCTTACCTCTATTTTCAACTTTTAAATAACTGTTTTGTCAAATAAGTTAAAAACTAACAGCAATAAATGCTTATTTTATTTTATTAATTTGTTACTTACATCTATTGCAAGCGCAAACATTGACTTACCAAGTAGTTCTATATTTTTAAGTTAAAGTAGGTATGCATAACTACATTTGCGTGCAAAAAAATTGGCCCATCCCTTGCTCTGTATTTGTGAGACGATATATCTCAAAAATTTGAATTTATATTTTAATAATTTTATATTGTGTAAAGGTAGGTAAGATAATTTTTATTTACACATATACTTTGATATTAAACAATATTCTTGACAAGATCGACTCGATTCTTCAGATGTTCCCATCACTCACTAATGCTTGAAAAACTGCGTAATTTCTTTTATCAGTGAAGTTGACTTTGTTTATTACTGGTCGATTATTGAATACTTATTTAATGTAAATTTTTAACCGACTTCAAAAAAAAGAAGGTTCTTTATTCGACCCGTATGTTTTTAAGTACGCGATTTTCTCAAAAACGAATCAAACTGTTTAAAAAAAAAACACAGACGTAATCTACATATATTCAGGAAAATTTTAGTACCCAACATATTAGGTTCTTGCTAATTAAACTTATTGAATTATCTCGTTTCAAATCGAAGAGAACGCGGTGGAACGATTTTTTCGCACGCAAGTGTATATGTCAAAACATAACTCCTACTCAAAACATTACACTTAGCCTAATATCTAGCCACTTTCATTTCCTACTATCATATAACCTCTCGATTACCGACCAAGCTAACCTTTGCTCCGATCTAGATAGTTACATTTTACATTTAACGTGTAAAAAACAAGAGGAGTATCACTAATGCCTTGTCAGTCATTTTGATACGTATGACTAGCTTTTAAAGTTAGGTAGAGTTTGCGAAAGTTAGTTTCGTAAGAACGTTTATTTAAGTTTTTAATTGGTAATAGATATCGTTTAATTTGAATATTTACTTTATGAGTAGTATTTACTGCTGGACGAACTTAAGCCGTGAACAAATTTAGGGCCAAGCGCCAAGGTAGCCCGCGAAATTGAAATTTTCTTACGTTTTTTGCAATTTGCAGGTCAGTATCAGGTTGTATGGTGATCTAAATATGATTCGCGACCGTATCAAATATGGCTTTACAGAATTATAATCATTAGAATCAGCAATACAACTCCTTAAGTTAGAATTGCCTTCAAATGTCATAGTTTCATGAAATAGTCATTCAATAGGGTAATATTAACTTATAGAGATGTATTGCTGATTCTAATGATTATAATTCTGTAGAGCCATATTTGTTACGGTCGCGAATCGTATTTTAATCAAAATGCAACCTGACAGTGACCTGCAAATTACAAAAAACGTAACAAAATTTGAATTTCGCGGGCTAACCTGAAGGTTCCGCTTAAGTACATATTGTTTTATTACCCGGAAGTACCTTCGAATAAAGATTCCAGTCTTCTTTTCAAGTCGATGGCAAAAGTCAAAATATTTTATTACTAGCTTTTGCCCGCGGCTTCGCTCGCATTAATTTAGACTTTGACAATCAATTCGGGTTTTAATTCAATCATGATTCGAAAGATACGTGGCGCCATCTATTATCATAAGAACGTTATTGTTGTTTTTCTCGAGAACAGTACTTTTTTCGAGATGAAAGGTACCCTATAACATATGTATAGAAATTATTTTAACAAAAAGTACCAGTTATGATTTTCGCATTGGTAACCTATGTAAATGAAACAAGCTCGAGGCTTTATCAAAAACCGTGTTACAGCTAAAGCTATCACAGTTCATGCAAAAGACCTATATAGTTGAAGGCTACGAAAACAAAAGCCAGCCGCGTTAATCCATAAATGCTAAACCTGCAGGTCACATTAAAAAACTGAAGCATGACATACCAATATTAAAACAAAAACATATCATTTAGAATATCTAGTTCACAGACATAACGCATTAACTAAACAAAGAGGTTGTATTATTATAAACCATGCAGACTGCACTATTGTTAAAAGACACGATACATACTAAGATGTCGTATAACCCAATTAAAATGTAATGTCTAAATAGACCTTTAGATGTCAACACTCATAAAAGGTGACAGATTGGTCTCCTAACTATGACTGTTGCGGATATAAAAATTTGCTTGTGGGGCTTAAGTTTACAGATGAGGCGGGTTTAGACCGTTTATTATACAGGATGTATCAGAAAAGCGTGGTCAAATTTAAGGGTAAATGATAAAAGATTTTATTTCTGTAATTAGGTTTGTACAAACACTTTTACACGTCAATCATATTTTAATAAAAACTAGATTAGTCGGCGTTTCCTTTACGACTACTCTGAGAAGAAAGGCCGAAACAAACTCACAGGTCAGTCTCTTTTAAAGTCCAGAAATAATCTTGGTCAGATCATGTGAAGACCATGTAGATTAGTGTCTGAAATGGTCTTTTGAGGAACCATACAGATTGAGTGGACCTGTCCACTTGTCCAGTCAGTGCACGCATTTCTCAGTCAGTAAGGATGTGGTACGATCCATCACTCTGAACAACTTTATCCATGGAAATAACATCGAAATCGCGAAAATTTTATCAACTGCCCCATACAAAACTTCAACACCTACTCGACTCAAATATAAGGAACGGCTGAGTATTTTTTCGCGAATGACGGGTGTTGGTCTTATGGCGAAAGTTGTTCAGTGTGATGTACTGTACCACTACTTTAAATTTGACCACGCTTTTTTGATACACCTTGTATGTGCTTTTGTCTAAGAGATGAGATATGTTCCGATGAAATTGTAGGGAAAAGGCATTTTCCTTAGATTATTTTGTTACTAGAAATCGGACTACTAATCCATCTAAGCTCAGCCCTGATGACTTTCCAGTTGCAAGTTATGAAGCTGCAATCCGTGTATATTGTTTACACATCTTCTTCCTTTCAAGAATACGGGTCTAAACTGTTTATTGTAGTTTAGGTAGAACAATCTAACTTAATTGGATATTGTGTATCATGTATCAATGCACTTGCATAATGTGTCCTATCTTCTTCTCGTGTCCCGTCTACTAATAAAGCTCATAGCTCACGTATAACCATTGCACCAGATCGGCATAACCTCACCATATTTTTATTAGGTGATCGCGATCCGAGGCGATGCCGTTATGATGATAACGCAACGACACGATCACGATGGTGGATGGTGGATTTTAACGATTAAAAACCATACATATTAGTATGGTTTACGCGTTTTTATGTCATCGCGCTTCTCTTTATTTTCTATGCAGTCCGACAGTGACCGCGCTTTAGTTGTTGTCAACCTCTTATCATATTCACGCTAATCCGCGTCGTCATCTCTTTCCGCTCTCACCTAAGCCTTGCCTTAAAATAACGTAGTACAAATTAACTAATCGCTCGACACAATAGGAGCGCACACAATGACCTGGTAATCAGTTAAATAATTTAATATACCTACTCGTCGCGCCGTAGAGATAAAAAGAATTACCTAGTGACAAAGTAATTCATATTTTATATTCGACATATGCTAAGATTAAAACAGCAAATCCAATTATGAACAGAATAAAATCTGCATAATCAGCCTATAGTGTTCCCACTGCTGGGACACAGGCCTCCTCTCTTTTTTGAGAGGGAATGGGCTGTAATCTACCACGCGGGCCCAGTGCGGGTTGGTAGATGTCACATGTCTTCTTATTTTTGGTTCTAGGACATGCCGGTTTCCTCACAATGTTTTCCTTCACCGTTTTGAGAGCAGTGGTGATGAAATTATTTACACAAAGTAAAGCGCCTGCCTGGGTTCGAACCCACAACCTACAGCTCGTAAGTCGGGGCCGATACCACTGGGCCACTACTGCTCTATAATAGAATAAAATCTAATTCTACTAAATCAGATTTAATTCTTTACTCAAGCTCTAAAAATGAATCAATCAAAATCAATGTGCCTAGGCTTTTCCTAAGTATGTTGGAGCCGGCTTCCAGTGTAACCTGATGCAGCTGAATACCAATAATTTACACGGAGTGACTGCCAATCTGACCTCCACAACCCAGTTACTGGGTATCACGATACCCCTTGGTAAAACTGGTTGTCAGCTCTCAAAGCTAATATCAATACTAATTTCACTTTCATTGCCTGAATAACTCATCACTGTGAATGTGAGTAGCATGCAGGCTAGATTAAGTACATGATATTCATTTCAATATTGTGAATGTGAAGACTATGTGGGTCATTGTTGCTTTTTTTTTTCCCCTCTCAGGTAGTTTTAATCTTAGTCTGGCAGTTTACGTAATTTTTGTGGCCTACCCAAATGTCATTTCTTTGGTATTGTTCGTCGAATCGTTGAGCTCCTTAAGTTCTGAGTTGAGCTGCACGATTACTGACAAATGCGTGCACTGAGTGGACAGGTCCACTCAATCTGTGTGTTTTTTCCTCAAAAGACCATTTCAGACAAATCTACATGGTCTTCATATGATCTGACCAAGATTATGTCTGGACTTTAAAAGAGACTGTGACCTCTGTGTTTGTTTCGGCCTTTCTTCTCAGAGTAGTCAGATAGGAAACGACGACCTCATCTAGTTTTAAAATATGATTGACGTGCAAAAGAGTTTGTACAAATCTATTTACAGAAATAAAATCATTTATCATTTATCACTAAATATTAGCTTTCCCGTCGAAATAAACTTAACAACAGAGATTCTAAACCTTATGTCAAAATGACATAATTTCTTCGCTCATTTAGTTAAGTACATTATGTTCCCTAATTACTTCCCAGTGTGTGGTGGCCTTGCTTCCTGCTCATCAGTGATTCAAGGCCGAGTGTACACAAAAGGAGCTTAGTTCTATGCGTAATGTTGATGATTATCATCAGGCTTATGAATCAGTTCATTGACTATAGGCTTGTTTTCAAGGTGTGGGAAGATTCATGCTGTACCTATTATTGTTAGTGTGACACTATTAGGATTGTGTTTTATTAAAAAAAATGCCATTGACGCTTTATAGGGTCGATTGATGGTAAATTCGATCAGAATTGGTAATATACAGAATTAAGTTTTGATTTGCGATATACACAAAAAAAATAAGAAACAAAATTGATCAAAATAGTTTAGAGCTTGATTTTTAGTTTTGTCTAGAAGCATCTAGTTTTGGAAGAGTTCGATTAATAATGCAAGTAGTAATAATGCAAGAGGCACTTTTAAGCTAATATTCAAATTCAACTCCATAGCATCCTTGATATACAACTCTAAGTTTCAATTAATTTAAAACAATGAAAGACAAAACCGATATGCAAAACAATACCAATCAACACACGAAAACAATAATAAATATTAAACAAAAGATTTATTTCAATAACGCGAAATAGGCGTGAAAAACAATTATAATCGAATAAGCGATGGTTGCTAGAGGGTGCTAAATAATTTGCGCCGGCGCCGCTCACTGCAGTTCATTAGCTGACAGATAATTTTAATCTTCGATTAAAGCCCAGCTATCTGTCAGATTGTAACTGAGAATAATGAGCGCAAATACTTTATGGATCAACGTTGATTAGGATAAGATTGAATTTAAATATGAGTGTGTATACAGTCTGTCATAAATTCTTCTTTATTCCTGCGATTCAAAATAATCAATTAATGACTGGTCATCAATAAAGGCAGTGGCATGGGGGGAATAGCTTAGATCCTATGGAAGGCCAGCTGAATACATAATCATGGATTTAAACCAAGTTAAATAAAACATAGTTTGTTAACGCGACAGTAGGTTAAATTATGTTTTTTTTTTTTTTGTTATGTCATATTCAAATGGTTAGCTAGACCATTTTTTTATTTGGACTCCTTAAGTGGCAACACATGTAGACCCTGTTCCACATGTAAATCTATTGTTTAAGTGCTCATGATTAACAAAAAATAAATTTCTTACCTTACATTTGTACCAAAACGAATAGACAATCAGTGTAATTAATCGTAGTGATATGAATGTACCTGTAGTTGGAAGTTTTGATAGTTATTCATATGAAGCGAAAACTTCCAAATATACAAAAACCCGTATACAAAGTTTGAGCCAAGTATTGAATGTGGTATGAAGTGAACTTCATATGGGGAAGAATTTGATACCTAGGACGGACTTGCACTTAGGAGAGTTATAACCAGAGATCGGATATTCGGATGTATATTTACCTAAAGTTATTTTTTAGATATGAAAGTATGAAAGCGGCTTTTTTATTAAATTGAGTACTATAATATCCTGATTGGACTTAAATATTACCTCGGCTACAACAACTTTAATCACTATCTTTCGATCGCTATGATTTGGTCCGGTTTGGTCACTATCTGATACAAAAGCGCATTCTATATTAGTCAACATCTTAACTTTAGGTGAATATGCATTCGAATATCCGATCTCTATCGGATATTCGGATGTATATTCACCTAAAGTTAAGATGTTGAAAACTGGCGTGTTATGTTATAATCAGAGGATTATAACATTACACGCCAGGTTTCCCCGAAGGGTTAGGCGGAGGTGACCTTATAGCCTATAGTTCACCCACATTTCGCGGGTTATGTGTAACTCCCATGTCCCACGGTTGGGTTCTAATCTATACTCCGGGCTGCTACTGAGGAATTCCTGATGGAAAACCCCAATAACATCGTCCTTTGGAGATCGAAAAGAAACATCTCTCATCCAGTATCTTACCTAACTCATTACCTTTAGTCACTCAGTCAAATGCTAGGTCGTCGACTTCAAACACTAGCTCTCATTAGTACCCCAGTGGCACTCGCTAATTATAAGAACACGTACACACGTGTCCAGTGCCGCCTCGTCACCTGCTTGACCCTAACTGTGTCGCCCGTGTTCTTTGTTAATTAAGGTTTTTTCTACTACAACCTTAGGTAGATAGAGAGATCTGTGAATAGTGTGACATTGAAAAGTTATTTTATTCTTCAGTTAAATTACATTTTATCCGGATTTGACAAAGGAAACCTGGTTTTCAAAAAGGAACTATAAAAAATTCGGTATCTATGAGTACCTAATAAGTGATTCTTTGGTGGTATAAACATACCTGTAATTTTTTTCGTGTAATTTTATGTATTTTGTTTCCCGTCTACTCTTAGACACATCTCTTTTAATATACTCTCCTATCGCAAGTATGCTGGAAGAAAATTCTTTAGAAATAAGCATCACCTTTGTACGTATTTTTCTGTTCCTTTCTTCCTGTCTGTTTTGTGTGTACATAAATGGTTAAATAAATAAATAAATACCTATTATAAAGCATAGATATCTATCCAAAAGTAGTGCCTTAATTTTTATGTAATGTTTGGTTGACAAAAATCATGGCTCACAAAAAAGCGTAGACGCTATTCAGTAAGCTCACTGGATTTCTCCGAACTATGATAATGTTATTTATTACAAAGGAGATTAGAAAATGTAAATCCCTCACAAAATTGACAACAAAACCGACAGTGAAAACCGATTAATCTTTGAAAAACGCTAACTTCGATGTAACTAAATACTTTAACTTTCCCGTCATAACTGGAGCAAGCACAGCTTAATATGTCCTACCCACATTCTGTACAAGCTTTGTAATAGTTTGTAAAATATCCACTTATCTTGTCGGAGACCTCCGTTTTGTTGCCCTGATTGAGCGAGCACACAGGCTAAGAAATGTGCATTTTTGTCTAAAGTATGTGTGGTAATGGAGTAACGTCTTTATTATATGCTTTCAGTATGATTTAGGGAGAGCATGGAGGATTTATATTGAAATTTATGATTCTCATTACACTTTGCAGGCGATTTGATCATCGCAGTTAGGTTCCTCCTAGGAAACAGAACGACCTGGTTATTCTTTTTTTAAGAAAGTATCGCCCTGATTTCGGTAGGCCACATTTATGCTACTGTTAAACCCTCGCAACTATGCTGAATCAGTTTGTCTGAAGAATTTCTTCGCTACAATAAAATTGTGTGTTGGATGGGATTCCACCTTTAAAACATCTTGCACGCAAAGCTGCACTGATATTTCGCTGAATAGAAGTGCTGAAAATCAGCGCTGTTGACGATAGGTTCGTCCGAAGTCTCAGCATTTTGCTGAGCAACGACCTGTTCTTGTACAGATGCGACACATGGCTCAATTGTCCTTATTATTGTTGTTTGTTTGCTATAAAAATAGTCATTTTTCCACTCTGCAATCGGCATTTTGTTTTTGTTTTGATTGTTATTTTTTTGTTGTCATTTGCCAGTGTCGCAATACAGAGCTATGTGTATTGTCTTTAGTCCTTGGCCCTGTCATCAAGCAATGGACAAAATTGACAAACTTTTATCGCTTGAATACGTGGCTTTTGGCTACTTTGTATGTGTGTGTTTTATGTCGTATTTTTGTAATGTGTGTTTTGTTTGTGCAGAATAAACAAATTTTCTTTTTTTTCTTCTTTTTTTAAGTGTGAAGAGTGCTCTTGGCCAAAAGCCACAGATACAGCTCAAATTATTATTATTCGATGTAATAATGTTTGATGATTATCCGTGGATCCATACATTTATGCCCAAACAAAACTGGACTAGAGATACATTCACACAAACTTAACCTCTGCCCTTCAAATGTCACAAAACACATATAATAACGCATAAACCTATGCATGTTTGTGTGGCTTGTGATATGACTGGAAATTACCTTAAGACCCCAGGCCCTACAGATTTCTTGGCAAGGACTATTATGAATGAACTGGGTAGGTACTGTTATAAACTTGTTCAAACGTGTGTTCTGTCAATTCTGGGTATTAGGAAGGCTTTGGCAGATAGATTGTGAATCAATGTCGTGGGTATGTTGTGTCAATTTCATGTCACGTTTATTGGATAGCACGGATGTCGTTGGATATTGATGGTAGTGAGCCGAAGACGTTTAATGTTTATGTGATGCCAGGGGGTAATAGACTGTAAAGAGACGTTCAATATTGTACACGGTGATGAAAAGACTATGGTTCAATTCTTTTTAAAAGCATGTAAAATAAATGTGTAGTTTTTAAACCATTTGGTATCTAAAATCTTTGACCAAATGACGACAATGCTAGGTGTAATTACGTTTCAAGTTCATGTAATCTCTGTCACTAATACCTTATGAAAACATCACAAATACTACCATATTTGTCACAATAATACAAAACACACACAAACCCAACAAAATAAACACACACATTCAATAAATCTATGAAAATAGTACCAGGATAACATAAACATGCAGTAGTAATAAAGCTTTCTATGCACTAACATGGTATTAGAATTTATAGGGCGAACGGATGAGATAGAGGTATGGTCCTTACGAGGTAATGCGAGTGGCGTGTACTGTACCACCGATACGCTGTTGCGGTTTCTTGGACTACCCTTGGTAGTTGGTGTAATGTGGGAGCGGAGAGCGATTAGAAATGTTTACCACATGATGGTGTAGAATTGCGTTAAGATCTGTTTAGTGAGTATTTTAAAAGTCTTTGTGTTATTCCCCTCAAATTAACCATAGTTTAGCGCTTTTGGAAGTCTCAGAAATCGTTTTTTTTTTTTTGCTTTCTGCTATTCCTTTACTAACTGCTTGTGGGTAGTTCATTCGCTAAACTGAAAATCCCACCTTTTTAAGATCTGCTGGAACGTATTAGTTGCCATACAATAGATGTCGCATAAATGCACATTATAGCCGCATCGGGCGCAGCGCATCGCATTTAAATCTAAAAAAGTGCAGTTGTTGCCCGTCTGTAGTGTGCGATGGTTCATAAAAAAATTACGATCGTTGAGGATTTTTGCGTTGTGGATCAATCTGCCCAAATGTGCATTGGCCTTAATAATAAATGATAAATAGTAGTATTATTTGATAATAATATCGACTTATATAAATATTTATTTTCATTAAAATTTAAAAAAAAACTCAATTTGTAAACCCTCTTTTTCCTTTAACTTGTACCACACTAAGCCTGATATTGGAAAATTGTCTAAATTATTAGCTGCCTTTGTAACGGCTCGCAGCGTGGGAAAACAGGCTAAGTTTTCACAGGAAATTATACTTATACAATACCGAAAGCTGTTGCGGTCACTTATTATGAAAATTCGCGTGTTTTTTTTTTTTGTAGAAAGTAAATTACTTGGACTGATGTACTTGTAGATAATTGGAAAGTCCATTTGGTTACTTCGTGTATTTTAACGTTAGCAAGTCGTTAAAATAATTAATTGTTAATTGTATTTGTTGACGCCAAATGTAGCATAAAATAATTTTAGTCTTATAGTCTACAAGGCCTAGTACGCAAAATCATTAATTTATAAAAAATGTTTAAAAGTTATTCTGATGAGCATTCGGTCGCTTCCTATATCATCCCTTTCCCTCTCATAATGATTGAGAGACAAGAGGACTTAATTCGGCCATCTTCGGCTAATGTCAGAATTAGTTCCGTTCGAAATGCGCGTATGGAGTCAATAAATATTTTACGAAGAACACTTCGCTTGATGACACCGCTGAAATCACATATTCATAATTACGTGCGCGCGCGCAATTTCTGGAACTTTTATAACTGCCATAATGTAGGGCTGCTAATACTGCAACCTATTATCTTTGAGTGAACATTATTCGTGAGTGAAGAGCAGTGATCTTGTGCCGAAGAAAATACCGACTAATAAAGCCATGTGGAGCCAGCTAGCTAAACATCCAACACCATTATTCCAGGTCAGTCCTTAGTCTTTTCCACAGCGACGACGAATGCTCTCTTCGAACGCGTCACGTAATTAATAATTAACCCGCGCACAATACCTAAAGTCACCGCAAACGTTATAGCACTAAATAATTAACCCTCCAATATCGTACTTACCTATGTTTGGTGAAGCGATACTGCAGTGATCACTCTTAACAGTTTTCCTGATATAATTATAATTAACTGGGTTATAAATTATTAACTGGGAGATCTGCTCCTACTATGTTTTGTTTCTGCATCATCCCAATGTTGACTGGTTTAAAATGCCTAAGGCATTAATTCTGCATTTTTACGGTTATTTTTACTTGTACGTAGAGTTTTAATAAATGAATATAACATTTTATACGTTACGAAAATTCATCATTTTCATATCAAAATTAATCATTCCAATGTCTTCGGTTGGACAATGACCTCCTCCATTGTTTAGTTTTCCACAGATAAACTTTTTTCAGCTGAAATTCTACACTTTCTAAACTCATTCACCTCCACCTTCCTTTATTATAAAAATATCTCCATGAATTCCGCTTCAGCCAACTTTATTCTACCTCTCAATTCAATAACTTTGAGCTAACAGCATTCCGATTCGTGTGTTCATATAAATTGGGCCCTTTGTTCAGAGCTCACGGAATTTTCGTTAAAATACGGAAAGTGTTCGTGAGGTGAGGATGGCCTTATACATAAAATAGGTTAGGAGTTAGGAACCTCTCCAGTTACGGCAGTAATGTATCCCGTTCCCACGATACACATGAGCCGTAGGTGTGTTGCGCTTGTGACTTGCGACTGACAGCCTGAAATAAGAAATTGAAAATAAGTTACGGAATGAAAGTTTTTTTTTTGCAAAAATGCAAAAAAAAAACTTAACATCACGGGTCTTGCTATGCTTTGAAATCAATTTGCTGTTTTGAGAGTGATGATGTGATTATAGTTGACTGACGTTTTTTCTACCATTCGTTTATTAAGACAGGGTGGCACATTGACGCGGAAACTGTAAAGATGAATTCAGTATATAATTCTAGACCCCCTACCGTAGATATTTTTCATCGGTTATCAAAAGCAAATCTGCTGTTTCATAGAAAACTGCAATACTTACGTGGTCAAAGTTTATAGAACAATTTTTTTTTTTACCAACCGACGCTAATTTTCAGCTCAGGGGGTTCAGAATCCCCTGCGCTGAAATTGTCGCAGATGTCCCTACCATCCTGTATAATAAGAAGCTGTTTGTTTCCTGAATATAAATCAATTAATAGAATAAATAACTAAACAAGTTTATCAAATAATCACTAGCTCAGTATCTTACTTAGTTGCAATACAATTCATTTATAATACAGCACCGAAAATAAATACTTTATCATTCAATTGCCAAACAAAACACAGTACGCGAATATATACCAAAAACCAAACGCAATAAATCCCCAGTCCCAAGCGGCACACATCAACCGTACTGCGCCGGCGCATCGCGTGCTGCACTATATTAGCTAATAAGAGATCCACTCACTCATTCCCTCATCGATTTCACTCCTTTATGCCATTTACCGAACGCCTCACTCAAATCACAAAAGATTTCTTTTCCTTTTTAACGCGAAATATTCAAAAAGCTTTTTTAAACTTTTTGTTTAAATTGATGGAATGCCAACGTAAATTGTATCGTACCAAGTATAGTTCATGTATTGCACAAGACGTGACTCTTGAACAAAAATACTTCTTTTCTTATTGTTGTCATTAAATTCTGAAAATAATAAGTCGGTACGTATGGTAGATTTTGCAAAAGATTGCGGTCCTACTTACAAACTTTTTGGTGAAAGTTTTTTTAATGGTTTAATTAAAAATTCTTTCAGGTTTTACTTTTATAAAATTGTAATTGTACACATACGCTTTTGTCTTCAA
The DNA here is from genome assembly GCA_916610205.1 of Griposia aprilina. Classification (NCBI taxonomy): domain Eukaryota; kingdom Metazoa; phylum Arthropoda; class Insecta; order Lepidoptera; family Noctuidae; genus Griposia; species Griposia aprilina. The sequence goes on from OU744306.1 coordinate 13,517,182, forward strand.
AATATAAAATGGTACTTTCTGTGTTCCGTGATCCAATTAGCAACAAAGTTTGTCACGATACCTAAATAAGAATAGATTTCTATTTATAGTCATTAACCAATCACTAATAGAATGCCTGCTCTTTTTTCAAACATATTTCATATCGAAAAATAACTAAGAAAACATTAGACTTAAAGCCCGTAATACACGTGCTAGCATGCATAAAATTATGCGAGTAGCTTGCATGCCATTGTGACATTCGCCAATCAGAAGCTGATTTGACATACTGGCATGCAAGCCACTTGAACACTTTTGTTCAAGTTACAGGCATGTGTATTACGAGGTTATTAGACAATAATTGCATTTCAAGTCCATAGGCTCCTATTACCACCAAATAAGGAAGTATCACACATTTCCTTAATCCATCACTGTTAGACATTAAAACTTTATCAGCTTGTTCATAATTCAACTACAATGACATCATCAATAAACAGTTTTGCCATTACTGCATAAATACATCCAAGTGCGGGTTAATTTTAATCAGAAACTTCCAAGTTAACATGTTTTGCGACATATCTTGTTACTGGGGGGTTAAGACGTAGAATAAGTAAACTGCATAGTAGCGAAACTCATATGCTATCCTTTATATCTGCGCCGACGCCGCTGAATTTATCGCCTACTGGTCTAAACCTACAGGTTTCGACTCGCGTTCATCATCAGTAGGTATAGTAGTCTACTGCTAGCCATAGCCTTCTTCAATCGCATGCAATTAAACTCGATCCTCGGTTCCTCTCATCCAGGTGCTACCAGCCACCCTGCGAAGAATATTGCTCCACCTAGACTAAAGAAGTTTTACCTATCCGTCCGTAGACCGTGACGACCAACGTCTGCCCCAAAGGACCCAAAATGGCTCAACCCAAAACAGGGTTGCCAATTTTCGGTGGTCTAGCGCGAGATTTAAGACTGATTGCCTTTAGTATACTATAAGTTGAAGCAACGGTAAAAGTTGCACCGTCTAAACAGTATTTAGCCATAGGTTCCCAAAATTATTTTGCCCTCCGACCTACCTTGGGTTTTTTTTTTCTAGAGGGTTGTTGGGTTTTTTTTTTTTACTTACCATCTGTAGCGAATCTGAAACAGCTATTGGCACGATTATATTTAAACATGTAATATTATATAATCGTAAGATCCGCCCCCAACATTTTTTCTGCGTCTTCTACTGCCGGTCCTGAAATTCACGTATGATGAGAACCTATGATTTAGACGATGCAAGTAATTTGTTCCTTCAATTTTATCGTATGCCCCCCGGCAAGAAGCTTGTATCGTGTAAATGGAGCTTTAAACGCCCCAAAACTGTATTCTGAATTCAAAGTTTTCAGACCGGGGCGAGGGTAATTGCGTAACAAACTAAAAATTGCAATGCCTTTCATTTTGAAAATTCAACAACATTCATAGCGTTATTTACGTTAAGAAGCAATGGATATGAAATTTGTTTCACAATCCGTTGAATTTTGAGTGTGTTACGCCATTGGGGTGCCGGAGTTTCACTTCTATACATTTTTAATATATGGTAAAGGGCAACGTTTGCATCAGTATATCGGGCTTAACAAGGACCATGGAGGATTCAGATGGACAGCTTAAGGTTGTAAGGTTATAGGTTAAACTGTACGGCTTAGTGGACGGAGTGAGTCTAATGCGGCTGTTGTGTTGATAGCTCGAATTGGCTCCTGTCAAGGGAATTCTGCGTAGTGACTAGTAGAATATTTTGAACAATAATTCTAAGCTTAGCTATCTTAGAATTATTGTTTTACTCCTGTTTTGACTGTTTGTGATTCGTGAAGGATATACCACACTTCATTAACTTTATTTAGCTAATGAGGCATGATTAAAAACCTATTATTTGACTCTATGGTGAGTCAGCGCGACTCTCAAAACTTTTAATAGTAATCCTTTCACTAATGATTATGTCACTTCCCTCTTATCAATGAATACTTGTTATTTTCAGGTTTCAGCAATAATACTTCCATAAGATCGTGGTTATTTAATTTGAAAAATATTTTTACTTCATATTAATAACTCAGTTAATTTGTTCGCAAAATATATTACTGTAAACAAATCTTTGCTCAATACGCTAAATCAAGTTTAAATCATCAAACATTAATTAAGGTGACATTCAAATAGTTTCGAAACATTGATTGGCATGTAAAACGATTAATCGCCATTTAAGAGGTAATTATCTTCATTTAAATGATTGTAAATTCTACAATTATGACAATGATGGAAAAAGATAATTGTAGAAACTTATGAAATATTATAGGACACATTTTATTAATTCTTTCGAATAGAACGATTAAGTATAATTTGCACGTGTTTTGATTGGCATATTTTATCATAGAAGATTTCACGATGCCATAGCCAAATTTTTATTGTATCAATGAAAGTGTGTCCATATAAATGTAACTTTCCTCATTAAATTATTTCAAGTTACTAAATGTACATATGTATACCTAGTTGGCGCCTTTCTTAGGTCATTTCTTCTTTCGTACTGGCAAAACCAATACAAAAAGTGATCCACTGATCTTGAAGAATGGCTGTATTAACATTATTGATAACTGGATGTTCCGTAGCATTGAGTACCTTGTCCATCAGATGGCTCTAAATGATCGGTAAAGTATCCATTGCGTAGTGATCTTCGCCAAGGATAGAATGTGTAAGATTCCCTTATAAACGAAATGATATTTGTAACAATACTTAACTATGATATAGAATTAAAATATAATAACCTAACCTGACTAAAACTATTAACAAACCAAAAGATGGCGTCGTAAAATTCCTCCGCATCGCTGTCGACTGGTAATGTACCCAAGAGACTGGCGGTATTGCCACGTTGTATGGCAATGCTTAGCCTCTGGCCGAGGTAAAAGCCAGCCCTTGGATCACGGGAAGTGTCAAACAGGCGTTTGGAGATAATCATGTTATGATATGATATTTTCGGGATATAAGTGGAGACCATTACCATAGGCAATAGGGTATTTTTACAAAAGTTATGAGACAATATTTGTGATTTTATGAAAGGACACTAACATCACGGAGGAGGCGGAGGATCACAAACATTGTCTCATAATAGTGTAGTAAAGAAGCGGCCAAGTGCGAGTCGGACTCGCCCATGAAGGGTTCCATAGCAGTTTACGATCTATGACGTATTAAAAAAACTACTTAGTAGATCTTGTTCAAACCTATTTTCGGTGGAAGTTTACATGGTAATGTAATATATTTTTTTTTTAGTTTTATCATTCTCTTATTTTAGAAGTTACAGGGGGGGGACACATTTTACCACTTTGGAAGTGTCTCTCGCGCAAACTATTCAGTTTAGAAATAAATGATAAAACTATGATACGTGTGGGGTATTTATAGATAGGTCTTCAAAATGATAATAAATGATATTGATATTCTAATATAATATTTTGATGAAAAAAAAAAAATTGAGTTTCAGTTCTAAGTATGGAGAACCCCGAAAATTTACTGTTTTTTTTTTCTATATGATAGTGAAAATCTTAATGCGGTTCACAGAATATATCTACTTACCAAATTTCAACAGTATAGTTCTTATAGTTTCGGAAAAAAGTGGCTGTGACATACGGACGGACAGACAGACAGACAGACATGACGAATCCATAAGGGTTCCGTTTTTTTCCATTTGGCTACGGAACCCTAAAAACTAAAGGCCACAAGGAAAGCCCCCCTAACCACACAAAGGCTTTTCTTGTGGGTCTAAAATAATAGTAATAAAAGCAGATACCAGTCAGGTGGTATTTTAAAATAGCTATAACTCTGACCTTTACCCGTACTATTACTTCGATTACGATTCAAGGTGATATCATAATTTTAGGAAATATTCCGCATTTATGTCTAAGACAATAAAAATCGTTAAATTATATATCGATACAAATAATCGATATGAATGACGATTCCGCTAGGATATGAATGGGGAACGAATTTTATTCGAGTATTAAGTTAACTGCTTAATTGTTTTAAGTTTTATTGTGTACGTATTATGAGGTTTTAAGTGAGTTAAAATGTAGCTTTTAACATCAAAACTTGGCTTGCTATATATTTTTTGCTGTAGGTATATTTAGCCAGCGGGGTAGTTGCGTAACACACTAACAGTAGGAATGGCTTGACAGTTTAACAACATTCATTGCGTAATTTACGTTGATGAGCAGACAATTTTTTCGAACATATGAAGCAATGGGTTAGCAATAAGCTTCAAAATGATTCAGATTGTGTTACATAATGTGTCATGCAATTAGGATACATACAGATGCTACAAAACCTAAGTGTTAGACATGTTAAGAACTTAAATAGTAGTAAAAACCATATTCAATGGTAGATTTAATTTATTTATTTATGATGATTGATATACTTTATTGGACATAAACTCCAAGTTCTATTGACGGTAGGTTGGGCAAATAATAAAGAATTTGTTTATATGCCCATATTGGTGATGTAAATGGCATTAACTCTTAAAGCTCAGTAATATTAAGTTCAAAGAAGTCAGTGAACGTCAACGTCGATAGTATATTATTCGTCGATTATCTAGTAAAGCATACTGACATCGATCTCATGTGTATAAACTTATATGGCCTACAGATAAATTTTCGAGATCTTGCCACGAAATCGAACTGGAGACACGCCTACATGAAGCCTATTTACCAGCCACTGACATCATATCCTGTGCCTTGTTTTAAAAACAGATCCAATTTAAGAAGGGCGAGTTCCTTAACCAAATGATTCCAAAGTTGTCTATTTGCCTACGCCTTCTGTCTGTCCTGAATCCACAGTGCGCGAGTTCGACTCACACTTAGATGTTTCTGTCTTAATTTGATAAAAAAAATTGACGTTTCTTTTACGCCTGTGTAACTTTTCAGATAGAATAGAATAGAATACTCTTTATTATGTACACCATAAAAATTACAGATATAAAAGTAGAAATTTTACATAGGGTGACACAATGGGCGGTCTTATCGCTAAAAGCGATCTTTTACAGACAACCTTTGGATGGATTCAAGGTAGAAGGAGAGACAATAATGCAGGTAGTCAGTGGTGTACCATTTACATATACAACAAATACATACATACATAAAACATATACCTATCTACATAATATAATATATACAATAATAAACATGAAACAAGCGTAAGGAAACTAAATGTAATGACAATGTTTAAGGAGAGAGGAAGTGTTTTTTAACCAGAATTTTAAAAGTGGACAAAGATTGAGCACGCCTTATCGACATGGGCGAGGCATTCCATAACCCTACTGCTTGAACTGTAAAAGACTTGTCATAAAAACTGGTGGAATGCCTCGGCATCTCTAGTCTTAAGTTTTCCGATGACCTCAGGTATCTATTATGTGTGTCATGAAGGAACAAAAAAAAGAAAAAAAAAAAAGAAAAAAAAAAAAAGAAAAAAAAAAAAAGAAGATAAATACAAATTAATTCGTTTTCCGTCCCTCAGGTTCGACCAGGGCAAATCAACGAAAGGCGCGAGCAAGCTCAGACGCGACCTCATAAACGCAGAGATTGCCAACCTTCGGGACTTGCTGCCGCTCCCCCCGTCCACCAGACAGCGACTGTCACAGCTCCAACTCATGGCCCTCGTCTGTGTCTACGTGAGGAAGTCCAATTACTTCCAACAAGGTGAGTGATCACTGCTCTACCTACATAGTACATCGTCTACTACCTCTTTATAATCTACTGGAAGTCTATCTTCTATGTAAAGAAAAAGATATGGCTTATTTGTAACTGGATAAACAAACGAACGAAGCAAGTTTAAAAAAGCGGCCAAGTGCGAGTTGGACACAAAGGGTTCCGTAACACCACCATACACCGTAGTTGTATTATTTATTGTTGTTATAGCGACCAAAGTAGTACACACTCTTGGAAATTTGAAGAGTTTGCCTTTTACGGTTCAAAAGACACAGCCCTGTGACAGACGGACAGCGAATCCTTATTAATAGGGTCCCGATCTCATCTGTTGGTACGGAACCCTAAAAATCTTGTAATAACATATATTGAGCGAACTTGGTAATATGCTTAACATCGGGTTGGTAACCACTGATCTAGATTTATCGAACTATTGATGTTTTTATTAGTCCTCAAAACTCCTGTCTAAGTACCGAATGACGTAAGATATGCGCTAAATTGGGGGTCTACTCCCTAAGCATGGAATTCGTAGTTTTGGCCGAATTTAGGATGTTTTCTACTCCGTATCACTTGTAGTGCGGTTGTTGAACTAAGAATGAATGATAACACGATTTGACAGTTGGCTCTACGCTCAATGTGTTTAAGTCCGACCAAAAAATTGATTTTGGCACTTGTTATGACGAATCAGCTACTATCCGGCGGGCCCGTACATTCGTTGACGGACTTAGAGAGTAGACCCCCTTTTTTTTTTGGGTGGGAACCCCCAATGAAGACCCCCTGATTTGGAGGAAGCTAAATATCATACCCTACCAATAATTATACAAAGAGCAAAATTAAAATTTTCTCTCGATTCGAAAACTGATTATGGTTTTATCTATAAGCTAATGAAAGCGACCTATATACAAAACAACAGCTAAACACAACCTCTCTGATTTGAACTTAAACAGAACGGGTCTCGAACTGACGTAGGTAAGTAGTAACATGACGAGCGCTTCGCATCGCTAACGAAGCGTGTTTAAATTAATACGTAATATGAACGAGCCACTCCCCGTAACGTGCTCTTGCGCATCCTTTACTCACCACATGATATAGGTACATTCCTAATATAGAACATATGGGGTTATGTGCACATGTTGTCCGCTTGCGATTTTGTTGTGGAAAATGATCGGGTATGGTACGTAAAACTACTGGCAAGAAAATCTAGAAAGAAAAAGTTAAGTGTGAACAATTGAAGTTTCTCAAATAATACTGATAATACTATAACAGTAATTCATGGTAAGCAGACTTAAAATACTCAGACATTTTTAAGTTAAAAAGCTATGAAAAGTAGGTTTCACAATTCACAAAATGTTCTATAATGTTTCTATAAGAAATACATAAAACTAGCACAAAAAATAATTCCCCAATACGAAGGTTACCAAAGTGTTAGTGTGTTATATTATTACGAAACTTACCTTGAATATCTTTATATTCACTTCTACCATGATAGGTAACTATCGCGGTACGCTAACCGTTTAGAATCTCTCCTTCAAGCTTCATTTACCGTGTTAAGGCAAGGCCGAATTTCACACACGAAACATACACGCAAATATCAACAAAAAATGTGCAAAAAAGTACTAAAAATATGCAATTACGCAACATAACGAAGTTCTCACGGTGAAACAGTTAGTCGGCTACTGTCGGCATAAAAAACAATAACGTTTCGGTTTTGATAGGAAAATTAGTCTGAATTAGTGGTCCGACGACCGGCTACCGACTGATGGTTATTGGCCCTAATGGTGCCTGCAGGGAATCGAACCCCAGTCGGGCTATCACGCCCGTACTGCACGCTAAGGTTCGCGGTTCACATGGTTCAACGACGCGACGGTGGAATTTGAGAAGAACTTTCTGGATTTATTTGTTTGATGATTGTAAACTTTTTTTTTATCATTGTTTATGACATTTGACTAAAATTCTCAAGTAATGCCATTCGATGGTGTCAACCGTCATAAAGCATTGGTTAATACAATTGATAAATAAGAATAAATTTAGAAAAAAAATAAGAGTAAGCCTTTGTCGTTTCTCATACTCGATACTCAAAAATACCGTTTTTATTATTGTTGTGGATGATTACGAACTTATTTTAATTTCAGCAACAACCAAACACGCAACTACTGAATATTTCATAAAACATTTAGAATAATCAACCAAGGAATTCAAGTTGCGTAGCTACTAAACGACCCTCAATAAATAAGCTTTAACCTTTCGTACAATGAATTCCTATCATACATACGTACTTCACTGTCATGTAAGCCGATGTTACTCACATTTCGCCGAGATTCCCCCGGGACTGCCGAGTTACCGGACTCCGTACTAAGTAAGATGGGTTTTGAGTACAACCCTATTCTGATCGTTGTTTGTTTACCGATGTAGGGACTTCAGTTTTTGTTTGGATACGTAGGTTTTTGTAAAACCTGATGCACACAGTGAGATTTAATTTCCAGTGGCATACAGTTGAAGCTACAATAAAAGATGCACCGTCTAAACAAGTCAGTTGTTGTTTTAATTTTATTGTAAGCCACAGACAAGAAAGTTGTGTCGAGTAAATGGGGCTTTAAGCTTTACAGCACTTTCTAACAGCCGATTTTTCGGATGCGATCATAAATAATTGTTAAGTCTAATGCTGTTCCTGCATCATTAGCCTACAGCAGCCCACTGCTGGACATAGGCCTCTCCAATTGCACGCCTTTCAGCCCGAATCTCAGCAAGTCTTATCCAGCTTCTACCAGCCACCGTGTGTCGTTTGTGAGCTACTAAAGCTTAAAATAGCACAGGGGTGCTTTCAGGTCAAGAATACAAGGTGGGGTTCGAACACACCACCTCACTCATATTCGGCAGTCCGTTATGAACCCATTAAGGACCTCTTGTAGTGCGGTGTGTCACACCAGACCACTCACCAGGCCTCACAGGCCGGCCGCTGGACGGTACGAGCGCTTGAACTGCTAGATTTTACATATATTTTAAAAATAATAACCAAATTATGAAATGTGTTCTAAAAAACAATAAGCCTTATCTTTTGATATAACTTTTACATGGTTTCATAATGGAATCTCTTCAAGGCACGTTTTAAATAGCGATTTAGTGTCATCTTTATGATTTTTTTTAATCGAGCCAATTATTATAATTCACGTTTCTGTCTTCACAAAGCGCTACACCGCATGTTCATTTTTTTTGCGCATATTTTACTTTTTGCTAGATTTGTAGAGGTTTAAGAAAGTTAAAAAGTAGGTACTGCAACTTCGTCTCAAAAACAAAGCTTTTTGTCATCATACTTCGTACATGTTCAAAAAATCAAAGTCTGTTTCATGAACCATCTTTGACACTTTAATGTAGCCGAAAAGGTTTATCGTTTACTAGCTAATCGTTTGCATTCAACGAAGTATCCGATCCAATTGAGACGTAAATCTTAAGAGTAAAAGCTCTGGTTACTCATAAAATATAATATCACTACAGAGACATTTTATTGCATGTTCAACATTTTATTAATCCAATTATTCATTCCTGTCTGAACACTTTAAACCATCTGTATCTACATATGTATATAAACTATATATGTATTGTATTATAAATTAAAGTAGCTTTTCGTGTCTGTCTGTGTGACTGTGTTCTTCTTCTAAAATACGCAATGGATTTTCACAATGATTTAGATAATTTTATTTATTCCGGAAGGTGTATAATGAAGGTGTAAAATAAATCTCGATATTTTGTGAAGTCGCTAGTAAAGAAATAAATACCCTATTAACAACTTCGATACATATTTATGTATTACATAGAAATTATATTAAAAAAATCTAGAAGGTCGAATAAATTTCAAGAATATTAAATTCTATATTCACAAATCATAGTTGTTTTTATTAAACTTCCAAGTTTAAGTGCTGTCAATATTTTTTTAATATCGATAAAGAAAACTATTTAGATAAAATAAAATAGCTTAATTTGTCAAAGCTTTAACATTTAAACACCGATAGATTTACGATAACGGTATCGAGTCAGACGTAAGTGAGATTGATTTTAATTAATCAATTTCTGGGGCATTTTGATTTGATTTATTACTTATTGATGTATTTAGTTTAATGATATTTGTACAGCTGCATTAATAATTATTTATGGCTGAAAAACAGCTACAGTATGTATGGATTAATGACTATTTTTTGTTTCATTTTTTGTTTTAACCTGAGCCATTTGTCGATTTTTATTTCGTTAATCGACTCAAATGACGCAATATCTATAAGTAATAATCGATAAAGAATAGGGGTCCGGGCAACTCGATAAACGTTCGATTGTCCACGGGTCGTGGGAAACGCATTTTGCATATGATTTCGCTGAGCCCGCTTCTCGATGATGCTTGACTCCTCCATAGTTTAGACTTTGTTGTTTTATTGGTAACCGATAGATGGCTAGTTTTATGCCAATGATAGGCTATAAAAATAAACTTCTAAAATCCCAGGATAAAAAAAACCTTGGTTGGTTTCCTTGTGTATTTTTCAATAATTCAGAATAACTTTTTTCTGTCTATAAGTCTATAATTTTATTGAAATTTTAATATTCCTGAAAAAGTTCGATAACAATAAAATGCGCATAATTAAATCGTTTAATATGTTACCACATATCTATAGGAGGCTCTAAAACTACATAAAACAAGTTTTTCAAAACGTTTTAAAATCAATCTTAAGCCATAAAAAAGCCGAGATGTCGTCGGAATAAATTATAAACGTTTGAAAGTAACTAAATGAAAAAGAAACTATAGCAAAACTATCACAACAGTCAAAATGTTACAGATTGTTTGTTAAAGTTTTCATTCGCAAGTGTGCCGAGTAAAACGTGTGATAAGGAACTTCGTTCCAATAAATAAATGAACTTACAAATATTTATCGACATATAAATTATTTATCGACACATTTCCCGAAACACTTAACCTCACTATTCCCACCTTACAAAGCACCGCACTATATGACTCAAGTAGCAGTGCGTAACACCAATCCAGACAATTACAATTCCCAGTCTTATAGGCCTAAATGCTGAAATTACCGGCGTACGTCCCGCGAATTATCGACCACGCACTCCTGTGGTATTTTCTCAACAATTTTTGCATACCACCCTGGGAACTATCGATATGTGAGATCGTTTCTTGTGCCTAATTAACTTGCAGTGCTTGCGAATCGGTTATTTGCGTTTTGTTATGCCGATGTGATACAAGGGAGTTCTCTTGTAATTTTAGGTTTGAAATTGCGCGGATTCTTTTGATGCTTTGTTTGTATTTAAGTGTTATGAGTACTGATTTAAATGTTACTGATACAACTGTGTATATACGGTTTAAGGTCTTCATAATCAATCAATATTATATAAAACAAAAACATTGTTTCTACCTATGTCCGTTATAGACTTTGAAACCATCCAACTGATGTGCCCCAAATTGGTTTCATTAGAAAGGCAATAATGTGAAGATGGTTTTATATTACAAAAAAGACAAAAAATTAAAAAATAACTTTATGAATGGACCGAATGTGCCTAATGCATTGTTTTATCGTAGTACTCGTAGCACACGCCGGATATCTTCAACATTTACTTTTGTTTTAAAACATACTTAATCAAAATCTAACCTAATAATAATTGATTCTACATCATAGTGTGTACTTGCTTTTGCCCATGGCTTCGCCCGCGTGGATGCTGAAAAATATCTGATGAGAACGTACTATCGGGATTAAAAGTACCCTACGTGTTAATCCAGATTATAAACTATATTTGTGTCAAATTTAATTAAAATCCGTTCTGCTGTTTTTGCACCAACCCGGAACACATCCAGACAAGCGCACAAAAAAATTAAAAGCTATATTTTTGGCAAAAGACTAGTTCCCACACCTCGAAGCATTTTTTTTTTATATTAAATGTAGTTACAGTTTTAACTTCGTTACTATTTTATTATACATAATATATACAGAGTGGCGATTAGATTATCACATTAAATAGTACAGCGGTTATTACAAGTTGTTATCATTCTGTAAAAATAATAAAATAATCAATTTTACAAAAAATAGAAAACCGAATTTTTCAAACGAAATAAATAGCGTAAAAATTGGAACGAAATATACCGCCCTTGATAATAAGGCACTAGACACACGCGGGACGATGGTATCAACAATTCAACACAAACTTTATGGTATTTTCACCAAATAATCACAAATTAAGTTTAATGTTATTAAATACTACAACGAAAAAAACGTTCCACGCCTAGAATGTTAATTGTTATTAATTATTTTAATTATGTATGTTTAAAATACGAAATGTAGAATACGTGGTTTCTATGAATGTGATAACCTAATCGCCACACTGTATAGATAAATGTATTTTTGTCTAATGAAATCGAAAATCGCGTTTGGAACTAAAATAATTCATTTGTTTTTCTCTCAATCCTTGGACATTACTATTTTACCAACACATTTCAACACCAACATTTAATATCAATTAAAAAACGGCTCTAGTGTCTCAAGTGATTCATCACAATAGTTCAGTGTACATAATTGAACCCGTGACCTCACGACCAGCAGTTACTGTACTTATTGACTGCCGATCGCAGCACCCTTGGGCTATTGTTCTTTCATCTTGACCTCTGCTTTCCTGCATCAAGATTATCACAATGTATTAATATGACGTAATGACTGTTGATTATTGCTTGTCTTTTGTGTTGATACTAAAAAGTCGAAAGATTTTTGACAGAAGACATCGAAGCTTTAAACAACATTTTTAACAGGTTTTCGTGTGATTTTGTAAATAAAATAGCCTATTTTCTTTCTCATAGTTCGATGTATTTATTTTATACTTTGTCAGGCTGTTTGCTTAGCGTGGTGACCAAACAGTCACCCAAGTATTTCTCAAAAGGCAGAAAAACTTTTTAAAGAAGTATTCCACGGAGGCTTAAGATAAGCTCATTTCTGTTGTGTTAGGAATTAAGATTGAATTCACATAGAGACACATTATTTTATTCACAAATTGTAAAGGATGTCGAGGACTGAAAGTGGACCATTGCCAAATAAGATATAATACCAGCCATTGAGATCTCTTAATCAGCATGATTCCTTAGTTCCCAAATCACTCTCGAGTTTTTTCGTCAGCTCTATCGTATAGTTTCGTATGATTAGAGTCGGTTCAATCATAGTAACAACTTCGAGCCATATCCAAACCATAGTAGCAGTCAAGCCACATTTGTTACCTATTTGTCCAGCGTTTTACAGTCATCATTACAGCCGAAAGACGTCCACTGCTGGACATAGGACTCCCCCAAGCACCGCCATTTCGACCGATTCTGTGCTTCCCGCAACCAGCGGACTCCTGCGGCCTTGACCAGCTCGTCGGTCCACCTTGTGGAAGGCCTTCCGACGCTGCGTCTTTCGGTACACGGTCGCCACTCCAGAACCTTTCGCCCCATCATCCATATGGTCTGCGAGCAATGTGCCCTGCCCACTAAGTTCGGCAATTCTTCGTATATCGTAAACAGCAACAAATCATACAACAAAACAACGAAGTCAACGCTACATGGAAGGTTTATTTTCTACACAACGGTGTTTGATATAATAAAATCAGTTTAATATGATTTGTTTTCTTGTACGAAGCAGTATTAAAACATCATTTATCTCAAGTTATAGCTTGCTGTCGGAAGCTAAATATAATGGTCAGATGAAGGACTGTCGATGTTTATATCATTGCGTGCCAATGCAGTGTTAAAGTGTTATTAGTAAGGTTGTTTTTAATGGGAGATTGGATTGGAATACTCTTGTCGATCAATCATTACTTGAACATTTTAACAGCATTTTTTGTGTAAATTAATTTCGTTTTAACATTAAGAAGTCAAGGGGCATGGCCGTATAGACGCTTTTTTTACAGGAAGCTGAATTTGGAGTAATATAAATAAACCCTATTATATTTCTCTTCAACAACATCAATTTCTAAAAAGAAACAGGCACCATCGCCATTGGTTTGGAAAGCTTGGGTCGTAGTGATCGATTTGTTGGAAACTTTGGGTATAAATCCCGATTTCAAAGATGCCTTGGCTGTCTTGCACAGTTTGAATGGCTGATGAAGTCTTGGAACTTGATGGTTGCTTCATTTGGCAATTCTTTTGAAATGCAGTGCCAGTCATTCTTATACAAGATATAAGTGAATGAGACTAACAGGTCGGCAGAATGGCACAAGACTTCAATACTGTGCCAAGAGGTCAACTTTCAAAGTACTCAGAGGTCTAAACGAACCCTGTTACTAAGGCCAGGGCCACACACGAAACGTTTCTTCCACATACCAATATATATAATAAAGATTATGTGCCAGCAATTTGCGATTCGTCTCGAGACGACCTTGCCGATGAATTTGTACGAAATTATCACTTTTGTTCACAAAAATTACATCGATTCATTCATTTAATCGAATAATCATAGCTTTTGTGTGGTAATTATCTTTGTGATCGAAATAATATAAAAACTCTTGTAGTGTGCCATACTGTACACGATCCATACATATTTGTAAGTAGCAGGTAGCATATGCTCGAGGCTACAGTTGCTTTTTGTGCCTCAAAAAAACTAATGGAATGATATTCACAGTACCTGCATAATTGGGTCGAATTCAAATAACCACACTACTTAAATCATGTCTGGAAATAACGATGCTATTTTGGGGGGGGGCGGGGTAACTCCACCCAACCTAAAAAACGCTTTTGTATAGGTTCCTCTTTCTATCGAAGTGTTGATACACTTCCAGCGGCATTAAACCTATAGGTACTAATATTATAAATGTTTGTAAATACAAAGTTGTGCGTGTCCCAAACAAAATATTTTTCTTTCTTTATTTCTAAAGAGGTAAAATTTGTATGTAATTAGTAATCTTCGGAACTACTGAAACGGTTTCGAAAATTCTTTCATAAATGGGAAACTACATTATCTTTGAGTGTCATAGGCTATGTTATAAGGTATAGTTGGATTACACGCAGACGAAATCGCGGGCAAAAGCTAGTGGTTTTATAATTGTGACAGACAAACAGACCTTTAACGTATGAGTCAGCACAAGAACACATAAAATCAAACGTACAATATTCTATCCAGATTCTCGCCAGGTGGGTACTTAATATTTATTATTATTACATATTAATCATTACATTACAAGCAAGTGTTGATGATCAAATCGGTAGTATTAGATCAGATAACAGATAACCTCCAATTTTATTGGGCATTAAACACGAGTAAATAAATATTTCTCAACATACACCAACTTTATCTTAAAAAAATGTTAGTAAATTAAAAAATTGTTCCTTGATCAACGCGTAGATAATTTCATTGCATGTTTTGATTAGTGGTGTGAGAATATTGATTTATTTATTAAAAATATGATCTATGTTTGACTCTAAAAACTTATGAATATATGTAGTTATTTTTATTTCCGTGCGGAATTGCGATAAAAAATAATAACACAGTAATGGTTTTCCGTTAAAAGTTTATTTTTCCTGTTAGTTACCTGTAGGTACCCTACGACCATAAGTATGAAAGTACAAATTTTGAATTAAAAATAATATCAAATATCTACAGCGAGATTAACGAACAAGTCAATATGTCATAACTCTTAAGATGGAACGCTACTATTTAAATATTTGCAGAATCTGTCACTATTACTCACGCTTTGAAGTTACGTTCTGCACTTGCTATAACGCAATGAGAATACGAATTTTAATTCAAAAGCTCCTCAAAAATACAAACAATTCAATTACTCCCATAATTAAAAAAAACAAAAAAGCTACCTTATCTCTTTTTAAAATCTGAGCCAATCCCGTATAACCTACAAAGATTGAAGCTAAGGTAATCGTGATAAGCGTCCGCGCATCAACGTATGATTACTCGGTGCGCGGGCGCAAGGGAGCGGCAGCATCGACACTTAGCGGCCTATTATCGACGTATCGCAATTGTTTGTTCGTTTGTATGTACAATTGCACTATAATTAGAAATAATTACTGGGAGTAGGTAGTAAATTGTGGTCGTTGGTACTTGTTCTAGGTATGGCTAGTGCGGGAACGTTTAAGCTTTTATTTATTCGTTTGTGTGTTAAGTTGCTCAGTTTATAAATAAGAACATTATAGCTTCGATAAGTTTTCTCGGAAAATAACCCCCTGTAAGAAAGCGCCCTTTATACACTAATAAGATAAATCCGAATGTCCGAGGAGACGACTTGAGAACTCCTTATAAAGTATACTTTGAGGTTTCCTGAAGCTTCTTGAGGTTTATTCTAGGTGCATCGTGTTCACATATAATTAATGTACACATAATATTGTAAAACATTTTAAAAGGGTAACGGTGGAGTTTCTTGCCCATTCTTCTCCATATGAAACTACCTTTTGGAAGGGGCAACTAATACTACTACTACTACTATTAGCCTGCATCATCCCACTGCTGGGCAAAGCCCTCTCCCCATGACTTCCAGCTCTTTCGATCCAGGGCTAGAGTGAACTAGAATCAATTATATTTTCTTGTAAATTTTGACGTTCAAAAAAGTGCCGTTTAGGTGACTATTTGAAATAAATTCTTTGACTTTGATTTTGCGTAGAGGCTTCAAACAGAATGTATATTATATGCCTTAATTTCCCGTACAACATTTTTGATAAACAGACTGATCGAATACTTGACTGTATTACAGCTTCTAAACCTCACGACCTCACTGTATCATCTTCGTAGTAACCCATAAACATACATCTGAAAATATTCTCACAAGATACGTATTCATAAAATATGACATATTCAACAAGTAATTAACCCGCAATATAAACAACATTAACACTTAACATTATCACCACTTAACACTACATATACATAACTAGAAGTGGTATATAAGTATATACATAAGTAGTGCGAACGCTAATCCAATTAGTGTCTGCCGTGCTATGTCACATTACCATATGATTTGAATTTTAAAACAGACAGAAAATTACATGGAACCTGTTATGGGAACAGGTGGATAAGATCGCTAATAGAAATATAGGTGTTTCCTAAATATAATTGGTGGCTTTGTTCAGTTAAATTAGTGTTTAAGTTAATTTATGTCAGTATTGCTAAGACTGTGTGCACACTAGTCGCGAGATGGTTTTTTCTTTTATCAAGTTTTAACTGTGAGACTGTTTTGTTACGTGTATGCTTCATACCATTTTTTTAGTCATAGAGTGAGTCTGAACGGTGAACGGTATGTCCTAGTGCCAAAAATTCAATTACATATGGCATCTACCAACCCGCACTGGGCCCGCTTGGTGGATTGTGGCCCACTCTCTCTCACAGAAATAGGAGGCCTGTGTCCCAGCGGTGGGAACATTATAGGCTGATTATACTATGCTATGAGACTGACGAATATTCTTGACTCAGTCTGGGCATTTGTACTGTGAATAGGGCCTACCTCATTTCTGTCTCCTGTTTGAAATGTTGGCAACTAGAAATTATGATTATTTCCAACTTCTCCTTTTTTTGTTGTTTTTTTATTTATTTCGCTTCGGGTTCTAGGTAGTTCAAATGAAATATATCTGCTGGACTCGTTGAGCTTTATCGTTTGTTTGCTTTTGCTTTTCTAGTCGACCGGATGGTTGGCTCTACTTTGGGTCATGGCTTCGATACCTGCATAAAAAAGAAACACGTTCGCTGAGGTCATGAGGCGAAGGATCATATTAATAATCTTGCATAAAAATGAATGATTATTAAATGATTTAAGTACGTAAGCCTTGTTACAAATCTGCAATAATACTAATGTGGGTTTTTAATATAAAAAAGCTGCTAAATCAATACCTGTCTACACGTGCGTATTAATCAATTGACTGATTGGCTCCACAAGATCGATTGTAGCCAATAAACACGCTTGATTACACGGTATACCGTGACGCAAGACTGTTTCTGATCTTAGACGTAGTCTACCATTCAGTCTATAGGGAAGTTCTAACATCTAACTAACTATTCTACATTTAAGTATATCTGTAATTAATATGGTGTGCGTATAATAAAGTATTCTATTCTATTCCAACTAGTTTCTTACAAATAACTAATATGTGGTACACACGGCTACACATCAAGCTATACATTTCCAGTTTACGCTGACCTAGCATTGAATGGAAATCCTATACAATGCGAAATTAGCTTATACTGGAAATGTACAGCTTAATGTGTAGCCTCCTAGTAACATAAAGTTCATTATCTGTGTGATAATGTACTTTATGTACCATAAATCACTAAATCACTCTATTAAAATATGGTGATAATGGTTCAAAAGGTCTATCTAGTCTGACAATATTATTTGACACTATTAATTAACTCTAGGGTTTCCATCTATAGATGATTTGTCAAAATATATCAAAAATAATAAAAGTTAAATTTATTTTTCAGTAACCGTTTTTGTCTTGCTAAAACGGCCTTTTGAATCATAGTGCAGCGCGCCAGCGACTGCCGGCGGACAATCAGACATAGTGGAAAGGTTCTTAATTACTAGCGCGCTAAGACCTAAATTCATTATTACCCAAGGGGGGTTAGGCAATGTTGACAACAGAGAGTACCAAAAAGATATATAATACTATTGACCATTAAAATTACCAAAAGCCTTGTACAATGAAAAGAGTGGAATATAGGATATTCTAATCTAAAAGAATAGATCTACTGTCTCATTTTGCTGACCTAGCATGGTGATATCCAGCAAGAAGTGTGAAAAAGATTCATAGAAAACTTCCAAGTCCAGTACTATGCGCTTTTATAATTTCTAACGTATATCATTATAGTCGTCCACGTCTGCGTCCATTAAATGTATGGCAATGCGTGCAACTTATAATGTTATCGTGGACGGTTTAAAAGCGTCTTAATATATTTCCATACATTTTACTTCCCTGTAATATAGTGTAGCCGTGACGTAGACGTAGAGGTACACGATATTATCGTATTATTAAATTATATTATTTATATATTTATTATATTTCTAAGTGTCATCAGACGTAAAAATATTTTTACTAACAGCATAAAAATTCAGTCAACGTGCGCTTTTATAGTTTACCGAGATCTCTATCTATAATTTAATTAAAATATTGATAATGATTCCAGCCTATTATGATCGCACTACAGGACAAAATACGAACATAGGTACAGAGAAACAACCACAGCTTTAAAACGTAGAATTTATTCTATCATTGTACTCATTTAATAAGTAATATATATACGTAAGTTATATTCCTAATGCTAAGGTGATGATTCACAATACAATACTGCCCCGGGCAATTTATTTCAAGAGATATATATTTATTGCCTACCGTATCTGTTAAATCTTTCACATTAATTTGTTTCAATTTTGTAATTTATTAGCTTGAAATTAAAATATTGAGTTCAGGATTTGACTAAATGATTTTAAGTTGACTTCAGGAAGTTAGTCAAAATAATTAATGAACTTCACGTTACAAATCTTAGCCATTCCTTTTTGTAATTGTTTTTTAATTAATTAAAAAACTTTATGTAGTATTCTGTATTCGGTCATCCGGTTCCTTATTTCTCTATCTAATGGATTTTCAGACCTGCGATATCCAATCTTAAACACAGACTCCTAATTTATCAATCACGCAATCATAAAACCCATTTCATCAACCACACACAATTTCACTACAGCTAAAAAGGCCTAACATCAAAGCCGGTTTTGACAAGCAACGCCAGGCGGCAAGCCATACTTGTGGGTCAAGGTTCTTAGCAATCTGGGTCCTATTCATACCATACGCCCCGAGATTTATGGCAACATTTGTTCACTATCATTACGTACCAACCTCACAATTGAATATTATTTTAATAAATGTTGTTACTTATTTCTTATAACTGCATTGAAACCTTGAATTGATAATGGAATCGCTGATATGTAATTTTGTTTGAGGCTGTAAAGGGGAATACATTAAGGATATGAGTAATAAGTATGAAGTGGTACTTGTCAATAGAAAAACTCTTGATTGGCAGTGCAAAACTGTCTGTCCTTACTGTCGTGCATATTAGTTTAATTCAATTAAATGTATGATATGATACTTGCTTATCTGAACTAAATGAATATTATTTTATTTTTATACATAACAGAGTAGAGTATTTTGTGCATCAATGGAAGGTGTGTAGAATGATTTTTGTAAGCTTTTATATTGAAGTTCAAAGATTAAGCTCTGATCGCTAACATATCAGTATTTAACACACTTCTGTATTATTGTTTGTTTACCCCCCCCCCCCCCCCCACCCGACCCTTGCTCGACGACGCGCCAGCCCGCGCCGTAGCTGAGCCTGTAGTTTTAAATTCCCCAGTTAATAATAATAATATAATTTAGATCCAGCCTGTCCCATCTTGCTGCCCTCCCCTCAGTGACGCCCTAAGCCGAGGTTCGTACCCCACAGGGGGTGCCCTTAGCGTGCGGTCACCTAAATTTAAGTATTTTTCGCCCCTGGCTGGAGGCTTTAAGTTAGTAGCTTAAGGCACCCACAGGTTTGCCCGGTTAAGTAGCCAGGACCTTAGTGGTCACAACTACGAGCTGCCAATTAGGAAAAAAAAAAAAAAAAAATTGTTTGTTTATTAACTTACAGGAGATGTCAATATTTCTAAAGTAATATCAACAACTCGCATGTTGATGCATTTGTAATATCTTAAAACGCTGACTCATAGTTCGCACACGCGTCGATGGTATTGTAATATTTGATTTATAAAACATAAAATAACGTAATTATTTGGTAAGGCCAATTTCCAATGCAATTAAACCCAATATTTTGCGTGCACCCAGTAACCCAAAAATAGGGTCACCATTAACTGGTTCACTTCACAACTTGACCTCCCCTAGTAGCCCAAAACTTATACAACGACACATTTACAACATTCTTAATTAAATTAATTGTCAGTAAACTATTCTAGCAACAATTAGCGCCTTGGGTAAGGTCGGAAATAATAATAATAAGTTTTTATTCATATCGATTGATACAATCGATTACGACACGCGTTTAATCGATACAATGGGCGATTCGAATCGATGAAAGACGTTTGACGTGGAGTGTATACGAGGAACATTAATACCTTTTTGTTCCGAGTTAAAAGTTTATCAATCACGTATCGTAATGTATTGTTTTGAGTATCGATTCATAGGAGTTGTTCTGTTCTGTAATCTGAATTGGTAGCTATTGAATAAGGGAGTTATATAAGTTAATTATAGCTTTTGTTTTAATATTGATTTGGATTGTGTAACTTTTTAATGGGTTAAAAATTACTGAGTTAGTCGAGTTACCTTGTTATGATGCTCACTTGCTGAACCCAGATAACGGCCTTAAGAAACGGTATATACAATTTTGCCTATCCAAAGAAGAGGTAGAAATATGTTTACTAAACTTACCTAATCTGAAGTAATATTTAGCTGTTGTAAGATACCGAGTGAACATTTCTGAAAAATAACCTACATTTCGTTAATTAGTTACGTGTAGCTAATAGAAAAAAGTTTTAAACTCATCGCTCATTACGTGAAACTTAGATATGTTAGCGCCACAACCAATTATGTGCTTTGAGGACTTAACTTTAATTTTCAACGACGCAATCCATACTAATAATATAAATGCCATAGTTACTCTGTTTGTATGTCTGTCTGTTACCTTTTAACGCCTACACCACTAAACTTATTGTTATGTTTCATAGTAGCTTTTGACTTAGAGCAGAGCCATAGGCTACTTTTCATCCCGCATATTTTGATTAAAAATGACGTAATGCAAAATGTATACGGACGAAGTCGCAGGCAAAAACTAATCCTTTATAATTATAACCATCCCACAATCATTACCATTAACATTTACACACAAAACAATACAGCACTCACAACAAAAGTCTCATCCATCACTTACATCCATACATGACCTTAAATTCAAGTACCGAACTCACTTTCAATTGTTTTAATAAAAAAAAGAATATTATTTAGTTACGGAGCAAAAGGTCACAACAACCGGTAGTGTTGATGATTTCATCAATGTTGTACCTTCACACCGGACTCGAGTGTTGAGACGGAACTAAGGGACTAGTATGTAAGGTAACGGATGTTTTGGACACAAGGTTCAGGGTGTCTACTCTTTAAGCAAGAAATCAGTAGTGTAGGCCGACGTTACGGGCGTTTTCTACTCCGTATCACCTACGGACATAAGATTAGTTTGGGTCCCGACCTAAAATTGAATGACACCGTGATGTGATAGCTGTCCCTACTCCCGATGTGTTTTGACGTGTCCGAAAAAGTTAATTAATCGGGTGTAGGGTTCACTCCAAAATAGCAAACTACTTTCGGACGGGCCTGTATCTTAGTTGACGGAGTTAGAAAGTAGGCCCCCAGGTTCGATAAATAAAGCACGTGAATATAGAGCTCTTTGTGGTTAAAAGTATGTTTCATCAATATTTTTGCTGTAATATTTTTCCCAGCCTCGTTGATCTAGTATTCGGGTTTGATTCCCAGGTCGGGCAAAGTGTTGTTAATTTTTCCATCAGGAATTTATCAATAGCAGGCTTCTTTTTTTTTTGGGGTGTGAAATCATCAAATGACTGGGCGGAGCGGAAGGGCATGTCAGACTCTTACTGACTAAAACCCACCCGTGTTCCTTCAGTTGCCTGTGCGCCAGGGTCACGGTAACTCTTTCGAACAATCTGCGACCCCGGCAGGCATCGGCCCTATCGGACCCCGTCAATTATGTTGACATCTCTTTGAGGCGCGCGTGGAACACAACGCGCCGTCGACCCGGGCCTGGTCCTTACCGGACGGCGAGCTGCCCATTGCTCGCCGTCCGCAGGCCCGCGTCTACGGTGGCCTGGAGTCGGCTATCGATTACTGCTTCCCATTCCCTCTCGCTCCGTACCATGGCCTGAACCAGGGCCGGACGCGAGAGATCGCCGCCGCCGATCGCTCAATAGCAGCCTGGAGTTTGGATTTGTGTCCGGTTGATGGCAATAGGCTCACCCTTTATTAGATGGGACTTATACATACCTGGCGAAATATGGGTGTACTATAGGTCTACCTCTGCCTAAGCCTTCAGGGATTAGGCATTATATGCCATGGCATGGCATGGCATGGCATGTTATGACATATTTTTGCTTTAATGCTCATTCACCAAACTAATGAGGCAATTTTAGTCTCTGGGTTTAGTGGTCGCAGCGAACGTGTAGATGTAGTTTCGGTCCCTAGGTAGGACAAAGCTTTTCTGAGTTTTATCATTAGAAATTTTTAGTAGCAGTCCGGACTTTGGATTTGTGTCCAATTGATGAATTTCTTAATAAAAAACACTTCTTTTCTCCTTAAACATCATCATTACATTTATTTTGCTTGCTCTTGTTTAATGTCTATTATTGTATATATTATATGTAGATGAGTATATGTACGTATGTATGTATGTATTTATTGTGTATGTAAATGGTACACCACTGTCTACCTGCATTATTGTCTCTTCTTCTCCCTTTAATCCATCCAAAGATTGTCTGTAAAAGATCGCTTTTAGCGATAAGACCGCCCATTATGTCACCCTATGTAAAATTTCTGTAATTGTTATGGTGTAAATAATAAAGAGTATTCTAGTCTATTCTATTCTGATGCCAATAAACTCGTCTTTTATTACTTGAGACTCCAAATCATATGTTTTCGTTTGCCATAGACTCGAAAAGAAAAAGAAAACTTGAGACTAAAACATATAATTATATTTGATACAGTTTCGACTAGTACGGAGGACATTGTGAATCGAATGCTACAATCTAAATAACAATATCAGTGTTAGTAATTATTGGTTAGTGATTGGTGTTAAACACGTACTAAATAATTATCATGTGACGTAAGTACTTAACGAACAACATTTTTTTTTTATATAAGACGCTAATAGTGTGAGAAATATAATATCACATTATTGGTTAGTATTTAAGTGCAGGAACCTATTTACTTACATTTGTAGTGTCTACCTATCAAATGTTAAAAATACCTAATTATAAGGTTTTACTTTTATTATGCTTATAAAGTTAGTATTATTATTTTCTTGCGAAATGTGGAAATACACCTTTGCCTACCTCTTAATCTTAAATTTTTAATTTGAAATTATCTTTTTAATTTGAACACGAATGATGTAAACAATTTGTTTTTTGTAACTATATATTGATTTAAAAGAGTGTCCATGGAGTTTCTTGCCCGTTCTTCTCCATAGGTACCTACTACGCTTTGGAATGGGCAACTAGCTTAATTTTTCTGACTGACTGACCCTTTGACAATTCAAAAGTGCCTGTAATTGGTTTATTTGAAATAAATGGTTTGAGTTTGAGTTCTTAGGAATTCAAGCGTAACGATATGTCCTTTTTATAAAAGTTTTACTTATTAATTGACCTAGTAATTAAACAGATAGTTAGTGCTTAAAGAATCGTGGCACTCAGAAATAAACATGGTAGCATTCCTACTTCACTTATAAATCTAATTTTAGTTAAAAGATGTTGAAGCAATAAAATTGTAAATCTAAGTAATTGAACTATTGATTGATTGACGCAGGTTGGTCATGTTTGCTTTTAATTAGAATATCATAAGTTTACGTCCATCTGTACCTAATCTATCATTTACTTAAAGACTTAAATGGATTAGTCACTTGGTGCTTCATTTATAAGGAATATTAATATTGGCCATGGATTTATTTGAAAAAAAAAATGTAGGAAATATAAATAGTTTTTACGAAAACACGAAATACGATTAGAAAACCCTTACGCTCTTCAAACTTATAAATAAATTACGCATATTTATTTATTTATTTATTAAAACGTCTCGCACACAATAGTATACAAAGGCGGACTTAATGCCTTAGGCATTCTCTACCAGTCAACCAAGGGTGGTGAAGAGATAAAATGGCAGGTGCTCTGTATAATAGAGGTTACTAATAATAATAAAAAAAATATTAAAAAGATGAGATAATAAGAAGCATATCTAAAAAGGCTGTCGTTTTTGCTAATGCTCATTGTCTCTTTCGACAATACAGTAAACGAGGAAGTAAAAGCAAGAGTTGTAGAAGCAAGGAGTACTCCTATAATAAAGAGGCCTGAGAACTAAAATGAAAGCTCAAATGTTAAACGGATTAACACATAATAGCGTCATAATCTCATAATGCCCGTTCACACTTCGCAAAACACATTGCGACATTTTGTATAACATTGAATCAATCCGAGTTTGTTCAAAATTGTACATAATATTCATCTATACATACACAGCACTGTCCTGTCATTACTATTGCGAATGTAATATAATTAAAATTGATGACTTAATCATTAAGCGCGCTGTTTCAAACTATTGATCGATGGATTAATGAAAAGAAATATCATATTTCATTCATGTTAACTTCGCAATTTTTATTTGTCAATGTTGACAGCCAATCAAGACGGAATGTGCGTGATTTATTTATAAATTAAGTAGTACTGATCAAATGTTGTGTGTTTGAATAATTGGAAGGTAATTGCGATGTTCGTTTAGCATTTACGCGGTTTTATTCAACATCCTATAAAAATAATCAAAAATATTTAGGCCCATACTAAAGACATCAACGCGTTACACAAATAGGTGCATACATAGTTGAAAAATAAAAAATTTAGATGTTGCTATGTCCAAAATAACCTTGCTAACAACACCTATACTTACCATATAATAAAATACCGACAGGTGGTGGTATTACGTAATATCTTAATAAACAGTTAGTTTTCCCGGAGATACAAGGCAATTTATAAAACACATAATTATATATTTGGAAAATATTGAGTGGCACCGAGTTTCACCACTTCACACCTCCATTTTCACCGATTGCAGCGTATTTAACGTATCTATAGATAATTTTAATAATAGATCCCATATATTAACCGACGTCGCCGCCCAACTGTTGCTCTATCTAATTTCTAATCTAACTACAACTTAATTAATAGCCACTTGTTGAAATCGATTTCGAGTTTGATTTATAAATCGAATGACCTGTATTTATGCGGCATATCGATTCGAATATATTATATCGATTAAAAATAACATGTACCCACGTATGTTCTGCTTAATTTTGTTTATTTGATGGCGCATTTATCGGAATGTTTATTTTTATTAAAAAAAAAAGCGAAATGTCAAGGGAATCAAATAATTATTCGTTTACAGATAAAATGGTAAATAAATAGTGAAGATTAATTACACTATCAACGCGTTTCGAAGTAATTAATGTTCCTTGACACAGTAACAACAGGTTTGATTAGTGATCATATATTTAATATATATATATATATAATTAGTTATTGGGGTAATTTATTTATTTCTCTAGATTAAGATGTATTTATTATTATAACGTCTTAACTCGACTCTTTATAGAATAGATCCTCTCTCCATACTATTTTGATTTTGGAACGACTTTAGTTTTATTATCACCGTATCAACCATTTCAATTCCCTAAAAAATGGTTGAGCTGGATGGTGCTGATCCACGCGTCATGTTCGTGAACGGGCGCCGTCGGTTGAGACTGGTCATCTCTGAACTGCCACGGCTTATTTTTAATCTTAAATTTTAGAATTGTCTATTTATTTCTTTTTTACATTGTTCTCACATATGGAAGCAACAATAATAATGTACCCAGGATTGTGTAATATATTGATTTATAAGAGTATCCTTGGAGTTTCTTGGCAGTTTTTCTCCATAGAGATCTACGTTTTCAAATGTGCACCTTGCTTCAACTTTCTAACTAACTGACCGACTCTGTGACAGTTCAAAAGTGCCTGTAAATGGTCTAGTTGAAATAAATGCTTTGAGTCTAATCAAGGCCTTCCAAGAAGTCATTTGGCATTGCTTGCTACTAAGATACATGCTGATATCCTAGTTTAGTGCTCATTACTAGGCATACATTCAGTTGAAGACATTAACAGTCAAATATAATCTAATACCCACAGCTACAAGGAATCCCAGGCTACTCTAATTACCAACAATTTCTCCCACAGTTTACGTACCCATCAAACCTTCAAAGAGCCGTCAATTTGTGCCTAAAGTAACGGCCCCCTCACACGAGCCTGTTGGCATGACAAGCCAATTTGTTTGACGCGTTTGAAACGTTAATTGCGACTTAGACAGCCGGTGTGAAGGTGACCTTAGGATGCGTTTAAAGTTACGTAATGTTGACAGCTGGTGTTTGTTTCATAGGTTATTTGATTGATCTAAGTGTTGTCAACATTAGGCATATTAACATTACGCTAACGTTTTTTTTTTTTTCTCCGTTTCTTTTTAACCATCTTCTGGCAGTTTGAGTAATTTATGCGGCCTACCCAAATAAATATTATTTCTTTGGTATTGTTCGTCGAATCGTTGTCACTCTTAAGTTCTGAGTTGAGCTGCACAATTACTGACAAATGCGTGCACTGACTGGACGGGTTCACTCAATCTATGTAGTTCTTTCCTCAAAAAACCATTTGAGACACCAAAAAGAAACATGTTCTTCACATGATCTGACCAAGATTATGTCTGGACTTTAAAAGGGATTGTGACCTCTGAGTTTGTTTCGGCCTTTCTTTTCACAGTAGTCCGATAGGAAACGCCGACCTCAACTAGTTTTAAAAATATGATTGACGTATAGAAGTGTTTGTACAAACCTATTTATAGAATTAAAATCATGTATCATTCATTGCTACACAATAAATTACACACATACATAACATCACGCCTGTATTCCCGGAAGGGATAGGCAGAGGTGTACCTATAGCACACCCACATTTCGCCAGTTATGTTTAAGTCCCATGTAATAGGGGGCGAGCTTATTGCAATCAACCGGGCATAAATCCAGACTCCGGGCTGCTACCGAGAAATTCCAGATGGGAAAAACCCGATAACACTTTGCCCGACCCGGGAATCGAACCCAGGACCTCATAGTAAATTTTATGTTCATATTTCATACTTTGTACAAGCAACTGTGCCTTCGATGGTACACTTGCTAAATAATTCCATAATATGCATCTAATTTACTGTTTTGTATCCAGAATAACTCTACAATTTATGAACGAAATTCCAAACACTTAAAATACTTATTTTCTTTTACTTTCTTACTTCCTTCACTCATTAAGGTCTCAGGTTAAATTTAAAAAAAAAAACGCACATTCAAATAAAAACTGCACTCAACAACTGTATATCGTTATGTTCTTTGACGCAATACAACGTCCACTCTGCCTTCTAATACAAAATTCCCAGTCCATATTTACCAAGATACAGTTAGCCCCATATATCCCACACATACTAATTAACTCACCAGTGTCCACACCCTCAGACTGACAGACAATAGACTTACTCGAGAGCAACCCGAAAAGGCATCGCACGATTCTGCGAGGACCGCAACAATTTCCTCTGTAGTAATTGACTGTAGGATTTGCATAAGTGAGGTGGTACGGGTGCAGCCCCAACTGTTCCGCCTACTACTTTTGGTAGGGGACTAATGTTTTATAAAGTTTCTTAAAACAATTTTATAGGGCATCTAGAAGGGATTGCTTGTGGCCTTACAGCGACAGGAATGTTTCTCCAAAATAAAAATAATAGCCATTTTGTCAAACACGGTGAACAACTATATTGATCTGTAGTAATTTTCTGTAGGATTTCCATAAGTGGGGTGATACGTGGTGCAGTCCCAACTACTGCTATGTTTGACATTCTTATAGGTATTTCAGTAAAACAGCACTTAGCTTCAAGCGGTTACTCGATCAGCTATGCTTGTAAAAAGAAGAAATATGTTTGTACTAGGTATATTTCGTTAGTTTTGTGTCGGTTTAACATGTCATGCTGATCAACGAATTTCTGTTGGGAACTTCAAAATTAATAACGATGTCGATCATCTGTCATTCTATTCCACAGTTAAAATATCCGTGGATTTGGTAATACTGTGCTTTAATGTGGATATGATCATACAATACTTATTATTGTTTGATTATATCCACGGATTATTTCATTTACATTTTTGGCACCAATTTTATCGTAAATTTTCTCCTTAACCATCCAGAGAAATCCCAACAAAACATCCAAGTGACAATACCAGTGCAATATAATCCACGCGACTTTATTAAAAACTCGGATCAGTGACCAAGAGGGCAGTTCTTGGGCGACAGAAATAACAGGCCGCGATTGACGAGATACATACCATTAGGAGCTAACGAACATCTCAATTTAGCTAACCACCTGCGGGCTGGCTTTTAAATAAACCCACTTTAGACCGCGTTAGAATGCTTTTATTCAGCAATGGTGGTATTGAAATACTTTTGCTGTTTTCATATTTTGTTTCGGCTATTATTATTAGTTGTGTTTCTCTATCAGAAATGCAGTTTTTTTAGTTTAAATGTGGGGATGTTGATGTACTTATTAAGATTCGTATAAAACTTTATATTTTCATAACTTGAGGGAAGGACATATTTCATTTTAACTAACTCCTTGCGGGCTGGCTTTTAAATAAGCTCACTTAAGACTTTCGCAGGTAGGATAGTTTTATTTAGCTATGGTTAAAGTTGGTTATCGGTTTTGGAGAATTTTACTCACATAATTATATTTTTATGTTTTTATTAGGTATGAGCTTTTAAGTTAGTTAGAGGAGCAGTATTTTTAATTTAAACCTGGCGATAATTGATTGTGTATCTTGTCGATGTCATATCCAATTAAGTTACTACATTACAATAATGTAGATTGAAACGCTTTGACTTTTCAATGATCAGGTTTTCTCGGTTTTTCCTTGACCTCACAGACACATATTATTATTTATCATTCATGTAACGACACGAACCTATTTTCTCTATTCTATGATTCCTAATGAATAACAGCAGCGTAAACTAACTTTGTATGTTTAAGCTTCCAGAATTACTACGTTTTTTTTAAAACACACTTCTTTATAAACAAAACGCTTCACATTAGAATTGATTAGGCGGCGTGCGCGCGCGCAGATCGCTCGCCGCGCTGCTAATTAATTACAGTAACGATTATGGCGCTGGGCACGTGCTCAGCCATTATTTATGGAGACCATAACGTCCTATTGAATGTTGTGGGAATTCCATGGGAAATTATTAGTTCATTTGCATTAATTTGTTAGGCTATTTAGAACTCTCAATGACTTTCACTATTGAGTTTACATCGTCCGATTAAATATTGCCTCTCGTCTCACTTTTTCTGGGTCTAGTTATTGTCCGCTAGTATTCCTGTCTTTCATTGCTTTTGCTTCTAATAGTTTTGTTGCCGCATTGTCTAAACTTCTTACTAACTGAATTAATTTTGTTTATTCAAAACTCGGCGTTTTATCAATCTTTAAATATCTATAAAGATTGATAAATCGCTGAGTTTTGAATGATTTCAAATACTGAGATTAGCTACATGTTGCCAAAAGCAAACCAAAAAAATAATGAGCTTAATTACTCCTTTTCACTCTCTTAAATGAGGAGAACTAGACCACGGTTTACTAAACATTTCGACCTCAATACATTGCGTGTAGTTCACCAAGAAATACAAATTCCTTACAAAACCTAGCTTAACCCTAGAAAATCGAACACCCAACCCACGTCCACAATATTTAATTACCAACACCGGAGCTTTCCGTGTTAACATTAAGTTAATGTAACAAAACAATTTGTGAGACTTCTTCTTAACAAATGTTCTTCATTTGAATCAGTTAGGAAGCCATTTGACTTCGCTCGAAGTGCCTGGGGCTAAGCAGTTATTATATTGATATTAGGTGAATTTTCGTATTCGTTTTTTTTAATAGCGTTTTATTAAGTTCTATGCATTAATATTGTTGATTATGAAGCTAATTAGAATGTGTTTAAGTGATTTCAAAAGTGGGTGTTTAGTGAGGAATGTAATTTATTGGTGTTGAGTATTTTGGTACGTGTAGTTGTGGTATAAATATTGCGTGTCTTTTAATAATGTGTTTTTTTTTTTATAAAGTCATCTCAATTCCAGCATCAAATTAAGGAAATATGCTTTTAATTAGGGATTATATTAACATTTAGTAAATTCCTCTTGTTTGTACCTTGGACAGTTCTTCTAACTACTATTCTTGTTAACTTAACAAAGTTCAAACACGAATGTGTTAAAAGTATCATCTCCAATTAGCCTCAACCTTTAGCCCTACGTGCACAGCACTGAGTTATAACTCCAATACACTTAATTTTAGCCCGAGTGGAGTCAAACTATCTACTCGTAACATTGATGCAGTGCGCCATTTGAGCCGCAATCGCACGCATTAGTGCGACTACGAAGCCATCAGTCTCGTTCTTAGATATTTAGCAAGTGTTTACTTTAGAGGCTGAGTATGTAAGAGATGTGGAGCGCTTATGGAGCCTATCTTTAAGAATGCGTGTAGGTACTGATTCACGCATATTGCGGACACAAGTTCTACTTTTGGTATATCCCTATTGATCATATGGTTAATTTTAAGGTAACTGGTCGTAACACTTTCATAATCATCACGCTTGGTAATGGCATTGGCGATCCAAACATGTTACATGCCGGTTTCATCACGATGTTTTTCTTCACCGTTTTGAGAGCAGTGGTGATGAAATAAATTACACAAAGTAAAGCGCCTGCCTGGGTTCGAACCCACGACCTACAACTCGTAAGTCGGGGCCGTTACCACTGGGCCACTACTGCTCTTCTTCTTCTTAAAAACATAGTGAACGTTTTTACTGCACTGACGATTTATGAAATACTAGCTTTGGCCCGCGACTTCGCCCGCGTGTAGGTCTTATCCCACGATAGTCTACTACCAGGATAAAAACCTATATATTCTATATCCTAACTCAGGTCTATCCGTTTGGCAAATTTCATCTAAATCCGTTCAGGCGTTAAGGCATGAAAGGTAACAGATAGATTGACCAACAGAATTATTTTCTCATTTATAATATCAAGTATGGATTGTGCAATTTGGTCTGTAGCTTGTCTCATTCATACTTCAAGGTTTGCACTATCGTCAGTACATGTGTACTAGATGTGAGGGAATCAGTAATTGATTAAGTATGTTTCAATTATCTAAGTGTTTGTATTTATCAGCGGACGCGACGAAAGTTGAAGATGGATGGAAGCAATACAAGCTTGCGCACGCGTTGAAAGTCAATGGATTTTGTGCAACTGCTTTAATTAGTGTTGAAATGTATTGCATACGGGTTATTAGAGTTTCTTTAGCTTCTGGATATGTGACTTACGTGAAAAAGCTTCTTGTTTACCATATAGAATATAGTTTACGATTCGAAGCCATTGAAATCAATTTTAAATTATGTTATAGTCTATAATGAATATTGATGATCTACCTAATACGACTATTGTTCCTATATCTATAATTTAAAGTGTTGTATACAATACAAAGTGTGTAACTACAAAAAAAATAACATTACAATTCAATCTTAGCTAATCAGGTTTTCATAGTTGGACATTGACAATTACACGCATATATATATATAAAGGGAGAAACGGACTGACTGACACAACGCACAGCTGAATCTAATGGGACTGGGAATTTTGCACACGGCTTCGTTTTATAACGTAGGGAAGCACTAAGAAAGGATTTTTGGAAATTCAACGTTTAAGGGGGTGAATAGGGGAAATTATTTCGTTTGTATAAAATAATAATCTTATTTCTAGAGATAATAAACTTGAAAATTGTCCCGCATACTTTTCTTAACAAATAAAAAAGATCGCAATAATTAAGTTTCAAAAACTACCTTTTAAAGGGTGTTCAACTTTATAGGGGAAAATACGAAATCCACGCGGACGAAGTCGTAGCTGAAGTGCTTGTAATATTATGGTACCTTTATAAGGAATTTGGAATGCAACGAATATCTAAAAGTGTTTTCCAATAGACAGACGGTAAACAAAACACAATCCATAGACATTTTATTCAACTCAAACACAAAATAACTCAGGTCCTCTATCACCATTATAACCAACAGTACACAAATACATCATAAACAACAATTTTCGCATACATATCGTAGTTCACAGCCATGTAACGGTGAGGAATGCATTATTAAAACGTAATGTATACAAACGTTCGCGGCAAGCTCTGATGTTTATCTAATGGTTCAGGAATTCCGCCCGACGAATATCTTGTGACGACTCAGATGTGCCAATGTATTGAATTGTATGAGATTTTCTGGATTTTCTTTTGTTAATACTCAAACTACACTTTCATTACGTGGTTTTGGGGGTTTTTTTTTATGATTTTAGAAATTATAGTAAGTCTATGTAATTTACAAAATTTCGAGCTTAAAACTCTTGAAACAAAGAGTTTCGTCTAATTGATTCATAATTTATACATTATATACTCTTTGCATTGTTGGTCTCTATGCAGCTTTAATTTGACGTAACTTAAAAACATTCTGAAACTATTTTTGATTTATACTTTGAGTCTTCACATATTTTATTTTGTTTTTAAGAACGTACAATTTTAGTATGTACCTGCACGAAAACATCTTCAAATAAAATAGCAGAAACTCCCCATTCAAAAATCCAATGAAACATCAATCAAAATCCCTCTAATTAATAGCTTCAATTAAAACAATCGCCAATCGTACGGTGTGAGACAAGACTCGCCATATAACTTATCAATATTCTAAGCCATCCTCCACTGAAACCCTTTTGAGATACTTTAGAAAGTGTAAATCCCCTACGTTGAGGCGGGCCCATTAGAGACGGGAATTATTCCACAGATAACGTATCGATATAATCGGGTGGTCGCCCGCTTATTGTTTATCGATGCTTCCTGGCCGCCGGACGAGAAAGTATGGATCGATACTATAGATTAATTACCAATACTGTTTGTCTCGTAAGTGCGCAATGACATCGATTCGAATTTGGAAGCTAGTGTCACAACTTTGTGATTGGCTATCTTTTTTTGTCGATTAATTACGTTACAGATTATGATGCGTAATGCTAATGCTTTAGTGAATCAAGATAAAGTGTTATTGTTATTAGCCTTGAAATTTATTAAGTTTTTTTATGTTGCTAAATGGCTTGCTCCAGTTTTTTCAAGCGACATTTATGGTAGTTAAAATACCATTTTTATAATGCCGTAATTTTTCATGTCAAGAGAAAGGTTTCTCAATAGTTATGCGAGTGATAGAGAGCGCTCGTCGAGTACAATAGTCGTCATAGAGTCTCAATAGAGATGTGTATCAGCGGTGTAGAGACCGCTCCGAATTATCGATTGTTCGTATATTACTCGTGTGTCGATGTAAGGGTGAATCCACATATATCGTAATATATTTTTTGGATTGCATTTAAAACACTTTCTTTGGATATACAAACTGGAACTCTCAGTTAATTTAATTCTGCCCAGTTTCCACTGAAATAAACAAAATGGCTTTTCTACAAAGTCAGGTCTTCACTCGGAACCGACTTGCGTGTATGACCAGATGCATGACAAGGACGAAGCAAAAGTAATATGTAAGGACGTAGCAGGTGGCGTTCTGTAGTTTCTGTCTACCCTCATGGTGAAAAGGCGTTCTTTATGTATGTATATAAATGCCAAAGTTAACCCTTTTTAGACCCTGGAATGACATTCGAAAAGACGAGAGAGACTGACATTTGTCTAACACTATTTTGCGCAAAAATATTTAGTTGCTCTATTACTTACCCAAGCATCAAATGCAGAAACGAATACACAACATGACTATTGTTGCTTTTTTTTCCCTTCTCAGCTAGTTTTAATCATAGTCTGTCAGTTTGAGTGATTTTTGTGGCCTACCCAAATGTCTTTTCTTTGGTATTGTTCATCGAATCGTTGAGCTCCTTAAGTTCCGAGTTGAGCTGCACGATTACTGACAAATGCGTGCACTGACTGGACAGGTCCACTAAATCTGTGTGGTTTTTCCTCAAAAGACCATTTCAGACACAAATCTACACGGTCTTCACATGATCTGACCAAGATTATGTCTGGACTTTAAAAGAGACTGTGACCTCGGAGTTTGTTTCGGCCTTTCTTCTCAGAGTAGTCAGATAAGAAACGCCGACCTCATCTAGTTTTTAAAATATGATTGACGTGTAAAAGTGTTTGTACAAACCTATTTACAGAAATAAAATCATTTATAATTTATCACTTCCAAAATTACTAGTTCCCTCAACAGTCACTTTCCTCTTTCCGGTTCATACGTGTGCAGGCACCCTTAACACAAACATTTCACATTGTATATGTCGTTACAATTTCTTGTCGGCAGATTGAACGAAGCATTATACTCATATTAACTATTTTATCTGTAATAATGTGCAATTGTATCTAGGTGGGTTACATTTTACTAAACGATCACCAGCGAAGTCATATCCATAACAGTTGAAGATTTCTCTTTATAGTCTGTATTACAAAATGATAATACCACAGCCTTACCAAATGTTACTTTATACAGTTAGCCAATGCAAGCGTTTTCACACTGCATTATGGCTTGGCATGTGTCATTCTTACTGACGTATTTCGATTTTCAGCTGTTTGATACTCAGCAAGAAGATCATAGAACATATACTGAACTGTTTTTATGTTTTGTTGACAGTTTTCAAACGCTTTGACATCAACCACCAACCGTCCACCACACTCAACTTCGGATTTTCTAAGGTAAGTTATTTTACTTTTTACGAGAAGTCTACAATAATTGATTTGCTTGAGGACTGAATGGACTATACATAGATACATTTCCCTTTAATAAAATATAGTGATGGCTGTATCTACGCCACAAAGAACAAGGGTATTCATCCAGAATACAACAAGTTTCGGGAAAAACTACTCGTAGACAGGAATTGTCATATTAAAAATCTTTGACAATCATCACGGGTAACGGGTTCAACATGAATGATGTAACCAAATTTTTTGTAAATAAATGTTGATTTAAAAGAGTGTCCATGGAGTGTCTTGCCCGTTCTTCTCCATAGGTACCTACTATGCTTTGGAATGGGCAACTAGCTTCATTTTTCTGACTGACTGACTCCGTGACAATTCAAAAGTGCCTGTAATTGGTTTATTTGAAATAAATGCTTTGAGTTTGAGTTTGAGTTTGGGGTAGTCCGAAGCCTGAAAGGCTAACAACCAGTCTTACCAAAGTGTATCGTGTTACCGATTAATTGGGTTGTAGAGGTCAGATAGGCAGTCGCTCCATGCAAAATACTGGTACTTATCCAGCTGCTGGTAAGACCGGAATCTGACCCAAATATAGTTAGGAAAAGGCTATTCAGATGATGATTAGTGAACAGTAATGAACCCTGTTTTAGTTAAAAGCCATTGTAAATGGAAAACACGAAAAGAAAAAGAGCTCTCTATAATCACATATTCTCTTTGTTAACCTTATTGAATGGTTCAAACGAATGCAGTTCCTGGTAATATAGCACATCATACCGACACACGCAAAACCAAACCCTGCCATAACCCCTAACTTAATTAATTAAAACCTCTTCCAAACTTCGTTTCCCACGCCACGTAATTTCACATTTACAAATTCTCAGTTCTTTTCAAAGTACCCGAACTCTCCATCTCTTTTACTCTTACGGAGTTGTTTTAAAGTGAGAAAGGGACACAAAATACATTTGAATCATTGCGTAAGGCTGTATTAGTGGGGTGTGGTCAGTGGCAACCACTCATTATGTTTAATTCTGGGGGTTTTAATCATAAGTTGGAAGCTATTTTTCATATTAGTCGGTACGTATTCATTATAAACTTTTTTATTTGTGTATACACTCGTATGTTTGGTAAGGTCAGATGTACTATTAATAATAGTTAACCTACTTACGTAAGCGAAATGTAGGTTCATTTGTCACATATTTCCATATCAGTCGATACATGCATACATGATAATTATGGCTCCTACTGACCTCTCTAAATTAACTACAACAGCTGACGTGTGTATTGAACATATTAGGTCATGTCAAACCCGCTTTCCTACGAACTTAGGTGATTTTGAAGTGGTTTCTGCCATCAGCCTATGTATTAAAAATCTTACTAACTTTGATTTGCAGATACTGAAAAATAATAATTGGATCAATTGCGTTGTTAAGTTGCACTAATCAAATCTTATACTAGCCATTACATTAGACGTAATTAATTATTTTATCAGTGCTTTTCGTGATACATCCTGCAAAAAGCAAAAAAAATATTTATTGTTCAAATATCTTAACCACTATGTGAGTTGCACCTTCCATGTGACTGAATAATCAAATTAATTTACCGGAATCTTGCTCCAATTAAAACAAAAGCCAATCGCAGGAATTTTATGTGAAAAACTCGCGATGATGGCGTTAAGCGCTATATTGCCATCGCTATCGTCTGCCTAACCGTTTGCCAACTATGTCGAGGTCAGCTTCCTGTCCTACCGGATGCAACTGAATACCAGTATTTTACATAGAGCGACTGCCTATATGACCTCCACAACCCAGTTACTGGGTAATACGAAACCCCTTGGTAAGACTGGTTGCGCGATATTGGCATAACGCGCGCGATCGCGAGTCGATTATCCAAGATTTAATTTATGCGATTCATAACTCAGGTGTATCGCAATGAAACGGTAATGTAAATTAGAACGGTGAACACATTATGGTATGTTTTCATATTTATATAGTTATATATTGTACACAAATGAGATCAATCTATTAATAGGTCTTAGTTAAAGAACTAGGTTCAATGCTATGAATGTTTAAGTGTTCTTTAGCAAGATAATCATAATGATCACATAGCATATTTCTAGCCAGCCATGTTCTAAATTGGTTATGTTAAAATAAGATACAGAAATCCTCAAAACGCAGGTTTTCTGGCACTTTTATAGCGGCGGCCTTACTTACCTATTATTTTTGCAGGTGAAACTAAAGAGGAACCAGATATTTTTTGATGAAATTACTTAAGTTTATTATTTTAATATTCTAAGTGCGCTTAATTGGCGCGTGTTTAAACTACGTGTAGGCATTAACGTGTTTGACTGTATGTTTTTTTTTTTTTAGTCTTTGGTAGATTGATGTTTTAGTATATTTTTTATGTTTGGATCTAAGCCCGGTTGATGGCAATAGGCTCGCCCCCTAATAAATGGGGATTAAACATAACTGGCAAAATGTGGGTGTACACCTCTGCCCAACCCTTCGGGGAACCCAGGCGTAATTTTATATTGTATTATCTTTCAACATTGTTGAGAGATACAGGTCAAAGAAAAAGTCACAAAACATAAAGAACTAGAAACAAATTAACCATTATTTACAAACAAATAAGCCTGTGCAGATGCGAATTTAAAAATAATAAAACATTTAAATTCGCAAATCGATTTTATAATTATACATATAACCGTTAAATGATTGTTTTCCGTGAAAATATTGATTATCTCATGAATATTGAACAATGTAATTCAATGTTACACTTAATTATTTTATTGCCAAATAAACTTATAAATATCAGAAGTTCAAGAACTTTACGAATGTTAAGTATGATTTTTGTTAGTATTGAGAAAGATTCAGGTAGTGACTAGATTAGCTTAGGTATATTATTATGCCAATGATGGATGGAACAATAGAATTAGTAGTTAGCGCTTGGTAATATACGTTATGATCAGAGATCGGATATTCAGATGCATATTCACCTAAAGTTGAGATGTTGGCTAATATGGAATGCACTTTTGTATCGAAAAAATCCCGCTAACATCAGATTTCAGTGACCAAACCGGACCAAATTATAGCGATCGAAAGGTAGTAATTATAGTCGTAGTAGCTGAGGTAATATTTACGCCCAAGCAGGATATACTTAATTTCATAAAAATAATTAGGTACTTTAAATTTTTTTTTTGTTTTTTGTTTAGATAACACACCCTCCTCTTACACCCTACATACACATATTTGCATCAGGGGTTAGCATTATTTTAAATAAATATGCAAATTATGTTTTTAGAAGAAAAAAAATAGGAAGCCTCTTCCATACTTTCATAGCTAAAAATGAACTCTATTTATATATGCATCCGAATATCCGGTCTCTGGTTATGATAGAATAGAGTCATAAAATATGACCCTCATTACATGAAAACCTGTCTAGTTTCCAATACTCAAAATTCCTTTGAGTGCTGGAAAAACCTACACAAAAAAGCTTTACTCTATTCCGGAATTGTTGTTAAATGAAAGTAAAGTCAGCGAAATTAATCGTTTATCAAATTACCTACCTACTTAAATTGTCCGTATATTCAAATCACAGCTGCTATTCTTCGACAGTTGTATGAAGTGGGTATAACACAACAAATTGACGTAAGTGGTACGTCAATTTTATAAACAATTCATTTCCCTGGCTGTACCTATAAAGTTCAAAGTACCATTGTATGAAGCAAAAATGCTGAATTCAATTAATTAAATATATATTCTTATTGATATAAAAGCTTCATAACATCGATTATACTAAATACTATAAGGTATGTTGGAAAGTATTCAATTAATTTTTTTTTGTATTTTTTTTTTTTGCGCGGTGTCTATATTTGTGCCCGGTTGATGGCAATAGGCTCGCCCCCTATTACATGGGACTTAAACATAACTGGCGAAATGTGGGTGTGCTATAGGTATACCTCTGCCTAACCCTTCGGGGAATACAGGCGTGATGTTATGTTATTTTCATTGTTTTTCACTTTCACAGGCACTAAACGGGTTCCTGATGATGATGACACAAAACGGCAAACTACTTTATATATCGGACAACGCGGCGGAATACTTGGGACATTCTATGGTAAGCTATATATTATATTCCCACTCTTACACACGCCGGTTTCTGAATTGAGAATTTGAAGTTGAAAACATGACAAACTCATTTTTTTTTTAATTTATTACCGTAAAACGGGGTGAATAGGAACGCAGGGGTGAATCGTAACGAAACTTTAAAAGGAATTTTAAACATTTAAATAATATAATTTGTTGCCAACAGGGACACGTAATCGGTTAATTATAATACAGTATACACGTTAGTGTCCTTTTTGGCGACAGACTATAATACTTCAATGTTAAAATCCCTTTTAAAGTTTCGTTACGATTCACCCCTGCGTTCCTATTCACCCCGTTTTACCGGTATTTTAGATGAGTTTGCTCTTGACTCTAGTCTAGGTCAGAGATGACAGAGACAAAGTCGACGATGGAGTGAGCTTACCCAGAAGAAGCCTGTTCACTCTCACTTTGAAGATATTTGGCTTTAGCTTTACTTAAGGCGATTTCTTCAATGTATCCCGCAACATACAAAATTACTAACTTTTTTTGCAAAGAAAATATTTATAAACTAATATGGTACCTATATTAGTAATGCTAAAAGTACATACAAGTCCGTAGCGTAGCAGACAGCAGCAGCAAGCGACGTGTCGCCGCGACACTACTGGTTCCTAAGTATTTCTATGAAAATGACGTGTCGCTAGCTACGGAAGGTAGAAATACATAGAAACCAGTAGTGTCGCGGCGACACATCGCGTGCTGCTACTGCCAGCAGTCGGCTATGGACTTATACCTTTAAATAGCATTTGACGAGTTCTCAACTTCTAATTCTCAATTCAGAAACCGGGTGTAACTTGACTATATCTACCAAAAATGTTATAGATAGGTAAGTAGGCAGGTAAGTTCATATCAAGTTAGAGAAAATGTTTGAAATTCATTAAATTAGTCATTCCCCTTTCAATCCAGAAACGGTGTGAGCGAGGTGACAATGTGCGAAGCAGTGTTGCGAATACGAATTTAGTGAAATTCAAGGTATTAGTAACCTAGCACTACACTTCTCCGCTTGTCTCTGCTGAAATGGACAAACAGCTTTATAAGTTAAAGCCCATCTACCACGATGGAACCAATCACAGACTAGTTAATAAGGCGTTATTTAAGTCGCGTCGTGGACGGAACACCATCGGCATACTAGTGCTGTGACATTCAGCACGTTACTTTTGAGTAGCGTCGTGGACGGTGGGCCTAACCTACACATTCTGTATTATTTAATAATAAAATGTACCTAAAAGTAGCCACTTAGGATTATCAATCACGATAAATGTCAGGTTCTGACAACATTTTTGTCTAACCTTTAAATGCATAATCTTTTTAAAGATTTAATTAGCCATATCTAATCTACTGTCAATTCTTTACATTAACGATTCGGCAAACACTTCTGCAGGTACCTAAATATCATAGATTCAAACCCAACAAGCACTTAATAAATAAAAATGTGATATCATAACATCACGCGTGAATATTCTTCGAAGGATTCTTGAATTTAAGTCCCATACAATAATAGGGCCGAATTTCCATTTTAAACAGGAAAAAAATCCAGAGTCCAGCCAGCTACTGAGAATTACCCAATGTAGTTAATATGCAAGTACCTAACACAGCACGACCTGAGCATCGAACCTAGGACCATACGCTGACCAGCCGGGCTTGTGACAACTAGACCAACGACCGTCAAAAGTAAAATTTAAATCAATTTATAACAAAAATCTATTACCAATATCCTCCAAGATCTTTAAACTTGACATTTAAAGACTAGCGAAATAGATAGGCCAATACTTTCATTTTTTGTTACAAAGCACACCGGTGGGTCCGGATACAAATGGTACCGTCTGACCCCAAATAGTTCCTCGTTAGCCTGCGCCGGCGCACATGAATTAATCACTATGTTTTATTGTTAGCCGCGCCCGGTATACAGGTTGATGTGATTGGTTTAGAAGAAGTATGTTTGTGGTAAGGGTGATTTAATAAGCTGCAATAGCTCAAACGAGCGATCTTGAGTGTGATCTCTGTTCGATGCCATTTTGGAGTGTTATTTTAGTACAAGTATATTTTTGCTTGTCGGGGTTAAAAGGAATAATGGTAAGATAGTTTTTTTAATATCCTGTCACTTCTATGACAGCTTTCCATCTAGGCAATGCCGCTTAGGATTGAACTCAGTAATTTTAATTACAGAGTTCGAAACTAAGCGGCATATTTTAGCATTTTTGGTATTTCATGATTTATAATGAAACACAATAATGAAAACCAACATTAGTCAAAGTAGATTTATTTTGTGAAAACTTTATCATAGTAATTTTACACTTACATTTCTGATACTAAATTACAGCAATTTCTCATTCAATTAAAATCAACCTGTATTCAAAAAAAATTGCCGGCCGTTCCGTGTGAAAACTAGCTACCACACATGTATACCTAATGATTGCCAGTCAATATGTCCAAATTGTGATTAATAGGACGTCGGCACACTATCAAAACGAATCATAGCTTATCTAGAGATTTATATTTTTTCGCTTAAATGCATCTGTGGCTCTGTTTTGACCACTCAAAGGTGCTTGTCAGATGTCGTTAAGGATTAAATGTCAAAGATACGGTAATAATAATAATAATACCGGTGTAGTATTGTCCCACTGCGGCAAAGGCCTCTTCTCATATAGAGAAGGCACGAGCATTGATCACCACGCTTGCTCAAGAAAGGTTGGCGATTTCAGACTTATATTAACTACTAGAAGGCAGATGTGAGTGGAAACGCCCTAGGAGGACATATAGTGACCTTATTGGTGATGTTCTTCAGAAAAGTCAGGTGCGTAGTACTCGCAACGGGCGTACGTGTATGACCAGATGCATGAACGTAAAAGAGGCAAAAAGAGTATGTAAGGGTCGTAGCAGGTGGCGTTCTGTAGTTTCTGCCTAACCCCCATGGGAAGAAGGCGTGAATATATGCAAACACAAAAAATCTTCTTGAACTTTTTCTTGAGCATATAGAGTTGGGTCTTAGCTACTATTATTTAACTGTCTGAACATATATTTCGCTGCCATCGACTTCTTCCGCGTGAAATATCTTGTTCCCCCGACCCATCGCCATCACCTACCAAAGCTACTTACTTACCTACTACATTATCGCTTAGCGTTCTTTCTGACTTTTTTGTGTTTGCTCGGCTCCTTAGGGTCCTAGCGTGGTGTTAAGTAGCCTATAACTTTCCTCAAGAATTGGGCTATCAAATACAAAAATATTTTTTCAAATCCGACTGGTAGTTTTAGAGGGTGGGGGATTTTGATGGCGGTGGGTTTCGGTAGTTCTGGTGTGTTCAAACAAACAAACAAATAAAATCTTTAGTTTTATTATTAGTAAAGGTGCCGATTCTCTTGTCACAAAATTCTCTAAACTAGACTAAAAATCACTAAAATTTTGTTTAGTCCTGTCAAAAGACGATTTCTCATTCTGAAATAGAATAAAGTGACACAACTTAACTATATTTTAGTTTGACAGCACTAAGATGGTACTGATTAATTAGTTT
Source organism: Griposia aprilina (assembly GCA_916610205.1). Lineage (NCBI taxonomy): Eukaryota > Metazoa > Arthropoda > Insecta > Lepidoptera > Noctuidae > Griposia > Griposia aprilina. Next base: position 13,560,153 of record OU744306.1, read on the forward strand.
AGTGAAAATGGCAATTTTGCTATTCTGAATTTGACGTTTTTAACCTAAAATTTTGGTTGTCTTAACTAAATCTGGCTATTTTTAATCGCGATTAAAAAGGTGTGGAATAAAATTAGTTGTCATGAACTAAGATTCACCACAACACCTCGACTTCAGGGGCAAAAACAGTACTGTATTTTTTTATTATTTTGCTTATATCTCGAAAACGGTGTGTCCTATCGCAAAAATAATGAAAATTTCGACCCCCTTTATGGAACCCTTAAACCCATATAACTCTACACGAAGGTATTTTTTTTTTCCGTACAAAAACTGAAAAATTCCATATCAAACACGCCGAGGCTGCCACGCATGCGCGCCTCCAGCTCTAAAAAAAAATCACGTGGTAGGGCAAACAAGTAGGTACCATGTGGAGTCGCGATTGTCAAATTTAATTTTAGTTGCGTCAAAATTATTTTTAAATTTAGAGATATTTTATAGCAGAATAGCTCTAAGATTCTCATAGCCAAAAGTAAGGAATTTTAGTGTAAGTTTAGTTAGTTTAGTTCGGTGTACAAGAGAATCGGCACCAATATAGATAAGTCCAGGTTTCCTCACGAAGTTTTGGACATGACCGTAAATATATGGCACATCGAGTTCAAGAAAAAAATCGGTTTTGTTGAGCGTCATCTCCGCTACTCCTGCATATGTTGATATCATATGCCCAGCTTTTTCCCAACTAAGTTTTGGTCGGTTTCTAAGTCTAACCGGATGCAGCTGAATACCAGTATGGAGCAACTACCTATCTGACCTCCACAACCCAGTTACTGGTTAATACGATTCCTCTTGTTAAAACTGGTTGACAGACTTTCGGCTTCTGACGACACGTAAGGACGTGAAAGATCCATGAATGACAGCCGGGATTAACGGAACAAGACTCCAACTAGAGGCGCGACGCGACTCTAGTAGAACAGTTCCTATAAAAATTGAATGGAAATTTGTTCTACAAAAGTCGCGTCACGCCTATTTGCCTTTAACGTGCTTTCCAAGGCTCGGACGGGTCTCGGTATGTAAAGATGGTCACCTATCTCCCAACAGACCTCGACAAGCGTAGCTTGACCAGATCGATCAACCCGTGCGGTTGTTATTAGCCACGAGCCCGTATTGACAGTGTCTTTCTAAATCTCGATGTGTCATTTTTCCATAATATCCGGGTAGTTACTGCTGTGATTCAGTTTTTGTATTTGGAATCGGTTCTGTTTTCGAATTTATTGACCATAGATGTTGGCGTCACTGTGACGTATGTTGAGCTAATTCTTGAAATTGATAAGAAGCTTACTGAACTTAATGGAGTATGAATCAGTGCCTGTTATAATGACGTCATTGGATTACGGATCACCTAAATTAATACGTTTTTTATTTATCCCTTGGCTTTGTTACTGGGTTAAACCATGTTAAGTTCTGAATAAATTCTATTGATAAACACGGAACGTTTACCTCAATAATTGATGAATCCATACTAATATTATAAATTTGAAACTAACTCTGTCTCTCTGTCTGTTACCTTTTCAAGCCTAAACCATGTAATTGTTATGAAATTTGACAGGTAGATAGCCTGGGACCTGGAGGAGGACATAGGCTACTTTTCATCCTTGATCGTAGACGAAGTCACTGGCAACAGTTAGTACTGTAGCGATTCATATCGCACCTTCAGTAGAAATGACTTATATAAGCCAAAGTGCTTTAAAAAGTCTCTTTTATCCGGAGGAACAAAGACCCGTATAAATATCAGCTTAATACCGCCAGAGGGTAAAACTGCCTTAGTCATATTGCTGCATTTTTTTGACTATCGAGGCGCGATAAAAACTTAAAATGGCTCTCAATCACTAAAAGTGAATTAATGCCCTTGGCCTACCAAAGGTTCGATATAATGTCCCAAAGTTTTAACTTACCTGACGTACGTAGTTACATGTTTATTAATTCCTTCCTTGTATGTCTTTCCATTGGAATATTATCAAATCTGTAGGAAACACTACATTAATTCATTCGATATTTAGAACTCTCTCACTCTTTCACTTTCATGAAAGAATATGACACATACCTACAACGTAGTGGATTACATTCGAACATGTAACACTTCCAATTTTATTTAGCAATCATTTAACCTGTGGTGATAGATATACAGTTAAATAACTCAACAACAAGTGAAAGCAGCCGGATATAAAGAATAAGAACTAAATTGCAAAATATTAATTTAACTATGTCCCATGAATGATCAATAAAAGTATATCATGATATCACCACGTGCCTCGCGGGCGAAACTAAATACAGTATCAATTATTTTGCTAAACTTTTGACACTCAATTACTCTATGATTTATGATAACTAGTTTAAAAAAAAATACTATTTAAGACCTTGTCAAGCCAGGGAAGTTAATTGTATATCTAATTGACTACCAACTTAAATTGTACTTATATTCGATATACAACTTGACTAAGAATAAGGACAGTTTTGTGAATGTGAGAACGTTGTAGACCTAACTTGTAAACTGTAGATTTGTGGACCTTTTTATATTTTGTTGAGTACCTGTTACTTGTTGACAGGCCTACACTGTCCTCCCATATCTATCAACACTGTAATTGGAAACATTGTAAAAGCCCCTTATTTTTAAAAGAGTAACCGTGGAGTTTCTTGCCAGATCTTCTCCATAGGAAACAACCAATTGGAACCGTGCACCTAGCTTCTGACGTTTCATAAGTGCCCATGTTGGTTTATGTGAAATAAAATATTTTGATTTGACAATTTAAGCCATTAAGTCATTCCGTACAATGAACCATCATTCATGAACTTCATGAAATTACTACAACACGATGACGATTATTGGTGACGTAATGTGTCAATTTGATTTTTTTAAACCCTGGCTGTACATATTACTGTTATTTTGATTACCCTCACAGGACTCATTAGTTCAATTGACCTTTAAGAAAGTTCTACCATAATAATTCCTTTATCGGTCCGCAATCAGACCTAATAAAGACTAAAATAGTATCCGGTATTAGAAAATTCAAGATAATCCTTAGTCCATCTTTTGACTATAACTCATCCATCGACAAAGTTCCCACGATACACTTCTTATGAGCCAGTAATGTAACGATCGATAAAACTATTATTATCTCGGCTAAACATCAAAATTATACCTTAATTTCTTCAAGATAAGAACCAGTTTAAAACGAAATGAAACCAATCTCCGAGCAATATTTTATTGTTATTCCGCAATTAAGATTAATGATAAGACTTAGACGCAGTAAGTACTTAATCCAAATATCTAGTTTAAAAAAATCTTAAGTATGAGCTTGATTGGAGCGGGGAGGATTCTGTAGCATTTATTTTGTTTTATCTTACATTCCTAATTTCAATCAAAATATATTATGTTTAAAAAACTTTTTACAAAATAAAACAACCGACTTTCAAAAAAGACACTACAAAGTGAAAAATGACTTTAATTTCGGAAGTCAGTGTCTTTGGTTTTATATTTTCGTTTTTTTTTTTTGCCACCGGATTCCGAAATTAAAGATATTTTTCACTTTGTAGTGTTTTTTCGGAAGCCGGTTGTTTTTTTTTTTTGGAACAAGGTTTCTATTTTTCACTTTTTAGTTTTGGTACCTCCCCCATACGAATTCGTATACCACTACTTGATATGTAAATAACTGTGACAGGAAGTTATTAAAACATCATCAATGTAAGTACCTATATACTAAGTGGGAAAAAAATACCCATTATTAAGAATAACTCAAAAAATACTGGTCAGATCTTGATCAAATTTATATATCACCACATGAGTAGCACCAGATTTCAAATAAAAAAAGAATCATCAAAATCGGTTCACCTAGAAAAAAGTTCTGAGGGAACACACTTAAAACAAAAAAAATACAGTCATATTGAGAACCTCCTCCTTTTTTAAGTCGGTTAAGAACAGTCATTAGTAGGTAACTGTTTATTTCAATGCTTGAAAGAGTGAAATATCTTCACAACAAGAAAAAACAAATCGTCTGCTCAAGATAAAAAGATTTATATTTCCAGAATATGTAGATAATAATTATGTTATGATGTTATATTCTTAAATATCTTATAGTGTGTAAATAAATAAATTGGCTGCCAAATCATTCGAACTTTCGTCCAGTCGAAAAACCACCGTCTGTCGTGTTGAAAACTTAGTACCTAAATACTTTCAATAGACATATTCCATTTCCTTACTCGACATTATAAGATCATAAATCTCCAAGTTTATTAAAGTTTCACCACATACCTTACGGAACTCTATGAAACAATGCTGATATCGTAAATACGCCTATAAGATCAAATTGATGCGTAGGAGTGTCTTAACAGTACTCGTATTGTTTATAATTTATTATAAAATGTCAAACAAAGCAGTTGTTATCTTTCTACACTTCGATAAGGCTGCGTTTTCACTAGATATGCCGATGATTTATTAAGAACTTTTGCAAATGGCTGCAATCAATCAATCGATTCGATTATTCGGTTTAATTCTCCAAGGGTGGTTGCTAGGTCACTCAAATTATGCTTAATCGGCTGGAGGACACTCGAGACACAATAGAAGTGTTCTCGATATTACGTCTGGGGGCGTTTAACGTCAGGCAAAGTGTTAAATAAATGGCACTGTGTTTACTGGGGAAGATATATGTGTATGTGTATGTGTGTGTGTGTGTGTGTGTGTGAGTATGGGAGATTGCTGTTAGTCCAGTATGATGAGCAATACTGTAAGTAACACAGCCAAAGTAAAAAAAGCAATTCGCATCTGCAGTCCAATAAAACAAAAACATTAGGTGGTCTTACTTGTTATCTTTTTGTTTAAAAATAACTCATTTGACATGTCATCTGTATACATCTCATGTCATCTACTTCTTCATTTTCACACCACCCTCTGATATATACGTTTGCCAACTCATAATTGCACCATTTTCATAACTCTCGCGCTTTTCATCATCTTGTTCCATTTATTCTTTTGCAATTCCTTTCAGAAGCCTCGTGTTATTATTTTAAAGTCGTATTACTGCAGTTTATTTATTTTTATTGCATTTTTTTTCGTTTGCCTTAGTAGTAGTTGCCAATGCATCAAATACTTGGCAGAGCAGTGAATACACACCTTTATTCTTCCAATAAGTTAGGGCTTATTACTATTATCAGATCATTTGGACTTTAATTGGGTACCAACAAATGGTTTTTATTACTCGTTCCTATAATGTAATGAAGAGATAACCTTTAGTAATGATTGAGTATTAAATGTCAAATTAAAATTATGTTCCCTTTGCCCATTTTACTACCGACTTTTATGTAATTTATTTTCATGGTAGTCAACTGTAACGTGTTTCGTAATTATGAGAATTTACCAAATATATTTACTTGAACCTACATCATACATGTTGTTTTACGCAATCGACGGAGATCATTGACAAGGCGACTTACTCTTTCTACAGTATTTTTATATCACAAAGCGACGCGCGCTTTACTTGTGGTAACCAAGTGTACAAACACGATGTGAATGAGTGCGTGACGACGAGTAGCGTCAGCACATAACACACGCACGCATACACACACACAATTCCGACTTTGGCATTGTCTCGGACGGACGGTACCGAAAGCTCCTGCACTTACACACACATTCACAGCGTGTTTGTACACTTGGTAAAGACAAGTAAAGCGCCCGTCGCTTCGTGAGATAAAAATACTGTACTACTGCAATAGGTAGGTAATGTTCATGAAACATGCTTCGCTGTTCTTCAAACTTACAATATCATAGCCGTAGTCCATGGTATTCTACAAAAGATCGCGAGAAAGACCTAAATGAGACTGGCACGGGCCAGGGAAGCATGGCAAGAAAAAGAAAGAAGGGCTATACTCAACAGTGGGTGGAAGAAGGCTACCAATGATAATGATGATGACATGGCGTTCTTTAGTTCTGCTGATATAAATGGAAAGTCACATTTCTAAATATCCCATAAGGGTGGTCATGGTCATCTAAATTGAAAACCACACAGCAATCTTACAATCAAGTACTTAAATAATATTCCCCTCAAAACAGTTTCTGCAACTTGTACAAACCTCTTCTATAATTGATGTACAGCTTAACTAACCGTAAGATCGAAGATTACAGTTGTCTTAAGAGACAATATAATTATCTGCGCACAATTATTCGAGGCTGAATTAATGACTTTAATTACATTATTTATGATGTCCGCTCTAGCAGGAATGTAGGTTTTTGTTTTTCCCGTTGCGTTTCTTAAATTGTTTAGTGGCAGATGTTTCTACACCCTTAAGTATCAAGGAAAGAAAGGAGTCACGGTTTACTGAAACTATTTTGTTTTCCCCATGATAAATCTAAAAGTATTAACCAGAAAAGATCGATTAAATACATAATACTGTATTCTAAAAGCTAATGAAATAAAGTGGACTGCTGTTTCAAGTTGCAGAAGAATCAAATGGGACAGAGCCCAATGGAAAGAGTAGGAGGCCTTTGCCAATAGGCACAAGGCGGAAGAGACGAGGGATATTTTGTAGTTTGTTTTTACCCGACTACGGAGAAGCAAAACAGAGGGTTATGATTTTGAACGGTATGTATGTATGTGGAAATGTATGTATGTATGTTCATCTGTTCTCTCTCTTATCATAATTTGACAAATCAGGTAACGTTGGAAGCGTCTTGAGCGTCGGCTGGTTATAGGCCATACGACGTCACATTTAAATATGGGGATCTCCAGAAGTCATAGTCAAGAACAAAAAAAAAAAAAAAAATATGTTCTGTTGGGTGTCAAATGAAAGGGCATAATTCGCACATTTCAAATATACATAATATATATTGTTAGCACGAGACAATACAATCTAAACAATTAAAATGTAAAGCGGCTCTACAAATACTTACTTCAAAGTAAGTTCAAAAACTAACCTACTGAAAAATCACGCTCTAAAAGTATGAAACAAGAAAATATTCTTATCTGAAATTGTTATATACAAGCTATTCAATATTTATCGTCTATTAAATAAACAACTTACATGTAATGTCTTGTAATATATTTAATGCATACCTATTTATTCATAGTGTTGTTCAGAGGAGCCGTGGTTATATGCCACCTACCGTAACAAAACAATACATTCCAATAGTAGTAAGTGATCGTAAGCTTTAGGGCAAAGTTGGATATGACCACGGCTATCCTCTGTACTTCATCAGGAATATGTGTTAAATACATTATAATATATTACGTGTAAGTTGTTTATTTAATAGACGATAAATATTCAATAGTTTGTACATAACAATATCAGATGATAATATTTTTTTTATTGTATGTTACGTGACTTTTACGTTCTTTCATATAAAGGCTATTTTTCAATGTTGAATTGACACTGACATTAGTCCCATGTTAAAGTCCATCGCCTTTATCCATGCTTGTAATTCCCGATGCTTAACAAACGTATCCTTATGGCCGCCAAACCAATGGGGTGGTAACCATCATATTAAAGATTCTTCGAGGTCTTCCACACAAGATAACCCCATCTACCCATCAACACACTAACCGCACACGTAGACCAAACCTCAACATAAACAATAGAAGAACGCACAATTCAATATGCAAAACAATGTAATGATAATGCTTTAGACAATGCACTGTCGCTAACCACTATATCGATTTATTGATGTTCAATATTAAATACTTGAGCAATAAAAGTAACCAGCATCCCATGACCTCCCGAACCGAATCTTTAAACCCCTATTACTTTTTAAAGCTTAAAGAATTTAAGAGGCAGAGAAGGTCTTGTGAAAATGGTTATCCAAGTAAGGAATGGGCTGCACCGTGCCGAAGCCTTAGGCAATCCGGTATTTATCATTGCTATTGTGTATATGCGCCCTTTGTGGTTTTGAAGTACTGAAATGACTTCACACTGCAGACGATGATATGTCGTTAATGTCAATTGTTATCGCAGATTTAAATGTTAGTAGGTAAAGTTCGTCGGTCAATATTTTGACTGATTTATGAATGGCGTTTCTAAATTTATTATTTAAATAGTCATTTGTTCTTGTACGGAGGCTGTTTTGTTCGGTAAGTAGCTTCCTGGGTAGGCTAATTACATCCTCTGTCTTTTGGAATATAAATCACTATGCCAAGTAGACATTTAGAACTTCAATAAGTCGGTAAAGTACTTGCTCGTCAATTACAACTACTATTCACACTTCTCTATGCATCGGGAAATTTTAATTAATTTATCGTCAAGATATTCCATCTAGCTATATGAAACTCTAACTAGTGTTTTTTCCTATATCGAATTTAAAAGGTATGTATTAGCTCCATCACACACAGGCCCCTGCCTATGCCTCGACAATAGGATACTATCACATCTTTCTGTTCGTTAATATAAAGGCAAAACAAACGACGATCAATATTTAAACAGTTTGGTCTAAATCCTTCTCATCACATTTATTGTAGGAAAGAAGCCTAGCCCATATTCAGCAGTGACCTAAGATACACTTTCAAAAATAATCTACACGTATTTCATTAACTACAAACATAATAGCCAATCCCAGAACTAATCAAACTAATTTAAATCATGTGTGTTTAGTTATTAATTTTTATATGCCCCCCGACAAGTGTCCGAATCAATCGATGTTAAATGACGACTCGATTAATCAATCGAGACATGTATTCATTTGTATCGCAATTAGACTGTGTGTTTTCGTTTGTGAATCATTAATCTACATATCCGGGGGCTTGTTTGTCTGTCTGTCTTACATTTGTTAGTGGAGAGTATGTTGTAAGAGGGATGGGATTAGTCGATGCATCGAATAGTACCAGCAATAGTATCTATTCTGTAAAAATATCATCGTGAAAACTTAGTTGAGGTCATCCTAAAGTGAGCTGTCATTCCAACTGCACCCTAATTGGGTAACACACTATCAATCACATTTTAAATAATTTTGAAGGATATTGCTAATCCATTGCTTCATACGTTCCAAAAATTTGTCTGCTCAACAACGTAAATAACGCAATGAGTGTTGTGGAACTGTCAAAACTAAAGCCATTCCTACTGTTAGTTTGTTACGCAATTACCCCGCTGATACTAGGGATTGACGTTATTGACAACTCACGTCACCTAAGTTTTCAATAAAATGAATGAAAATGATGAAATGATGAATGAAAATGAAAATTCAAAAAAAATTCAATAATTTTTTCTGTAAAAATTTCAAAGTGAAATGTTTTACAGAATAAATCGGCTGGACACTAATACCTGATATACCTCTTCAGGTTTTTCCAAGAAATGGAAAATATTGATGGAAAAAGGAAGCTAAAGATAGTAAAAGAGAAAGATCATCATTACGAGTAATGATGAGTTTTAAAATTTTAGAAGTGTTTCAGTTGAATTCAGTCGAAGTCCTATTATTCTAGTTAATCTTAACCAACGCCACGAAACTTTTCAAAACATGCCATGCCTTTCATGCCAGTGAAATCCTTAAAAAAAAAACTCACCTTATTACTTACTTGCTAATTTTGTTATCCAAGTCCAATCGAAGAAAGATTAATAATCATTTATTTAGTCGACATATGAACATCTCTAGCAATACAGTTAATGACATGCAGTGTAAATATTTTAATAGGTGTGTACGCAATGATTTATTGTACCAAAACTAGACCAGTGTGCTTTCAAACACATGAATAAAGATAAAATAAATAATACATATTATCAAGATTAGTTTATTTGTTTTTGTTCTTACATGTGCAATTCAATGTTTGCTGATCAAAAGATTAAAATGACATACATTTAGAATTTAGATCGGCTGACTTTATCATTTAATAGATAAAGCCTGTATTTTTAAACGATATTGCAATAATAGGTGTCGAAATCGATTTATAACTTAACAATAGATTGTGGTAATACTCGTATATTGATATATTGTTGCTTTATCTCGCCTTTGGCTTATTTCTTGTAAGGCATTATACCGACTGTTGTTAATTTTAGAGATATCGGAGATTTATCGGAATGTATTTTCCTTGCTCGCTTTGTCGCTCATTGGTATGAGTTGAGGTCAGATTATAGGCGGTTAGTATATACCACTGAACAACTGTTGCAGGGGTGCACACTTGTACGAACCGACATAATTCGGCACAGCCCGGCGGCAAAATCGAATTTATGTAGAATTGTAGATATACAGAATGATCCAAATAGTGAGGTCATAAAAAAATTGATTCGTCATGCCCAGGGTTATCCGAAAATACCTCATGTAAGTTCCGCGATTCTTGATAGTTTTCGAGATATAAATAGTGATGTAATAAAAAATTATTAGATGCCTCATAATTGTTTTTTATAACGTCAGTATTTGGACTAACCTGTATGTTCGAGAAAAAGCAGATCTGCATGAGCCAAATGAAAGAATATGTGTAGTAATTGCTTCGGGTCGACTTTGTTGTTCAGCAAATATTGCCGACCTTAAACATGTGTTTATCACCCTTCATAACTGTCTTTTCAACAGTCTTATTGAATTGGTTATATCACCATGCTTGGAAGATGTATTGGTGAATGTAATTTGTGGTTTTGAAAACACAGTAACCCTATAACTGCCCTTTTTTTGGCATAATTCCGCAGGCAACCCTAGCGAGTCCAACAAAAATATTTATTTTCAAGGGTACATATAGAATGGGTTCCAAAAATGGTGACTTAATCGCCTCTTAAGACATCGTATTATGTACCACTGTATATCATTGGAGTCAGCAAATTTTGTTTGCGACAGAAAATGATGAAAATGACCCACTAACCAACCCAATAAAGGTTTGAAACCGTTAATATTCAATACTCCAACATAATAATAGTCGTAGATTAATACCACCGATTCATACAAATATTCGATATAACTGAACTTCACAATATCAAGATGAACTCACAGATTCACAATTCTAGTTCAAAGAAATCAATTCCAAAAAATCTAACAAACGAGAACTGGAGCAATAATAACTGCTGTGTCATCATGAACTTGATAACGGTATGACCATCATCGATATTGAAATCAATTGAAAACAGCGAAATATCGATACAAAGTGATGGGTACTGAATCGATTCCCTTTACTCGATCGATTGAAACTCGATTTGAAATTGTGGTATAAAATGTTGTCGTTTTTGTCGATAGAATGGGGCAACAATAGCTCAGCAGGTATTCTATAATGGCGGGAAAGGGCGGGAGTTCGCAACCTACTCTGTTTTTGTAGGTTTTCGAGTAGCTTAACCAGTAAAAGCTTATTTGGGTTAGCTCGCAATACTAGCAGGAATAACTTCACTAAACTCTTGTAGCTACGAGTAAGTACCACTTCAATGGAACAGCTGCTCTAAGTAGAACTTTAGGAAGTATTAGACATTTTGCAAAGTCGATGTGTAATTATGGGCACGTGATACATTTCAGCTTTGTTTCTGGGTCAATGCATTTATGATGTTTCGAGTAATGTTTAAAATATGGCCTCAAGCGTTGGTGACAATTTTCGAGTGTTGATATTCTGATATGTGTATATAACTTGAGCCACCTGCCTATTTATCATCCTAGAATCCGCTTGCCATCCACGTGAACATCAGACCGGCACGCCTAGGACCAATCTGTCACCCAAAGGAACCACAGACAAGCTTAAACTAAAACCATAAACTCTCACTGTTACACGTCCCAACACTAAGTGAAAGCAACACTACACGGTAGAAATAATTCAAAAGATACAAATATAAATTCAATGGCCCACCGCGGAGTCGAACCCGTATTAATGTTGTAAAATAAACAGATTCTGTAAGTAATGAACTCTCGCGGTCTGTTTATTTATTGTATTCGTTCATTGAGAGGGAAAACGCATTTGTAATACAAAATGGCTTTATTCGGTCGATACCGTTTCTGTGGTCGGTTATGGGCGGAATTCTGTTATGTCTTACCTGTAACTTTCTGTTTGGTACCTTAAGCTCGCACTTAGATGTCGATTTACTTACGTTGTTTATGTTAATCAACTTTGATTAAATTGGTCCAATTTTCAAGACAGAAAATTCATTATTCTTGCACAAATTCTACGCACTTAAAACTATCAAAACATTTAACGTTACAATAAAATTTACGTGTTTTTTAGTTTCTATACATTTAAAAATTAGAATTTTATTACTACTTTTGGCTGTAAGTACGTTAGTAGGTATATCATCTTTTTGTCTAATTGTGTATCTTTTAGTGAGATTAATCTTTCAGAAAAAGTAATGTTCTGTCTGGTAGTTGTAAGTCGAATAATTAACATCAACCTCAAACACCATGCAATTTTATTACGAGTATCGATGAAGAAACCGAAATTATAACCATACAATATCATAAGTTAACGAAGTACCGAAAAAAACTAATTACCCATCCATTAATCACTATAAAAATTAAAGCAAATAACTTAAAGTGTCAGTGATGTAATTCACTTAAGACGAAATTTATCGCCAGCTCAGTGACGTGGTTATTTCTGAGTGAAATCGTGCAGTTGAGGTTTAAGCACATAATTTACGGTCCCCTGCCCAATAGTTGGGGATTTATGAGTGCCCACGGCTATCATATGGTGTAATCCACAACAACGTGATTTTACAACACAATTATTTTCTGAGATATTGTATCGGCAACGCCTGGTTAGATCTTTAACTTGTGTAGGCTTGAACGAGATTTTAGACTTGATTTCAGCCGAAATTACGAAATTATAGGCATATTTGTGAAGAATTTGGCGGATTTTATCATCTGAAGTAAATTTATTATGCATTTCTGAAACTGAAAATGTTATTTTGATTGTTGAAAGTCTTTACTTTTTAATCACGCTTGCGCCAATATGAGGAAATACTATCAATTCGTTGAAGTTCTTTTAATAATGCAATATTACTCAAAGTACGCAAATAAAATTTCTTGTAAATGCAGACAAAAAGGTTTCCTCTGGGAAAAGTTGAAACTATAATTCAATGCATTCTTCACTTATTATTTTAGAAAACTATTGCGATAACCAAAACCGTTTCTACCAAATTCAATATTCCCATTCACATAAACTTTCAAACGATCCATTTAAATTCCCATAACGCGTTATGGGTCTACAATTAGCGGTTCATAACTGACGTACATATTTGCATACATTACTGTTTACGTATGGTCATCACGAGAGGGCGTGGTCGCCCGCGGCAATTAGATGCAGTGTGTGCGTTTAATTTCATTTCTCAGAGTATTCTAAACAGGAAAAGTTTGTACATTGTACAGTGTTGGTGGTCTATGGGTTGGCGTAGTAATGTCATGTTCGGGTGCTAGGATTTTGTAAAGGTTCGATAAAGTAAAAGTTAACAGTAACAATTTTTTGAAAATATTTCGGGATATTATTGGTACCCATGCATGGATGCATGAGACAGACAAGTGTGGAAAGGGGAAAGGGAGGTATTTTCATATAAGTATAAGTAATCATCCAGACACTAAGTTCGTTATGTCTTCTATAGGTACTTATCAGTGCTTGATTTGCCATAACATGATGACATGAATGACGGCTTGTTCTGACTTTATAGCTGAGCAAGCAATTGACCACAGTGTAGTCTTTATACCGGTAAAGCCGCAGCCTTTCATCAGATCAAAGATTCACGTTTCCAGTTTGACGATTCAGACTTCAGCTTTAGGTTCTTTACACACTGTTATCCCCCTGTGACACAGGTCGTCCTAACTTAGGATCCAGACAACAAACTGCAACGAGGAATTCAGTGGTAGGTATTCACATCAAATTTTAAAACGAACATTGCATTAATCTTTGATCTATTCCAAGACATTCCCATCAAATATAGCAAAAACCCTGATCTCTTCATAGCCATAAAACAATATTTTCGCTGGTTCACATGGACGCCCCCCACGGGCAGAGCGCGGCGGCTCGCGCATGCGCGTGGGCGGTGGTGCGCGCGCGCACTATTATGTCTTAACGTGGAGGGTTCGCGACAGGTGGGCGGGGCTAAGTGACGCGCCGTGACGTCAAACGTCAGGGGTGACCCGGGGTTAGGTTGTGGAGGAATTATTTACTATATAGTAGAAGTTGGCAACTTAGTCCAAAATTAGCAATCAAACTGGATATTTATATTTATTAGACTAAGTAATCTAAATTTTCGCCTAATTTGACGAATTTTAATTTATTTCCATCATTTAAATTGTATGCTGATTAAAACACTTAACTCCCTGGCATGTAGAGCTATAGAACTTGCAGGTGTAGGAAAACTAGAAAACCAAATTAAAGCCCTGTGTTATTTTTCTCGTTTCATATTTGGATTCTTTTTTCTTTAATTGCTATTTAATATTTTAAATCTAATAAATAAATAAAATAAAATTAATATATCCTATCTTAACTAAAACTATTAACAAACCAAAATATTGCGTCGGAAAATTCCTCCGCATCGCTGTCGACTGGTAATGTACCCAAGAGACTGGCGGCATTGCCACGTTGTATGGCAATGCTTAGCCTCTAGCCAAGGTAAAAGACAGCCCTTGGATCCCGGAAAGTGTCAATCTTTTTCAGCCTTGGTTGATTTGCAACTTGTATGAAAATAAGTCTCTTCATAAAAAAAACCCGGGATGAAAATTATTAAAATAAAACTCGTATTAAGATCTCTTTGCTAGCCCTACAGCAAACGCAACACTGCAATCCAGAGAAAATTCTGTTGTGCTTTACTTTACTCGAGAAATATGATTTAATTAAAGTTATTAAAGCGGTCCTGGGTTAATTGAAATTTGTTTATACAGAGAGCAGAGAGAATTATGTACTCCAGTCTACAATTTTATTGACCTCATCTAACCTCAGGTCGGATGCTGGCACTTAGGAAGTTATAAAATAATAATTGTTGATTATAAATTCTATCCCGAACTATAGAAACCTGTATTTTCATTAATAATAGCTTTATTTAACGCTCGGAATACAACAGAGATTGCCCAATAAAATGGATAAGTAATGTTCCATTGCGCGCACAATAATTTCTATTGGGGATTAGACGAGTCGATCCGTTTGCAAATCGCGACGTCTGGTGCGTTGTTTCGGTTTAGAGTCGCGACAGAAGGATAAAGGCTCCCACAAGCAGGCCCAACGCGACAGCTCAACACAAAGGCGCCGCTCGTCGAGCGACCTGCGGCGCCTTTGTGTTGGCTGTCGCGTCGTGCCAGTGTTTACGAGCCTTAAAGTTGAAGCAAAACAACAGGTATTTACAGACATGACGACTTTTATAATTTAGTTATTAACAATTGAACACACGAATATAGTACTATACTTTTATGTCAGTATTGCCGAACAGTGTCGCTAACCAAAAACGATTGATTACATTGTCCTATTCTAACACAGAACAGATGGCTTTTACCAACTTTTCTCATACTTGTGGCTGTTAAGTACCAGAGAGATATGTTATGTTATAGGGTTTTTCAACTAACCAAACAACATGAGATTTGACAGCCATTTTACTGATCAGAGTCTTACTCAAGGTTCAATCATACCTTTGAGAAATTAGTATGAGATTCGACCAAAGTCCAAAACGATTAGCTATCAAAAACCAACAGTTCAAAGTGGCAAGCCTTTAATTAAGAAACTGTTTGTCAAATCTAAATCTACGCACCAAGGGACCTAAACAATAGCAACAAAAGAAAGGCCTAGCGCACACGGAATGCTAATTGCGGAACCATCACCATCAGATCCGTCGCCGCAGAGTTAAAGCAAACGCTTTTATTTTTAAAGAGGCGTATACTTAGGGAGATTGGCTCGACATTTTCATCAGTGCGCAAACCGCAGGCTGTATTATTTTAATCGCAGAGCCGCCACCTTACGGCGTTTCCTACGTCTAGAATTATTTTGTGGATGAATGAGTGTACGGTGTTATTGTTTTAATGTCTGAGCTGGGTCCAGTATTAAGACAGGAAGTGTAGAATTATCAAGCTAAACAAAACAATTTTATGAAAAAATTACGTCGTTTTAAGTATGTTTGTACCTCGGGAGATGGAACTAAAAACAAAGTATCGTAAGACCATAGAAATATAAAACACCGATGCGGAAAACCGTTAACAGAACTACGCAGATAAATAAAATATTTAATAGGTATTTTCGCGACTGAAGAAAATTAAAGCTTTCGGAGGTCCTAGATGTACATGTACCTATATTGATGATTCTTTGATCACGTTGGCAATATTTTGGCACAATAAATTTTAAACTAGCAGACACTTGAATATCGAAGAAACGAAATAGAGGGCCTAGAAAAATGGCATTTGCTTCGGAGCGATTCTATTTCTACAATCGTTTTCGCTAATGTTTCCATCATACGAATCGAAAACTAACGATAACGCTTGTCAAAAAGTGCCAGTTGGCTTCGCATCTGTATGGAAGTTATGTATGTTTATGTATATGTTTATGTTCGACGCTGTCGATTCGTTTCATAGAATCGAATGATGTTAACATTGCAAGTAATTTCTATTCGTTGTCCTATGATCACGTGACATTTCGATAGCTTATGTCAACCCCATATATTTTTGGCTTTTCTACTAACTTCATCGCTAATCGAATGTTACTTTGTCTAGGCCCTCTGATCGGATAGCATCAAGGTCATAAAAAAGTAGCGCAAAAACATTACTAACGTGTATTCTGAACAACCCTCTGCACTTCTAAAGCCTGTTTTAATATGATGCTTTGATTTCTATAGGAGGACCTCCTAATCCATGGTGACAGCGTGTATGACGTCATAGACAAGCAAGACCAGCAGGCGGTCAGGACTGAGCTCTCCCGGGCGCCCACCGACGGAGAGGACCGGGTATTCCTGTGTCGCATGAACGTCGCCAGGAATGCTAGGCGCCAGATGCGGTTCGGGGATCAGAAAGTAAGTGTAGTATGTACCTAGCTTTAATAACTTAATGACAGTTGGTCCTGGCGAAGTGGCTGATAGATTGGGCTCCTCTTGCCAAGTACGATTTACTTATGAGACTAATATGCGTATGCACAAATACCGTATGATGTGTCAAACGGCATTAGGCGCAAATGGTAGACTAAGGCCCATTCCTTATCAGACAGCAGGCCCTAATCCCAGCAGAGGGAGAACGGTATAGCCAGGTTACGGGTGTGATAAAAAAAAGTTAACTTCGTCATCAACAGGTTTTAACAAATAAATTATAGAGGCCTTCTTTTAAGTATACCTATAACAGAAGATCAGATAATGTGATATATTCAGGGTATCTACTTAGTTTCTGCTTTTGTAAACCTGGTTTGATTTGTCAATGTCTGTGTACTTACTTGAGATTACCTACTGACATACCAATTGACTGACTGCCCCATTGGTCTCAAGCGCGACTGCTGAGCGTGGGATTCTGGGTTCGATTCCCAGGTTGGGCAATATGTTATTGGGTTTTTCTAGTAGGAATTTCTTAGTAATAGCCCGGAGTTTCGAAGTTAGCGGTGTGATACTCCCGTGCCTCGGAAAGCTCATTAAGCCGTTTGTCCTATGCTTGATCTCTTCTCCGGTCGTGTCGGATTGCCGTCCCATCGGTCTATGAGAGTGAGGAAAGAGAGAGTGCGTCTGTGTCTGCGCACACACGCATGCACTATAATATCTCCCGCGCCGAAGGCTAGTCTCCGCTGAGATAGGCCGCCATGGCCGAAATACGGTCTGGAGGTTTTTTTTTTTTTACCATCCAATATCAAGACTTTGGAATATTTTCAGTAAACAGTGATTTTATAAATATGTAGGGACCTGCCTATGCTTGCATACATATTTATAACCACGGCTTAATTCTAATTAGGGATAGTTATTGACTCCTGTGAACTTTGAATTTTGACAGGCATAATTAGCAAAAACTAAAAAGAGTGTTGAAATATTAATTAGTATTATGAGAGAATTCGTTTCAATTCATCATTCATCGTATTAAATTTGTAACGTCAGTCAAGGCAGTGCGAGGTCGGATTTAGGAGGGTCGGTCCCACTGCAAGCGTTATTGAGGTCCTTGAGTGAGCTACGTATATTAATCACTGCAGATGAAGGGAATTTATTTTATGCCATAAAATTCCTGAAGTACCGTTATATTAGGGACTAAATGTACCTTAAAATATTCATACCACAGAGCACGGAGGCCGCTGCTAGAGGCGGCATTGTCAACCCTTTCCATCCATACCAAACATGTTACCGTTTTATACGCATTACGCCACCATATGACGTTGGTATAGAACTGACAGCTTTGAAGGCGGTCCGTGACAGAAATTGTACGCATTCGGCTCCACGAATTTTATTATTAGGTACTGTCGTTAGTATACGCTGCCAGCGCGGCGATTCCGTGCTTTGTGATCCATACCAATCTAAAGTTTGTTACTGTAAGTTTTGATACAGTAAAAGCTTTCAAGCTCAACGTGAGAATTTAAATAAGTAACTTACTTGAGTAGGTAATAGAAAAAACAAACATTATTTTGATTAAAACTACTTTGACTCTGCCAATAAAATAATAGGCACACATTAAACAGTTCTACTATAAAGTTATTATATCGCCTACACTCGGACCTGACCATAAAATATTATACACGAAATCGATGAGAGCATAATTAACAAGTTTACTTTCAAAATATTTAAGTGAATATAAAATGTACATATAAAGAGGTTACAGACAGACTGACAAATTGATAGGCTTCGATACACTCGCGTTATTACAAGTAATTGAATGCTCACGCGCATGAAAGCTCAGCTTTTCACCGTTTATGTAAATTAGACCTTATTTCATACAAAATAGAACAACTTTTTTGTTTGGTTATTTGAGTTGGTATAATGTATGGATGTTATTTTGATATTGGCTTTTATACAAATATTTTAAGAATATTTCGAATTAATAACTCAATATGTTACTGATGTTCAATGGTTTATAACGCCAAAGTTGTTTATCTCCATCATTATTACCTCGTTAACGCCGGAAACCATACGAAAATGTTTTTAATAAATTATTTTTAAAACTGATAGAAAGTGAAAAGAATCGAGCACTTAATTGTACGAATATCATCAAAGGCTTTCAAATGCAGGCAGTGCTAGTCCAAGGGTACTGATCGTCCACAGTACACCCACAGGCCTTCGTTGATCATATTAATGTCCTAATGATAGAGCCATAACTTCTCATAAAGTCAGGCGTAGCATTATTGGTCATGTTAGACATAAACTACAACCTGCTCTCGTCAACACTTTCCTACATCCTAATTTACTGAATATGCCACTTAGAATAAAGGCTCCCTCAGAAAGGCGTGAAACGCGACACGGACCGCACGCGACCCAACGGCATCGCTGGTTCTCTTGTGTCGCATCGCGTGTCGCGCCTGTTTGAAGGAGCCTTAAACAGCCAGCAGTGGAAGACTGCGGAGTAATTCATCGATCGAATACTTCATTTACTTGAATTTTGAAAATATTTCTATAAACCTCAACGATCACATGGATAGTGATTTTTGTCATCCTACTTCAAAAACTGCAGACGAGAATTAATTGTGAAGTTAGGTTTGGTAGCTGTTCGACCCTTTCAAAATCGTGAAAGTCAAACCGCGCTGTAGTCAGTATGGTTTGACTCTCACATTTTTTACTCCCAAAAACCTAAGTGGCATTAACAAGAAGCAAAACCCCAGCTAGGTACTAACCAAAATTAATAATTCATCTCATAACGACATCACGAACAGTTTTTATATAAAATTAATTAGACCCATTTATACCTGCTTAAATCAAAGCGGTTAGTAGCCTGCTTTCAAAGTAATTATATTGTGGCTATAAACCGATGTGATCACCAGTCATCAGACTTATCAGATGAGCTATAACGAACGTTAGTTTATTGGAACCCAGTTAACACTCATGGTACATCGTGAGAAAATTGCCGAATCTTTTTGAAGAGCGTCAAGTTCCGGTACAAACGGAAGTCGTGTTTATAACTTTTCTATTGCCAATTTGTCAGGATTTATGTGTCCTTAGTTTAGCGTTTGGGAAATGGCTGGAAATTGAACTCCCAGGCTAGATGTAGGTCTAGGTGACTCATTAGGACCATCATGTGATTTTGGGCTACTTTTGGGCATCTAATAATTATCTCTTTTTATTCTCCTACGTGTGGATGGTAAGACTTTAAATTTTGACAAACTAATACGCTTACCATCGCGTGCATCGTCCGTATATTCTACTCTAGCCACTATCAAACAGAAAAAAAAAAATGTTAAAACCGCCGACGCAAACAAAAACCTATAAATAGTAAAAAATATAAATTGTAGGTAATATTATGATCCAAGCGTCGCACGGTGGATCGAAAATCGGCTGTAGAAGACATAGGATCTCGATTTCTTAAATGTTATTTTTTTTGCTGGAAATGACTTCTGCTGATCATTACTGTTCTATAAAATGTCACATGAAGTAAATGTGTGCACAAATGGAAGAGTTATAATTTTTATAAGAAAAAAATGTATGGAGCTACTATGAAAAATCGAATTATCTCCTAAACGGCATGTTTAACCGTAATATCCTTGGAGGTGGTCATAGTGCTAATTATTTATAATTTTTTGGTTGCGGATTTGACGAAAAATTTCATGCCGTTTTTTTTAAAAAATCGTCAAAATATTTTCATTTGTTTTTTCATATGAAACGATTCCTTTTAGTGTTTATGTTGAAGAACACGGACTTTTAACTACACGTAACATAAAATAGCATCACTCCTATATTTTCGAAGGAGTTGACAGAGGTTTATAGTACACCCACACGTAGACAACTATGTTTGAGCTAGATATTTATCAACACATCATGAGTTTTAAAACTTTTCATACAACCAAATTACCAATTGTTTACTCTTCTAATGAGTCCGAAAAGAAGTGATTAAGTAACTACACTGATTAGGTCTTCTAATGAGTCTTTATAGGTGATTTAATGATTTTCAATATCTCACGACAATGCCAACTATGGATTACATTAAATAAGAGTTTGATAATCTTTTTTTATTTAAATTAGTAAAAATGTGTCAAAAAACAGCAATTTTTTTATTTAATTTTTCTTGTTTTGTGTGTTCTTAATATTTGGGTTAATAACATATCGAACTTTTTAACTTGGACACTAAAAGGGATCGTTTTACATGTAAAAATAAATAAAAATATTTTGACGATTTTTTTAAAAAAAACGGCATTAAATTTTTCGTCAAATTGGCAACCAAAAAATCATAAATAATTAGCACTATGACCACCTCCAAGGATATTACGGTTAAACATGCCGTTTAGGAGATAATTCGATTTTTCATACTAGCTTCATACAAATTTTTCGTTAAAAAAAAATATTTCCTTCGTTTTTGGGCAGAATTAACTCGGGTGTCATTTTTGTACATAGTAATGATCAGCAGAAGTCATTTCCAGCAAAAAAAATAACATTTAAGAAATCGAGATCCTATGTCTTCTACAGCCGATTTTCGATCCACCGTGCGTCGTCGCCTCGGGTCACGTCTAATGATAACACGAAGTTAACAAGCAGCTATCGTTTCTACAATAGCAAACATTAATTATTGCTGAATATTTTATAAGCTTCGTCTGTTTGGCGTGTTCATTAGCCGTCCCCCGACGCGACGACGGATGCTTGAATCAAAATATTACCTACAACTTATGTTAAACAAAAAGGGCCAATACGTTTTATTTACTATTTATAGGTCTATGTTTGTGTTGGGGGTTTTAAAAAATGTTAATTTAACTTTTATATCCTGCTTTTTAATCTGTATATATAACTAATAGACATGCTAATATCGACACGTGTCTCGCTAAAATCTGCGCAGTTGTACGTATTTTTCGCACAGTGAAGCTATTTACTCATTTATCATCAGATCCTGATCACCATCTATCTATAACCTATTCATTGAAACCATTCCAATGAGCCTAAACACGATACCTCTGCTGTTAGTTGGTGAGGGAGTTGAGTATCCTAAAAAATCCAGGTGATGCTGCAGCATCAGTTCAAGGTACTATGTTCTTCTAATATCATTGCAGTAACAGAATACAGGGTAGGTATACAGGGTGCTGTGGCGCAGCATGGGAGAGGCCTATATCCAGCAGTGGACTGCGATAGGCTGAGTTGATTGATTTGAACAGAATACAAAATTTCGACTGGATCACCTGTGGAAAATGCTCACATCCCTTCATCAACTAGAAAAGAGCTGATAATCTTCAAACGGGTGAACAGATTTGATTGAATCATAGCTAAGAACACTCTCGATCAAGTCACCTTTCAAACAAAACATAAAAAATCAAAATCGCTGCAGCCGTTTGGGAGCTACAATGCCACACAGATACACACGAGAAAGTTATAACACCCCTCTGTTTTCGTCGGGCAATAAAGGTGACAGTTAAGTTACCGAAGTCGTTGAATAATAGTAATTCAGTCAGTATTAATCGTCTTGGGCGGCTAATATGACTTGCAAAAAGCATAAATAATCCATATAACCACGTCTGATATTAATGAAAAGTGACAACTCAATTACATAAAATAAGCAACACCTCATTCAATATAGAACATTCCCCCACAATAATAACTCACCACGTGATTCTCATGACAAGATAATTTCGAATAACTCAACCCAGGCCTACCGTCAATACATTAACTAACTCAAAAATAAGGGTACAGCAATAAATAAAGATTAGTCTAATCCCAACACCCACAGCTAAGTGGCCAGATACAGTAGAGAAGTAAAACACTTGCAAATAACAAATGACAACTATCTGCGCGTACGTTGTAGGAAATTAATATGGCGCAGGCGCACGTGTTCTGGACCATTTGTAAGTTTGTAGCCAAGTGTTGGGTATTTGATTTGCTGGTTATTGTCGTTTATCATCGGAAATTGTGTATAGTAGGTACAGTTATGAAGTAAGTAGGAGTTAGCTGGGTTGAAAGTTGGTGTATTTGATTTTGTGTAGTAGAGGTGACCAATATTAAGGTCTATAAATACATATTAAATTATCTTGAGGGTTTATTGAGTAGGGTGTACCAATAATTTCGGTTTTATATTGTATTTCTATTGGCCTGATGTGGTACATAAACAATTACTGAATGACATGGACAGCATTTAACATAGTTTATAATTGAAATAATAACTTAAACATAGGCCCATGTAAAAACTAATTAAATTCATGGAATCTTTTCATACACTGACTAGATCGATGAAAGATATCTATGACGTAAGTAAATCAAAAAATGGTTTAGGTAATTAGTACTCTGGGGAGGTCTTCTGAAATTCTCTATTACTTCTGAAACCTCTTTTAACAGATTTTGTAATATCTTGATTTAAAAGAGTGTCTTTGGAGTTACTTGCCCGTTCTTCTCCATAGAAATCTACGTTTTGGAATGGGCAACTAGCTTCAACTTTCTGACTAACTGACCGACTCTTTGACAATTCAAAAGTGCCTGTAAATGGTTTAATTGAAATAAATGCTTTGAGTTTGAGAGACAGCCTGATTTTATTTATTAAGGGATAATAAACAACTACAACATATATATTCCATGACAAAACTTTCAAGTTGTAATGTTGCAGTCCACTGCATTATCCGCAGATAAGGCATTTTTTTTTTTTTTTTTTGACATAATATATAACTGTATACATACATGTGTGTAGGTTTTCGATAACAGCTTATCAATTTCAAGTGTCTATAAGCCATGTTAGTCTGATCTAGGACCTATTGTAGATTAATCTAGATCTATTTAAATTCTAGAGTATTTATTTAAATTGGCATTGTTATTGTTGACACGTTTTCGTACTCAGCAAAAATAGCCAATTACCGGTATTTATCACCTGAGTTGGGCCGGGTACGACTTTCCATGTAGTTAAGTATTGTTACTTAGCACTACGCACGAGTACATATCAAGCTATACATAGCCAATATAAGCTGAGTTCACATTACACGAAAACCCTATACAAGGCGAGGTCAGATAAAACTGGAAATGTATAGCTTGATTTGTAGCCGTGTGTACCTTACTAGGTGCACTATTCGAGGTTGTAATATTATATTATAGTAAGTATAGTTTAACTATAGCTAAAATGCAAGAAAACAAGCAACTTATAATTAAAAGGGATAAATAACTGGCCTTCTGCATTCATTATCTATCTAAACTAATGTTATAAGGCTGTAGAATTGTTTGTTTGTGTGTAACGGGTAATTTCTTGAGGATCTAGAGACCCCTGGTGACGCCTCCCTCGGATACGGACAACACAACCTCCTCCTAACTATTAGTTCTAGTGTTACTAGACTAGGTGAAATTGACTATGTACCAAAAAAAGACCGGAGTCGGCTTCTCGGCAAGCGAACGACCGCTCCACGTCCCTATAAATTGTAATTAGCTGTAAATAGGATAGGCCAGGGGTCGGCAACCTTTTGAGTCGGAAGAGTCAAACGTTACAATTTACAAAATTTCTAAGTTTTTAAAGAGCCACAAAGAAAAAATCTTGGCAAAAATAAATAGTACTTGCCAAATATAAATAAGGTTTTTTGATAAAAAAAAACTAATCTGTTTATTTATATATTTATAAGTAGTGTTTTTTCACAACAAATTAAATTATATATATATGTATGGTACAAGTGGCTGAGATAAAAATGGTGCCTAATCCTCGTTAAAAGACTCAGAAAGTTTTTTTTTTTAAATAAAATAAATAAGATATGCGTATGGAACTAAAGAGCCGCAGCTTCACATCCAAAGAGCCGCATGTGGCTCGCGAGCCGCAGGTTGCCGACCCCTGGGAAAGGGCAATATAGAACAACATTATAAACGTATATAAATTTATTCAGTACACAGTAACAAGCTCACAGAACACACTACACGACACTTATATAGATCTCTTTCAGACAAACATAGGTAGACCGTAAGTAGCTGACACACCCACAGACCAAATACACCACCGACCTGTCGAGATAATGTAACATATGAACCAGGGAAATAAACATCTTTCTATTCTATTCTATTCTATTCTATTCAGGTAAACTCTGAAAGTCCTGATCCGATTACAAAACTTATTTCTCTGATAGAAAGCTATTCTGTGCCATAAGATATATTTTATGTTATTTAACTTTCACGTGGACGAACTCACGAAGCTAGTCAAGCGTAAATGGAAATACGAAATAAACATAAGTTTATTTATTTATTTTTATTACGGTGAACGATAAGATACTATTAATAGTTAGTTAGTCATTTAATTTTGTAAGTGTAAATACTATTTAATGTTAATAATACTGACTCCATAAACATTTATAAATGGGTAAAAAATAAACGAAGTCAACTCATTTTATTTCCCAAAACTGTGGAATTGCAACAGTTACCAGTTTGAGTTAGGTGTTCAGAGGCCTTAGCACAAAGCAAGTATAACGTAAATTCGAACGATTTTCAATCGAAAAATAAGACTAAGAACTAACCTGTAGTATTTTGGATGCGAAACACACAACAAGTATAACCCATAGATACGGATAAGTCTTCAAATTGAGTGAATGTTATGTACGAAACGAGTATTTACAATTTTAAAATCGTTCGAATTTACGTTATGTTTATTCGTCGCGTTCATGATAAGCTCACTGAAAACAATTATTTTTACCAAGACAGGAGAAAAAAATAAAAATATCAGTCATTTAACGTACCTAATCTAGAGATTAGGTAAGTTAATTGATTGTTTTTTTTTTGTGACTTTTAGTTTCTCATCACTCATCACTCACTTCATCGGGTACTAGGGTACCCGATGAAGCTAAGTGAGAAACTAGAAGTCACAAGACCCACAGTTTCCGTTAAGTTTGGGCACAACCTTACGTTACGTATTGATTAGTGATGTCTCAAGGATGACTAACATCTGTCGAGTCGAAAAGGCCATCCGACGAATGAAGGATTGTACAAGTAATTCCATACTTGATGAATATCATTAAAATATGCGGCGGCGTTGTATTATTTAAACTCGAAAGGTTATGACCAAGCCTTCAAGCATTTCCGATAAATACAGTACCTTTTACCGTTTAGCTAGAAAGGCAAATACATTTCTGAATAAAGAGATAAATGTCTTGTTTATTTATTAGCATAATGGACTTCATTTGGAGTCTCTGGTGCATTCTTGTTAACTGATATGACATTTCTGCCGATCGATAGGTCATAGAATAGTTTACCACTCCTGGCTATCTTTAAAAGTGACTCTTTTATTATGTAGGTATAGTAAGAGGATAGAAATTGATCTGACTTCCACCTGCTTAAAACATAGCAATATATGTACTTACCTACTGCGATACCAAATCCGTCTAAATGTAACTTGTGACCGTATACTATAGCGACTAATCTGTCAAAAATTACACCTACAATTCTTTTTAAATTGGCAAATTGGCTTGAGGTCGAAATTACGTCGCATAATTTTTAACAGATTTGTCGCTACGCTAAAGCCTGTACCGGATTATGTTAGTAATTTAGTCAAGTGGCGAGTAATTAAGTAACTAAACGTTTAGTAAGTCACCAAAAATCGTACGTACGACGGTCGTGTACAGGGGGCCTACTCTCGAAGTCCGTCAACGAAGATACGGGCCCGTCCAATAGTACCAGTACTACTCCCGATTAATAAAGTCAATCGGACGGGCAAAATCAAAACGGGATTAAAAACAACTGTCACATCGTGTTGTCATTAATATTTTATTCGGGCCCCGGAAGAATCATTGTTCTGTACGTGATAAGAAGTAGGAAAAGCGACTAACTTCGGCCGAAACTACGGACTTCGTGCTAAGTTAGTAGGCCCCCAGTATACAAGTTTAGTGGTAATTTGCAAGATGAACAGGTTGCAACGCGATAAATTGAAAAAAACTGATGAAACTTAGGGTAATGGCTAATTAAGAAGAGGTCGATAAAGAAATTTGTGTCCAACCGACCCTTGCTCGACGAAGAGCCAGCCCACGCCGCAGCTGAGCCTGTAGCTTTGAATACACCGAATAATAATAATGATCAAAATTCGATCCAGCCTGTCCCACTTTGCTTTCCACCACTCAGTGACGCCCGAAGCCGAGGTTCGTACCCCACAGGGGGTGCCCTTAGCGTGCGGTGACCTAGTATTTTAAGAAATTCGCCCCTATGTAATAAAGAAAAAAACTATAGGTACGAAAATGGATTAAGGCGCAGATATACGACTTTTAATGATTTCAAATTGAATATCACGTCTAAACAAATAGTCTTATTTATTTGAAAAAAATATATGATAAACTAGACTATTTTCTTCGTAATTTGATATGTGAATATTTGAAATTATATTTTTATAACATAGTGTAATTAATTTGTAAAGTAATGTCTAACGCGAACACAAAAACGATAATCACGCGAAAACTATGAGGCGTATTTTCATGAAATCTGCACCATCTAAAAGACAATTTAATTACTCAAATTTTTGTATACGGCTTTTTTTTGTAATGTGTTTGATAAATCAAGGTGGGTTGTTTTTGCAAATAAACTTGATGCGCGTTGAAGCGAGGGCTCTTGCGAGCGACGGGCGGCATTGCATCGCTGACCAATGTCCGGGTAGACGCTAACGCTCTGTGCAATTTTATTTGCTTAAAAGTTTCGCATGCTCCTCCCACTCGCTCAAGGTTGCTGGCACTTATTGTCGCCTTAATAGAAGATATGAACTAGGAGCTACAAATTGTCTTCAGAAGGAATTAGCATTAGAAGATCCCAAAGAATACTTCGATAGTTTGAGAATGTCCGGAAGTGAGCTAATGAACTAATGACTGTGACCTCTGAGTTTGTTTCAGCCTTTCTTCTCGGAGTAGTCAGATAGGAAAAGCCGACCTCATTTAGTTTTTAACATATGATTGACGTGTAAAAGTGTTTGTACAAACCTATTTACAGAAATAAAATCATTTACCATTTAATTTCGATAGAATACTTGTTTAACCGATCATCAAGTGAGCAGTGACGCATGGTGGGGGTGCGCTACTCGCCCGAAAAAATAGAACAAAATGGATTGATTCGACTAAATCACTTACCAAACTACTGGACCAATTTTTTATTGATCAAACATATTTAGTTACTAAATACTAACATAGTCCTAACCAGGCTTAAGGCGAGGCCCTTACCTGCAGCGGTGGCGGGCTAATCAGTTCTGAATAAAATTAACGTACACCAATAATTACAAAGATCGAATTACAACATCGATTAACCAAACATTCAGTTCAACTTTCCCTAGCCACATTAATTTAGCTGTCCACCAATCGCGACCAGGGGCTTATGTTACATTACAAGAATTCATATTTATTCAGCGCCTGTAAGCATTAAAGTACGGACGTATATTGTAGGACAGAATATTTAGAAAATAGTATGAAAGTCACGCCTACTGCGAGCTGTATAAGTTTGTGTGGTCGTATGGTAATGAAGATGTTAAACTGGGACCCTCTGTTTGTTTTTGAGCTTTGCCATTTGGTTTTAGTGTGAAAGACATGTGTTATATCATAATAGTAGTTTGTAAATGTGGTTGGTACAATGTCTTAAAGGGCTTTAAATAAAAAGGTAAGTGGATTTTAGAAACCGTGTGAAGTGAAGCTAAGAATTATCACGTTTCAAATCTTGATCTACGGATTGAGAATGAACCCAAGAGCCTCATCTATGATGACAATTTTTGCACTTGCCACCATTCGACTAAAATCCAATGCCTTTGTCACCAGGACTTTTTTTAAGAGACTGATACAATCATTTTCAGCCTGCTTTAATTTTTTATTCCACGTTTTCATCTCGTATTTTCCTGCAATACGTTCTTCGACAACTCTGTTAAGGGCATGCGACCATCTGGCGAAATGATATGAAATATTACATTCAAGAGTTGTTTGACAGAATTGTAATAGCAATTGACTTGGTACGAGAAATAAATACTAAAACCGTTTCGCGCTCAAAACGGTTTATTTGTACCAACTTGGCCCCGAGGCTTAAGTAAATTAAGTTACTAAAATAAAATGTTACCATTTTACCTGACAGTTAACTATAACTAACTTTATTTTGACGGTTAATTCCCACTATATAACACAAATCATAAAATACAAAGTAAAAGACAGTCCCGCAGAGCAATACTAAGGAAACAAATGCAATTCTGATGATAATGAGGTACTAAATAATAGTAATTTCAAACTGAATGTTTCTCAAGAAATATATCTAATAACTAGTTATTCATTCGTTGACGTACTAGGTATAATATGAATAAATAATTATATTGAATTATAGGCGTGAAATTACTTAGCTAATATATCTACGCGAGCATTGGTGTACGTACCTATATTTTCTTTCGTGTCTTACTTATTTTTATATAAATTTTACATCTTGCTTGATCATAATAATCATTCTTATTTGCTTGTTGTCTTGGCGTTATAATATATGTATTATTCCTTCTTCATAATTATGTAGTTCGATTAGTTACTTTTCTCGAATAAAGTGGTCTTATCAGTCATCAACTCATCACCATAGATCGAATTATTCGGGTGTATATTTACATAAAGTTAATAAAAAAAATCAGATGTATATTTATTTAAAATTAATATTTAACCCCCGATGCAAATATGTGTAAGTATGTAGGGGGTAAGAGGTGTGGTGTGTGCTAGTTAAACCATTTTTTTTTTTTTTAAATTAAATTAAACACTTTTTCCTGATTGGGCGTAAATATTACCTTGGCTACAACAACTTTAATCACTACCTTTCAATCGCTATGATCTGGTACGGTTTGGTCAATGAAACATGACGTTAGCGGATTTTTTCGATATAAAAGTGCATTCTATAGGTATATTAGCCAACATCTCAACTTTAGGTGAATATGCATCTGAATATCCGATCTCTGGCCATCACTCATAAGGCATGAGTTCATTTTTTTGGTTTATTTTTCAGAGTTTTCAGAGTTGGTTTTTACTGTGTTTATGTTCCTCCAAAACGAAACGAACGACAACTAAGCTTTGCTTTCTGGATTAAGACGTGATGGTCGCTGAAAACATCATCAGCATCCAGCCTTCATTTCTACTTATTTTGGCTTGGTGCAGCATGCCATCGTCTTCCATATAACTCTATCTGCCGTCCTATACCTACTTTTTATTATCTATTATTATATATATAAAAATGAATCCCTATTTCCCTTGGTCACGCCATTACGCGTGAACGGCTGGACCGATTTCACATTTTTTTTTTTGTTGTGTTCGTTATTATATATATAAAAATGAATCCCTATTTCCCTTGGTCACGCCATCACGCGTGAACGGCTGGACCGATTTCACTTTCTTTTTTTTTTGTTGTTTTCGTTATTGTCAGGAGAAGGATCTTATGAATTAAAAAAATAAGGAAGTTGATCGGAACGTTACAAAATTTAAGAAAACTTAATGCCAATATTAATTTTACATAACTGTTAGTTGTTTGAAATAACTGTCAGCGATTGACAGAATGCGCGCTGCAAATATCATTTAACACAGATGGATTGGTTGATCAGAGTCGATAGTTTTAGTTTTAGTCAATAGTCAAAACTAAAACTAAACGACATATGACATTCATAGTTAAGACAGGACAACGTCTGTCGGGTCAGCTTGTATATATATAAAAATGAATCTCTATTTCCCTTGGTCATCACATCACGCGTGAACGGATAGAACAATTTCGCTAATTCTTTTTTTGTTGTGTTAATTACTGTCAGGAGAAGGTTTTTATGAAAGAAAAAAATATGGAGGTTGAACAGAACATTAGAAAATTTAAGAAAACTTAACGCCAATATTAATTTTACATAAATGTCAGTTGTTTGAAATAGCTATCAGCGATTGACAGAATGCGCGCTGCAAATATCGTTTAACACAGATGGATCGGTTGATAAATGAGTCGATAGTTTTAGTTTCAGTCAATAGTCAAAACTAAAACTAAACGACATATGACATTCATAGTTAACGACAGGACAACGTCTGTCGGGTCACCTTGTTAGATATAATAATCATCTTTCATACAATCTATCCTTTGTTTCTTTTCCTAAAGACAGGGATTGTAAAGAAATCAATACTTTTGTAACAAACATACCATGGACAGCTAATTTTCTAGATACTTGTGACAAAACACTCGGACACCTACGCTGTAATCATTAAGCAGAAACCTCATTACTCTCATTACTTTACTAAACACAATAAAATTTTATGCTCTACAGGGCTCCTTCACATTAACCCTATATTTCGTGGCATAAAATATATGATTTGCAGTTATTACGAATTATTTTACTACTAAATATATAAATGGTATCCTTAAACAATTCAGTTCTAGAAGCAATGGAACAATACGCAAGTCCTATTACAATAAAACTGATATTTAACTAGTACCGCAGATTCAGTTTATATCACGCTAGTAGCCAATTCAATGTACTTGCCATTTAGCCAACCCACTTTGGTCCGATATCCCAAGTTTAATGGTATCGGTTGATGAAGTTAAGAAGGACGGTCGCTAATGAGGTTTATCGGTGCGCTTGCGCGATGACACGGGCGATGCCTGCGTGCGCGCATTGCTACACACCGGCTTGTTAGCGACAGGTAGCTGTGCTTTGATCCAAGGAATTAACGTAGGAAATGTTAATTGATAGACGATGGATAATTTTGTATGCTAATGTTATAGGCGATGTGAGGGTGAGGAATGTAAATTTAAACTTTGAGTAAGTTAGTAACAGTATGTTGCTTTACCTATAGCTTTTAGCATTTATCTGTGGAGGCTTGTAATTAGCAATCTAACTGTATATTATTGTTACCTTAATGTTATTTGTCTAAGTAGTATAGTCAGTATTTTTTTAAATATAAAAAAGAAATAAATAAGTGCTAGTGGGACCATTAATTGATAGGTCTCGATTCTCGAACCTTTTCAAACCATTATTCGCTAAAGTAGCTGTAGTTTTCATTGATTATCCAAAGAGCGTTTCATCTCTAAAGGTCCAAAGATTATTTAGTTATTGATTTATTTATTTAGGATCTTCAATAAAATACATTATCAAAATATTTAAAACTAGTTTCCATTAGTATGGAAACTAGTTTTAAATATTGATTATTGTTTTTGATTTTTATTGAATTATTGGAAGAAAACAAACATAAAGCAAGTATTACTTTATAAATAATTCCAACATATTTTGGTAACAATAATAACTTATTTAACAGATCCTGCGCTATCTGTCTTTTTGAGTTCATCTTCAAAACTGATACGGGAACGTTTTCTATTTGCCGCATCAAGTTCATAAACAGTTTCCTGATCACTCTCCACCGAGTCCGCACTCATCAATTTGATTAACTCCTCCGCTCGCTCAGAGTTCTTACGCTTGACTTTGGCCCGCCTAAATGTTAGCTTCAGCATACGACAGAAGGCAGCCAGTGTAACAAACAACATACCGCATAATGCCACACTCAATATGGAATCTATTGTTGTCCAATGTTCAACATCAAACTTTGAATCGCTGTCTTTAAAAACTTTAGGTATAACCCCAAGTTTATCGTCTTCTAAATGCGGGTTATCTTCTAAAGACATATTCACTTCTTTAGCTAACTGGTGAAATACCATCTTCCCTAACCAATCAGCTAACTCATTCTTCTTAAGTTGACGTAATCTACGTTCTATAATATCATGGGTTTTGCCTTTTCCTTCCCAAGCTTTTACACCACCGTTCCATTTAATCAGCAGCTTTAGGCACGGTATGTTTTGCGGTATTTCTTGCGCCGCTTCATATAAAGCGGCTGGAAGATCGTAGGACGCGAAATGCAAAGAAGCAAAGAGTCGACGACATTCTGCAGCGGTCAAATGATCAGCAATGTAAACTAATTCTTTTACATTCATATCTATAGTACACTCTTTGAAAGATATCTGCAGAATTAGCACTAAATATAAATATTTCATGTTGTATTTTTATGGCTTAAATATTCTATAGAGCTCAAAATTATTATCATTTTTATCAGGTGTCAGTTGTGACGTCTATAATATTTTATTAGAATAAATCCATAGATGTTTTGTAGAAAGGTTCATTAAGATCAAAATTGTCTATGATTGCAAACGTCGAATTTATTACAAGTGCAGCAGGGGAATTTCAGTTATGTTTGAAAATTGAAATGAGGGAAGCGGCCCAGTATACGACTTATAAATAAAAGATAAGCTAGCAACTTGTATATATGGTATTTCATACGAACAATCCACTAGACACTGATTTATATGTATACAACACAACTCTTATCACTTGAGATTCTCTCTGAAAAACGAACGCCAAAATATAATTTGCGATTGTGTTTCACAATGTCTGGAAGAACTTCTTTTACCAGATAAATTTCTGAAGAATTTGAATATAACTGCCAAAACTGGAGTCGGTGAGAAATGTCACTGGTGTCGTGTTTCGAAAATCATTAACAAATAACATAATTATGACCATGCCAAAATTAATTTTATCCCAAAATATATGAGCTACTTACTCTATATAATTACAATATTACAAGTAACTAAACCGCAATATACAAAATTACAGCATTTCCCCAGAATCGCTTGTAACTATTGAACTAAATGCGTGTTGCGCAAGCGCAGCTAATGGTCGCGAGCGCACGATACCGGCATACAAGTATCGACTTTACACTATCGTACCTGTAATGGAGCAAATATTTCATAAACAGCTTTAATTCGCTAATTTTAAGGGCAATTGATAATCATTCAGGAACTTACGTTAAAATAAAGTCATTATAGAAATTGAAGATATAATTATTAATTAATATATTATACAAATGCCAAATGACTACACAAAAGTCTTCGATCAAGAATACCCAAAGTGAATGAAAGGACTAAGGTAGCAATAATATGATTTATGTACTCGTATGTGTAACAATATAACGTTAATCATCAATGAGCAAAATAAGTCAACCTAATCCTAAGTTTCACAAAATCTTATACTTTCGGGAAATGTCCTTAAACGATCGGGATATTTCAAAATCAAGGAAATATTTTATTAATCTGCCTTAATTTTTATTGCCTTTATTAATAATGTATACCAATATGGCCAGGTTTTTATTGGTCCAAATTTCTATTTTAGAAAAAGATTTATAAAATGTATCATACTCAAGAAACATTGTAATAATCGTAAAAATCATATTTATAGGATCAAAAGACAGCATGAAAGGCTTGAAAAATAGCTAGTAGTCTTCATAAAACAGCTCGATGATCTATTACAAAATCGTAACAATGATATCGATTGAACTATCCAACAAAACTTTGAATGGAATCATTATTGTACAAAAAGAAACGCTGAATACGCTACTAATGTTAATTTCAACCTTTTCATAGTTGAGTTTACAATTTCTTACATCAGCCATTGAGGACTTCAAAATTAATGCAATGATGAAATAAACAAAATATAATCTGTTCATAGACCATCTAAATCCTGCTCTCGACAAGCGTGCTACTTCTCCAGGTCGACATAATTCGGCACAGCACCACTAAATTCGTTTAAGTCCTACCATTCTTTAACTTATTGATAGTTTTTAAGTGCCCAATAACAGTATCATCTTCTTCGCGTAAATGATACAAACTTAATTTGTGGATTTTTTGACCACTTCCATTCTTAATATTTTTCATAAAACCGTTAATATTCATCTTAGTTTTGAGGTCTAGCAACATAAACTCCACCAGGATTGAATTACTAGTTAATCATGTCGCCATTACTTGCCAATTCTTCTCAGTAGCGAAATCTCGGAAGATCTATTTCTATTTTGCTGCCAAGACCACACGACATACAATATAATTTACATAAATTGCATCTAATATTCTTGGAACAATATCTACGAGACAGTC
Source organism: Griposia aprilina (assembly GCA_916610205.1). Classification (NCBI taxonomy): domain Eukaryota; kingdom Metazoa; phylum Arthropoda; class Insecta; order Lepidoptera; family Noctuidae; genus Griposia; species Griposia aprilina. The sequence continues at coordinate 13,594,965 of OU744306.1, forward strand.
GAACATCATCAGGCATTAAACAATACAGTTGTAATAGTCGACGATTGCAAGAAATGCGCTTAGAAATGATCAGAGACCATTATTGTGATGCGGAATAAGGTTAGTGCGCTGGAACCGATCGGTAGCGTCCGCAACTATATGTGGAGCGATATTTCTTATTTTATTGACATTATGTATGTATTTTTTCAACTCACTTTCGTATTAGTCCACTGCTGAATATAGGCGTCTCTAAAACTGCTTCACAACTTCCACTTCTTTGCCTCCCGCATCTTTTTTATCTTTGCTGCCTTCATTAGGTTTTTTGTTACAACACTTCACACAGGTCTTATATCATATAAAGGGGTTTATCAATTCGTAGTGGTTCCCTGTTACTGCCAAAATCCTTGGTCTATAGATCAGAATTTTGCGAATTCTTTCTTTTTAGAATTTCATCTTAAATCCTACCTCTGTATCATCATTATTTTCAATATTCAGTTGATTTGTTTCTCCGTCTGTACCAGGAGAGCATACATTTTAACTAGTTGCACAAGGTTCTTTTGTCATTGTATAATGATGCTCAGCGTCTGATGTTTTGTGTATCGGAATGTGCAGCGATTACTCTTAGCACACGGATACACTGCTCTCGCAAATATTAACACATTGAACAACATTGTGACAATGTTAGTACATATAGGTTTGTAATAGTTAATTATATCCATTGAGTACAAGTATGCACAATGCACAATGCCATCTTTGATTAACCAGTCCAACTCAGGCCAAGCCTAATTATTTCTCGTCTATATTCAATTTGCTGTAATTTAAATTGTGACCCATAAAATTAAGCTCGTCTTCCATTAATTGGAGCCCCGTAATTGGCAAACTATTTCCACGAAAGTACAACTCGCGATTACGTGGCGATACATTATATCGACAGTTTAATTATCACGTAGTCGTGCACAGTTAGTCGATTAGTATGTCAATACAATCATGTCCAGTACATCACTAAAAAAATATATTTCACAAGCAACTCTTCCACAACCTTCGATACCGGCCTTCGTAATTAAAGAAGACGATTCACAATTACCGTAGTTTATAGATGCCTCTAATTATATGTATTTGATGTTTTCTATACGGTGTGTGACGAAAGAAGGCTCATTCGAACGGTCATTATTGGAATTAATATACCTACGTGTTAGTTCACGGGGTTCTGCGTAATTATTGGTACTTGATTTTTAGTGTTCGTGAGAACACGTCCAAATGATATGTCTCTGTATGTAAGGTTTTTGCCTAATACGCATGATGATCATTCAAAGAATTTCTTTTGTAATTGATACGAGCGCTAATGCGTGTAGAATAGTGCAATTTGTAGGCAATTATTGTTAATAAACAGTTGTGATGAACAATTTTTTTGGTGACCTCCGACTTCGATTTATTTTTTGTTGTTATTTGGTAATAAACCGTTCCTTCCTTCTTTCGGTTCTCCTTGATAGATGAACGGAACGGCGTCATTTCCAGACGGGGTGTGGCTGTTTACCGGAACATGGATTTAAGAATCATGACTTGTAACTGTATCTGCGAAATAAAAATGCAGAGCGTATTTATCAAATTGTGTGTAAAGAATTGGTTGATCGTGATTATTATATCAGCTCGTTATCGTTCCGCAGTATTTTATAATTTGCTATAAAGCTACGTTACACAGATGGATTGTTGACCATAGTCAATTGTTTTCAGCTGAAGAGAAGACTCTGCTACTATTGCTATCTTCGAGAACCTTATCTATTAGTTGCTTTTTTCTGGCAATTGATTTTTATTTATATACATTTCACAATGTAAACATTCCAATTAGAGCAATTAGCAAGTTATGCCAATCTTACGTAGTTAGGTACAATAAGTGAAACTATCATGCAAGTAGATGTGATTGGCCAATTAAAATATTGCTCATAACATTACGCCATTACGCAAAAACTTGAACTATGAACCGCTTCTGAGTGAATTGGAATTATAGCAAAATTATAGGGTCTATGCGCATTTAATCAAAATAGAAAGTCTGAGTGCCAATTTGATTTTGGTTAATGATGCCAATGTGTTTAAAATCAATGAATGAATGTGTTTAAATGTGTTGTCATGAGACTTTATTGTACCATGTATGTACCAATAAATGGTTTCCTAAAACTTCGTCGCCACAAATTTGAAGAAGACCTAAAGGAAGACCGCTCGGTGTTCTGGTAAAGTATATGACGAGATGATAGTGCCGAAAAAGGGAAACGATGAGAAGCCAACACTAGGTGGATAAAGGCTGATGTGTTGAAGGTAAAGTGCACTGTTGTGATGTTTGCTATTTCATGACTAAACAAGTACCTACTCTGTAAGTCCGTCAATGAAGATACGGGCCCATCCAAAAGTACTTCGATACTTCGGAACGAACCTGAGTAGGGTTCATTCCGATTAATTAACCTTTTTGGACGGGCAAAAGCAAACCGGGAGTAAGGACAACCGCCAAATGGTGTTGTCATTCACTCTTAGTTCGGGCCTCGAAGTAATCATATGTTTGTAGGTGTTACGGAGAAGCAAACGCCCGTAATTTCGACCGAAATTACAGATTTCGTGCTTCGAGAGTAGACCCTCTGATACGATGCAAAAGCTTACGCTCTAGTCGGCTCAACATAGCATTTGCAACGCAATATGGGCAGTATTTCAACGTCACCCAACTGACATATTGAAAACCTTACGCAAAAACTTGCATCCGACACAAGTTTACAGGATTATGCGCAACAAAACCGTGAACACACCTGGCAAAGTACAGTCAAAGCAAAAACGCTTGGACATTATATCTTACAAACATAACATTCACGCCTACCACCATAGAGTAAAGTCGAAGAGAACGTGGCGCGTTATTTAAATTAAGGTACTCATACACTTTATGTGGAACAGAAACATTGAGTGTGGCGTCGTTAGGGCACCGGCAGAGATGCATTTATTTATGAAATGTAAATTCATCTGATTGTAATAACAAAACTCGAGCCACTGCTCTCTATATTAAGATGTATTATTTGCATACCGTATGCTGAACGTGTGACCGAGTGTTTGTTATATTTAAGCTGCTGTAACGGGCTGGCTGAAAAGTTATGACGATTATGCGAGTGTATTACATGTGCCTAAGTTTGCAAGGTTTTTAATTAAATTAGGTATTTTTGTTGAACGGTTTTTTTTTTATAAAATACCCTTGAAAATAATAATACAGTTAAATTAATCATAATCATTTTTTTGACAGAATATGGTACGGCAACATATCAAGCTATATATTTTTAGATTTAGCCGACCTCGCATTGTATACTGAGTGGCTTTTCGTATAATGAGAAATCACCTTATACTGGAAATGTATAGCTTGATATGTAGTCGTACGTACATTATAATATGGTTTTAAGATTAGTTAATGGTATCATCACAATCTGCCAAGTGTGGCGTGCAAATATTAGGTACTTACATACATTTATTACAAGACAGAGATGATTTGGTTACTATTAATATTATTGATTGCATAATTACGAATTAAAATTACAATTTGAGGTATGTCAGTTAGAAAATATTATCATAAACACACACTTTTTTTTTTAAGATGTCGATGTATCTTTAAATTTCGAAGTACCAAAGAGTAAGATGTCAAAGTATAAAAGATTACAATTCAATAATGATTTCAAAATATCGTATAATATTTATCTGTATCGTTAACTTCGTAAAAGTGAACCATAAAATCCATTGATTTCTTTAAAGGAAAGAGCTGAATACAAGAAATAATATGTAATTTCAAAACCACTAGATCAGAATGTTTATGTTGAAACGCCGATATTTCATATTTAATTCACTAAAATTCACCAAACGTATGACAAATATACTAATCACGATCTCTAGACCAGTAATTTATCAAACACCGAACAACGGTTTGCACGACATACCTACGTCGATACGACACAAAATTAGTATCTACCTACTACCACGTTATTACGCACCTAACAGTACTAAAACACTAAAATACAATCGTCATAAAACACATACATCGGTCAAACTTTATCAATAGAATATCCAAACCAATCAATCAACGGTAATATAATAAAATACATGAACCGCACACGACACCTATACCGATATCGTGAGGTGGCGCGTGCGCAGACCGTTATAAAGGATAACTTTAAAAAAAAGAAGGTGTGACGTAACGATTCGTGACTCCACACGGTTGAGCGTGACTCTTGTGACCACTTGCCGACGTTTGCTCTGTGGTTAATCGGTCTTGCCCTCAGACTATATAGATAAACAATAGTTAACGGTTTTGACGGTTTTTGGCTTTTTTGAGTTCAACTTTGTGTGTTTATATCACTTTTTGCCGTTATGAAGGATGTGCCTGTAGATTTATTTTATTTCTGTTGGCAAATCGTATTCAAAGGTAAGATTTTTTCTTAAACTGTATATGCCTTCAAACGGTATGATTAATAATTATAATATTATTGTAATTGATTTGCAATCAGTCAGGAAATAGAATTAGAAGTAGAATGAATTTTCGTTATTTTGTTCATCACGCAGAAATAATATTTCTGACCATAATCAATTATGCTATATTGTTTTGAGTACACACGGCTACATATCAAACTATACATTTCTAGTATAAGCTGACCTCTCATTATACGGAAATCCAATACAGTGCGAGATCAGCTTATACTGGAAATATATAGCTTGCTATGTAGCCGTGTGTACAATTTAGTAGAAACAAATGATCCGCCCAATATTACTTTCATTCAAATCTTTTGCCCCAGTTGCTTTCATATTAACTAAGCACCTACCTAAGTATTTCAATGAATTAATGCAACAAGAGAATTAACATCCTACAAAACTACCCTTTTATCAGGGACATAATTAATGTGTTTACGAACAGCAACAATACATTCGAAACCATTCCCATCTAAACTACTATGTTTAATTTCAACAACCGCCCATTCACAACAGAACTGTCAAATAATACAATCAAATCATCAAACACAGTATTTATACCGCACGACATTTAAACTTCAAAAGATAAAGTCAAATTCTGAAATCACAACACTATCGCATTTGACAATTCAATAACCGAATTACAAAGGCGGTTGCGGCGAAAATCGGAACTAATTATTAATGAAGAAAGTACGACTACTAGCGCCATTGTCAGGGATAACATTGTAAGGCAGTGTATCGGGTCACGAGAAGTCACGACATAGACTTATCTTGGTAGAAAGTGGTTCACTATTGACTTCAAGAGTCGGTATGGTTCTGGTACTGATGGATTTGGTTCTACGCAACAGATAATAAGTCACGATTGATTGTCCTATACTGTTACAAACTCATATTGTTGTGGAATTATGTTATAAGAGGTAGCGACTGCGAGTTACTATGAAGCTGTAGCGATATCTACACCGCCACATGCGAGCTACACGTCACACTGACGTCACGCAAATCCTGCATCACGCAAGCAGAGTTTACCGCACGACTCGCGTATATACAACGTCCCGATTCGCAATTCCAGACTAACATTGATTAATCACGATGCTTTCCTTTACCGATGTCAGTGACGTCTAAGAAAAACTTAGAAAGTACATAAGTATTGAAAAAGTCACATTGGTACTTGCCCGAGTTTGAACCCACAACCTCGTGCATGAGATAATGAGGATTATTGAGGATGATAGAGATGAGGCCTCAAGCACTAGGCCAACACATGAAGCTTTGGACATGAAGTAGAATTACAAAGGATGCGTCATTGAAGAGGTTTCTTTAGCACCTTGCTATTAAAATAGCTTCTATAGGCAGTAGTAGACTTTTCGAGACTTAAACCACCTTGAAAAAAGTCTGAAAAAAAAAGATTAATCATTCACGCCCACCTAATCAGTCAACCAGCAGGTAAATCACGACGACTGAAAAAAGAACACCATCTAAAATTAATATTCAAATTCAGGGACAAGATTACAATAGTTTTTTTTTCTAGTCTCTATAATTGTCTGAAGGCAAAATAGAGCAATTGAATCTGCCATATAAAAATAAATGTCTTGAAAAGGAACTCGGCGAATAATCTATATTTGGGAATGACTAGCAAGAATCAAGTAACGGATCCTGCCATGCGCACTTTATTACGTATCTTAATGTGCAGTGTTATTATGTTCTAATTTATCAACCTATAAAATCACCAACTATAGCCCTCCAACCGCTCATCCCTCACACCATACTCCGCCTTACGTTTGGGCGTATCGTCATACCCCGGTAATCTCACATCGTATCCGGCTAATCTATCGTCATATTTTGTTCGGTGGGCGTCGCGTTGACGTAACCAATCGGTTTACGAGCAAAGTTTTAGTTATAATCCCCTAAGTACTTGTATGTCAATTTAATTCTTTTTAATTCTAATCTGGGAATGGGATTGAGAGCTTTTTTTTAAGTATGGAACGGGTTATTAAATGAAGCTGTGTGACGGACCTCCCGATCGATGAGTGATGTAAATGAGCTGCATGTCTAAAACAAGTACCACTAACTTTTTCGAGTCCGTGGTAAAAGTCGTGGTGGATTGTGGGTTGTCAAATCTGGTGACAAGCCACCTCGACTGACGATCATCTTTTTCTGGTGTTTATGATACAATGATTTTTTTATTAGTACAGACACCAACCACTTATTTCTGAAATGTTCTATTTTTACTTGGAAATTTGTTTTTGTGAAACGCAAATGTGTTTTTTCTGAAATAAAATGTATTATTATTTATTATCTGCTGTCTAAAATCTGGAAAATAGGGAGGTTTACATGAATTCAAACGTAATTCGAAAAGGAATAAGGCTTCTTCTCCCAAATCTTCAAGTTTTTATATTGCTCATACTCATACCTAGGTACTGATGGGCTAATCATACCACTCTTGAATTCATGTTATGATTATGCTATATTAATTTCTCTTTTCCCTCTTTCAAACAATATTCTAGCTAAATCTTTTCCATGCGCCCGATTTTTAACGTGCTCTGTCAAAAGATTTATATTATTTATTCCTACGTAGATTCTATATAAAACAATATTCTTCATAAACAGAAAGATATTTCCTATACAATTAGCATAGCAGTTATTCAAAATTGCATTCAGAAATAATGTTGTCATACAATACCGTGCTCTATTTAAGATCATGATACAATCTGACCTACAGCCGCAGACATCATTTAAATATATCTTGTTAGGTAGATTAAAGTTTTTACGCAACGTTACAATGATATTTTGTACCTACTTATTGTTTCCTGGCGTATTCATAGTGCGGTTGTGACGATCAAAGTAATAATAATAGTAAAACGTAAAATAAATAAGTACTTAAATAAAAGGTTACGATTGGTGAACTACTCAAAAGGATATAGGTGCGAGGCTTTTTAACAGATGAAGTGTCATATTATAAAAGTAAAAAAATGTAATCATTTTATTTATTTTATTTTATTCTATTCCGGAAACTTACAGCTAACTTATACAGTATTCTCAAACAATATACAATTGAAGGCCATTTACAAATTTCCACTGATAAACATAAGAAATGAAAAACGAGAAAAAAAGGTCGGTATAAAATACCTATTACATAAATTAGGAAATAAATATTACACGATTGACTAATTGGCAAACTAAGAATCATTTAGATGCAAACAATTACTTTTCTGTAAATAAGCTTTTCACCAACAGATGCTTACGCCGAGAAACACTGGTATTGAATATATTCATATCATGTTTAACAGACAGTTTATTTAAACTTCTGCCATCAATCAATCAATCATCACCATTCATTGTCCAATCTCAGCAGCCATACATAAAAACCTGCACCCTAATTACGTAACACACTATTAATCACAATCTGAATCATTTTGAAGGATATTGCTAATCCACAGCTTCATATGTTCGAAAAATGTGTCTGCTCAACAACGTAAATAACGCAATGAATGTTGTTGAACTGTCAAAATGAAAGCCATTCCTTTACCCGGCTGATACAATTTTCACTTCCCTACTACAACTTTGTCCGACCATAGAACCTTTAGTACTTCAAAAATATAAGTAGAAACCAATATTAATCTCCGCAGACGTTACTCAAATACAACTCCACAACACCTTTCCAAATCAATTAAAAGTTAAAACCAAAACCATTAATCACAACCACACACGGCGCATCGAATCTCCCCAACTCGATTCTAAACAAAATCGATACTATGAATACGATGGTTCAATACACAATAAAATATCGCTCAAGGTTGCCCAAATCCGGATCGAAGATCGCGTCAGTGAGCGGCTGAACTGTGAACTATTGTGTGGAACTTATACCATTGTAGTTAAGAGTTTAAAGAATGTCATAGAACCACGCCCGACTGGTGAACGGGTCACAGTGTGTCGGTAAAAAGCTTTTTAGAGGCCTTGATGTAACTCGATAGTGATAGTGATACGGTTTTGTTTAGATGTGCGTGTAGTGGCTTGGATTAACACGTAAGATATGTCGATTCAAGATAGGATAGAACTTCAAATGAAGAGTATACAAAAGTTATTTCATGCATGCAAAGAAACGCGTTCTGCTTAGATTTTAGACCCAAAAAGCTCGCGCGCTAAAACGCTGCAGGTTTTGTGAACTTCATCCGTGACTTTAAGATGTTCCTTCAGACCTAAATTGATATTGGTACAAAATCTAGTTGTGTGTTAAATTCTATATCTATACTCTGCAAGCGCTATGAGTAATGAGTATGCAATCTCCTATTTTAGCTATTTTTATTGCTTTAAGCTTAGCGGTACCCCGCCACGACATTATAGCGCCATTTCAACGAGCAAACCTTATCGTGCCATCCATCAATTTCTATACCTAATTAAAATATCGTCGGTCGGAGACATTAGCAGTCAAATTGATATTTTACCTATGTTTTATCGTCGCTTTTATATGAATTGGTGAACTAGGACCTAGAACTTTAACTTTCTTGAGAAAAGTTCCTCTATTTCACAAGTTTTAAATGTTTCGCATTTTCGACATGACACTTGAATCAAACATCTTTTTCTTTTTGACCGAATTCAACCACAAACAATTCAAACATCTAATCTAAACCTTTTTTTTTCTAGGTAATACTAGTCCGCGGCCACTACGTGTCGTACCTGCCACTGTGTAGCCGCAACGAGCCAGTGTTCCTCGCGGTGTGCACGCCGCTGGCCATGCCCGAGACGCGCGAGTGCGTGGTGCATGGCGCCACCAACGTGTTCACCACAGTACACGCCATGGACATGAAGATACTGCATATTGATACCAAGTAAGTACATTTATATCTTCTGAAATATAAGGAAATGTTCGGCTTTCTAATAAATCTGTTACTAGTCAGCTCTAATAGTAGTAAGTTATCCGAAAAGAGACATATTTCTTAAATATTAGAGACTGATAAGTAGCAGCAGTGTCATCAATGTGAAGTGTGTAGCGTAAGCAATGCACGGTTCAAGTAATATGACTAGTCTAGCAAATAGACTTCGTCTTTGACGAAAAGCTAGCTCGAGGACTTTCGGAGGCTCGAGGTTCGAGCTGCGTAGGAGCAAGTGGTTTACTTGTTTCGTCAGACGAAGTTTTGCCTTCTCATCTTCTATGTCGAGTAGACCCTACATCCGATCAATTCAGTAGTTTTCACGGTGAGATTGTTACAGAATATTGCGACAAGTCTCATCACCTATGTACTCCGCATTGTCAAGCTTTTCCAACTATGACATTAAAAAAAACTTACATTGGACAGACATTGCCATCCAAACACGCGATCTAGATTTACATGAACTACAACCAACAAACAGTCTACTGGTTCAAGGCTCCTGCAAACAATAAACAATACACTATGTGTAACTGTCACAGGACCAGTGTCCATCAAAGGCTGAAATGTATGACAACATCTCTATTGAGCTTGCTTCATATTCATGCATGTCGTCGGTTCGTCACCAGCATTCAATGGCACGAAATAATAAGACGAGTTGAAATATATGCAATGGTAAAGAGATGAGTCGCACTCGACATTCAAGTACAAATAATCTGACGTTTTTTATGCAGCTGTCGGATTGAAATGTGGAATTTATACGTAGAGAATAATGTTGTTGAAAGGGTGTTGCTTTTGTAATGGGCCAATGTGAATGATTTTATGGACTTCAGAAGTGTCATTTACATTTGCTGCGGAATTATTGCAACTTTGATCTTCATTTGTTTTACTAATTTCTTAAGTCATCAGAAGGATATGGCCAAACTTTAATCTCATGTCAATTGTTCGATCTTCATATTTGCAAAATGATATCATTGAGCAACGTTCTCGTTCCGTTCAATTGTGTTCCCACGTTTGATGTTTCTAGCTACTTAGCTGTCCTTATAAGTACCCAAGCCAACCAATAACAATATAATTAATATCTAATTTATTCAAATGCTCAAGCCATCGGGCCTTTCATTGCACTATATTTCCGTGTCTGGTGTTGAAATGTAAACACGGCTGTCACCTGCTCGGAAACGGACAGACTTTGCATACAATGACAAAGTTACAAGCTCCCGTGAAACTCTGTATTAGAGCGGCGAACACACTGGCTTATCTTTGAAATCTCAAGCTAGTTTTCAGAAACATTGTACAGAAAATAATTAAAATTATGAGAAATCAAAAGTGTGTTGTGCTAAAAATAAGAAAAGAAGTAGCCAAGAGAAAGAGCTATTTCATTTAAAAATCAAACTGCATTACACATACCAATAAGAGTGAATCCACTACATCTAACATATTAATCTCTGGATCTTCTGCAAGTAATGCTGAAGTCAATGATTACATTATTACTAGACAAGAAACATGATAAATGGATGAAGATATATTATGTAAGATTTTACTTCAACACATCAATCAGTACGTGTAAGTAAAATCTTACTAATCAATATATATATCTCCAAACCAAATTCTCTTTGAATGAATCTTTATTAGTTGCATTTTAAAATAAATTCGAAAAACGATTTGGTTGTTATACGAGAATCAATACTACTCATAACATTTGAAAATATTATTTTCCTACCAATTTATTTGTAGTGAACATTTCCAATAACTTAACTCCATTTAAACATAAAATACAAACGGATTTAACATAAATGGTACTAAGCATGACGCCATACAGACTCCCTATTAATTAACAGACAAGGCTGTACGTTTTAAACAAGTCGTATAAAATCATAAATTATTTCAAAGCTAATACACACGAAGTTATATGGTAAACCTGGATGAGTCTCGCACAGACCAGGGAAGCATGGAACAAAAGGGAGTAGGCCCTATACTCAGTAGTGGGTGGAACAAGGCTGCCAATGATAATGATGGTGACACACGAAGTTATATGGTAAACCTGGATGAGTCTCGGACAGACCAGGGAAGCAAGGAACAAAAGGGAGTAGGCCCTATACTCAGTAGTGGGTGGAACAAGGCTGCCAATGATAATGATGGTGACACACGAAGTTATATGGTAAACCTGGATGAGTCTCGGACAGACCAGGGAAGCAAGGAACAAAAGGGAGTAGGCCCTATACTCAGTAGTGGGTGGAACAAGGCTGCCAATGATAATGATGGTGACACACGAAGTTGGAAACAAGAAATTGCCCAAAATCAAAGTTAAATTCAAAATTGTTGAATACTGCGGTTTAGCCTCAGCCCAAAAAGTTTTCAAGCTTAATATTGACGGTTTAGAAATGTTGAGCTGAAGATACTTCCCAGCTCCCGAAAACGTTACGGATTTGTTAATACAGATTAAGATGTCCTGAAAGCTGAACGCCTCCACAAACACATGCCAATGTCATGCAAATGCCCACGTAATAGTTGAACCTATGGACTGAGAAAGACCAGCATCTGCCTTGTACATACACATTGGAACTTGTGCGATGCACGGTGATTTTGGACCTCTTTCGTATAATATGGTAAAGAACTACGTTAGGAAACAGTCCAAATACGAGACATCTCAGAAAACTAAAAAAATAGAACAGAGGTTTCTCGTCGACATAAATTGGATTGTGTGACAACCGAGCTTAATAATGTAGTTACACACTTCATGACATTTTGCGATACATGTGAGTTAGCAGACGACTCTTAATCGTCACCAGTGCAGACTAACCTTATAATGATCTATGATTTATATGTTAAACGGATCACGCACGACCATATGTCACATGGTCTATAATGTTCTATTGCATCTGGTGGTCGTAAACATTATTGTTCTGTCTTTAGCGACAGTGTGCGCTTTTCAATGAGCCTCTACGTCACACTGATGCAAATATTCACTTGTTTAGTTGTGAGTTGTTGCTGTACGCTTAGCGGGTGATTTTAATATTGATTATTAATATTATAATGATGTGAAGTTTATTTGTTGGACTGTGGACTTGACTTCTGGTTGTTTTATTGATGCTACTACAACTTGAAATAATAATTAGTTGTTAATTACTTGGAATGCTTCCGTATCTAATATTTGACCAATGACCTACAGGCCTTAATACGATCTTCTTTGACAAGCATAATTAGCCTATAATCTTTCCACTGACTGCTAGGAAACTGGCTTCCTCTCCGAGAGAGGGAGCGGTCCGTAATCCACCACACGGGCCCAGTGCGGGTTTGTTGGTTCTAGGACGTGCTGGTTTCCTCACAATGTTTTCCTTCACCATTTTGAGAGCAGTGGTGATGAAATAATTTACACTTACGACCTACTACCCGTAAGTCAAGGTCGTTACCACTGGGCCACCACTGCTCTCAATCACCTAGGTTGTTTTAAAAAAAAAATGTTTTCAAACACTGCTCGAGAAAAATTGTAGCAGATTTGATATCCTATAGATTTGATATCTATCAGAGTAGTAAACCTTTATAAACAAATTTGATTAATTGATTAATGCATGACTTGTGAAATCTTCACATGCAACAATAATATATATAAAATTATTTGATTGATTATTTATGCATCTTAAAGCGGTAGTTACCTTGGATATCAAGAGTAATAATACTGTAGTTTAATCCTGATCAAATATCAATAGCTTCTACGAAATGTACTCTTAAATAATTGAACAGTTAAATAATATAATTATTTATCATTCATTGGAAATCTACTGCAGTTAAAGGTTAAGAGTCACTACTAGTGTCAGTTTTCCGAAAGGTAAATAATTGGATAATTTATGTAACGAATGAGGTACTGCTAAAATGTAAAATTAGAGAATCAGCTGGAAAATTTATGACAACGAAGCTAAGCCCATAACAAATTGCTCAATTTGAATATAATATGGACTTCCCAGTGAGCCATGTGTAGAGTCAAAATAGAGATATATAAGAATATTAGCAGACCACAAAATAAACGTAATATTCTGTTTTATCTTATGTGAAAGAGTGGTGTAAGTAATAAAGAAAAGAAGCATATACAACAAAGGATTAAGACATATTAAAATATTATGTTAGAGTGATATGTGTGAATACATATGGAATGCAATAAACAATTGAGTATTGAGTATTGAGCTTATACGAAACACAAGAAAAGAAATAAGGAGTATTTTCGTATAAACAACGCCCCAAAAGCAACTGATACAGTATCTTGTTATTGCGAGCAATCACTTCGAAACAATCTACAAACTTTTACTTTCGTGAGACATAATGATATTAATGCAAATCTAAAACTTATTTATTCCTAATTACACAACTATCACAATATTATATCTACCGCCGTTTCCAAAAATGACAGTTGCAAATTCATATTTAGATAAATATAATGAGTTAATATTACCACTCTAAACTATTGCCAATGACCCACATCTTGAGAAGAAAACTCTTAACTAGAAGCATTTAATAGTTAGTAAGATAAATGCAAATATTAACGTCATATCGATTACAATCTCTTTATCAGCTAATCAAATAATTGTTAACTCTTATTGTGTTGCGTTAAGGTTGATATTATTTGAATAAAGATAATTAACCACAGCAAACAATCCACTTGGGATTTTGAAGAGAATTGCGTTGGGACAGAAAACAAATTGTAATATGTATGAGCCAATCGCTACTGTTCCTTGGCGTATTCTTAAGGTCAAGTTTAAATGCTTAAACAAAAAACCGATATTGCATTTTTTACCATGTAATATGTTGTTATGTGTTAGTGGATCCCAGATAGCAGGAAACGACTACGCGGCAGGCCCAAAAAGAGATGACGAGAAGAGCTGGACTCCTTCTTAAAGGATTGGCCCACAATCGCAGTAGACCGGGAAAAGTGGAAAGAGGAAAGGGAGGCCATTGCCCTACAGTGGGACAACACAGGCTTATATTAATAATAATGAAATAATGTGTTGTTAGTAAATGTAGATAAGGGTAGTAATGTAGAGGGGTAAGTAATGTATAGCTTGCGGACGGCGAGCAATGGGCAGCTCGCCGTCCGGTAAGGACCAGGCCCGGGTCGACGGCGCGTTGTGTTCCACGCGCGCCTCAAAGAGATGTCAGCATCATTGACGGGGTCCGATAGGGCCGATGCCTGCCGGGGTCGCGGATTGTTCGAAAGAGTTACCGTGGCCCTAGCAAACAGGCAACTGAAGGTACGAGGGTGGGTTTTAGTCAGTAAGAGTCTGACACGCCCTTCCGCTCCGCCCAGAGCGGGAGAGGTCATTTGATGACTTCCCACCCAAAAAAGAATAAGTTAATGTAGATAAGTGTAGTAATGTATAGCTGGTGAAGGTGGCTTCCTAAATCCATGATCAGCAATGACATGGACTTGACACTGATAACAAGTTCGTTCTAATTTGAAAAGTTTGAATGGAGTATCTGGTAAGTATAGTTATATAACATAAAGAACAACATATTTAAAAGTATATTTTACTATCACCTCGCTAAATAAGCTTGGAATCTTGCCCATAGTTGAATTTCGATTCTTACAAAGACCACCTTTGAAATCACTATTAGATTAATAGCCCTAAAACAATTAAAAAACACAATAAACAAATACCCGAAATTAACAAATCAAGAACGATTAAAAGTAAAATTAATATGAACTTGAAACACAATCAGGTCATCTCAACCATCAATCAAACGAACCTTGACAACTACAATACCTCATTCGATACTGTTCTATAATGTTTGCATAATAGCCAGAAACATTGGTCTGATTTCTTATTAATTATTGTCTATGTTTTAGTCTTTAGTCTCTGAATCTTTGCCTTGGAAATAAGCCTGTTTTAATATAGTAGATTGTTATACAAGGGATTACAAAAGTCAGATAACGATGATGGTGAATGGGGGTAACTCGGTTTCTATTTACTCCCTCGCTAAAGCTCGGGAGTAAAACTACCTCGTATATAATGCGTTTTTAGCGCCGTATGTTACACTCTTCTTTTCACTACAATTGCGTGAAAATAAAATAATCCAATACAATATTAAATAGTTTACTTTTTTAATTTTTTCTGTAGCCGCAACGCAATGCAAGGATTCTACCGAAGAGATCACCACTTTTCGTTCCATTTTCAAAAATAAAATGTTTTTCTTTTTTTATGAAACAGTAATTTATGTCGAGTCTTTATTCATGATTATTCTACATATGAATAAGGACTTTTTCGTTTGTGTAGGCTCGTTAGTAACAGACAAAAATAAAAAATAAATATACTTTTTCCCTTATAGGAAAATATGCTATTTTATCACTGCTCTGGTACGCTACAATGACGGACTTTTTGAGCAAGAGGAGTAAAAGGACGATTTTTAGGATGTCTTACCCAAAGGGTGCCAACGGAACCCTTTCACTAAAGATCTTTTGTACCGTAATAGACACTTGAAATTTTTCACAGAGTATTTACTACTGTGGCCGATATAACAACAAATAATAAAAATAAAGTTAAACATTAAAGGGGGTCCCAAGAAACGCGTTGAATAAATATGTGGTGTTAAAATAATATTGTATGGTGGTACGGAACCCTTCGTGTGCGAGTCCGACTCGCATTTTAATTGAACTAAATCCAATTTGATGTTTACGAAACTTTATGTTCATTACTTAGTATTGAAATTATTATTTTCAGTTCATTAGTATGTTACAAATTTTACGATGGTCAATTAAACGAACTGAGAACTGGATTATTAAAAGGACTCTTGAAATCTTGCAATAGAGCATACAAATTAGTTTAATTAAGTTATCGCAATAAATCGCTAAATTCTCATACACTAGATTGGTGTAAACTAAACGAACAAAGAAAAAGAGCACTATTTCTTGATGCGTATGATAAATGATAAATGATTTTATTTCTGTAAATAGGTTTGTACTAACACTTTTACACGTCAATCATATTTTAAAACTAGATGAGGTCGGCGTTTCCTATCTGACTACTCTGAGAAGAAAGGCCGAAACAAACTCAGAGGTCACAGTCTCTTTTAAAGTCCAGACATAATCTTGGTCAGATCATGTGAAGACCATGTAGATTTGTCTGAAATGGTCTTTTGAGGAAAAACCACACAGATTGAGTGGAGCTGTCCAGTCAGTGCACGCATTTGTCAGTAATCGTGCAGCTCAACTCAGAACTCGTATGTTATGTTATGTTCTCGATCTTTTAGTTTAAACGAAAGCTCGCTTACACCAAATGAATATCAACGAGGAAGAATGAGAACCAAGAGCTAGAATTCTAGCACACGCTCTAAATATGTTTAGATCAGCCGAACGAATGCTCTTTGCTCATTCGTGTCAATTCTGTGGTTGGTAGTGCTATGTCACTATGTCCGACTTTGTAGTCATTGTTTTTTGTCTTTCTCGACGGTGAGATGCAAGAAGCAAGTCCCATCTCTTTTTTGGCTTCTTCAACATTACATTATAGTATGTTTGCAATTTCCTGCCAAGCATCTTGTTTGCGAGTTGATTTTTTGTAATGTTCAAAAGTCAGATCCCACAGAAATCTGGATTTTTGGTAGATTTCTATCATCAATGGATATTTTTCTTGAGACCAATCTATAATTACTTCGATAAGTATGTATATCAAGTCGCTAGAACACAAAAAACGCTTTGAAGAGACAGCTCTCAGGAGCGAGCGCGTCCGAACGCGAAAGAATGCTCTAAGCAACTGTTCGCATGCTCTAGTGCCGTTTACATCAAGCGAAGGGCATTCTTAGAAAGTTTACACTAAAAGAATTTCATATAGTGGAGATAGAATAAGCATACGCTCGTCTGGTGTAAATCGGGCTCACTTTAATTTGCGGAAGACGCAAATTCGGGTATAGACATGACTTGGTAGGCACTGGACACTCTTCTAGCAGTAGACTAAGATAGTATTGATCTGACCAAGATTATGTCTGGACTTTAAAAGAGACTTTGACCCCTGAGTTTGTTTCGCCATTTCTTCTCAAGGGTACATAGGACATGGCGACTCCACTTAGCTTATTTTTTTATATGCCGAGTAAAAGTGATTCCGATAGCCTATTTACAGAATAAACAATTTCATTTCAATTAATTGATAGGTACTTACCATTTTTCAATCTGATTGTTCAAATTTTTTTCTTGCCAAGAATGCCTACTCTTGGTTGCTGATTAAGATAGCCATGACCAATGACCAAACGTCCTTTACAAGTCGGAAAATACCAATAAATACTGTACAAGGTCTTTAATAAGTATACTCGTAAGTACAGTTAATTACTATATGTTTTTAAAAAAAACTTAATCTAATATTATTATATTTAGTTCAGAAGACTGATAAAGTGATAAGCTAAGTTTTTAAAGCTTCCTCTCTTCTACTATTTTGCTGTGCCCAACAGGGTCCATAAAGATCACATATAATTTTGGGTTACCACCTAAGGACACATTGTGGAATGCAAAGAAACGTAAACGTATTTTCATTTTTTCTTTCATATAAAGTATTGAGTAATATGGCACATTCGGTTATAGAAAAAGTTCGGCTTTGCAGATTCAGATTCAGATTCAGATTCATTTATTTGCAAAAACATGTGTAGATAATATACATGGTATGATGCTTATTATAGGTGTAACAAGGTATTTTTTGGCTCAACATGTTTGACCATGGCTGGTGTACAAATTAGGTCGAAAGACCATAGGATTTTAAAATTAAGGAACAATGAACAATGATATAAATAAATCAACAATAAACAATAATATTAAATTAAATAGGTCAATAGTCATGCGGTTCAAAATACTTAGAATAGATTCAGTCAGTATATTCAGAGCGATTTCGCGATTTTCGTGATTTTTTTTTGCGTTTTCGGTTGGGCTTCGTATCTGTCATTTATACCTGCGTCTCTTTCGAAAGCCCGGTGTGTTATATTAAGGTTGCACTAGTCGACGACGGCTCGAAATCGTTGGTGGGTGTTGCTAATAAATGCATGCTATTTAGTTTATTTATTTAGTATTGTTTATATAGTTGTTATTTCTTTATTTAGTGTAATGGTCGATGATTTATAACGAAAACGAGGCGAAAAAATTATGAACAGACCTTTGGGCGTATAGATATTATGAAAAAACTACTGGATGTATTTATCCAAAATAATGTTATTTGAAATCTTGAATAAATTATCTATCCCTGTACGGTAACAATTTAGCCTTTTTCATCCTCCGTGAGTTATTTATTTACGCCCAAAGATGCGTTGAAATATGGAAGTTTCGCCGCTCATAACTTTTAAACCATTTTTTTTTTTGTTTCCTTTCTGGGCTAGAGAATGACAAGACAAGTAGATATATATTTAATTTTTGATGTACCCTGTCACAGTGGAGTAAACTCCATAAGACGTTAGTATGGAACAATGACTAACTAGTGTAACCTTAAGGCTACGGCACTGTACCTGTTCATTACGGTGTAAGTAAGGAACCTATTATAAAAATCTATGTTGAGTCCACTGCTGAGACTGCCTCGTTGATATAGTGGTCGCAAGCGATACTTGCTGAGCGTGAGGTGCTTTGTTCGATTCCCAAGTCGGGCGAAGTGTTATTGTGTTTTTCCATCAGGAATTACTCAATAGCATCCTGGAGTCTGGATTTGTGCCCGGTTGATGGCAATAGGCTCATCTCTTATTATAGAAATTACTTGCGAAATTATTGGCGTGATGTTATGTTCACATTTTGTTTGTTTGTGTTATCATTTCCCAGTGTCGTAACGCACTACGCAATGTCTATTATTGTCTTTGGTTTTGATCTGCCCTGACATCAAAGCAAGAGACAACATCAATATCAACATCCTGTATTAATAGTATATTATCTATAGACAATATTGTCAAACTTTTAACGTGCTTTTTTTTGGCGGGTGTTTGAGCTGAAAGGGCTTCAAATTCCCGCCAAAGAAATCCCGAAGAAATTTAGTGAAGGAAATTAAATAAACTCAAGACTTGGCTAAAAGGTCTTAGCAACCAGGCCATAAACATACTTATAATAAAAAATAAAAATAAAACTTTTAACGATTTGAGTACAAATCTTTTGGCTACTTTTTAATACTGTATTTATTTTACCTAGTTTTTTGTCATGAACTAAAGACTTGGCTAAAAGGTCTTAACAACCAGGCCATAAAAATACTTATAATCTATATATATAAAAATGAATCCCTATTTCCCTTGACCATCACGCGTGAACGGCTGGACCGATTTCACTATATATTTTTTTGTTGTGTTCGTTATTGTCAGGAGAAGGATCTTATGAAATAAAAAATTAAGGAAGTTGATCGGAACGTTACAAAATTTAAGAAAAGTTAACGCCAATATTAATTTTACATAACTGTCAGTTATTTGAAATAACTGTCAGCGATTGACAGGATGCGCGCTGCAAATATCGTTTAACACAAATGGATCGGTTGATAAATGAGTCGATAGTTTTAGTTTTATTCAATAGTCTAAACTAAGACTAAACGACATATGACATTCATAGTTAAGAAGACAGGACAACGTCTGTCGAGTAAGCTTGTAAAAAATAAAAATAAAACTTTTAACCTTTTGGCTACTTTTTAATACTGTATGTATTTTATCTAGTTTTTTGTAATGTGCGTCTTGGTTGTGCAAAATAAACAATATTTCTTTCTTTATGTTTTTTTTTTTTTGCGATACTGATTGTATGTTTTCTGTTTGTCCAGTAGTGAATGGCATCTTGGCTGGGAGAGAAGTTCGTTGCACGGCGTGAGCTGGTACCATCTGCTACATCCTGATTGCTGCAAGGAGGCGCAGAGCAAACACCGGTTAAGTAAGTATTCTCTTTAATCATAAGATAAAAACTCTACAATGCAAACTACAAAATTACAATTTAAAAGCAACGACAGCTTCGTGTAACCTTTTCTCTAAACTGTGGGTGTTGGCGTTCCGTCTGCATAGATCCGGCTGAATATTAAAATGTTACATATAAAGTAACTGCCATCTGACCTCCACAGTCTTGGGCAATGCAGATATTCTACTAAGGTTAGACTAGTTGTCAGACGCTCGAGTTTCTGACTATTTGTAATGACTGTAGTTGATATTTGTATAACAAGCAAGCTCATCAAAGTACAGGACAGACTCAATATGTAGTGAATTGTTACTTTTCTTGAACACATCATTCCTGTCGACACGAAAGTAGGGTTTACTAAGTGTACCTACTAAATAAAGTTTGAGATAAAATCCGTAACCTTACAAGCTTATGTAACTACAAAAATAAATACATTAGAAACCGTAATCTAGATACACACAGTGCTCCTAACGTAATTCCATAACATCAACTCGTGCGCCGGGTGAACCCGTCAATCTCGCAGTAAACTGCACGCTTTAATAGATCTCTAAACGACCGCGCATGCGTCCATTGTTTGTGATTAATGATGTAGGATCTCTAGTGTCCCGGTAGACGAAAAGCGTGGGAACTTTTATTGTTTATAAGAGAATTAAAAATTGAGGTTCATTGGTGAAATTTTTGCCATGTTCAAAATTAACTATTTAAAATTTAGGTCCCATTGTCTCCTATCATGACCATAGATCGAACCCCTTGGCTAGAGAGAGATCACATAGAAACAATAGAACTTTGAATGCTCATGCTCTATCGCTGCAACAGCTTATGAAGTGTGTCGAGCATTTAAGTAGATACTAGCAAAACCAATGTTGCAAAAAGATGACAATCGACTATCGGGCACATCGCGTGCGATCGTTCGATAACCTACGACAACACAAAAGCGTTTAACGCAAACTTATCTGCGTCAACACACGTTAGAGAAAGTCAACGACTTGACGCGACAGCGACGTGACGATCGTGTGTGAACCTTCCCTTACGTGAGCGATTATATCGACTAAATCGAGCACTCAACTAAATATTACTAAACGAATCCCAACCCTATGGCCACAATATAATGTTCCGTTTTCAAAATCTTGCTCAAAACTCGTGACTTCGCGCTTGACGCAAACTTGATAAATCCGAAATTGGAACACTTTCGTAGGATTCGCGCTAAGATGTTCACAAGTCAAATGTCAGGCAAATAGAGGATGGTACGGCAATAAACTATCGACGAATAATGAAATAACTAATGTACAAGTTATTCAGATGCAAATAGCCCATATAATCATATTCTGGACACGGATATCATCCATCGCCCGTTTGAATATTATGTTAATGAAAATGGTAATTTAGTATTAAAATATTTAGATTTCAACTATCATTAGAATTTGAACTGAAACAGATCAAACGTTCAAAACATCAGTCGACTGAAATACGGAGCTCATAACTTACGTGTCGAGTCATTTAATCTAAATCTACGCCTATTTCTAGTTAGAATAAGAATTAATTACTACAATTTACATTCATATCATTATGTCATTCGTTAAGGTCCGCGTAGGCAGAGCTCTGAATACAGCTCGCAAATCAAACCCACTTTAGCCAAACGTACCGGTATGTACCTACTTGGGAATAAACATACTGGCAGTTTGCCGACCTACAATCGCAGCAATCGTCAATCTCTTCCCTCTAAAACCAACAGTCAAGATTACACAAATGATCGGCTGGCATTAACCCTCATTACTCTCCTACAAACGTACATTCTTACTTCGAAATATGAAATAATTCAGCTGTCACGTCGACATAAGACGTATATTCGAATGACGGATTCGATTAACGAACTTTGTAGAATCGGAATCGTACTTGGCAATGCATCGTAGTCGAGTCATCATTCGAATGATTCGATAATCGGTAATGACAAGGACGGTTCTCTGCTTGTGCGGTGACCTTTGGGAATTATATTGGGTTTGGTTTAGCGGTAACTGCTTGTATTATTACTGCGTTTTATTATTAGTTTTCGTTATTGATATCTTCTACAAATAGTATTGTTGCTTTGTCAAAGCCTACCTATTAATTTTTATGTGGTGGGTACTGACGTCAATAGTTTTCGTGCCTAAAAGCAAAACCAGCTTAGATGGTTTGGTCATGTTGAGAGTATGAATGAAAGGCGACTAACAAAAGGTATTTACAAGGCAGATGTCAGTGGAAACGCCGAGAGGGGACGTCCTAGGAGGACATATAGTGACCTTATTGGTGATGTTCTTCAGAAAGGTCAGGTGCGTAGTACTCGCAACCGACTTGCGTGTATGACCAAATGTATGTACTTAAACGAAGCAAAACGAGTATGTAAGGATCGTAGTAGGTGGCGTTCTATAGTTTCTGCCTACCCCCATGGAAAGAAGGCGTGAATGTATGTATGCATGTAAGCAAGCACAAAAAATCTTCTTAAACTTTTTCTTGAGCATATACAGTTAAATCCATGTTTATCCGGGTCTTTAGCTACTATTGCTTAACTGTCTGAACATATATTTCGTTTTACCAATAAAGTAAATCAAAACAAACAGTGGCTATTTAATTGAAACCGTAATGACCATTGATTTACAGTTTCGTCAAGTAAACTACCTTCAAAGACTAATTCATATGTTTTACGAGGAATTTAGAATGCTTTATTATATTTTAATATCCCTTCATCAAACATTTATTACAACGGTTATAATTATTGTTATTATATCTTTTACATAAGGCCTCGTTTAGCACTGCCAAGGTAAGCTGTGCTATTTTAAGAGCTGAGCAAACTCTCTACGCTAAAAATAGTCTTGGATAATATAGGTACAGTTAAATAATTAAATTTGCCTTTCAAATCCTCAATCATAATAATTTCTAAGTTATTGCACTAACGAACGCGTTAAATCTGAAGTGTGAAATGGCTTCACGCGTTAGTGGTCCCGAAAATAACTGCATGAAAATAATAGTACGGATAGATGTAATGGAGAGGACATTATGATTTTTATGTTAAGTTTTTAATACTAACATAATATGGATGATTTTTCCGAAATAAATAAATTGAATTGAATTGAATTGTACACATTATTCGAATGAATACAATCTGAATGATAGGTATATTTATTCTGTACTGATGATACCGATCCCACCCCCCGTTGTGTTTTAAGATCATGTGGGTTTTTACTCCAAAGTGAGAAAAAAAAAAACATATTTTTTCTCTAGAGGGCTCTAGAGAAAAAATATGTTTTTTTTTACAACCCTACACAGCTATTGAGTTTCCTCGAGATAAGTTTGACTTAATTTTGCGATAACCTCTTGTGCCGAAATGGGTAATGGGTAGGGTAATCTAAATATATAAAAGGCAAAAGTGATTGACTGATGTATCAACGCACAGGCCAAACCTTTAAGGCTAGAAACTTAAATTTTCGCACACGTATTGCTCTTATGACGTAGGCATCCACTAAGGAAGGATTTTTCAAAATTCAACCCCCAAGGGGGTGAAATAGGGGATAAAAGTTTGTATGAAACTTTTTATTCCTTCGACGTATTTGTATGAAATTTCGTATGAATTGAGTACGGCAAAAATAATGAGTTACGTATTTCAGCGTTTTCCAAAATTCAACCCCTAAGAAGATAAAATAGGGGATGAAAGTTCTAAATAAACACAGGCCAAACCCTAGCGCTAGAAACTTAAAATTTGCACACGTATTCCTCTTATGACGTATATATCCACTAAGGAAGGAGTTTTCAAAATTCATAGGAGATGTACATAAGTTAATATGGAACTTTATATTCCGTAAAAAGGTTCCGTTCCGTTTTAGTAAAAAAAAAAAAAAAAAAGCTCAAGCGTTTTAAGTATTTTAAATACGTTTATGGACAATGCACTGTATCTGTTTTGCTGGGCGAAGAGGCAGGAACTTCAAGTCATCAGTTAGTACCTGTTTTTGTGACAAAATTTCGTGGCTCAAGATTGTTCCGTGGGGAAAAAAAATCAAAAAATTGTAAGTGCCTACTTACTTTATAAAATTGATTAAAGATGTCACCAAAGTGGTAAGTGATACAATAAACTATAAATAGTTATAGCAATAATTAAGTTCAATCGTCTATGTATTGGTTTCAGTATTGGCTGGTTCCAAAATGACGGTGATCGTCGGCGCTGTTGAACAGCGCGCGTTTGAAATTCAACGCCGCGGTCCAGCAGCGTCACTCTGGAACCAGCCGTACAAAGTATTTGTTATTTGTTAAATAATAAGGCGCTTTATTCTTTTTCACATAAATGCATTTTTTGCAATAAATCATGGACTAATATGGAAAGATGCCTCAAGTGTGAAGGTTTACTAGGGCCACAATGGAATTATTGTGAGCTTTGTGGATCACAGACTAGGCGTTTTAAACGCATACAGCGCGCCAAAAAACTTTCTTTATGTGCAAAACGACGCAAACTTGCTGAACTTCAGAATGCTGAACGTCCAAAGTCACCGGATATTTTTGGAGAATTTGATATCACCTATAGTGACATATATGTCTTATCGAAGAAAATGATGAGCGTCTCTGAGAGCGATGAAATATAGTATATAAAGAAATATTATGAATCTGTTTTTTTTTTACAATACTAGCGGCCCGCCCGACTATGTAGAGATTTTTTTAATAAAGTACCTATAAAGAAAGGTTAAAGATGTTCTAACATACATACATAATTATACAAAATAACAAAATAATAACAATGAATGTATGTATGTAATGTCAAAATAACAGCTTTTTACTAAAGGCATATGAAAGTATAAACGGTACATAAAACAAAATACCAATTTTTAACACTTTTGTTTATCTGTCTGTTTGTTGCGGGTAATGTACGAAACGGCTGGACCGACTTTGACCGGACTTTAAATGGCAGATAGCTGATGTTATACGGAGTGACATAGGCTTCTGCTACTTTTTGTCCCGGTAGTACGTTCCCGTTGGATAATATCCGACATCCACGCGGGCGATGCCGCGGGCAGCAGCTAGTTGGTAATATGTCGGCAATCCATAAAGGGGATGTAGAGGAGGTCATTTGCAACCAAATGACCCCTTATGACCCCTATGCAAATGTCAAAATAATTTTACATTTTATATTATTTTTATTACCAATAACCCTGTATTTATAAAAAAAATGCATCTTGCTACGGACCCCTGCAATATTAATTTCTGCAGACAATCTTGAGCCATATTAAGCATTTAATACCATTCTTTGCTACAGCATACAGACAATTTATTACTTATTGCAATCAGATACAAATGTCTTGGGTTCAATTAATTGTCACAGAGTAAGCGTAGATACTGTCCTTTGAAATATTTCATTTACATAACATTGCTTTTAATTTATTATTAGTGGAATATCGATGGTGTAAAGACATCGTAAAATCCAGTATTGCTAAGATAAAACGTGTCTGATTTATTGATCAAGTATACCTAAGTTGAAAAATTGTTAATCTATTAAGGGATTATTTGGGTAAGTCGGATCTATGTCCATTGAGAATGTATGTGCCATTCGACTTCTGCTAAAGATCTTTGGATGAAAAGTCGTATACCTAAGTTGAGAAATAGTTAAATCTATTAAGGGTATTTTTGGGTAAGTCTGATCTACTATGTCCATTTAGAATGTAAGTGCAATTCGACTTCTGATAGAGATCCTTGGATAAAAAATTGTGCTAAGATCGACGTACAAATAATTTTAGAATCAGGGCACGAGGATTACGATGTATCTTAAGTACTTATAGATCTGGTAACATAACTAAAGTGACTAGATTATGAACGTTCCACGGTTTTCCCAGCATAATTACGTGCTGCGTAAAAATACACACTATTAATTAATTAATTATTATTTAAGGATGTGACAATCCCAACACGGATCCAGTGGAGGTAGCACATGAATTAATTACTTTAATAACTGTTGTTAAAGAAGTAATAAATTAATATGAATAAATATATTACACCGGGGCCTTAGTCATTATAGGGTGTTCTTAATTCCCTACATTACATTTTTTAAACCGCGATTCTTAATTCTGCGATAAAAAAGTTTTCTGAATACGAGTATGTATTTACGAACAAAACTCTTCTATATGACTTCTGTTTGGAAATAATGACACCGCAAATTGTGATATAAAATGTGCTAAGGTGCTAAGGTACACATTTTATTTTACTTATATTTAAAATAGGTAAACTTATCTAGGCAAAGTATGTATCACCAATTCACCACTCAATTATGTAATTTCATTGTCACACATTTGAAAGCATCTATACATTAAGTACTTATATCTGTGATTCCTTCGCTTACTTAACTTTGTAATTTATGTAAAAATAATAAACACTATTAATATTCCTATTATTGTAGTAGAAACTCTTGTTAATAGACTTCTCGTATATTTTAGGAGTATCTAGATGTCATATTTGAATAAATGTCCCACGGGTTGATAAATATTCCAATTACTATAATCAAATTAAAATCGATTTCCAAATATGGTGCATTTATGGTAATTAAGCAACAAATATTTATTATGTTTGATTACGATTCAATGTAATATACAGTGTGTATTTTTAAAGTAAAACAACATTACCTACCTTAATAATAGTAGGAGTCCGCGTATCACTGGTAAGTTTCCCTCATTTGCGTTCGTTGATTAGTCAGTGGCGTTGATTGGTCAGTTTTGCGAATCAGTTAGTTGCGTCAACTCGAAAGTTGCAAGAGACTTCCAGTGGGCCTAAAATGGACGCTTTGGCAGAATCATCTCATGATCTGCGTACAATTAATATCACGCAATTCATCTGTTTGGCAGTTTTGTATGAAGTTTCGTAAAATGGTCCACAAATTATGCATTGCTTAAATGAAGCCTAATGTCAAATAGCAGCTGTCAAACAGATGCATTGCGGGATATACGAATTGTACGCAGATCATATTATGATTCTGCCAAAGCGTCCATTTTAGGCCCCCTGTTTCCTTGATTCGTCAATTAGGTAGGTACATTCAAGCAAAAATATACTTTTACGTGTAAACAAACAAAAGTGGATTACTTAAAGAAGTCTGATAAGTGAGGAAAACTTGCCAGTGATACGCGGACTCAATAGTAGTCACTACGGTATTTAATAGAAACTAAGCATTGAGGTTTTAAAATAATAATTCAAACTAAATATTATTATAAATTATAACTACAAATATATATTCTGCAATTTTTGATTGCAGCAGGTTAGGCCAATGTACTCAACATTCGTCTATTGAAGTTGATAGTGTTCAAATTAACAACGACTATTTGTATTATAAAACTATAAAAAGGGCTCGGCGATTAAATACCAATAAATAATCATCGATACTCACAATCGTTTAGTAATAAATAATAATCTCGAATAACTTTATAAGGGAAAGCTGTACAAACATAATAAAACGCTGCAGTAACTATAAACAAATAAAACTAACTAGCGATGATCACAACTCGTATTAGCATCGTTATGTATCGATAAACACACCAAATTGATTGCGTAAACATCGGTCATACGAATCGAGAATCGGTTTATCTCCGAAATGATCGACAAACAAACGAGTATACCATTTATGACGATTCGATGGACGTAAGAATCGGATGCCTTGTACGGCGATTCGTATGATCGGACGGTCCATTCCTGGCGCATGTAAATTACTATCATAACATCATTGTCAAAGTCAAACACCTTGTATAATCGAGAACTGCACTCAAGGTAATACAAGCCCTATCTACTTGCAGTAAAGTTAGATTTCGAATGAAATTAGTATTTCTCTTGTTACTAAAGGGAAGTGTTTAAGATGGTGTTAGCCGCACCTCGATAATCTTTAAATTAACGACGTCCTAATTTTAGGGCTATTCAATTATAACTATTCACACTGATATTATATTATCCTATTTGTCATTTCATTTCTTACAACTTGTTTTTATGATTGAATGAATGAATAACCCTACCTTTTAGATTACCTTAGTAGACAGAGTAGGCAGAGACATGATGTGTACTTATAAGGTAGTAGTCAGTTTGAGTTACCTACATACATCACTAGATGACAATATTGAGTCAAAAGGTATAACCTATAAAAACTGACCTGCTACTGGAAGTTTGTTATAAAAAGAATCCAATAATAAACACTACGATGTAAGGCTCACACAAACAGGCGCGATGCGACTGTGCGACGCGACTCTTATAGAACAATTTCCATGAAGTTGTCATAGAAATTGTTCTACTAGAGTCGCATCGCGCTGTCGCGTCGCGCCTTTTGTGGGAGCCTTTAGTTTCCAAACTCAATATTCTTCTTTTCTATGTTTACTTTGATAACTACAAGGTGTTGTTTACTACAAGTGCATGTGTAAAAAAATATGTAAAATAGACAGAAAAGGCTAACAAAAGGTAGGTATCAATTTATCGAAGTGATGAGTCGAAGTAAAAAATGTGCTATATAAAGAACACACAAGATGATGGAAACAACAAATAACACCCACTTGTTGAATCCTGAGCAACCGTAAGATATCACAATGCAAGAACATAGTACCTAATTTATGTTTAAATGGTTAAGAAACGTATGCTTCCTCTATAATTTTGTTCTTGAACATCTCGTCATTAGATATATTTCCGGTGCGAATGCACTGACTGAATTATTTAAATGCATTATTTTCGCCAGTTCTGTTTAAGTTCCATGTAATAGGGGGCGAGCATATTGCCATCAAACGGGCACAAATCCCTGGGCTGCTACTGAGAAATCCCAAATGGAAAAACCCAATAATACTTTGCCCGACCCGGGAATCGAACCCAGGACCTCATGCTCAGCGGTGGCACTTGCGACCACTAGACCAACGAGGTAGTCACCGTGCAATTAAAATATTATAATTAAATTATAAATTTTTAAAATATTATTAATTAAATAATAAATTCTTAAAATATTATTAATTTAATAATAAATTCTTAAAATATTATTAATTTAATAATAAATTCTTAAGATATTATTAATTAAATAATAAATTCTTATAGGTAATATTATTAACACGAAACCTAAGAAACTTCATAAGTCCAACGTACCCTGGACATTCAGCCCCGATATCAAAATAGCTGACTGGCTAGATAGCGAGCTAACTATCAATTTCATCTCTTCTTGTTCTCACACACTATTGCCTACATTTCTTTTTCTTTTCTCCTTTCGCAGGCCTGCTGGATGAAATTTCGTAAGAAATAAGCGGTACTTTTGTACTCAATACTGATATCGGTATCTGTTTGTACCGGTATATGTATCTATTTTACTGTATGTACATAAATCCCCCCCCGACCCTTGCTCGACGACGCGCCAGCCCGCGCCGTAGCTGAGCCTGTAGTTTTAAATTCCCCAGTTAATAATAATATAATTTAGATCCAGCCTGTCCCATCTTGCTGCCCTCCCCTCAGTGACGCCCTAAGCCGAGGTTCGTACCCCACAGGGGGTGCCCTTAGCGTGCGGTCACCTAAATTTAAGTATTTTTCGCCCCTGGCTGGAGGCTTTAAGTTAGTAGCTTAAGGCACCCACAGGTTTGCCCGGTTAAGTAGCCAGGACCTTAGTGGTCATAACTACGAGCTGCCAATTAG
This sequence comes from Griposia aprilina, assembly GCA_916610205.1. Lineage (NCBI taxonomy): Eukaryota > Metazoa > Arthropoda > Insecta > Lepidoptera > Noctuidae > Griposia > Griposia aprilina. Next base: position 13,624,785 of record OU744306.1, read on the forward strand.
GAAAAAAAAAAAAAAAAAATATGTACATAAATAATAAAATAAATAAATAAAGTTTATCAAGGTAATTTTTGCATAACCCAAAAGCGAAATAGGTGTTTAATTCGAGCTAACCTATGCGACTCCTTGGAATGACAACTGCCTAAACGCGGCATCAATGAAGTGCCTATTTAACAACCTATGTATATTTTTCTAAATAGCCTATTTCTTCTTCAACAGTAACACAATCGGAACAAGAGCGCTCTTGCATCGCACTTCTGCGGCTTCAGCGTCGTTCTGGCCAGTTCCTCTGGGTGCACGCGGTTCTGCAGCTCAAGGATAATCTGGAGAACTCGCAGAGACCCGTCATCGTGTGTACTAACCAGGTCTTGAGGTAAGTAGTAGTGTTTTCATTAAGCTTTAGTTACTCAATCAGCGGGCTTAGCATGACGCTATCTATCTCTTCGAAGAATAGAGACGGCTATTCCCATACAAAGTGACATTTCGTTTCTCTATTTATGACATCATGTGTCATAATTATGTAAAAATCCTTCTAAAATCTGTAATTTTGTCTTCCGTTTCTGACAATCGTTGTCTAGGTCATTTTTAATGTAGACTATTTCAGAAGACAGTTGTCTAAGGTAGTGAAGACAATTTGATTTTTAATCGCCATGCTAAAGACGGTAGAAAACTTTTTACTCGACGGCCACAAAGTATAAAAATGGAATGGAAAAAAGGAAATTTTCACTTTTTGTATGGAAAATGTGAAAAATGATTACCTACATGTTGAGTTTTAGGGGTTTTAGGGTACCATAAAGGGGGTCGAAATTTTCATTATTTTTGCGATAGGACACACCATTTTCGAGATATAAGCAAAATAAAAGATAAACGTGAATAAATTACTGAATTTCGTAAAAAGTGCAGTTGACTCTTTCTACTTTGCTGCCGTTGTACTGTCTTCACGAAACGTCATTTTTGTCTATTCTTCCGTCGACAAGACGGTGCTTGTGCTAAGCCTGCTGGACATAAGCCTCCTCTTCATCTCTTCAAATATTATCACTTTTAGTTCAAGTTTATGTATAGGTAGTTCAAAGTTATACATACCGTGGTTAGTTTCGTTTTCGACTCAAAAGTCTATAGGTCAGCCCTATTAAATTTGGAATTGTGTATCTGCCATCAAAGTTTCCAGTTCGAGTCCCGCGCCCAGACAAGCCTTTCATAGGACAGAGGTTGGAAATTTTGTATTACGAGTAGTACCGGTAAAACGAGGTGAATAGGAACGGCAGGGGTGAATCGTAACGAAACTTTAAAAGGAATTTTAACATTTAAATAATATAATTTGTTGCCAACAGGGACACGTAATCGGTTAATTATAATACAGCATACACGTTAGAGTCCTTTTTGGCGACAGACTATAATATTTCAATGTTAAAATCCCTTTTAAAGTTTCGTTACGATTCACCCCTGCCGTTCCTATTCACCCCGTTTTACGGTACCTAATGAATACAGTTTTATTATTATTCGTTGTTTTTTTTATAAATCTGGATAAAACGCATAAAACTGAATAAGGATCTAAAAGCCAGCTACTGCGTTAAAAAAAAGGAATAGCGTTCAGCTTTGATAAACGAATCCAACTAAACGACTCAAGTTCATAGAAATTCTACGACATAACCCTACTCTCTGCCCATAAACCTTACCACTAAATTATCCCTCAATTCACAAACATTCCCTATAATAGCCTGTCCACATAGCATCTCTGATTAATGACTAATACGTCGAAACGAGCGGCATTGCCCGATCAAGGGTGAAATCACTTCATGGGCCGTCCTGCGCCTGCGCAATTATTGTGTGAACTAACGTCAAATGGACAGTGATGAAGCAGAATGGTCACATGACGTGGAAATTTTTGTTATAAAATTCTTATTTTTTTAGAAAATATAGGTAATAACTACGAGTGTTTTTAATTATTTCTCAGTAGCAGCCCGTAGTCTAGTTTTGTGCCCGGTTGATGGCAATAGGCTCGCCTCCTATTACATGGGACTTAAACATAACTGGCGAAATTTGGGTGTACTATAGGTACACCTCTGCCCAACTCTTCGGGGACTACAGGCGTGATGTTATGTTTAATTCTAAAGTTTCGAATATTCAATATCGATCTAACCAAGTAGGTTTAAAGACTCTACACGTTATTATAAAGTTATCCCTATAGTGTACCCTATTTGTAATAAGTCAACTTCTTCGTCCAATGGATGAGGCCACATAGCAATCATTTGACTTATTATCCTACTTATTTCTGCAAGCAATTTATCTACATTATTTCACTTGAAAATTACAAATAACTACTGGCCCAACCAGTCATAAAACCGTATTATAGTTATTATTTAGAGCTTAAGATCAAATTACATGTCTAATTATTAAATATATTTCCCAAATGTACGCCAAATACTACCATCATGTTATTATAATATTTCAATAAACGTCAAAAGCTCAAGTAAATGCGAAACGTTGAATAAATTCCATACTAAAGTAACAATTAAATTCCATATTGCGCAGTAATAAATAAAGCACTTTAAATCACATTTAATGTTCTCGGAGTAACACAAATAATTCTATCGCCGAATCGTAGCTCAAATTATGTGTACAAGGAATAGTTAGAAAATGGAGTGATAACTTCCGCATAAGCAGTACAGGTTCAGGCATCGGCGGCTGACGCTTTTATACTTAGAACTATAAAGGTGTCAGCCGCCGATGCCTGAAAATGTCCCAATGAAACGTCGTGGGTGTTCCATCTGCCAACTAGATCTTTACAGATGTAAAGATCGTAAACGTTCTTTCTTGAACACGATACTTCACATAATCCGGTACTATGATGCACGATCATGATTTCCCTAGATTACCGAATTTGGTTTTTACTAGAGTTCAAGAGATTAAGTTGTATTAAAATGTATCTGGACTCTCATCAAAATAACCATCATATCTGTATACCTACATTATTGGCAAATAAATGATTTCTATTTCTAAGGCTGTCCATCTGTTTTACTTCATAACTTAGTCGCTAATTATAACACGCATCATTAAAAAGAGGGTATAACGAGGACCACGAGTAGGATAGGTGCCAACGACTTTTTCCTAGAGTACAGGTTCTTGGTAATTTAAAATTTAAGCGAAATGCGCTCTCCATTTTGTGATTACTCTTTGGCGTATTGAATAGCTACATTCAAGTCAATATAATAGGTTTTATTTAGGTACCTACTCAGGATGATCATAAAAGTCATAACAAATCTTCGACAGCTGTTCATAGAAGTTATTTCACAAAATGTCTCTTGTGTCAGCAGAAAGTTATTAAATTAATGAATAAATACCTATGACTGGACAAGTATGAAATTTCAGCAGATTCAGTTACATCAATCAATATATTTTATATTTAAATAGTAAACTAAGTAGTTTTTATCATAAAGCACCGTTTATCGAATAAAATACATAAGTACTATAGAATTAAATACATTATGCTCTAAATACAATTTTGACATGGGTAGGTACAGTTTATAAAAAAAATATTTAAAGTCATGTCATCTCTCACAAACCCTTCGGGGAAATTTGCCAAGTTTGCCAAATCACTTATGCAGTTCTTTTTCAGGACGACGAAACGATGTTCTTAGGAAAGTGGTTTGCAGATTGTTTATGGAGAGCAAATAAGTAATTAAGTAGTTTTATGAGATATACACACATCAACACCGTCTAGGGATATTTTGTAAAAAGTTCATAAACCCCAAAATACTGGCCGGTTAATATTTTGAAGAAAGCTTATTTTGTAGGCCTTTTTGGATGATTCCAAGTTTGAATTTGAAAAAAACAAAAGTTTGCGCGGCATCACTTTAGCGAAGTTCGAAGGTTGCAATTTACCTACCATTTAAGAAAATTAGGTGTCCGTACTAATAAACGTTATTTGTAACACTGTTCTGTTCCCACAGATAAACCGAGAAAACGGTTTTGCGGGGCATAGTTCTAGTTAAGATTTTTATAAACTTAGTTTTTGATGAATAAATAATAATAATAGGTACAGGCGCAATGTAATGTCTTAAAGATAGCTACAATCTTTTCTAAACCCGTAGGTACCTCTACTCTCTACGAGTATCACCACTTTCTTATCATTACATTGTCTTATCATCCCACCAGACCACACATCAAATTAAACCTCTCCATCAACGAACAATATCATGTAAACCAATACTAAACGGTATGATATTTATCGTCAAGTTAAGTATAAGCGCGGGCGTTCAGGCAACAACCAATTATGTTTACGGCTGTGCGGTCCGGACCGGTAATTATGAATTAAACTATAATTGGAGATAATTTTACAAGGTATTTTGTTTGCGTTCGTCTCGACAACATTTTTTAAATACCAAGATGCAACGTGCAATATTTCCTTTTATAGGATGTGCTGAAGTGGCAAATAAATCTGATGTTGGTAAGTATGACTAGAACAAGATAGGTACCTACATAAATATAAATGCTTCTTGAACTTTATTATAGTTGAGGCCGTTAAAAGAAGGTGAGTTAAAAGCTAGAATAGGTAGCTACTTTATTTCCTATGTGCCATTAGGTACTTTGTTTTTATATCATTGACACAAAGCAAACGATAAAATAATATGCTAGTGAAGCAGGCCAAAACTGAATCACAAAATTATGAAACAACGATGAATCACAACAATAATGAAACACATCAAATACACACAAAAAAAAAAATGGAAAATGTTTGGAACCTACTTGAGAAACCTACTTTTGAAAATGAGTCCATAGACTCGCCCACGATACTGCAAACGAGACAAAACAAAATACAAGCACAAATAGGTAAACAAACGAGCAAGATAATAAAAGCTCCCTAGAACAATAACTCCTAGTGTATCTGAAAGTCTAAAGCTCGCGAGCTAATTGAGCCCAAAGCCACACTATTAACCGGACCGATAATTCTGCCGGCCCACGGTGCGCCGACTTTGAAAAATTACGGTCATAACTTAACGCGGTCACTTACAGACTTCCCTATTGAGATATCAATACTAGATGACGTCGGACGACGTACGCCTCTCGCGTAAACACGGCCCGTACTATTGTTGGGAGAACTCGAATTTGTTGCTAAAGAAACAAAGGATTTAGGAAGAAATTCTGACCCCAAAATGGTGGTTACAAAATTTGAAAAATCGCAACGAAAGACATTAAATTCAAAGTTCCAAAAATCGAAACAACGTTTTAGAAATTTTGGAAACTGCGATTGGCGTAGATACACATACACTCACGCCTTCTTCCCATGGGGGTAGCCAGAATCTACAGAACGCCATCTGCTACGATCCTTACATACTCCTTTTGCCTCGTTTACATTCATACATCTGGTCATACACGCACGCCGGTTGAGAGTACTACGCACCTGATCTTTCTAAAGAAAATCACCAATAAGGTCACTATATGTCCTACTAGGGCGTCCCCTTCCGGCATTTCCACTCACATCTGCTTTGTAAATACCTTTTGTTAATCGCCTTTCATTCATCCTCTCAACATGATCTAACCATCTAAGCATACACTTTTAAATTCTTGTAACTACAATTAACTACATCTTAATGGCATGGATGTAGCCAATTAATGAAATATTAACTTACCCAGTCATGTTTTCTAAATAAGAAGACATTCCATTTTATAGACTGCTCATGAGTCAAGCATAACTTTTCTATGCCTCGTTAATTGACGTTAATAGTCACAATCATAGCCTAGCAATTTTAGAAGGCCAATTATGTTTCATTTTGTTTACTTGTCTTGATTGGAATAGCCTACATTTGACTTACACTCTTCTAATGATACGCTACGTAATCATTTTCATTCAGAGCATTCGCTATTCATTCTATTCTTTGGTTTTTTGCTCTCATGTCGAAATTCAAAGCTGTTTCGTGGCAGGCAATGATATAGTTCGGAACCACAGCTATAATAAATTAAATTTAACGATCACACATGTTCAAGTGACAGTTTGCAAGCTACGAATACCGAGACAACTTTCGCAGAATGTTTTCTGATCTCTCTAATCAGTGACGCGGTTCAGGCGTTACTTTTGATATGCCATGCTTATTTTCTAAACTGCATTACGAATATTTATCTGCTCTATTCTACGCAATCGAGTGTTAAAACTCGATCGAACATCTAGAGTTCGTAGTGAAGCTTCGCAGAGAATAAATATTGTAAGGGGGTGATTTATAGCGCCGGGGCGAGCCTCGCAAGCCGATCGGCCGGCCGATGTTACTATCGGGATGGCTTGAAATATGCCTGCAAAGGGCTATTGTTGTGATGTGAGAAACGGTGTTTAACAAGCGCCGGGTTTGATCGATGGGCCCGGCGCGGCGGCGGATACAACCGTCTATATTTTATAGCACGAAAATACACGAAAACTGCTGCTAATTTTGAAAATTTGCTCGAGATGTATGGCCGGATTGGTATAAGTGAACTTTTGTAAAGAAAGTAATTTTGGACGATTGATCCTTCCCGAAATTCTTGCGTTATGATTTGGTCCCATCAATCACTTCTTACATTGTCGATGAGCGGTCCAAAGAATGCTATAAAAAGCCCGCGGCTGGTCGAAGAGATTCTGCGAAGATGCAAAAGATTTCCCTAGGAACTCCTTCCTTATTCAATTGTGCTCACCATTAAAGGCGTAATTAAGATAACGTCTGACTTAACACTTTCCTAAACATTAAATTCAACACCATTCACAATCCGGATTAGGCATCTAGATAATAATCGGCGCGAACAAAGTCATTATGGCTCGGCCTACAGTGACAAGACCGATTCATATTAGTCGTGGTAGGCGCTATTTAGATAGTAAATCTAAATTAATTTGAATGGGCGAGTGGGTGACAGTCCAGCTGACCTAAACAATCAGGCACAAAGGGCGGTGGCGCGGTCCTTAGCCACTTAGGTCTTGGGAAGGAGTGGTGCATGTCATAAGCAGACATTTAGGCGATAATAACGCCTGAAGACCATTTACCATTAAAAGCGCAAATTAAATACTTACGTTAGCCTACGTAGTTAGGTACCTCAAAATGGAGGTTATGAAACTATAAAAGCTTTGGCGCCTAAGCAATTAGTTAGCCAGGTAAATAAATTGGACTTAAACATTTGGAAACATAAATAGATTTAATGACTGTATTCAAAAAGAAGTTTTGAAATGACTTAATTCTCAGAAAATCAAATCTTATGGACAGTGCCAAAAAACTTTCAGCTTAGCGGCTGCAATATTCTAATAATAGGTCTTTACCTATGAAATTGCCGTTTTGTATGAAAAAATTTAAACGAATTTTTTTCATGAATTTTTTATTTGTATTAATCGAAGTAATCACCCATGCAATCAATGCATCTTTGCCATCGCAGTGGCAGTTTATTGATGCCCTTCTTAAAGAAATCAGCTGGACGGGAGGCAACAAATTCTTCAAAGGCATTTTGTACTGCCTCTCGGGTATTAAATTTTTTTCCCGCCAAGAAGTTATCCAAATTCTGGAAAAAGTAGTAGTCTGTAGGCGCAAGGTCTGGTGAGTAGGGCGGATGACGGAGAGCTTCCAACCCCAGTTCTTGCAACTTGGAGACCGTCTGCTGTGCAGTATGAGGTCGCGCGTTGTCGTGCAGGAGCAGCGGAGACGAGCGATTGACCAATGCTGGTTGGAGATGCGCCAGCTTCTCCATCATTGTGTTCAGTTCTTCACAGTACACATCTGCAGTAATGCTCACCCCGTTTGGTAAGAAGCTGTGATGAATCACACCGGCGCTAGACCACCAAACAGTGACCATCACTTTTCTAGGGGTAAGTTTTCGTTTAGGGCATTGTTTAGGTGCTGAACCAGGATCCAACCAACTTGCTGAGCGCTTACGGTTATCAAACAGAATCCATTTTTCATCGCAGGTAACAATGCGGTTCAAAATTCCTTCATTTGTGTGTCTGTTGAGCAGTGCAAGGCACGTCTCGACGCGTACTTCGCGCTGGCGATCATTGAGTTCGTGGGGCACCCATTTGTCAAGCTTTTTTACCTTGCCAATTTGACGCAAATGGACCAATATTGTTTTGACGCTAACGTCGAAAGCTGCTGCTAATTCAGCCGTAGATTGTGTATCATCAGCTTCCACAATCGCCTTTAATTCGTCATTGTCGACCAAAGTCTTCGGACGACCGCGAGGTTCATTTTTCAGGTCGAAATTTCCAGAACGGAAGCGAGCAAACCAATAACAGGTGGTGCGTTGGTTTGTAGTGTTAGCTCCGTAAACGTCGTTGATGTTGCGTGCCGCTTGTGCCGCGTTGCTGCCACGACGGTACTCATATTCCATAATTACTCGAATTTTTAACGTATCCATGATGACGAAAAAGATTGAAATGCGATGAAAATGTAACACTAATCAATAAAGAAATGACTACTTTTAGAAAAAAAAATCCATGTTTTTAAAATAAAATTAATTTGAAATTAGAATTCTTAGCCAAACAAAAATTATTTTGATTTGAAATGGCCAGTACTGCAGAACGGCAATTTCATAGGTAAAGACCTAATATTATGTAAACCCCTGCAAGTCGGTGTAAGTTTAGGTATATAATTCCCACTTCGTGTACAAATTATTACACGAACGCTTTATTATATTATTTGCACCAAAAGTTATACGGTGGTGGCTATAAATCCGCTGTGCTCACAAGCTCAGTTGCATTGTTCGTGGGATTGCGTCATTTGTCACGTTTCTGCGCTGATGCTCTTGCGCAACCTACTCATGTTACTTCGTGCTCTCCACTGACAAATACTGTTGCTTTTAATAATGAGCCCGGCTTACGTGAATAACTGATTTAATAGCGTTCCGAGCTTTACTTTCCAGCCATTTAATCGGTAACGAAAACATTTCACGGGCATTCATAGTGACTAGAGATTTCTTTAGTATATTCTTCCAACAAAAAATCACGTTACTATTCCAGATTTAATTGGTTCATTACTTTTAGGCATAAAAACATGCTGCGTAAGAGCCAAGTGACGCTTTTTTGTAGGAGACACGTGGTGCAGGTATCGATAAAGAACCGTTGGTGTTGTTTAGAGCATCAGAAGAAATATCAGTGTTGAAAGTGTATGAGCAAGTAATTTAACGCTTGTTTATACACACCTATGGCATGTACAAGTGATACGGTGAACGACAACAAATTGTCAACATGTCGGCCGCCTACGTCATGTCGACGAGATTTATGCGTTCAGGCTGCGCGGACGCACAAATTGGCGGGAAACTGAGAACATGGACGGATACGTTGATTTCCAACATTCCATTAACTCGGTTATGCATAACAAGCACCGGATTATGTAGACAATATAAAAAAGTCTAGCTAGAATGCTTGAACCTTGAAATTATCTTTAAAGGATCTTAGTTAAATAGGATCTACGACATTTTATAGACGTTGGCAGATTTACATTAATATAATTAACTAAATACGTGTTCAAACTTATGATGTAGAAGCACGTAAATAATTTTTGACTACACGTACTTTATTTACCTAAGAGGACGACATAACTGACTAGGTACTCGTCATCTGCAATTTAAAAATAGAATTATAATAAAAAAGCGCGCTTCTGACGCACCTTTTCATTATTTTTTGGCATCAGAGTTAAGTTACGCTCCTACAAGTGTTCCCGACAAACTTTCGCATATTTCATCGGCACGCCATTTCAAATCGAGTGTTGAAAACACTCGGTCCCAATTCCAATATGAAATAACTTATTATACAAATTAGCATAAAATTAATGGCAACTAATGTGCATAACTTACCTACTGTTTCTACGATAATTCCGAAGCGTTCAGTAAGGCTTTTAACATAAATAAAATGTTACCACAAGCTAGCTATAAATCACAAAAGGTCGTAAGGGTCAAGTTTATTAATGCAGAACGCGTGTAAACATAGGAATAGCGTTTTATCCTGACGCCATTTTGGTTCTGAAGTGAAGCCTTCACAACAGTATCTCTTTTCATAGTTACAGTGAATGTAATAGCTATTTGTCGCCGTCGGACACATATCTAAACTTTGATGTACTGTCGTCGTCAACTCAACAGTTGAATTTGCAACGACTGATTTATAACAAATTGTTTGAGTAATTTATGTTTAAATAGTAAAGGTTTTCCTATTTAAGTTGGTAGGTAATCCTAACTGTTTACATAGGGTAGGTAAGTAGCTACTTCATAATATAATTACAAACGCAAATTAACTCTTTTTTTTTGCCTGTCTGTTTGATACGTGCCAGCCATGGTTGTACTGCTGAACCAATTCTGACCAAAGATAAATGGACAGCTCAATCCGTATAAACGGTACCTTGCATCCCTGAAAATTTACCTAAAACTTGACATTCGGACACGCACACTTTCCTTGGCAAAGCTAATCAAATATATAAAATAGGATTGACTTCAACTCTCATAATTTCTTCTAGTCCAATAATTTAAACAGCAAAGCAAAATAGTGCGCTAGCAGTCCAATCAACTTGGTTCAGCGACATTTAATGAGGTACTTAACTAACTATAAATCTATTCATCGCCATCAACTAAGCCAGCCAACATGCATTGAATATGCATGTTTTACTGTGTAGCGCATCTACATCGCCACATGCGAGCTACGCGTCACACTGATATCACGCAAAATGTTGCATCGCGCAAGCAGACTTTACCGCGCAACTATCATAGACAACGTCCCGACATCAAACGTCGGGCAGTTGCCCACCAGACACAACACCCGTGTGGTCGAAGGATCCTCCCTTCTCTATGGATGTAGTAGTGAACTTTACACCCTGTTCCACATACCTCTATAATTGATTCAGTCTCACGCTATTATTTATTTCAAGTGTTTTCAACCCACCTGTACCGACGTAGGTCCAGGGCTGAGTCCAACTATGTGACATTTCCCTGCATCCACTATCTTAAAGGTCGCAAACACAAACGTTAAGTGAACTCGCGCGAAAGGTTACATTAAGTACAAATTCAATACTGTGTATTCACCTTGCCTTACCCGCACAGTCATTACATGTCGTTTGTTTAAATGTTCCTCATTTTGTCGACAATCGGAGATGTGTGACGTAGATAACATACGTATGTATCATTTGTTAACTAGTAACGAAACATAACGTTGTTAACTAACTTTATTGGCAATACGTTTACCTTACGACAAGACGACGATTGTAGATAAAAACCATTTAATTGTTTAACAAAATAACGTTGATTTCCTTTGTCAAAGCCTTTCTAAAGTGCTGGATAAAGAATGCTAACTAGTCAGTAGAAA